>JAUTXW010000365.1:935000-1580000 GCA_030620095.1 Kuschelorhynchus macadamiae
AATACTCCTTCGTTTTCACTCCTTGTAATTTATAAACTCCGCTGTAGAATAAAAAGCCTTGTCCAGGAGAAATTCTTTTACAACATTTTTAAAAATTTTACCTTGATACCGTTTGAATCTTTGTGACAGTTTATTGTATAAATACACGCAGTTGTATAAAGGTGATAAAGTTTTTTATGTTTAGGCATCTTAAGTATCTCAGTATTTCTAATAAAATGCGAATTATCTTCGCCTAGCCTTTCATATTCAGAAGCATTATCTTAAACACACAACAGGCATCTCAGTATATATAAACACGGGACAGTTAATATTTTCTTTTCTCTGAACAGTGTTCTACAGCTCTGCAGCGGTTTAAGATTAAATATTAATCTTAATATCCTCTTTTGAGACACGAATATGCGATCACAACCCTTGTGACCCCAGCATACTATATTGTCAGATATATGGCTGAAAACCATTGTGTAATATGCTGGTAACATACCCGCTTTGTCAAGTGAATTTTTAAGGTTTAAGATAGCAAAATATGCCGAATTTAATTTGGAGCTGATATGGTCAATGTGTTTTTCAAAAAATAAGGTTAAGTCAATATATGTATCTAAAAACTTTGTACCTTCAGAGAATTTTATTTTCGCGTCTTTTTGAAATATTAAGGAGAGAGGGTTCCGAATAAATATATTAACAAATACGGTCTTGTCTGGGTTTACAATTAACTGATTCTCTCGACACCAAGTCTCCATATTAACACATATTCGCCTTACTTTATGAGCGAGGATCTCCGGGTCGCAAGAAGAAACTACCACCGTCGTGTCATCGGCGTACATAGTAACGTGATCAGCACCAAGAGCGTCCGGAAGATTATTTACGTACAACAGAAATAACAACGGACCCAACACTGAACCCTGTGGTACTCCAAGTTTTATTTCCTTAGGTATCGACAAGGTATTACCACACTTTACTTTCATATCCCTATCCGATAGGTACGATTTAATCCATAGCAACAGATTACCACGAATGCCCATATTCAAAAGTCTTGATATAAGCATAGTTTTGTTAATAGTATCGAAAGCTATGGACAAATTAAAGAATATAGTTACAACATATTCGTGCTGATCCAGTTTCGAATATACAAAATTTAAGAAACTCCTAGATTTAGACTCGGTTGATTTGCTGGACAAAAATCCATGCTGACATCTGCTAACAATGTTGTATTTCGATAAAAAGGCAGTAATTCTGGAATGTATTATTTTTTCGAAAATTTTTGAAAAAGTATCGAAATTTGACTGTAATTTTCAATGTTTACACTACAGCCTCTTTTTAATATTGGAGTTACAATTGCTGTCTTTAATATCCTCGGAAAAATGCCATGGTCAAGACTAAGATTAATTAATATTGTCAGTGGGTTACAAATATATTGTTTAGCTGCCTTGATCAAACCAATGTTAAGGTCATCACTACCACGCGAGTTTTTGTTTATGGTGGTATCAATGATATTTAAAACTTCACGTTCTGTCACACCTAATAATATCATCGAGTTAGGTAGTAATTAAGGAACTGTACCAGGTGCATCCACTCCATGATATTTATTTTCTAGCTTTTTTGAAGCCATCGTACTAAAATAATTTGCAAACTCGTTCGCAACATAAGATGGTTCAGTAATAATATTGTTTTCAATAGCTAGTTTTATGTTTTTGTTATTTATACTGTTTTTATTTAAATTGGTGTTAATGATCCTTCAAATTTCCTTAGGTTTATTTTTTCAATTTTGTATTTTTTTACCAAAAAAACCTTTTTTGGCAGATTTAATTGTTTGTTTATAAAACTTTTTAATACTTTTGTACATACCTACTATTTGCTCAGTCGGTGCAATTCCCTTAAGGAAACCAAGATTATCAAGTTGATTCTTTATATCAGCCAGTTCACAATTGTACCATCCATATATAACCTTTCTATTTCCAGGAACTGGAAAAGACCGATAAGGACAATATACATTCAGACAAAAAACAACAGATTCAATAAAATGATTCCATGCTATATCTTCATTATAATAGTTGGACGTACACAGTAAATGCGAATTTCTAATCATACCACAGCACATATCAATATTGTTGCGAGACATAAGTCTCGCTGAAACTGTCATGTTCTCCTCCTTAGAGTCTTGAACACCAAAGTTAAATGTTTATATAAATTTGTGGCCAAAGTGGTCACTAATATGGGCATCTTCAATGTGACATTTATAACAATCAGTGGAAATGTTAGTAACAAAAGACTCAATCTCGCTAATGCCAGTACTCCCAAGAGAGTTAGTAAAAATTCTTGTTGGACCTTTGATCGCCTGGGTAAGCCGATAAGAGCTAAATTGACTTTTAATTTTGCAGAAATATTAAAAGTGAAAATGGAATAAACTGGTACGAATTCAACATGTAGCCGTAACAAAATGGCGGTATGTGTAAATGTAAACACTGCATTTATTTAAATTATGCTCAGAAGTCAAGTGTGGCATAGGTAGGTAGAAACTGGTAAAATATTGGAGGAATCCAATATAATGGAACAAAATGGCGCCTAATAAAAATGTTTGAAAAGACAGTATATGTAACACATATATACTGTGACTGTGTACTGAACTATATTCTGTCACACATCACTATTCCTCTAGAACCAGGATGTAAAGAGATAATTTGTGCGAGAGATCAGTGACATGACATAGCGTTATCCGTTTTAACAAAAACAAGTGTGGCCACTTTGTGATAGTCATAAGATCGAGCCACTTGGCCCGGTGCTGTAAATAATTCTTGCACTGGGGTTGTCAAAAATCGCGATGAAGATGCTGAAGTAATTGTCAGTGCGATAAACAATGAAAAAATTAGGGGTTTCATCGCTAGAAAACCCGGCGGTGATTGAAAGTATGACCCTCATATTCAACGCCTGATTTCGAAAAACATTTAGCCTCTATACTTCGAAAACGAGGCAAATCACCCATGGGAGTTAAAACGGTTTTGGGCTGATTCTCCAACACATGATAAATTTAAAAATAACAGAATTTAGAGGGTGTTTTTGCGTCCAACATTTTTGAGCGATAAAAACTGTACTGTCCCAGTGTGTAAATGTCTTATGTAATAAAAATTAATAAGAAAGGATATTGGCTGACTAATAAAATATTCTGTAACCTTATAATTCAGGGCTGAAAGCTGACCGCTTCTCGCCGTCTCGTAGAACATCCACAGGGTCAATAAAAACATTTGATTTCAGAAGAGGTTTAGAAAAAACTTCACTATTAATCTCGGTTTTATAATAATTTTGGTGGGACAAGGCCTCATAAAGTTCAACCATGGACAGCAGACCCAGTTTTTATCATGTTTATTTTTAGCGTTATTTATAAAACGTACAATACAATTAAGAAGGTGTTGACGCTTAGTAAACGATGAATATTTAATAATAAATATAGCGTATGAGTCCAAATTATTAAACAGTGCGATTTTTTCTCTTCGGTAAACATTTGCAGGTTTGATAATTGTGAAATAAAATTATTATTATTTATCGAAACGTTTTCAGGATCAGATAAAAAAAACTAGGGTCCAGGCACGTAGTCAGTGGGGGTCTGAACGCCCTTCCACGAAACTCTAAAAATATTTCTTAATTTTCTGGAGTGGAGTTTTCTGGTTTGGACCGCCCCCGAACCGAATTCCTGGCTACTTGTCTACTAGGGTCATTAAACTATTTAAAGTTGGACACAAATGTTGCCGGTAATAAACCACGTGAGGCTTTATTGGCAGGATTGTCAGAAGAACGCACGTGGTACCAAAATAGAGGTGAAATATGTTCCTGAATATAGGAAACACGATTGGATACAAACATTTTCCAACGGTGCGGATGCGATTTGATCCAATAAAGAACAATCTCGGGATCAATATAAGGGTACATTTTTGTAAATAAAATTGCGATAATTATCTAAAACAAAAGACAGCAGCTTTGCCAGTAAAACAACGGCACATAATTCCACACGTGGAATTGTTATTTTAGAAGACGGAGCAACTTTGTTTTTTGAGGAGGACATTTAAATTGCTCATGTTTTGACAACTTTTGTAATAAAATATTTGGTATAGACGGTGACCGGAGCAAATATACCGAGGGGATCAAAAATTCGGGCTAACTCTGACAAAAGGTTGCGTTTTGTACAGGGGTATTTAATCCAATTGACTGATAATAAACCATCACTAGCGGAATTCCACGGTAACCCTGAAATTTTTGACAGCTGTGTTTTCGGGGTCGAAATGAATTGAGGGAGAATGAGTTGATTAGTGTTCACGGTTAAAAAGGCTGGCTCATTACTTGACAACTTAGATACAGGAGTGTAAGTACGAATAAAGGTGCAATGTGTTGCAAAATAATGCGGTTGTTTGCGGGGTACATGACGAAATAAATTTTCCCATTAGAATATAGTGTTTAACGCACCAGGTTTATTTGCATTTCTCTTGACTTGACCATTTAAAAGAATATTTGAAAACAAGTCACTACCAAGTGAAATGTCAACTTTGCCTGGTATATATAAATCTTTATCTGCGAGCTTTTAATATGCGCCTAAGAATCGAGAGAAAATGATTTTGAAGGCAAATTGTCACAATTTTTATTTAAAATTATCACCTCTGTCACCAGAACCGTCTTATCTTTGAGCGGATACAGCTAATTCCATTTAAGTGAACAATACTTTTTTGGTAAATCTAGACGATTAGCGGCTTCAAAGAAGTCATATTTCCGGAATCTGTTTAAGGCCTTTATTATCTATCATATCAATAAGTAAAGTAGACGGTAAAACGCCTTCGCCCGTTACTCCCGAGGCAGATAAAGTACTGCTAAAATTAATTGGAGTCTTGGATTTAGTATTTTCCAAACTGGTATTACTCTGACTGGAGTCAGAAACAGAATGCTTAGAAATTTCTTGCGTAACTTGATTATTATGCGTATTGGAAACCGCTGACTTAGGCAAATGCATTAACGTATGGCGGCGTGTATTACAAGTTTTACAATGTCTAAACAGCTTACAAATTTTCCCGAACACGTGTCAAAGAGTAGATGTAGAAAACTAGGATTTTCAAAACTAGCTCTATCATAATTTTTTAAAGCGTACCAATGCTCTTCGGCGCGTAACCTTTTGTTTGAGTACCGCTGAACAAGGGTTTGGTACACGAAGAGAGAAGCGAAATTAAATAGTAAAGGCGATTTATATCACAGAGAGGTGAGTTAAGATGGACGAATGCATTAAATAGATCTAAAAATGAAGTAAACTTTTAAATTTTGGTATTTCTAATTTAGTTAGGCGGGCTTGGGTAAAATTATTAACAGAAAAGGGGCGCTTTAAATTAGGGTCTGAAATATTTACATCACAGTCTTTATTTTCAAACAAATCAAGATAAATTGCTCAAATGGTATAAAAATCGCGTAAAGAAACTTCGCGTATCCTTTCCTCAATTTAACGATTTGTGATCTGTTTTAATAAAACTGAAATACTACTCTGATAATGATTAGAAAATTGATGTCTTATATCTTCCATTTCAGATAGCGAGCTTTAAAAAGATGTCTCAAGGAACTATCTGTTTTTGCGCATTCCGCCAAATTGTATAATGTAGATAAATCATTTAGTGCGGTATTCCTAGAGAATTTTATTTTTTTTAAATTTAGCATTAGTCATTTTTAAAATATATTTTAGAAAAGCTGAAAAAAATCAAAATATTAAATACGCCTCAACATTAAAAAAATAAGCGAAATAAAAAAACTATGCAAAATAATTAAAACTTTTCGAAATAAAAGTGTTCAAAACTGTAAACTGTACAAAATGACACTCTCACCCTTGGGGGTTGAATAAAAAAAAACCTAGCACGATGCGGCAAAAGTAGGAAGGCATTTAAACGTAAATCATTAAATAAGAACTTAATGGGAATAAGCGAATACTCTCAATCATTATTATAATCAATAATATTAAAACAATATATCACTGAAATTCCTATAAAAATGCATATTTTTAGTTAGTTATGTATTCGATACAAAAAAAAAACTGTTCAATCGGCCGGAAAATCAAAGAATGTTGGGTAATCAAAAATGATTATCTTAGCTCTGGATTTGCAGAGAAAAAAGTGGACGGTATTTTTATGCGTAACTTATATTGAATTTAAAATAGGTCTAGTACCAAAATTAAGGTCAAAAATTTACAATATAAATCCGTGGTTTTTATAATATCGCCAAGAAATAATAATTAAATGAATGACCTTACCTGAATTACCTTAAAGTTGATTACTGTAGGGGGGACGTCACTAACAAAATGCGGCACTCCAAATGCGATTACGAAGTACGATGCAGTACTGCGCGGCGAACAACGCTACCCGAACGGGTGATTTCCTGAAGCCTACAGTAGCTGGTTTCGTCATGAGGGGCTGGACATAGACATAGCCGACACCTGTGCTTTCTCTTAAGCCATTCATTTTATTAAGACAATAAAATGTATTAAAATATATAATCGCCAAAAATGTTTATTCATGGTAACATGCTATGTAACTCTTTAAGGCCTTCCCTTTCATTTTTAAACCAATTAAGATATTTTTTAAAATTTGGCACATTTCGATAGCCGAATAAAAAAATCGGTAAATTTCTTTACCCGGAACTTCCCTGGTTCTGATTTTTTTCCATTTGTTAGGATTAGTGGAGTGTGACCCAATTTAGTTCAGTACATAGTCACAGTATATATGTGTTACATATACTGTTTTTTCATTTTTGTTTGTTTCATCATATTGGATTCCTACCCATATTTTACCATTTTCTTTCTACCTATGCCACACTTGACTTTTGGGCATAATAAAATAAATTTAATAAGTAGTTTTTACATTGACACATACCGCCATTTTGCTACGTCATATTAAATTCGTACCAGTTTATGCGATTTTTACATCTAATTTTTCTACAAGATCAACTGAACAACATTTTTTTACATTGATTTTTTAAAAATTTTATTTGGCCACTATTTTGTTTCGCCACCTTAAATTGAAACCCATATCTTCACCTACGCTGGTCCGCACATACTTCCTAGATATTAAGTTTCTAACTGGTTTTCGTTATCGATCCTCTTGTTGTTATGTTAAAGTGGTGTATTATTTGGGGTTAGGATCCACTAAAAAAACAAAAGCTTTTTTTTTAAATGTCTACGTTTCGGAATTTTATAGTTGCATCCTCAGGACACTTATTTAATATCCTACATGAAACCCATATTATCAGTCTTTACCTACTCCGTTGGTCTGCAGATATTTCCTAATCCCAAAAAATATACCACTCTAACAACAAGAAGATCCTTAGCGAAAACCATTTAGAAACTTAATATGTGGGAAATATCTGCAACGGAGTAGGTAAAAACTGATAATGGGTTTCATGCAGGATATAAAATCTATACATGTGTCCTGAGAATGCAACAATAAAGTTGTCAAACGTCGACAATTTAAAAAAAGACTTTTGTATTTATTACTGGATCCTAACCCCAAATAATACACCACTCTAACATAAAAACAAGAGGATCGTTTACGAAAACCATTTGGAAACTTAATATCTGGAAAATATCTGCGGATCAACGTAGTAGGTAAAAACTGATAATATGGGTTTCATGCAGAACATAAAATCTATATATGTGTCCTGAAGATACAACAATAAAACAATAAAACAAACAATTTAAAAAAGCCTTTTGTTGCTTTACTGGACCCTAACCCCAAATAATACACCACTCTAACATAATCACAAGAGGATTGTTAACGAAAACCATGGAAACATAATATCTGGGAAATATCTGCGGACGAATGGAGAAAGTAAAGACTGATAATATGGGGTCCATCCAGGATATAGAAACTATATGTGTCCTGAGGATGCAATAATAAAGTTGCAAAACGTCGACTACTTAAAAATAGACATTTGTTTTTTTTACTGGACCTTGACCCCAAATAATACTGTAACATAACAACAAGAGGTTTGTTAACGAAAACCATTTAGAAGCTTAATACCTAGGAAACATGTGCGGGTAAAGACTGATAATATGGGTCTCCTGCAGGATATAGGATCTATATATGTGCCCTGAGGATGCACAAATTAAGTTCCGAAACGTCGATAATAAAAAAAACCTTTTTCTGGATCTTAACCCCAAATAATACACCATTCTAACAAAAATTTTTTAACACTGTTCAGCCATGTTGAATTTTTACCAAAATATTACCGGGTCATTCTCACATGACCCTTAATTTTTGGTCAAAATTTGAAGTCAATCGAATAAGTAGTATTTAAGCTATGTCGCGAACTGACAGGAAGATCGACAGACGGAACGACGGATTTGATAAAACATGTGGACGTTAAAACGTGAATAGGTATATGTTATTCGACGGCAATGTTGTTCCGCCATCTTGAATTAGTAACTAGTTTTACAAGTTAAGCACTATACCACATTTAGTTATGGCACACAATTTGCACTCATTAAGTAGTTTCTATTTTTTTATTTTGTGCCGCCATCTTGGATTCGTACCAAAATTTTACCAGTTGATTCCGACATAATAATTGATGTTTATACAAAATTTGAAATAAATTCGACAAGTTGCTTTTTCATAATATTTTTTCTTAACATTTCACTAGGCCGCCAGATCATCCCCATATGACTCTTAACTTTTTATCAAAATTTGAAGTCAATCGGTTTAGTTTAATGCCGCAAACTGACAGACAGACAGGCAAACCGACAGACGACAGAAACATATTTTTTGGCATCTAGGTACGCTAAAAGTGAAGATATATATAAAACCTGAAAGAGTAGGTGATTTTTTTCACGATTGTAAACATTTTATTTGGCCGCCATTTTGTTCTCCCATCTTAAATTAGTACCACAGTTTTTTTAGTTGACCTCTATACCACCGTTAGCTATCGCACACCATTTGAAATCAAATCATTAAGTAGTTATTCAGACTGAATTTTTAAATATTTTATTAAGCCGCCATTTTGTTCCGTCATTCTGGATTCGTACCAAAATATTACCATTTTATTCCAACATAATACTTGATGTTTTTTGCAAAATTTCAGATAAATTGGATGACTAGTTTTTTAATAATAACTTTTTTAGCATTTCACTAGGCCGCCATTTTGTTTCGCCGTATTGAATTTTTACCAAAATCTTACCAAGCCATCCACATATGACCCTTAATTTTTGACCAAAATTTGAAGTCAGTCGGGTAAGTAGTCTTTAAGCTATGCCGCAAACTAACAGACAGACAGAAAGACCGACAGGCGGATCGACGGAGTTGATAAAACAATATTTTTTGGCATTTAGCGGCGTTAAAACGTAAAGATGTGTAAAAGTGAGAGGGTGACTTTTTTTACGCTTAAAATATTTTATTTCATTTTGTTCGGTCATCTTGAATTAGTACCACAATTTTACTATTCGAGCCCTGTACCACAATTAGTTATGGCACACAATTTGAAATCAAACAATTAAGCAGTTTTTTATGGCTAAATTTTTATATATTTTATTAAGCCGTCATTTTGTTCCGTCATCTTGTATTCGTACCAAAATATAACCAGTTGATTCCAATTTAATACTTGATGTTTTTGCAAAATTTGAGATAAATTGGATGAGTAGTTTTGTAATAATAATTTTTTTAATATTTCACTAAGCCGTCATTTTGTTTCGCCATGTTTGATTTTTATCAAAATCCTATCAGGCCATCCCCATGTGACCCTTAATTTTTGACCAAAATCTGAAGTCAATTGGGTAAGTAGTCTTTAAGCTATGCCGCGAATTTGCAGACAGACAGACAAACGGACCGACGGAGTTCATAAAACATATATTTTGGCATCTAGCCACGCTAAAACGTAAAGATGTGTAAAAATGAGAGGGTAACTTTTTCACGGTTACAAACATTTTATTTGGCCCTCATTTTGTTCGGCCATGTTGAATTAGTACCACTGTTTTACTAGTTGATCCTTATACCACAATTAGTTATAGTACACAATTTGAAATCAAACCATTAAGCAGTTTTTTCGGGCTGAATTTTTAAATATTTTATTAAGCCGCCATTTTCTTCCGCCATCTTGGATTCGTACCAAAATGTTATCAGTTGATTCTACATAATACTTGATGTTTTTGCAAAATTTTTTTAATAATAATTTTTTTATCATTTCACTAAGCCGCCATTTTGTTTCGCCATACTGGATTTTTACCAAAATGTTGCCAGGTCATCCCCATATGCCCCTTATTTCTTGACCAAAATTTCAAGTCAATCGGGTAAGTAGTTTTTTAGCTACGCCGCGAACAGACAGACAGACAGACAGACAGACAGAAAGACAGACCGACGGAATTGAGAAAACATGTTTCCCCTCATCTAGGAACCCTGAAACGTGAAGATCTGAAAAAATCTCGGAGAGTGATTTTTTCACCATTCTTCCCTTTTACGAGGGAAGTGAAAACACACCTTTTTTTAAGATCGCTGTGGTTGATGAAAACCTTTCAATGCAAAGGGGTTTTGAGTGGCATATATTTCGAAATGGCCATCACCCGTAAATGCGTAAATGTGACAGATCGTAAGTGAGAGTAACGTAAGCTTTATGTTGCCAACAAACGAAAATATCAAAAATAGCTAAAACAATTTTTTTTTAATATCGTCAAAGAAAATTTTGGTTAGAAGCAAAGAAAGTAAAAAAAAATCTTCTGAGAATTTTAGGCGTTAACAAACTGCAAAAACGTAGGGCTTTTATTTCAGTTCCTGTATGTACTATTTTTAATGAGCATATGCAGTCGAGCAAGTAGAAGCACATACACAACAGATCGACCAAACGAACACTAATAACCGCATCTCGATATCGCGTTTCGCAACTGAAATATCCATCTTTAAACTTTGAGAAAAAATTATTGATGCTCTTAGACTTCATCGACGCGCTGGAGATATTAAAATATCTGGATAAATCTAGCATAGACTACAGGTATTCTGAAAACATAAAAAACATCTACTAGAACGCAAAAATATAAGTGAAACTCGAGGAACCGATGAAGACTGAAAAAATCACCCTAGCACTGGATGATATTATTAAGAGACTCGTTTCGCTGACGATATCATATTTAATCTCTAACGATATAGAAGAACTGAATATAATGATAAAGAATACAAATACAACCTCCAAACGAATCACAACAAACAAAAATTATAAGTTAAGATTATTTCTGTGGACCAAAACGATTAGGCTTACATGCGCTGCCTTTGGGAAGTTGTGTTGAATGAAAATGAAATGAAGAACCACCCACCATTCTCAAACGAAAAGTGTTTAACATGTGTATACTGCTACGTGTGAATTATGTTAGTAACAAAAGTGTTTTACTTTAAAAGATCAAGTATAAAATAAGAAAATAAGGAGTCGAAAAAAAAACAATATAAAAAAATCGCCTGAAACAGGCGGAGGCCTGGGAGGACATGGCTTGCTGACGCTTATATGCAGGAGTGGGCGGCAGAGGGCTGAGAAAAATAAATAAGATTAGTGAATACTTTATGTGCGTGACTGCTTAACAGTTGAGAGATTTCCTGTAAAAACCACACATGTCAATTTTTCCTAAAAATGAGTTGGCAACACGGTTAGAATCTTAGGAGCCCGTTTTAAATAACGACTTTGATAATTTCCTGAAAGATTCCCAGTTATCAGTACTAGAGGCGTTTAAAATTTGTACAATTCCGTAAAAACCTCATATGTCAAGTCATCAGTCATCAATAATCAGTTTATATCATCTGCTGATGATGCTAACTTAGTTAGCGAAACGCGCGTCCAGAACGTAACAAGTTGTGGTGTAGTGTGTAGTGTCATTGACAAGTGTGACACTTCTCAATGACAAATGTGCTTCTTACGGGAAAATTCTGTAATTAAAGACGACGCGACGTGGTGTTAAATATATTTAGTTTTGTGAGGTTAGGTTCCGTGTGTCAAGTATGTACAAGTTAATCGTTGTTTATGTTTATTGTCTATGAAAATGGATAGTTTTGAGCGTCAAGCTAAAAATGTCTCCATTCCATTAAGCAAACCGCGTAAAATTCATAAAAGTGTAGTTCGTCGAAATTCACGTGTTCAGGGGTTAACATTCCTTAATAGTAAAGGCGTTAAAATCCATGCTAGAACTACTGGTCCTGATTGTCGGTAAGTTTTATTGAGTAGTGTTACATTTTTGTGTAATGTGCGTCTTTTATGTAAACGCAGTCCATTGAAATGCTTTGAAAAAGTTTCGGAGGATGAGAAGAATATGATTTTGATAAATTTTAATGGATTTCTGTCCAAAAATCTGCTAGATAGTCACTTAGCAGGTAAAATTATTAAAATCTTAAATGTTATTTATTGTATTATCTATGATATTATATTATTTGTAGGTTTGATATCATTTCAACCTCCGAATGTCCCAGATCAGGTTCGAAACGCAAACGAAAATGGCGATTTTGTGGATGATGATCAGCCTCTTTTAAGAAAAAATCAGCATCTAGCTAGTTACAAATATAAAATTCGAACTAACTCTCGTGAATTCCCGGTATGCGTTAAAGCATTTTGTAGTTTACACGGTATTTCTGAAGACAGACTTACGGGAATAAAAACCTTTTTGGTAAAAACAGGTCAGTCTACGATCGATTTACATGGCAAGCATGACAACAGGTCGTTAAAAACTACACCAGAACTATTTTCAGCTGTTCAAGATCATATTAGGTCATTTAAATGCATACAGTCGCACTATTCAAGAAGGCATATTCCTAATATGTACTATCTACCAGAGAACTTAAGTGTTAAAAAAATTCACAAAATATTTATTCAGGAGAACCCAAGTAAAAAGGTTTTATATAAGGTTTACTGGAATATATTTACAAAAAAATTTAAATTTAAATTTGGTGTCCCTAAGAGTGACACATGTAGCACTTGTGACAACTTTATGCACAACCTAAGTATTTGTGAATGTCAAGAAATAAGGAATGCTCTTGAAACGGAAAAAAACTACATTTGTGTAAAGCTCTACAGATCTAAGGCTAAACAGGAGCCTCCAGAATTTTCTTGTATTTCTTTTGATTACATGCAGAATCTTCCGTTTCCTCATATTAGAACAAATGAAGTTTTTGACTCTATTCAAATGTGGTATTACGTTTTTGGCATCCATAATCAGTCAGTTGAAAAAAAGGGTTAAATGAAGTTGCTTCTTTAATCTTTCATTTTCTTAAGGATAACGACCTGTCAAGAAAAACCCTATATTTGATTATCGATGGCTACGCCGGTCAAAATAAAAATTATGTTATGAGATTATTGTACATTCTCGTTCACGGCCTGCGAATGTTTAATAATATTATTCATTTATTTCCTGTGAGAGGTCGCTCATTTCTTTCGAATGACAGAGATTTTTTTCTAATTAAAATGCATACAAAAAGTGCTACTTTTGAAATACCACAAGAATGGGACGATATAATAAAAAAAGCTCGGGAAAATCCAATACCATTTAACGTCATTATTGTTACTCAGAATTTAATATTCAATATTGCTGATACTGCTGCCCCATATTTTCTACAAGCCTCGGCCTCCTGTTAAGATAAAAACTGCTAGAATGTTGAAGTATTCTATCAATGAGCCAGGATATGTTCTAACTCGGCAAACTTATAGTGGTGAGTGGCAATGCAGCTACATAAACAAAAAACCGCTTCCGAAAGAAATCAGCTTGCTTCCGAATTATTTTGATCCCATTCCTTTAAAAGCAAATAAAATAAAACATTTTATCAGCTTGTCCAAATACATTAATAAGCCAGAAAATATTACTTTTCATAATGAATATATAAAAAAAGTGCCTCAAGTACAGACCAAAATAATACAGAACTATTGGATGACGATAACAGTAGTGGCGAAACTGATATAGACATTCTATAATAGGATTCTTTTAATTTCACTTTATTATTACTCACTAAATAGATATATTTCCCTTCATGTATCAACCCACCTTTTATTAAAGGTTTGTTATAGTTATTTTTGTGATAATTTTATTTGCCTACCTAATAATTCCTCATTAACCACATGTCAATTTTTTTATATTTTTTTCTTTTGCTACGAAATATATTTTGTGACAAATGTCATAAAATAAAGTATTTACATCTAATACATTTGTAGAAAAAATATGGCTATTGAGTGTTTAACACTCACAACAAGAAAACCTTAAAGAAACAAACATTGTTTTATCAATTTTCTGACATTTTCATTTTTTTGGCAAGTGGGGTTTTTCCGAAAAACCCCTCAATTGACACATAGAAAAATATTTTTTTGTGTAATATTGAATGATTAAACTGTTTATGCTTAAAAAACCGTTAAACATTTTTTTATAAGTCAGGGTTTTTTTTGTAATAGAAAAATTAACCTTATTATTATTGTTATATAATGCTGAAATAAACTTTAAATGCAACAATTGCACCTTTATTTTTAAAAAACTTAGCAACATTTGATGTTTTTAAAAATGAAGATGCAACTGTTCCTTTTAGGACTAACAACAGCTTTGGTAGATATATAAAAAAGAATAAGAGGAAAACCAAAATACATAATAAATCCGGTGTTTACAAGTTAGATTTGGTCCCTGTTCAAAATTTTATATTGGATAAACAGGCAGAATATTTAAAAAAATAATTAATGGGCATACATTTAGTTACAGAAAGCATAAAGATAATTCCAATTACTCTAAACATTTAATTCAGGAAAACCATACTTTCGATGAGAACTCTGAAAAAAACTTAATTTACTATAAAGTATGGAGATAAGCAAACATAAAAATAACAACACATTATTAAATGATCAATTGGACCTAAATAATTCCCCGTTGTTAAATCTTTGTTAAGCTAAAACGGAAAATCCAGAACATTTTACCTCCGCAAAACGGGTTCAGGTATGTAAGACCTACAGTTTGTGTTGATCTAACATATTGATAAAGCCGCAGTGTTGGCTAAACAGTTGTCACATGTTTCATTTTTTGTGAAATGAATTAAGTGGACATTTTAAACAAGATTTTTTGTTTACTTAGTATAGCGGTTTCATTACTCTTTTATTATAGTCTGTTTCAGAAATGTACAGAGTAATAAAATGAGAATTTCCTTTCAGTTTGGCTGAATTTTGGGGTCGTCAAAAGATATAGGTAAGCTTTTTCTATAGAAATTATAATAAAGATCCTTTTAAATCCCTGTCCTTTTCCCCTGTCATTTTGCATACCTAATGAGGCTTTATTACTCGATAGATTACATTTATTACTCAATGCATACATAATAGCCTAGTACTTAATGGAGGCTGGTAATAAAACACAGATTATAAATACTTCTTAATTGTGTTTCAAACATGTTAGTAAGGTAAATGTACCCTTCTACGACCACCTAAGCTTTTTCCTCAGGAAAAGGTAAGGTTTGTAAGTAAAAACTCGATTTTCTAATATTTTTAGTCTGAAATTTAAAATGTTTTTAAGAAACAGAGATTAAGAAATAACGAAAAAAATTGATCTTTTTATTGAAAAAAGAAATATATTTTTTTATCTGAAACTTGTGATATGTACACTTTACCGACAGTTCCTGTGTGATGTTCTTATTACCGACCATTTTGGCTTCTGTTACCGACTGCCATTTTTTATGCAGAATATCACTGATACTTACCTTGATTTTTTAGTTGTTTTTACTTAGTTTTTGTAGCTTGTGTTAGTATAATGCAAGATATTATAATAAATCAAATTTTAAAGAAAAAAACATAGCATAAAAAGGATTTAACATTTCTAAGTTAAATCTAAGTAAAAAAAAACACCAACGCTTATAACTATGTTCCTTTGGGAACAAACTGATTCCTTAAACCCCCCTAAGATCTCAATTTCACGTACACAATAAATACTTCGGCGGTTAATTAACTTTGGTGGATTTATTTTGCATACAATTTCATTTGAACTGTATGTAAGTATATTATACTTCTCGGTCCACTTTCAATTCACACCACTCCTTGCCATTGTTTATACAACTATACCATTCGAACTTAAATCAAAGATTAAACCAGGAAAATATTCTTCTTTATATATACCTATGACATGCTTTACCTCGCTATCAGTCTCATTTGTCTTATTATTTGTGTCATTATTATTTATCGTCATATTTGGTTTAGAATTGTCAGCTTTTCTCACTTTTTCCGTTTGTTTTTTGATTCTTTTTCTCTATTTTTTCTTTTTTTCCCCTTCTCTGATTTTTCTTATGCTTTCTTTTTTTCTCCGCATCTATCTTTTCCTGGGGCTCTATATATTCTTTCGATGTAGCAACTGTAGGTGTTATTTATTTCGAAATCAATAAATTTGTCAAATGGGCTTAGAGGTAAGTCCTGAATTGTCTTGCAAGGTACAAGAGCTTCTGGAGTTTTTAAATTGGTTTCTTCTTTAGTGTTTGATATAGATATTTTTCTTATTCTTTCTTTTTTTTTTCTCCGCATCTATCTTTCTCTGGTGTTCTATATATTCTTCCGATGGAGCAACTGTAGGTGTTATTTTTTTCGAAATCAATAAAGTTGTCAAATGGGCTTAGAGGTCAGTCCTGAATTGTGTTAGAAGGTACAAGAGCTTCTGGAGTTTTTAAATTGGTTTCTTCTTTAGTGTTTGATATAGATATTTCTTCAAGCACATTAGTTGTCTCTCTAATGTCTTTGCCTTCATGGTTGGCATACAGGCATCAAGAATTTTTTTGTCAATGAACTTCCATTTAAAAATAAAGTATAATAAATAAATGAAAAAAATTGATTTTATATACTTTGCGACATGAGTGACACATAACACTTACTAATTATAAGTACTTACCATTAAGCGTACATTGGTAATCGCTAACAGTACTGCCTTTAACAGATAATTCAGAGACAAATCTTTGTTAGAAAGGTTCGGAGACACGGTAACTGGGGAATTAGGGGCCGTATGGACATAATTATCACTTTTTTACGGGGTCTTGGAGCTAAAAAGTAAATGTAATATAAGCAGGGGCGTGCGGTGAAATTTTAAGAAAGGGAAGCAATTTTTAGAAACTTACCTATTTGTAATGTAATTCGATTCTTCGATCATTTTTTGCAAATTCGTCAATGACGTCATCATAAAAACGTCGATGCTCCGACATATTTTGGAGAAGTTTATTTTCAATGGACAACAGCGATGTATGCGAAAGTCTCTCCTGTCCCGTTGAATTTCTCACGAACCTTTTTATACGTTTAAGTGTTGAAAAATTGCGTTCTACTGATGAAATTGTGGCAGGTATTGTCAATACTAATTCACACAATTTCGACACTTCGGTGTAGGCATCTTCCAGCTCCTTGTCTTTTAAAAATTGCATTAGTTCCTTAGCGTTATTTTTTGCGCTAATGTCATCAGTTTCGTAAATCAGTTTTAGTTCAGATCGCAGTAACACTCGCTAGAAGAACTAGCCATAATGAAGAAGAAGAGATTTAAATGCATTTTCTGGAAAAGTTTTCCCTTTAAATGCATCAAAATTGCAGAGCTCGAGGAATTTAAAATCATTTAAACCTTTAAATCTATAGTTTATTTGTTGCTGAATTTGATCGATTATTTCATAAAAGAGTCTCTATGATGTCCGAATATCTCCCACCTTGTCTGTTCGAAGACGCTTGGCTTGTGGCTCTATATTTAACATCATCGTTTTCTCCCGAAATAGGTCAAAGTCATCTCTTTTTTGGCTTAACATGGACTTAAAATCATCCACTTTTTTTAGGCAAAAAACAATATCATTTGTTTTGGTTTGTAATATATTAAAAACATTGTCCGAGAATGGAAATATTTCTGAAAATATGTTCAACAAATAATTAAAATTAAAATCTAGTTTCAAACACTCCAAAAACCCCTTCGAACTATTTATCATTATCCTCTATTATATTCTCAAATAGTTCAGTCAGTGACTCACGATTTTCAGATACTGTTAACACAAGTCTTCCATTATAGGTCCACCTAGTAGGAGCTACTTTGGGCAATCGTTTGTGGACAATGGAGTCCAAATCTTGTGTACGTTTTGTTGACTTGGAAAAAAAAAGAAAAATACTTTACACTCTTTAATGTGATTGATGGACTGGGATAAAACTAAATTTAATTTATGAGCAAAACTCTCTCCATTAATTTCTTTAGTAACGTTATAAACTACGGTATATAATGCATCTGCTGTACGATTTTCGGACACATTCTTCTAAAAATCGCTCTTGAATACTTCCGTCTGTTTTAACGTAACGTATTACTATAGATAATTGGCTAAAATTAGTGATATCAGTTGTTTCGTCCAGAACAATATCAATGAACCGAGCCTCGCCAATCTCCTGCTTAATTCTTTTTAGAATAATGGTTGCAACAGCGGAAATTAAATCATTCTGGATTCGATTCGACGTTCCGCGAAAAACGCTAGACTGCTCTAAATGATTTTTTAAGCAATCATCATATTTAGCCACTAAACTAAGTAAATCTTGAAAATTTCTTCTTTTTGAAGAAACACTTGTTTCGTCATGACCTCTAAATCCCTATTCGTGCTGTCCGAGAAAACAAACAACATCGATAAGTCTTCTTAATATTTGCCTATTTTTATCGACTAGTTCATTGTGTTGGCGGTGACTAATTTCCAACTGTTTATTAAGGGCGGGTTCAATTCTGGTTTTGCCGAAGACTTTTTCTTTTATGACGGCCTGTAAATGCGCTTTGGACATAATGTGTCTTTTTACAGCTTTATGGAAATTGTTTCAATCGGAAAAACCAGTTTTATTCCAGAGACCATTTTCATTTTCAAAAATTAAACATGGCCAACAAAATAATTTACTTATATTTTCACACCCTGTTAGTTATTTAAATTGTTCGTATTGTTTTTCCGGATAAAAATATCTAAAACAGTTTTTCATTTTTGTGGTTAAATTTTTCATAGGCTGTTTTGCCCTTCCTTTGGAAATTATTTGAAGCTTATCAGCGAAGTTTAATGTTGAAAATCCCTTTATTATTAAGACACACACCACACATTCACATACACTCTTCTTACTAACTTCCCTAACATTTTCAGTTATTACCGACAGCCGAAGTTGACGGTATTTCCATATCTACGTTCGTATTATTGTCTTCCATATCGCGCCATGCACGACGTGACGTACGTATCATACAACAAACGGATAACCGTTCAAACAAAGAACCTACTCCAACGATAGCTTCCGTCCCCACTTAAACCATGCGGCTGAAATGCAAAAATTGCAAACAGCCGGTGGAAAGTTCAATAACCTCTGGCTCGATTCACAGGAAATCAAGCATACAGTACTTGGCTGCAGAGAAGCTAGCGGCCCGTATAGGTTCTATTCGATATTCTATTGTGGCTGGGTCGGAGTCAAGGCCGCATTTATTATGGGCTTGATAATTAAGATAATATTCTAGCATTTTTAATATAAACTAAATTAATGGTTTCATAATTCAAAAATTACATTTTAGAAGACGTTTTGTAATTTTTTTTGGGGAAGCACTGCTTCCCTTGTTTCCATGGACTGCACGCCCATGAATATAAGTAAACTAAAAATACTACGTTTCTATAAAATATTACCTGATTCAGCGGGATTATGAATCCATACTTTAGCTTCCGATTGTTCAACGGGTTCGATACACAGAATTTCAAATTGACCATGATTTTGTGTAGATACCGTTAGATCAGGATCATCAATTAGCTCTTCGTTTTCCATGTCTATCCACAAATATTTGGAATAATTCAATCCTAGATCTAAGGAATCGAAATCCAGAAGTGGCAAATTATTGGTTAGCGTAGTGTCGTGCGCAGTAATAATATCATCATTTGGAACAGTAGCTGATGTGCCTTTTTCCTTTACTATTTTCCAAAAATAGAATAAACTTTTATCCTCTATTGGACCACTCCAAATCGATCCGCTGTTTTGAAATTCTTTAGGTTTCCTTTGATCCAATTGTCGTTCGATCTGTGATGAAGTAATGGAAGAATCTGATGCATTTTTATCAAAAGTATTGGCGTCAAAATAATCTTAATATTTGCAAATTTATATCGGACACAAATATAACATTCGACGTTTAAACTAAGAATTTTACTGTTTCTATATACTCATAATTAAGACACATCAAATTATTTAAGTGGTCGTAAATTCTAAAAGTTATTATTTGTATGAAAAAAATAGTCCTTGTCTTTTAATATTCTGTTAATAAATAAAAAATTAAATAAAAACAAAATAGGGGGCTCTGCTGATTCCGACCGACTGGTCAGTAAAAAAGACATTGTATATAATGTCTGCTCCTATCACTGACAAATCATTTTTTATTAATTATAACATTATTTGTAATAAAATATAAGATTTTACTATAAAAAATAAATTAAAACATTACATTTAACGTACTAGTTAATAAATATCATTTAAAATATACATTAATTTATAGATTCACCTTAAATAAACTTGTACACAAATTAGGAGCACTTGTTAAGAAATCGTGGATGTTTCCGCGATATATGGCTAAAGACTGATGTAATTAACGTATTTTTGGGTGAGTTGTCGCAAACTCGTACAATTTTTGCGGCGGGAAGTTCAAATATAAGAATTTTGAATTTGAATGTTTAAACTGGCAACACCTGACTGTTTTAAAGTGCAAAATATGTGATGCTCGGTAATACGTACTAGGTCGGTGATAGGTACATTTACCTTATTTGCTGTTACGCCATACTGTTAACAGTATTATAAAAATAATGATAAAACAGCGGCATTCACTCCAATAAAAAGATCTTCCAATAATTCTCTTCTATCAGTGAGTGAAAAAGTTATTACTGTAAATGTACACGATTGCATAAAACACGATTACCCTAGTTCTACTGTGCAAGAAATTGTGGAATGTTCCCGAATGACTAGAATTCTAGATCTACTGTTTTAAAATTATTGCGGGAGAGAAAGCTAGCAGGTCAAGTGGAACCTCCCAAGGAAATTCCAGGAAGTCCAGCAAAAGTCCTTGATGAAGACACCAAATGTGCAATTCGAATAAAAGTTCACTCTTTTTGTTTTAAAAAAAATGACTTGGATAACTAGAAAACTCTTATGGACAACTTTTAAAATATGGATTTTGCCTGGGAAAAGCATCACCGATAAGCACTTTTACTGGAAAGCGATGGAATTGTTGGCTGGGGACGAAAATACTTGAGTAATGAAGGTTATGTAGTACAAAAAATGTGGCAAGACAAAAATTTAACCAGCGCCCGCCAAGCTTTCATCGAAGGCATGTCAACGGGTATTAAAGTGCCTTCGGGAAAAGAGAAGAGACTAATAATTGCACACATTAGAAACAAAGAGGGATTTTTAAAAGAAGGTTTGCTAACATTTCGGCGGTGCCGAACGGGAGGTTACCATGAGGACATTAATTCGGATATTTTCAAAGACTATTTTGGCGAAATGATAAAATATCTTCCGGCTGATTTGGTAGCAGGTTACGGATAACGCAAGTTATAATTCACGGCGCATAGAGAAGACACCAAATTCATCTAGGCGAAAACAAGAAATTAACCACTGTCTAACTACCAAAGGTATTGAGTTTGAACAATTTGATAATGAAAGAACTACTAGCCGTAGCAAATTTACACAAAAATCGTTTTATGAAATATGCCGTGGAAGATATAGCAGATACATATAATGAAGCTGTGCTGCTCTTACCGCCACACCACTGCCAAATAAATCCTAAAGAACTTATATGGGTGCAAGTGAAAGGATTCGTAGGAAGACAAAACACGACATTTGAAATGAAAGATGTTAAGCTACTGTTTGATCAAGCCATTAAAAAAGTGACATTACAGAACTGGCGAAACGCAGTCCGGCACGTAATTAAACAAGAAGAGATAAAAAATTCTGGGTAAAATTTTGATGGAGCTTGGCCAAAATGACTTTGATAACTAGAAAACTCTTATGGACAACTTTTAAAATATGGATTTTGCCTGGGAAAAGATCACCGATAAGCACTTTTACTGGAAAGCGATGAAATTGTTGGATGGGGACGAAAATACTTGAGAAGAAAATACTTGAGTAATGAAGGTTATATAATACAAAAAATGTGGCAAGACAAAAATATAAACAGCGCCCGCCAAGCTTTCATCGAAGGCGTGTCAACGAGTATTAAAGTGCCGTCGGGAAAAGAGAAGAGACTAATAATTGCATACATTAGAAACAAAGAGGAATTTTTAAAAGAAGGTTTGCTAACATTTCGGTCGTGCCGGACTGGAGATTACCATGAGGACATTAATTCGGATGTTTTCAAAGACTATTTGGTGAAATGATAAAATATCTTCCGGCTGATTCAGTAGCAGACATCAGAGAAGACACCAAATTTATCTTGGCAAAAACAAGAAATTAACCACTGACTAACTACCAAACGTATTGAGTTTGAACAATTTGATAACGAAAGAACTAAAGTGCGGGACACGAAAGAAAACCGGGCGGACTCAATCGGTTTACGAAGGTCGGCCAAGAAATCTCTTTAAACCAGTGGTGTCCCGTTGTTCTTTAAATAATATGGCACTCCTTTTTGACTATACGCAGATAATTAAAAAATGTAACTATGCTCAATGAACCTTTATCTATATTTGTCTGTTTTCTTTCGTGTACCACACTTCTATATCTCTTTTGTGTTGCAAAAACGGCGAACTTACGAATTTTAAAATGATTTAATTTTGATTTTTCTTGGTCGATTTACCTATAAATATATTTTTTCTTGAGTTCTGTCATTAACGGTTCCCGAGCTACTGCCTACGTCCACTATTATTGGACCACCCAGTATACACCGATTTATAAGTCCAGATTTTACAAGGGCAGCCAGCATAATCCAGTGAACGAGATTTATCAAAATTTTAATTTATGCAGTTCGACTTTGGGCTACTCGGGTATGCCAAAAATAACCATCTGTCTCCGTTTGTCATATTACTTTATACAGAGGCCGTCATTGTGAAGTACTATACAGGGCGTTTCCTAATTGCGCGCTCATGTTAAAGGGGGTGTTTTTATGTCCTAAAAGTCTTAACTTTTGAGATACAGGATGGTAAAGTTTAAAAATAAAACATTTTTTTTCATCCCAATTCTGATGTTATTGTATATAACTTCATGAAATTTGATACACGTTTTCTATGCATTAAGGAGCATACGGATTTACCCAGGTTAATTACATATTGTTAATAAAAAATGCCCTTTTATGCATAAAAGACGTGTATCAAATTTCACACAGTTATTTATCTATAATAGCATCAGAATTAGGATTTAAAAAAAAATGTTTTTTTAAAACCCTGTATCCCGAAAGTTAAGTTTTTTAGGTTCATATTAAACTTTTTTCTTAAAAAGGTCCAATAATCACCTTTTAACATTAGCACGCAATTAGGAAACGCCCTGTATAGTACTTCACAATGACGCCCCCTGTACAAAGTAATATGACAGACGGAGACAAACGGTCACTTTTTGCATACCCGAATAGCCCAAAGTCGAACTGCATAAGTTAAAATTTTGATAAATCTTCTGGAATCAGTGCTGGCTCCCTTACTATAAGTACATTGATGTGTTAATTTTGGAAAAATTTGAGTTCTGTAGTTTTTCAAATATTAATTGCAATATTAGATATTTTTTGACACCTGGTATTGAACAGAAAATTAATTATTTTGAAGCAGTTTATTGACAGCTACTTTATGAACAATTTTACAAAATATATGAAAAAAAACTAAGCCATTTTTGAGGTTGACGGCTGTGATTCTAATGGTTCGATTCCTTCTAAATCGTTGTCTTCCTCTGAAAATGATGAGGTTTCGTCGTTACTACTTGAAAATTCCAGTGTGATAACAAAATCATCCATAACCGTTTCAAATTTGCCATCTACTTTCCAGTATTTATCTTCAATAGAACGAACATGTTTAACATACGATTTCCAATTTTCAGCCGATATTGAGTCAATCGCTTCTAATGTTATTTTATTTAAATCTTTAATTGAAAGTTCACCGGTGTTGCGCTCTCGAATATATTGTTTTACTCCTGCCCATGCAAGTTCAATAGGGTTGAGGTCGCACATGTATGGAGGCAGCTTTAAAGGTGTATGACCGAGGTTACGTAAAAGACCGTCAATTTTATACTTTTTTTTCTCTTGTTGGCTGATATTACTTCATTTAATTGATATTTTCTCCATGTTGGATCAGATACAAGATTGTTTGATTTAAGCCACGATATCATATGAGCTTTTGTAGGGTATTTAGTTCGCACTTTATCTTCTACGTGAGAATGATAAGACGCGTTATCCATTACCACGACTGATTTGGGAGGAATGTTAGGTAGAAGCTTCTCGAGCAACCATTTTTCAAAATTATCTCTATTCATCTGTCCATGATAGTCTCCAGTTTTTAGTCCCGAGCGAAAAACTAAAGCATCACCCAGAACAAATCCGGCTTCTGAACCGGAACTATAATAAAGTGACTACTAGAGCGGATTCCCTGAACAACACCTGTAACACTTTCACTTTGCCAGCATTTGTTCACCGTCATATCATTATCTATCCAGGTTTCGTCTAGATACACAATATTGCTGCATTCTTGCCTATATTGCCTTACAGTTGATAGATCTTTCACCCGCCAGTGAAAAATGTTTGGTCTCTCAATGAGCAATTTTCGTTTATTTTGGCACTTGCGCCAAACAAAACCATTTGATCGTAAAAGCCGATTTAAGGTTCTATACCCCTACGGAAAATCTATTTTGTTCTTTACAGCACGAAGTAGAGGTTTGTAGGTCGGAACCTTCTTCAAGGTTATATAAAAATTCTCTATTGTTCGTCGAATTACTTGAAAATCACCATCGTCAATTTTATATTTGTATAAAAATCGGGGTCTTTTTTTACCAGGAGATTTTAAAGGTGAAGTAGAACATGAGCGATCATTATGTTCTCTTTGAATTTTTCTTACACTACTTTCCGAAACACCAGTGTAAAATGCAGCGCGTTCTTTTCTATTTGGAATTGGAATAGTCGTCAAACTATTATTTTCAGTTTCTCTAGTACAGGCCTCTATAACGCTCGCAATAACTTCACGTGCACCGCTTCGAATTGTTTTTCCTCTTTTGCTCGCCATCGTTACTTCGAAATAATAATTCAAATTCAACGCAACGCATTTATATAGAAATGAAAACAAATGCTCGAAATGTATAGGCGCCACTGGAAATGGCTAGAACCTTCTGGCGGCAAGTGCATGGAGACTCTAGGCACATCCCAATTACAAGTGGGCCAGTGCGAAATTTACTAAATCCTCGATTAATTTTCGGTACCGCTTAACTGGCGTACTTTATAGGTGAAGCGGCAAACTATTACAACAAATAAAATAACATAAAATTTATTTGCGTACACAAATTTTACTTTTACGCTTGCTTAAGACTATGAACCTTTATTTTAAGAACCGTCTGGTTTTCTTTCGTCTCCCGCACTTTACTAACCATAGCAAATTTACACAAAAATCGTTTTATAAAATATGCCGTGGAAGATATAGCAGACACATATAATGTAACTGTGCTGCGCTTACCGCCATATCATTGTGAACTAAATTCTAAAGAACTTATATGGATGCAAGTGAAAGGATT
This sequence comes from Kuschelorhynchus macadamiae, assembly GCA_030620095.1. Taxonomy (NCBI): domain Eukaryota; kingdom Metazoa; phylum Arthropoda; class Insecta; order Coleoptera; family Curculionidae; genus Kuschelorhynchus; species Kuschelorhynchus macadamiae. The sequence continues at coordinate 960,654 of JAUTXW010000365.1, forward strand.
TGTAGCAAGACAAAACACGACATTTAAAATGAAAGATGTTAAGGAGGAACTGCAGGCAGTATTATGGATCATTTCCAAGCCTTCCGTTGCTGCAATATTATGTTAAATAAGAGATATGTATTAGCTTCAATGTGATTTTAATAGGGAAATATGTAGAGTTGGGCGCTAAATGCGAATTTTTATAAAAAAATCAAATCTTGAATTATAAAATAGAAGTAGATTTATCCATTTTCAACCATTTTTTGACCACTCTTTGACGCAAATGCCGTCGCATATAATTTTTATTCCACAAAATGGCTCTTTACCGTCTTGCATTGATCTTTTGTCTACGTAACTGGAAAATTTGAAATGGTAAATCGTGCTCATGTCTTTGTATTTCTGCAGCGCGTGAACCCTTTTGAACCTATTTTTAAACGAAATGTAATTTAAATTGCCTATACATAACACGCTTTCTTGAGGTCGGACGTGCAGGAAGTTTTTTTTTTTTTTTTCTAATACGTAGGTACCTTTTCATCTTACTTTGAACTTGACTAGACCTTGTGGCTGGTTTTTCACTTTTTGCGCGCAGTTCTCCCTTAAGCTACTGATTGATCAAGCCATTAAGAAAGTGATACCACAGAACTGGCGAAACGCTTGTAATTAAACAGGAAGAGAAAATGTGGGATCTTGACAACCTGATCGATCAGACGATCGACCCTTTAATTATAATGTCAAGAGATGATGACAGTTCGTCAGATGACAAAAAATATAACCTATTATAATTTAGTTGTTGTTTGAGTCTTCCGGCTCGTCTCGTCGAAGGCAGACCTCTGTGTTATTAACATAAGTGGTTCCACGTGTTCGGTTTTGCTGCTTTACTTCGGGGGGAAGCGGGAGACTCAAACGCTCAGAGTGGAAATAACGACCCCGCTAGAAAGGGAGCAGACGCTGTGAACGTGTGAGGCCTATTCTATGTCTGCCGCAGTTCTAGAGTGTAATGGCCGCTATGTGGCGGGAGTGGGAGGGGTAAGGGGATAGCTTGAAAGAAAAGGTTATCTCGTGAGACCAGTACTACTCACAAGGGGCATCTAGTGGAAGCCAAGATGCATGAGAAAAGTTTTTAAAGAAAGTTAAATAGAACAAGGCAGGAAATTTAATGAAAATAACAAACTAGGCCTTATAATTCAAACGAACAACAACAACAATAGTTGTTGTTTAATAATATATAATAATTATTTTTCGTTAAATTTAAATTATTCCTATAAGTATCAAATCGCACGCCCTTGGCGTACCATTTCGGTGTCTATGAATGGATAACAATAGGCAAAACGCATAAATTCACCCAAAACCCGGTGATACTATCTGCATTTGGTGAAAAGAAAGAATGTTGCAATGAGATCAGTGCCAAACTCTGGAAGTGGCATAAATTACTAGTGGGTCACCCTGTAGTCCTTTTGCACCTAGTGAGGTTTTATTACTCTATACATTTCTGAAACAGACTATAGTCCCCCTGGTGAAGATTTATTTTAATTGAAAGGATAAGAGGTGAAAAAGTAAGAAGCAAAATGTACAAATAAATCAATAAAAACCACCCTACTGCAAGTAAATATCACAAGTATATTCTGAAATTTTAACAAAAAAAATCTTCTCGGTAATCGTGTGTTTCCAAGCGGCAAAAACAGGAAATTATAAGACCCCCAAGCCAGCGAGAACGCACTACAACAAAACGAAATGACAAGAAAGTTTATGGAGCGTGTATTTTTAGTGCCAAAGCCCAAACTGCCTTTCTAAATCAACTAAATCATAATTACCAGGAAGCAAGAGGGAGAGACATGCGACTTTATGGTTTGACCTTTTGTGGTGGATAAGAGTTTCCTTTGCATCAGAGGGTTGTAGTCGTTTAATTTGTTGATAAAATTTTTTACATACTTTCCATAGATCTTCTTATTTTTTTTCGTCCAATACTAAATATATTTTTTTTAAATGTCAAATAAGAAAACGGCCAAAATCGTGGTTTCTTATTCTAGGCGAGAGGTAAAATATAATATATTTCATCGTTAATGCGTAACATATACGGGGCCAGGAAAGTAGGGCGATTGCACCACCCTTGCTTAATCGCTTTCCTTTCTTAACTACCTCCCCATTATCCTTTAAATAACCATCATTTACCGGCCCTAATTAATATAATTGTTAATTTTGTAATTTCGGTCACAACAGCACCTAGAATTTGCGATCTGGGAAGCTGCAAAAACTACCGTTTGATATCTCTTAACTTGTTGTTTTCTTGTGCACGTAGTTTATCAGATCGAGACGAGACAAAATTTATACTCTCGTTTCGTCTCGACACCATATATTCTCGAGGCGAGAATGAATAGGTCGAGACTTTTAGTAAAAGAGGCTCTTACCTTATAGACAAAAATACATTATTACTGCATCAATAAAATTCTTCGGATTTGTTTTACTAAAACAACAGTGTTTTTTAGAAAATGAAATGTCTTTCTTCTATTTTTTAATGATTTTAAATCTAGATTTTGGTTTTGTGCCTTTAAATATATTTTAATAATAACAATAGTAAGCATAATACCACCGATTTTTTTTAACTGCATGATGTATAAGCGCACAATAAATAATTATCACATTACATAATTTAATCTTTCTGTGTGATTCTGCAACTCAAAAAACATAAGAAACAAAAATAAATATATAAACGGAGTTTTTATGATCATGTTATTTAGTAAAAAAATGCGTAATAACTTGCAATAATTTTTATTCAGGATGATATCATCGCCTGCCGTCTCCAGCGCCGCACATTTGTCGATTTTTTTTACGGAAACACGGCAATAAATCAAAAGCATCAAAAATAAGCTAGATACTTCTTAGTTTTTCGATACTGTTGCCCACGAAAGCGTTTTTCTTGTAAAAAGTTCGCAATATAAGCAACATTTCAGATGCATTTTTGGAAATCATATTTTAAGTGTATATTTAATTTAAAATATTTTCACAAAACTTATTATTATCATTGTAAGTGTATTATTTAGCATAATAATAATTTGATACAATCTTATTATTCATGACCAAAGTCATCATATTTACACCATGCAATCTAGTGGATATTGGTTTTTAAACTTACATGATTTTAGCTAATAATTTTAATAAACTTTCATATAAACTATGTTGACTCGCTGAAATAAAACTTAAAAATCTCCAGCTACAAATCCAAAGCTTACCTTTTAATAGCGGCGAACCCTAGAATAATGACGCGATATTGAACTAAATAGTATTTTTAGTTCATTCTGACTCGCTTAAAATATTTTATTTAATGATTTTAGTTTTCTAATATTTTTATAAAAGGTATTTTATGGAATGAATGGAAATGAATGAGATCTTGTATACCTTATATAAGGGTTGTAGCAAAAATAATGTTTGCTTTATTTTTCAAACAACCTTGGGAGGGGGGACAATCATAATTTAATCGAAGAACCTTTCAAAACAAAAATCTATATTCAATTGACTGTACAACTTTCTAGTGCATACAACCTAATAAAATATAAGAAAAACCAACTAATAATCGTTTGTGGTCTTCGCTGTAAAAGGGTCATATATTGTTTTATTGCAGTTGTTACGCAATTGAAAGTATCGGCAGAGGGGACTACAGAAGATCCCTTGGTTATTGCTGAACTGTTCAGCAAGCACTTTAACACACCTGTCCATACTCATTTAAGCTCAAAAGAGCAACCTAAAATTAGTCAGAACCAAACTCTATTTCTCACACCTGTAGATGAATCTGAATTATACAGAATTATGATGGACCTTCCAAACAAATTTTCTGCCGGACTTGATGAGATACCAGTATGCATTTTGAAATATGCAGCCGAGTTTGTTTGTACTCCATTGGTCAATACAATGAATGAGAGTTTCATATCTGGTATTTTCCCTGCAAAGCTGAAAGAGGCAAAATTAGTCCCTATTTTTAAAAAAGGAAAACCACATGAAGTAAGCAACTACAGGCCGGTGTCACTATTGTCATCGATGTCAAAGGTTTTTAAAAGAGCAATATATACAAGATTAATGAGTTTTTTACATAAATACAATATCCTTAGCGACAACCAATATAGCTTTAGACCAAGTAGATCTACAGAAATGGCAGTTTTTAAAGCAATAACCTACATTACAGAAATGGTAGACAGGAATGAAAAAGTCGCAGGCTTATACTTCGACCTTTCGAAAGCCTTCGACACCATTGATCACCAGCTATTGATGGCCAAACTAGAGGCATATGGACTGAGAGCAGCAAGTGCCGCATTATTAAGTTCATATCTCGCAGAAAGACAACAGTGTGTCTGTGTCACTGAGGATGGCAAGCAATATTACTCAAAGGCTATTGAAATGAGGCAAGGTGTCCCTCAAGGCTCAATATTGGGTCCCATTTTGTTTTTGCTGTATGCGAACAGCCTCAAGGATGGATTTCCCTCGGGACTGGTGTGTCAGTATGCAGATGACTCATCCGTAATGCTGGGATATGGCTCCGTGGCGGAGTTGTCTGGGGGATATTCGAGTGCAGCGGAGCAAATGCAGAGATGGTGCCAGAGTAATTGCCTAACTTTAAACGCCGAGAAGACTGGTCTACTAACATTTGAAAAAACATCATTAAAAAGCTACTCTTTATATGTTAAACTGAACGGTAAATCTATCCCTGAACTTAACAGCATCAAGTTTCTGGGGGTCATCATTGATCCGACTTTGAGTTGGGAGGTTCATACCCAGGCTCTTCAATCTAGGTTGAATAGCTTTTGCGCTTTAATACGCAGAATTAGAAATTCACTCTTCATAGAGAGTATTCGCATTTTCTATTTCGCCTGTGTGCAATCCATCATAAGCTATGGTATTGTATTTGGGGTTCCTCAAAATATGCTAATAATATATTTAAAACACAAAAGCGTATCATCAGATGTATTCTCAGATTGCATCCTCAAACATCTTGTAAACCTCATTTTAGTAATCTGGGTATTTTAACAGTACCATCACTATATTTCTTGGCACTGGTAATGTTTGTAAAAAAAAATCCTATTATATATGTGCACCAGTGATATTAATGCAAATTTAACTTTGAAAACTCGTATCAGCCTTGAACAGATAATAAACTAGTCTAAAAAGTCACTCTCACTAGATCTGATATTAGTTAGTAATCCTGAACTTATTGTCAATTCTGGAGTTACACCATGTGATCCCAAAAAAGTGATCGAGGCTGTATTTTGTTTTCTTAAATGTATAACAATAAAACTTCGGAGTTTAAGTTACATTTAAAGCTGGCATGATCTCTACTATTGTAACAATTTTTACTGTGCAACGATATCGATAGCACAGTAAAAATGTTCAATAATATTACTTTCTCTTACAGTACCATCACTATATTTCTTGGCACTGGTAATGTTTGTAAAAAAAAATCCTCATCTATTCTATACCAACATAGATTTTTATTCTGAATCGATGACGGTTGTAACTAGAAACAGACATGGTCTTAGTGTACCCTCACACCTTTTTCGAAAGGGGCCCTTACTATCAGGCTATAAAAGCTTTTAAGTCACTACCAAACAATATATCAAGTACTGCAAGTACTAATATATTCCGCAAGGCTGTGATAAGGTACTTGCAGAGTAAGTGCTTTTATTCATTTAAATTTGAATTTTAATTACCATTACCAAAAGTTTTTTTATTGTATCTATTTTATTTTATTGTATTTACAATATTTTAAGTTTAAGATAAGTATAGAGATCTTAGTGCCATTTGTAATTTTTTAAAAAATTTTAATCTGTAAATTTTTAAAAAAATTTTAATCTGTTTGTAAATTTTTGTGTCTAATATTAAAATAATTTATATACATTGGTATGCAAGTCGTAATCCACTTTTTTGTTGACGTTTCTTTGTCATTGTAAAAAATGATTTTGTTGGAAATAAAGATATTATTATTATTATTATTATTATTATTATTATTAAAAATGTATAGATTATGTATATCAGCCTATGTTGGTCAAGATTACCTATACCCCGGGAGAAATTAGGGGTCAATTTATAAAAATTTGATTTTTTTATATTAAAGTATTTATTATTTAGCATCAAAATGCAGTTCTTAGTGTAGCAAACACCACACTGTTAGAACAGATAGTCCCAGAAGAGTTGAAACTTGTAATACAAATAAATCTCAGAAAATTATTTTATCAATGCTGACCTATTGTAAATTAGCAAATTTTTTAAAAATAACACAAACAGAATGTCAGCACTGTTAGAATGTTGTGATAAAAAATTGCAACTATTTTATAAATTATGTATTGTGACCAATTAGATGTATCAAACAAAAGGTTAGAAGGAATTTTTAAGGTTTTAACATCTAGGCATGTGCGATAGAGTATCAATTTGTAAACTCGGGCGGTTCACTGTTACGCTGCCAGTGTTTATAGCCAGAACTTCATCTTCATTGAACATATCTATTGAACCTTTAATCAGATAGGTTAATATATCTAAAGTCGAGACGAGATGAATCCTACTCTCGTCTCGTCTCGCGGCATCACTATCTAGGTTTGTACTATAAAGATTAATAAACCTCTTTATTACTATTATTATTATGACTTGTTGTCTCACAGTATTCCTGTGGTTGTATTTTATACTGATTGGATTATACCAAGTCAGTATAAAAAATAAAAATAAAAAAAAGGAAATGGAAAAAAACAACTATTGTGTATTAAGAAATGATATAACTATGATACATGTTTTCAAAATGACGGATTTCTGGATGTTCCTGTGAATGTCTGTATTAAGTCCTGTGAGTGAGACCTGTTACTGATATGACGAGAGGAACAATGATGACTCTTTCCTGTTTCCACAACCTTTTTACTTCCATTGCCAAGTCGGTGTATTTAGCGATCTTCTTACTGTATTTCGCTTGGATGTTCTCGTCGTTGGGGACAGCCATGTCAATTAAATAAGTGATTTTCTCTTTTTTGGATTGAAAGGTGATATCGGGTCTATTTGCGGGGATTGTTTTATCTGTGTGGATGTCAATGTCCCAGTAGAGCTTGTAGTCTTCGTTTTCAAGTATAGATGTTGGTGTATAATGGTAGTAAGGGTCTGTGTTCCCCGTTAGTTTGTATGTTGTGGCTAATGCTTGATGAACCACCTTCGCTGCTGAGTTGTGTCTCGCGGGGTATTCAGTTCCGGCCATTATTCTACATCCACTCGCTATGTGATCGATCGTTTCTCTCTGCTGGTGACATTTCCTACATCTCTCGTCTTCAATGGTTGTGTCCTTGATTATGTGCTTTCGGTAGTTTCTGGTTGCTATGACTTTGTCCTGGATGGCAAGCAGGAAGCCTTCTGTTTCAGGGAACAGCTGCCCTTCTTGTAACCACGTATATGAAAGCTTTTTATGTATATGGTCTTGCTTTATGTGGTATCTGTGTCTTCCGTGAAGTATTTTTTCAGACCAGGTGTTCATCTTTTCTAGTCGTGATTGGATGTGACTGTGTGCGTCTGCTGCGTGGCTCGCTTGAGACAGGGCGAGCGGTGTATAATTCTTGTCTGCCTTTGCTATTGCCTTGTGGAAGTTAGTTTGTTTGTTGTGGAAGAATTTTCTGAGTTCGTAAATTTGTTTTTTATTTAGCGATTGTATATCTATAATTCCCCTTCCTCCTTCTTTTCTCTCGATGGTGAGTCTTTCCTTGCATCCGTTAGGGTGTAACTTCCTGTGTTTAGTGAATTCAGAGCGTATGAGAATATGAATGTTTTCTATGTCTGTGTGTGACCATTTAATGATACCAAACGAATACGTAAGAATAGGTATGGCGAAGGTGTTAATAGCTTTCGTTAGATTTCTGGAATTCAGTTTTGTTTTTAGTAGCTTTGTGAGTCTGGTTTTAAATTCCGTCTTGAGCTCTGATTTGATATGAGTGTGGTTAATTTTGGTGCTTTGATTAAAGCCTAGGCATCTGTACGTTTCTTCTTTGAGCATGTTATCTATAGTTTCATTGTTGATTGTTTCCCCCGTAAGGTGGTCTTTCCACTGTCCCTTGTTGATATGAAGCAGCTTGCATTTACTTATACCAAATTCCATGTTGATGTCCAGGGTAAACGAGTGGATTGAGACAGAGGCAGAACCACAAAGCGCTGAGTGAATCTCCTTGGATATATGCATCGTCTCATGTAGATCTCTTCTGTTTCGATGATCTCTTTTTGTGTTCTCAGGTTGATTTTAGTTTTCCACGTACTGATTATTATTATTATTATGTATAGAGCGTAGAACGTCAGTATCACTTTGAATGAAATATTTTTTGATTTTCTTGAGAATATTGATACCTACCTATTTAATATTTGAAAAATTATCATTTATTCTGTCTTTATAAAGAAAGATCTCAATTTATTTAAAAATCATATAATGGCGTAAATACATGTGATTTTTGAATTCAGTAGCTGTTGGCTTACACTAGAAATCCTGCACTGACCATGTAAGTATGCATATGGGAAAAGATTCTTAAAAAATGTGTTTTGGCAAATACAGTACTTTTCCATGTTATTTAAAATCTAGCATTTACACCTTTAACAAAATATTTTAATTTTCTTTTTAGGGAGCCGTTTCATCCCCTTAGATCAAACCTTACGTTTTCAAAAAAAGAATATAAATTTGCCTTGGTTTTTTTTAAAAGCTGAGCGTTATGGATATTCTCAATTTTAAAGAGTTCTTGTATCCTCTAGGGCCTAGGGCTAGCCTTTATAGCGGAAAGAAGGTTCTATATAGAAACAAAAAGAATGAAATTTGACATGTTTCACCGTCTGTTTTTTTAAACTAATCTTTTTAAAACAAAATATATTTTCGTTTTCTGGGGGCTGCTTTATATCGCTAGGGCTACCCTGTATAATAAAAAAAATTATTTATATACTAAAAATTGACGTGTTTCATCGTTTGTTAAAAAAGCAAAACGTTCTTGAAATATTTTTTTCGCTTTCAGGATGATTTTCATCCTCCTAGGTTTACCTTGTATAACTAACCTTAAAACTTGTAATCTATTTTACTGCTTCTTATATACCTAAAAAAATACTTTAATGTACAAATTTTTTTTTTAATTTGACGCGTTTCAGTGTTTTTTAAGTAAGCTAACTGCTTCTGAAAAACAATTTTTTTCATTTGGAATTTATCAGATTTGGGTCAAGGTGAAAAATCATGGAGTCTGTCAGTGTTGGTTGTGTTTACTGTCCTGTATTAACCTACCGTGAACTGCAGTGCAAATGATGTTCTCTCTGATATTGTTTTAGACTGTAAGTATATGTGTACCAGTGATATTAATGTAAATTTAACTTTGAAAACTCGTATCAGCCTTGAACAGATAATAAACTAGTCTAAAAAGTCACTCTCACTAGATGTGATATTAGTTAGTAATCCTGAACTTATTGTCAATTCTAAGGTGAAGTGTTACTTCACCAGGAAAAATTAATAAGCAAACATCTAACTATATTTATTACATATCTCTTAAAATCTTAGTTTTTACATTCATTTATTTACCTAATTGGTAAAAAATAAACTGTACATCTCGAATAAATATTTTACTTGACCGTTGGCGGCATGTCTTTTTAAAACTTTCAATCGAACTTTATTATAACAACTATAACAGTGGCGCAAAACGCTTTGACTTTGCTGGAGATGCTATGTTTAGTTTAAGATTTTCCTACTAGGTTGCCATGACAACGCGTACCCGATGACGTCGAGCCCAGCGCCATACAACGCTCTCGGTGAATTGCAGGCGCAGTACACTACACCCACGTGTCGTTTAGTTTGCGGTGGTTGTTTACCTTTATTATCGCGGATTTCGCTGCAACCGGTGAGTTCCTTTGTAGTTAACTTGACTGTGTTATATTTATTTATGGTCTTGTTACAACTTCAAATTCGAAGTTAGTAAATATGATTGTTCAAGACTGGAATAAATTAAAAGACGTCTTTGAATTTATTACAAACTGTGACAAATCTGATGAAAAATCAATCCGCCTTGCGAAACGATTTTTAGGTGAGATGAACGTTTTTGAATTCACGTTTCTGGCATTAGTGTTTAATAACATTTTCTCAATCACGGACATAGTATTTGATGTTCTTCAAAAAAACATTCATTTTTGCATATCCAATATAAAACGCTGTCGTGAGGCGCTCTATAAAAAAATTAATATTTTTTTTAATACCATGTTTGATAAAGCAAAATTTTCTGCTAAATTTTCCGAATGTAGTTTAAATTTTCCGACTAGCCCGTTTAAAAATTTCTTACAGTTATACGGGGAAATATTTTCAAAAACTCAACGACTTAAAAATGAGCTTGGTCTTATTTTTGCCAATGAGAATAATTGGAATATATCGCTGCAAGAACAAGTGAAAAAAATTAATAAAAATAAATATATTTTTACCGAAGCATATAAATTGTTTTCCCTTATTTTCACAATACCGTCGACAAGTGCTTGAGTGGAAAGAAGTTTTTCTTGCTTCAAATGTGTAAAAACTTATTTAAGAAACACAATATCTCAAGAAAGACTTATTTCTCTTGGCAATATTTCAATTCAAAAGGAATTTCTGGAAGAGATTAGGGCAACTCATCCATTTTATGATGATGTTATAAATAAATTTGCTGCTATGAAGGATAGGAGAATTGATTTAATATACACAATTTAGGTAAGTCGTAAAAAATATTCTACCCCCTCCACATAAAAAAGTTCTGGAAAAATATTATTGCGATATTTTCTTGTTTCATTTGCACTTCACTTACTTTTTCACCCGCGTTAGAATTTTGCATTTTCCATATTTTATGAAAATTTTTGTTTTGATCAATTAATACGCATTAAATGGGATAGTCGCTTAGAATATTTTTGACTAGAAGCTAAGGTATATATTAGTAATAATAAACTTATACAGGGGTGTATTTAAGAATTCGGACATTTTTGTTTCATATTCGGCTGCACCTACAAAACTAAAATTCTAATTTTTATTTAAAGCTCCATTACACTCAAAAGTCAGATCTTGGTGAATTTTTGACATATTTATCAAAACTACATAGCTGACATTAGATTGACCATGAGTTTTAATACACAAGTTTTGTAACGCATTATATTATCTGAAAATCAGGACCATCACTTTAGAGCTGGAAAATTTAAATATATATGGGGTGGCAAACGATAGAGGCGGAGTAAAAAATAAATTATTTTTCAAAATGCAATATTCTTACTTTAACCTGAAAATTAACGAATTTTTTAAATGTATAGACCAATATACCTTTAATATAAGGTCTTTCGCTAAGTGAGGTGTTAAACGTGAAGGGTGGAGTAAAAAATGAATTTCTTTTTAAAAATGCAACATCTCTAGTAATTATATCATATTTAACGAAATTTTTCATACATATTATGATCTAATATATCTTATTATATGATCTTTTCCTAGGTGAGGTGACAAACGAAAGCGACGGGCCAAGAAATTAAAGTAGTTTCAAGGAGTAAATAAACTATTTTATTTTTGGAAATGCTCTTTTATCATTAGTACGAATTATGCATTTTGCTAACAGATGGGATAATACAAGTTTAACATGGTTTTTCGCTAGAGGGGTGGCAAACGACAGGAACAGGGAGAAAAACATTAATTTACTTTTAAAAATGTAGTATTTTTCACTTTAACTTGAAATTTAAAGATTTTTTCAATAAATGAACCAATATACCCTTAATATATAGTATTTCACTAGGTGGGATGGCAAACGCCAAGAACGGAGTGAAACATTAATTTATTTTTGAAAATGCAATATCAATCTAACTTTAACTTGAACATTACCAATTTTTCTTAAATCGTTGGATCAATATACCCTTAATGTTATATAATTTTTCGCGGTGCGTGGCAACCAACAGGGGCGGAGTAAAAAGTAATTTAGTTTTAAAAATGCAATATCTTTCTCACTTTAAATTGAAATTTAACGATTTTTTTAAATAGATGAACCAATATACCCTTAATATATGGTATTTCACTAGGTGGGATGTTAAACGACAGAGACGAAGTAAAAAATTAATTTATGTTTGAAAATGTAATATTAATCTTACTTTAATTAGAAAATTACCAATTTTGCTTAAATCGTTAGACCAATATACCCTTAATATAATATGGTTTCGAACGACAACCAATGCAATCTTTATTATCATTACATCAAATTTAACACAATTTTTAAAAAACATGAACTAATACACATTTAATTTAATTATTTTTTTTCATTACTTCAAATTAAACAAAATTTTGCAAACAGATGAACTAATATACATTTAATATCTTAATATTTGGTCTTTTGCTTGGTGGGGTGGCAAACGACAGGGGCGGAGTAAAAAATTAATATATTTTAAAAAATGCAATATCTTTCTTACTTTAACTTGAAAATTAATGAATTTTGTAAATAGATGGACCAATATAATCTTAATATAGGGTCTTTTACTAGGTGGCGTGGCAAACAACGCGACAGGGGCGGTGTAAAAAATTAATTTATTTATAAAAAGGCAATATCTCTTGTATATTTACCTCAAATTAAACACATTTTTGCAAACAGATACACTAATATACGCAGGGGTGGAATAAAAAAACTAATTAATTTTTAAAAATGCAGGACATATTTTATCATTACTTCAAACTTAACAATTTAACAATTTTGTAAATAGATGGATTAATATGCACCTAATATATTGTCTTTCGCTAGGTGGGGTAACGTACGACAGGGGCGGAGTAAACAACTAATTTAAAATTTTATTCCGCCCCGGTCGTTTGCCACTCTGCTTAACGAAAAACTATATATTAAGTGTGTATTAGTCTATCTGTTTGTAAAATTTTCTTAAATTTAAAATAATGATAAAAGAGGTATTGCATTTTCAAAAATAAAGTAGTTTTTTATTCCGCCCCTGTCGTTTGCCACCCCACCTAGTGAAATATCCTATATTAAGGATATGTTGGTCCATCCATTAAAAAAAATGCATTAATTTTAAAGTTAAAGTATGAAAGATATTACATTTTTAAAATTAATTATTTTTTCACTTCGTCCCTAACATAGCAAAATACTATATATTAAGTGTATATTAGTCCATCTGTTTAAAAAAATTTGTTATATTAAAACTACATTAATTTTTTAGCCCGTCCCTGTCGTTTGTCATCTCATCTAGGAAAAGATCATATATTAAGTGCATTTTAGATCATATGTATGAAAAACTTCATTAAATATGAGGTAAGAGATATTGCATTTCTAAAAACAAGTTCATTTTTTACTCCGCCTCTGACCTTTAACACCCCAGTTAGCGATAAACCATATATTAAGGGTATATTTGTCCCTACATTTAAAAAATTCGTTAATTTTCAGATTAAAGTAAGAAGAATATTGCATTTTTAAAAATAAATTATTATTTTGCTTCGTCCCTGCCGTTTATCACGACAGCGAAAGACGACATATTAAATGTATTTTAGTCTATCTGTTAACAAAATGATTTTTTAATTTGTGCTAATGATAAAAGAGATATTGCATTTTTAAAAATAAATTACTTTTTTACTCCGCTCCTCTCGTTTGACACCCGATCTAGCGAATGTGTCTCTATTAAGGATACGTTGGTCAATCTGTGTAGGTTAGGTTAGGTTCCTTAATTCCCACTTTAAACTGGAAATTAGTCTTAATTCCTACTGTAAGTCCCAGTTTAAATTGGGAATTAGGGCTAAATCCCGCTTTAAACTGGGAATTAGTCCTAATTGCCACTTTAAACTGGGAATTAGATTTAATTTCCTCTTTAAATTGGGAATTAGGCTTAATTCCAACTTTAAACTGGGAATGTCTTAATTTCCACTTTAAACAGGTAGTTAGCTTTAATTCTCATTTTAACCTGGGAATTAGTCTTAATTTTCACTTTAACCTAGGAAATAGGCTTAATTTCTACTTAAAGTGGGAATTAGCCTCAATTTTCACTTTAAACTGAGAATTATTAAAAAAAGAAATAGTGTGGCCCAAATAAGCTTTCGTAGTAATATATTATTTCTTTTGTTTTTATAAATATTTCCATATTCTTTTTCTTTATGAATTCTATTGCAGCGACGTTTGCTCATCATCTTTGATATAAATAAATAATGTTGTATACCTACTAGTAATAATGATCTTTATTTCTTTTACAAGAACTGCTTTTTCTCCACGTCCACAGTCAAAAGCATCATAAATTCCGTTTTCAACAGCCATTAAGATATATCTGTGGTCATAAACATGCAACGGTCGTAGCGAGGTACTAGTACACGTTTCCTCGTTGGATAGTTCAGTTGGATCCCATTAGAAACTGCATATAGAAAGTAAAACACGGTAGCTGCTAAAACGAGTTTATTTATTCATCTATTGCCTCAGTTCGGTCCGCTACCGGATAGTGTAGTAGTGGATCTAATGTAAGATGCAATAAAATTGTTGGTGAATAGAAAACATACAATAGGGTACATGACCATTTTTTAAAATGTTATTTAAATCGATAGTTAGTTGACAATTAATTGTGAAAAAATATTCTGAACCTTTTTTTCAGCATTTCTTTAATAAAATTTGGCCTTTGGCGTCACAGACCCGACTTTTGTAGGTTATAATGCCCAGGTGAATAAAAGCGTTTTTGTGCTACCTATTCGATAAGTTAATTTATCAACGATCGTGTGATAAGAAACCATTACCGCACTAGGGCGGTAATGATATCTACTAGTATTAAAATTAAAACAGAATTAAAGAAGATACGTTTATTTTTGTTTAAAATACAGCATTACAAACTATTTATTCTACATATTAATTACACAACTATTGCAGTTATTTAAATTAATACCAGATGTACTTGAAGAACTTTACTTAACTTGCGATGTTTAGTTTTTCGATACTAGTTGCTTCATTTTCCTTATTTCCGAGTATACTTAAAGCAGTCTTCTTTTTGTTTTCTTTCGAAGCCTCAATGTATCCTTCTGCAATTATATTTGACCGCCATCCCCCGTGCCTCTTTTGCGGTCAAAATATCCACTCCGGTGTTGGTTAATAGTGATCTAGAAGACCTTCTAAACCAGTGGCCGGTATTTGTTCTGGATTGGATAATTTTAAAAACAAAGCAATAGTCTTAGGTATAACTCCAAAAGTGTTTATGCCCCCTGGCTGTTGTGTACATTTACCGTTCTTATAGAACACGACCATGATCAACGTGTTTAGGGCGTAACTTGATGTAATTTCGGACAATTTCCACCATATCTAAACCTTCAAAACTCTCGGAGATATTTTTGTCTTCGTGAATGGTATTACAAATTGAAAACACGCACCTTCATCTTTTACATTTTCCAAGAGTAAGTTTCTTAGCTTTCTCTTCCACATGCTCGTGCTAGTCCAAGAATGAGTGCTACTTTCGCAGCATCCGAAACAACCAAGTTGAGACGAGCATCCAAGTTCAAAAATGTATCCATTATATCTACTTCTTTTCATCTCGCGTAATTCACTGTATCTTTGTCCTTGTCTCTCATTGTGGAAAGCTAACATAGATGTAGATGTAATCGCTCTCAGCACTATTTTTTTCTTTAAAGCCTTCTTTGGATTATTTCGTTTTACGTTTCGATATGCGTTTTATTCAGTTTTTCCTAGACTAATTTATTTGTCTTTGTGTAGTGTTGTGTGTATATTATAAAAGTTTGTGCTTATTTATTGATACTTATAACATACTCGCAAAATGAAACAATCTGCCATGATATAATTATATTCCTGGAGGTAAATATTTTCCCGATAGCATGGCAGAATTTGATTGAATGATTTAACATGGGGATGATTTTCCAGTAATATTTCGGTGAATTTTCACTTGGTGTATCTTTTCCAATACAATTTACAAGAATGTTCAAACTTTGAGCCATTAAGGGCTTAGCACTGCAATTTACTGTCGCTAATCTGCGATATCACAATAAATTATATTTAAAAATACGCGTTTGTTTTATTGAATTAAGTGTAAAAATTTTAGAATACAGAAAAGAAAAGAGTTTTGAATTTCGCGGGCAAAGGGCAGCCATCTGCTCTCACTTTCCAGGGAGATAGAGTAAGACCCTGAACTAGCTATCGCTCTTTCGGATGATTTATTTACATTGACTTGCTCATCTCAACTTGATTATCTCTGGTAGCATGTTTCGTAATTACGTCTCTTTCAAAAATACAGCAACAGACTTAATACCAGTTAAATAATAGTATATACACCATTGGTACATAAATAAATATTAACGTCAAACAATAGCAGCAATGTCACAGAGGTATACATAATAATTATTTATGTTATAAGGACCGAAATAACGATCATTATGAGACTAGCCGTAAAATATTATCAGTCGAGGCGTCACCCGACGCTCATACCACGGCGTGTCTTATAATGCTTGTATTCGATTCGAATAACATACAAAACTTTTATCTTCTGGCATCACTTTAGTCAAAAATTGTGCAAATTTTGTTAAAAATTATTCCCGAAAGGTAGTCGTTTTTTCGTTGCCAAGTTCGTTGTTTTAGGACTAAAATGAATCCATTACGGGCCTAGGACTATAATGAATTCTTTACGGTCTTAGGACTATAATGAATCTGAGGACTCAGTCTAAAAAAATGTGTCATTTTGACACTAAAAATGACGGTCAAGATTATGTCATTATGACACGCCAGCAGATAAAGAATTTTTCGCGTAAGAATAAGTAAGAGTCATTTGCTTGCATCAACTGCCAATTTAATATTTTTTTTAGCTAAAAGAAGACATAACAGAAATTTATATGCGATTGAAGTTGGGTGGTGACGTACATATAATGATGACACATGTAATTCCACGGAAGTAATTATGTGATGTTACTGATGCCGATAGGGAACAAAAATCCTTAAAAGTTTACGATTTGGACACTAAAAAAATATGGTAGACGAATAAATAAGTGTTAAAAAGATAGAATTGGCAATGATTGATTTTGGTGTAACAATAACACTTATATTAGCCGAAGAGCTCGTGACAAAAAACTGCAAGAGTTTTGTAATGGGTCATATTTCAATAAGATATAGTATTAAGTATTTCAGTATGCTATAGTACATGAGTCAGCACTCACTAGCAAGGTGAAGTAGTGGGACGCATTGGCGTGCGCTCGATATCCGCGCTTCGAGCGACTGCTGACTGCGTCTGTTCCATTAAACTGAGGTGTGACTGTTATTTTAAATTATGTATAGCTTTGTTCAAAAGAAACGCACAAAACTCATATCTTGTGTATGAGTCGTTTTTTCGCAAAAAACGCTGGAACACGTGAAGTGGTTTAAATAGTTGTTCGTCATTTTGTAATATTTTCAGCACCCTCCCTGCATGCCCTTGATTTGTAGGTATCCCAATTTTCTTTTTTTCAAATGGCAACCTAGGTCATGTGGAGTCTCTGTGAAAAGGTCTTCCGAAACTGAATCCGATACCAGCAACAAATTACGGGTCTGCTTATTTCGTTACAGTAAAACGAATCCACATAAGGTTTTTAATTAAAATTAATATTCGAGGAAGACCCTTAACACTCACCTGATATGGCCATTGTAACAAATGCTGAAAGTGATCTCCATCTTCTACTTGATATGCACTTGAGTCTGGGGTAAAAACTATCAACCGCTCTTCGAATACTTTCGGCTGGAAAATTAGTAACCCATGTTTCTGTGTATGACCCTCGCGTATCCACTGTGGATTTTGATCAGACCAGAATCGATAATTATGTCTATTGATCATTCCATTTAAACAAAATGTAGCCTCATCAGTGAAGATAATAGTTTGACAAAATATGTTATTTTCATCATATCTTGTCAGAATTGTAATCTCGTATAGTAGTCATCTTCATTGTAATTGTATTCTCGGGATACTTTTCATTGAACAACATACAAACTTGATCCTGGCTCCGTACTCCACAATCCAACAATATCAAAATTTCAATACGCTGCCTTTCTGAGAGCACCATAAATCAAAAATGACGAAGTTCCAAAATACTAACACTTGCTTCTTACAATTCAATGATCGAACTGAAAGATTAACTGAACTTATTATTTTGTGTGTGTAGGTATTTGCCAAATAAACAACCAAACGTGGGAAAAAACTGTCCTAGAATTTCAAGAATTTATATACCTGCATTTTGGCAATTTAAAAATTTGTGATATTAGGAAGTTGTTTCTTATCGTATGCGGCAATAATAAATTCCACTATCGTTTAATCAATCCTCTCAAGATAATTTAATGAAATTTCACAAGTCAATGGAGATGTTGATGGGCTCTAATAATTGATGGTAACCAAGATCGTTCCGCGTACACTATAAGGATCTACTTTGATAGATAATTTTAATTAAACACTTATGTGGACTCGCTTTACTGTAACGAAATGAGCAGCCTCCTAATTTGATCCTAGTACCTGATTCAGTTTTAGAAGAGCTTTTTCTCATAGAGCCCTAGGTTAGGGTTCCTACAAATTAAGGAAGGGAGCTGAAAATATTGCAAAAAAAAAACGAACAACCATTTAAAACACTTCACGTGTTCTAGCGTTTTCACAGAAGATATGAATTTTGTGCGTTTCTTTTGAACAACCTTGTATAATAATTAAGTGATAAACACATCTTCAGCCATTACAAAACTCTTGTACTGACATCGTTATAGCGACAACTTATGCGACGTGCTGACACGCCCTGTTCTACAACTATGTGGTGTAACCTCTTTCTCAAGTTCTTTTTTGTACTATTTTGCTTATTTAAAGTACGCCTCAAGGTGTTTAAATCTTAAACTTTTAAATACGCGCGTGTTTTAAAATTACCATGGCAATATCAAGGACCCAAGTAAAGTCTAAATGTCAACATTTTAATTATTGATCTGACAGGAGTACTTTGTAATGTCAATAAAATCGTTGGATTTGATATATTGTCATGCCACTATTCGCTTTAATATTAGCGGACGTACGTCGAAACATATGTCCCGTGTATTTCTCAGGATCGTCCAATTTAAGATAACGTGCAATTTGCAAGAGCCATGATCCAAATATATTGATACCAACCACTTGATTGGTGCACTCACAGTTATCATATCGTAAGAAAACTAGGTCTGTACTTACATTCTGGGGACGCAGTGATAAATACTGCTTCACCAAACTCACATAACTAATTCCATCAAGGTCGGCCATCACTGTCTTAGTTGGTCGGATAGTAATAAGCTATACGCTTCCTACTTCCTTGATGTCCGATAAGCGTAAATCGCACAATTCACATCTTCTACAAAAGCCAAAGATCCGCAAATGGATACCACTTTCAAAAATAAATACGTAATGTCCGGTGCATCTATGAAAAACTTTCGCAAATCATCTTCGTTGAATTCACATCACTTCTTGGCTACGTTACTCTTGCTAATTGCCTTCATGAATGCATACACTTTCCCCAATAACTTCAAATCGATCGCTTTATTTATCCTTAACATACTTTGCAGTTTTGAATGGATTGCCCACATAGTCGACGCCTTGTACGGATTCTACATTTTCTGAAGATAAGCAAGCAACTCCTCCATCTGTATCTGTTACCTTCTGCTCTTTCATCCATTTGATAAACTTGTATTCTTTTTTATAAGCGTGTCAACCGCGATTTTGCTTTGCTATTTAAATAATCAATGTTAGAACTCATTTTTAAGCGAAATACAATGTGACAGATTGCAAATTAATTTTTATTTTTCTCACTTCCATGACAACGAAAGGTATACTCATGTCACATCACGAATTTAACATTTTTAGTTCTTATTTCCATTTGTTGTAGTATTAATATCAGTACCTATTTATGATTTCAAAGTGTACCAATAAAAAAAAGTTGCGTAAAGTATTCGTGGATAACTGGTCTTTAAAACACTTGCTTTTGAGCACGACGGCGCGCGTGTTTTAATGAGCTTAATATCAACTCATACTTTAATCAAAGTTTACTGAATGATCAATAAGTTACTTCACTCTCGGGCGGCACTTTGGCAGATCGGCATCAAAAGCGAGCCGCAGATACGACGCGACCTTAAAAAATTGTAGGGGGTATTGAGGCAATAAGAGCGGAGTCTAACGCTATTTGTCCGAAATTTCACGTTTAGTAAGTAATAAACGGTGGGATCTAAATAATGAAATATATTTTGTACATTCGGAAAAAAATATGAAAAGAATGAAGTCTTGTTTGGCATAATTTAAAGAAATTGTGGTAAATACTATTGCATATTTAGAAGTTTAAAGTATAAGTTGCTGAACCTTTTGTCGGAAGGGATTTAAAGACATTACAAGGTAAAAAACTTGGACAATCTTCTGTAAGCTTTAAAGTGGTTTTTCAAGAGCTTATAAAAGTTGGAGCCTTGATCAGACACTACACCTAAAACATGCAGGCCAGCTGCGTTCAACTTTCTGATAGTTTAAAACAAAATATCGTTTAACTTGTTCGAGTTCGGAGATGATCTGTAAAAAATTTCAATTGGTTGCTTCCAATTATTCGTAGCTCCCCTTGCCATCAAAACCAAAGCATTTCCAGCAACTTCTGCAGATTTTCTTTCAGGGTCTTCTTCAAAGCCTATTACCTCATCTTTTGATACGTCATAATAAAGGTTAGATTTAATGGAGATTTCGTCAATAAATATAATGCAGTCTTTCTCTTGCAAAAGTTTAAATCTTAGTCCGATTTATCAAAAAACAAAAACATTAAATCCTGGCTGTATCACCCTATAAGTTTTGTGATACTTTCTAAGGTAGACTTAGACGGTAAACGACAGAAGGACGATAATTTCTTATATGCTTTTGAACCAAGAAAGTATATGCTTAGGGCAAATCGTTTAAATTCATCTGTGTACCTTGAGCCTTTTGGAGCTTGTTCATGAGCAAAAGTTGAGCCTTTAAAAAGGATAGGATTTGGCTGGCTAATTTTCTGACAAGAATCTCTCAACATCTTCCAGTGTTATTCCAGTTTCAAGCCTTTTCTTCAATTGCCTAGCTTTTTTTTCAAGGGTGTTAATTTTGTTTCTTAATGCTGCTTTCCTCGGCGGTTTACTCCAGACCTCTGCCACGTCTGGCAACTCTCATCCGAAAAAAATATCTAAACCTAAAAAACCTAATTTTAAAAATACTAATAATATTGTAGAAACAAAATTTTAATCGGAAAGCTTCTGAAATATCTAGACAGATTTTACAAAATAACTTGAAATAACCTTATTAATATTTCCATACCCGTTTTAATAATTAACTCTTGTCTGAACAAATTCATCCATTTTAATGCAGGGATCTGGGCATATTTGAGTTCTCTACTATGCGAGTCATTGTCTCCGAGACCTAAATTAATAGAATTTGTAAGATTGATAAATTTCCAAAATGTTACATTTATTAATGAAAATTAACCGTACATTGTTAACTTTAAAAAAATACGCCTTATTCCAACTATACCTCGTAACTCTCAATAGTGGCTTACCCTTATAAGTTTTTTGTCTTTTGAAATTAAGAAACGAAATTTAGAGGTTATGTTTAAGACAAAAATCTCGATTTACTTACAAACTTAGCTGCTCCGGCCCAGAAGTAGTAACTTTCTATTTTTAAATGGCATGCCAAATGTTTGTCTTTATATTTTCATAGAAAATAACATTTTTAGTATAATGGCATGTCACTTATCACTTTTTGACATATTAAGCTATTTTAGTATGTCGAGTACGTATACATCGTACAATGGCGTAGCTACAAATTTTGGGCCTCCCCGCGATTTTCGGTAAAGGGCCCCCTCTCAGAAAAGAAAAATAACTGATGACAAAAAAAAGGTCTTGTACTTGACAATAAATGAAGTTCTTAAAGTATATCCGGAAAATATATGATGACTAAAAGAAAGTCATCCATACTCTTATAATCCCCTTGAGCTTATTGCAACTCTCACCGGGCCCCCTAACCTCGTGCCCCCCCGTATTCGCGGGGGCTGGCGGGGGTGTAGCTACGCCACTGACATCCTAGAAAATTAACAGTATTGCCAGTCTTGGCTTGTGCCTCGACAGTCAATCTTTACGTATGTACAATGTACTACAATTATGTTTTAACTTATTACTTCGAATACAGTAAACATGCTTTTTGTTGCTTTAGACAAAAACAGTATAGGAACTGTATTATAAGTCAGGCGTTGTTTTGAAACTATAAAACAAACTGCCTTAAAATGCAGACTAGAAGCTCGTATTCGAACATAGCAATCTTTTGAACCTTATCTTTGCAAAACGTCCAATTGTGTACTCATACATTTACCTGTGCATGCATTAATTATACCTACATATTTTTTATTTACCTATAGATTTATTAAAAAGAAAATTATAAAAAAATATATTTATACCTCGGGCAACGGAAAGATGATAAACCACTATCACGTTTAGAGGTACAACTATCAACTGAACAAAAGACCATTTTCACAAAAAAAAAACTCAACATTAACTTCACAGAAATATTACGTACTTTAACAAACCAACCGGTATAACAACGCAACTGCAATTCGCAACGCGAGTTCGAGACTCTGCATGTGTAGGTGTGTTTGGATCCAGCGAGATCCAAGGGAGGTGCGAGGTGACGAAAATGAGTTTAACGGTTTTCGCTGAGTGCCGAGACATATTTATTCAGTAGATTTTGCTTTAATATACCATATAGCATTCTTCAAAGACCTCCGCTGCTAGCCAGGTGTACCACTGCCTGTTCTTGCGAGTGGGTACTGATTAATGTATATCCTTAATACTACATCATATTGAACTATGAGCCATTACAAAACTCTTGCAGTTTCTGTCACGAGCTCTTAGGCTATATGCATAGTCAAGTAAGTTTAATTAATGCCAGCAACACAACATCTTACTGTAACAACAGAGCCATCAATGGGCAGTAATTTAAAGTTTGTATTAAAAACTTCTCTGTTATCATCGCTCATCACTAGTGGTTTATCTTTCTCACTAAAACAAATAATCTCTTCAACGGATGAAGAAGGATATAAAGAAAACATAGAGAAAAGTGCCATAATACACTTAATGATTTTAATAAAAAAATCTACAGGTTTATATACTTAGACTTACTACAAAACTGTATATTCTGGATTGGTTAGATAATCTGCTATCATAATGCATCTACTCTTGGGCAAATTATTTGACTGGGCCTTAACAAATTTCATTCGTAAAAAGGAGGTTTTTAACCCTAGAAACATATTTGGTTTGGGATTACGTTTTCGACATATGGTTCACGAGATGCACAAATATTGGCAGACTTCAGTTTTTTTATAAATCGGTGACTTCAATGTTGTTTTTAGGTACGTGATCAAAACCTCGTTTTAAAAACTAAATTATTCAAAACGAATTTTATTTTTAAATTTCCCACCAGCACAGAGTTGTGCTGGATGTAAGGGTTTTTCCTTACACATTTTCATTATGATAAAAAAGGCATTAATAGGATATTAATGGGATACGTTATGTCGAAACCAAACTGTGCTATACTATACGAGAAAATAACAGAATTATATTGTTGTTTCTTTAAAGTTATTTACATGTCCATTTTCAAAGTAGGCTTGTAGAATATATCATGTTTACATAATTGTCCTGTTTTTTAAGATAAACTACAGCAATTTAGATTCCTTATATACCGCTTAGAAAATTGTGCATAAAGAAACTGATTCACCTTTTCTCTTACCGTGTTAGGTGTACCATCCTGTTGGATCCAGAATCAGCTCAAAGGGAGGAAGGCATTTAACATCAAGGCAAATATAGATTTGATTCTCCTTAAAATGGACCTGAATATTTTGTTCCTGTTTTCTAGCTCGAACATTTCTGCTAAATCTAATTTGCGGCCGAAGTTCCATGTTTATCTGTAGGATTTTAAATAGCACAGACGTACTTGTTGGGTCGATATTTGTTTTAAAAAAATTGAAGTCAGATCTGGTTTGAACAACTGCAATATCCTTTTATGATGTTCTGTTTTTATTTTGGCGGTTTTTGGAAAACGAACAATAAAATGCCATTTTAAAATGTAGTTTTCTAATTAATGATTTACTCGGCAGATGTTTTTCTGGCACCATATTCTGCAAGTTAGATATGATATACTTGGAACTTCAGTTTGTATATAGGTAAAGACACTTTTGACGTACCTCATATTTAAGGTACCTAAAGCAGTTTCTGAAAGAATGGTTCACCTAGCTTAAACTACATTAAATAGTGAATTGTCAGTGAAACCGAAGCAATCATGTTTAGCATGAAAAGACATGCAACTTGCAAATTTTTAGAGACAAAAAATTGGCAACCAGACAAATTGCAAATTTTTATGAAAAAATTCGCTACATGGTTACTTTTAAAAAACTGCCCGCATTCAGAGCTGGGCGTACTTAACTACAAAAGTGGTAAACTACGTAGTTAGCTACATTTGTAGGAAAGGTAGTTGTACTCAAAATATTTTTTACCTTACAGTAGATATACTTTTTTTTTTCAAAATACTCTAAATAGTAGTTAAAAACGTTTTATTATTTATTTTATTAATATTTAACAATTTAATGTAATAATAATTGTAGGTAACCTTCATTTCATTCATTAAGAGTGAGAGTTTTTGGTTGTTTTATTTGACTAGTCCAGTGGTCTGTGGGTAATTACTTCAGCCTCCCATTCATGCGGTCCGGGTTCGATCCCACCTAGAGACATGAATCTTTTTCAATACTTTTTTAATATTTTATTTTGTTTATTCATGTGAGACTTAACCTCATTTTAGTGTCAATCAAATATATATAAGTAGTTGTTTGTTTCAGTGTGTTTTATTCTATTTGTAAATTATTGTTTTAGGATTTGTGAGTTTGATTATTTACTAAGGTTCTCTCTGTTGTTTGTAGGTCTGGTGATGCTCGAAAGGGCGAAACACATGTCACGTTTCTTGTAAAATGTAAAATTATAATTTAATGAGACCGAGACTTGGAGTCTTTTTCTATGTTTGTTGTTAAAAAAGTAGTTGACTACTTATTTTTAATTACTTTCTATAGTTTAATTATTTTTTGTAATTTAACTATTTTTAAAAATGTTCACTTGGTTAACTACTTTATGCAATTTAACTACATTTATAATCCAATTACTCTTAAAAGTGTTTTAACCTCTTTAAGTTCACCCTTTTCTAACAACAATAATATTTTCTAGTGGTTTTGGTGAATTTAACACGGTTGTGCGTATATCCCCGCCAGGGGCCATTAGAGACAAGAGATGTGGTATGAAGTCTGTGCTAGAACAAATTTTATAACTTAGAAATCGTTCATAATTTGGGATTAAACCGTCAAATGGGGTAAAGTGGATCCTATGGGGTAAAGTTAACTATAAGGCTCTGACCTGATCGTCCTTCAAGTACGTAGTACGCCGATGCTGCCACGTGGCGACTCGAGAAAAGTTTTCAAATATGCACCAGGCGGTTTTTAGTAGTACGGAAGGAACGTATTGTTGCCGTATTTTTCGTAAAATTGTTATTTGTTAGAAACATTTACCCACACAGGCAAAAGTATACGCTCTACGGGTTTTTTGAAGCTTAAGGGTAACTATATACTGTATTTAGATCACATTTATTCGGTCAAAATATTTTTTTTATATTTTGGACTATTTTTTTTAAAGATTTGTAAAAAATTGTAACTCCGTGGGGTAAAGTGGAATCACAGAATTTTGAAATCAATGAACTGAGATTTGACTTATAATTGTACTATCATACTAGTATGTTGGAACTTCTGCGTTAAATGTTTTAAATCGAAGAAGCCTTATGCAAGAGGGCCTTCATAACAAAAGACTGTGATTCCATATAACGGTATAATGACGATAAAACCAACAAAACAAGAATAGTGCGAATTTTTTAACATAAAATCTAAATTAAATCTTTCACGTTCTACGAAATTTCGTGCACTCTTCTTTTTTTGGAAAGATGACAGCCTCTTGCTCAATGTTGTCAAATTTAGCCTTAGCATTCACAAATTTGAACACTATTCTTTTGGTGATTTCAGAGTATGCCGCGGGTATATAAAAAGAAAATTGGGCCAGTCGGCAAAAAGAATTATAATGAAGAGTTTGTGGTAAGGGCATAATTGTAACATTATATAACCGGGTGCGTGGAAAGCAATCCTTAAAATACGGAAGGCAACCGGTCCTGTCTGCAAATTCCCTTAAAATCAACCGACATTAGGCAGATTATTCAGAAATATCTGAACAATCTCGGCCGTAGACAAGGAAGATTTAAAGATAACTTGCCAGGTTTAGACTGGTTCAGAGCTTTTATGAGAAGGCACCCTGATTTGACCATAAAACTCGTTGAAAATACTAAACGGGTCAGAGCAGCAGTCGGTAATGTGATGATAGAGAAATCTTTTTTCGAGCTTCAGGCAACGTTAAAGGATATACCTCCACGTAACGATATCAACTATGACGAAAGTAATTTTGTTGATGACCCTGATTCAGCGAGGGTGGTTGTAAAACGCAGGGTCAAGCATGCTCATAGGATTTTGGACCCGTCTAAGACGAGCACCAGCGTCATGTTCGCAATAACTGGAAGTGGAATATTATTGCCTCTCTATATAGTGTAAAAAGCCAAGCATCTTTACCCTGGATGGTCAGAACGAGGCTACCCAGGAAGCAGATACAGCCGAACTCTGACTGGATGGTTCGATAGTACAATGTTTGAATACTGGTTCAGAAATATAGTCCTACCACACACAAAAACTTTGGTGAGGCCTAAGGTGTTAATCGGAGATAAGTAGCCACCTGACTCTAAGCGTTATTCAAGAATGTGAAGCTAATCAAATTAGATTTGTACTGCTACCTTCAAACTCGACACATTTTTTAC
The DNA here is from genome assembly GCA_030620095.1 of Kuschelorhynchus macadamiae. Taxonomy (NCBI): domain Eukaryota; kingdom Metazoa; phylum Arthropoda; class Insecta; order Coleoptera; family Curculionidae; genus Kuschelorhynchus; species Kuschelorhynchus macadamiae. The sequence goes on from JAUTXW010000365.1 coordinate 987,510, forward strand.
AACCACTCGATGTGGCGTATTTTCGTCCATTGAAGGCAGCATGGCGCAGTGTATTGGAGAAGTGGAAACAAAAAATCGAGGGTCCTTCCAAAGACCGTCTTTCCAAGGCTTCTGAACGAGTCGATCGAGAGAGTGGGAGTAAATTCCGCAAAAAATATATTTCAGGATTTAAAGCTTGTGGAATAGTACCCTGGAACCGAAACGTTGTCCTTAAAAAAAGTCCTAGAAATCTAACCCCGGAGGAAGGCTCGGTATAAAAAGCTTGGTTCGATGCTCTTGTAAGACATTTAGAATCCTACAGAACCCAACCAAAGAACGACAATTCAAAACGTGGAAAAGGCATTTCGGCAAAAGATTTAATAACCACATTAGAAAACAACGACGAAAACCTGGAAAATGAAGATCTATTAGAACGGACGTAGTACTCCATCTGCGAAGAGGATGAAGAGCAAAATCGCAACGAAGGGGCTGAATGTGACCTATCGTCCTTTAATCATTTGTATCAAAATTTGGAAAACGGCGATTATGTGACTGTGAAATTTATTATCAATAAGCGTGATAGAAAATTTATTGGTAAAATAGAGAATATAGGTGAGAAATATGAGTTTGTCGAAAATGCATTAAGGAAACAAAATGGCAAAAAACACATATTTTTTGTATACCCGGTTGTTGCTAACGTAACAACTGTTACAAGAGAACAAATTTTAAAGAAATTTACCTTAAGCAGCGTCAATCGCAGGAGGCATTGTTTTTTACACGAAGACTTTTCTTCAGTAGAATAATTTTGTACTAATATGTTGGACTTATTGCTTAGTTTTGTTGAATTTACTGCTTAGTTTTGTTGAGGTTACTTGTGTTCTTTTAAATATTTTATTTTCTATTTGATGTTCTTAACCTAGATTAATTAAGTGTTAAATCGCTGATTTACTAATAATAAAGAGTTTAAAACACTTTTTTTTTCGTTTTTTGCCATTAATAACTAATTTTTAAAACGATATTCAATTATCCACTTTACTCCATACATTTCAAAATGAACTTTAAATGAAAATTAATGTGTAGTTCACTTGGATCAACATTTGGTGATCAATAATTAAACAATACAACTGAAATAACTCTAAGCTTTGGCGATATTAAAAGGAAGGTACTAATAATCGTAAATGTTTGTCCTCGATTTAATTAATTAAGATTTAAATCTATATTTCACAACAATACTTTTAAAAAACCTCAATTTTTGATCCACTTTACCCCATTTGACGGTACTCCAGATATTTTGGCAATACCGATTTGATCGTGAAAATTTTGATATACACTTTTTTTAATGTTACATCCCATATATTTAAATTACCTATGGGTCTGCAGCCGGAAACCACCAGAGCCCAATAGGTGGCGTTAAGTGTTACACTTAGCATGTAGTATTGTTTCAGTATGATAGACGTTTCGTTTTCGATTTTGTCATATCGAGCAATCTGTTATTTCAGATCTCCCTGGGTACAAGCCTGCCTGATGAGGGTAGAGGCCCAGAAATCATGATCGCACCTGTGACATAATCGAAAGCAATTCTTCTTGTGGGCCGTTTTGCACCTGCAGAAATTATATATTTCTGTTATTCTACATATCCCATATATTAGTATTTTTCTATTCTAAACACATTTTATGTGACGTGTCCTATACCTAGATTCGGCTGTTTTCGAGATAATGGCATCTCAAAATTGTCATTTTGGGTCACACTGTTATTATGTATTCTTGTTATTGTTTATTCTTAATATTTAATATTGATCCATATTAATTAGTGTTTAAACTTGATCCATTAATACGATAATTACAAACTAGGTAATTTAGGGTATACATTTTAGCATTGAGTGTATCTCATTTTCTTTTTACTTTAAAAATTATTTTATTTTATTATATTTGCTTAAATTTGAAAAAAATGCATAACCAAATATGATAACTACTAATGTATGAAGGTGCACACACAGTACTTTAAGTATCATTGTGCGCTAAGTGGTTAGTTCAGTTTTGAACTGTAAGATAATTGGTATATTAATAAGATGTGATAGCCATATTATTAATTATGTATGTATATATATAAAAAACGTAATAACTAACTGCAAACAAATAAATAAACTTATTCTCTCTCTCTCTATTGGCCAAACGGCTAAGTATAGAACGAACAAAATGATACGCACTTTCATATCTTAACTTTGTAAAACCTATTAGATGACATCAACTTGCGGTTTAGCAGGAAATGTTTAAGAAAACTGACGTCAAATAAAAAAAGTACCATTCCTTTTAAGGACTAGCCTACAAATGCAGTGTGCAGGAGACTTAAAAAAAAACTTTGTAAACAGATTAGATTACGTGTGGCAATACCTCTAGAAAGTACTTAAACAAAGTTTTCAAATGAACAGAAGTTTATCGGGATACCTTAAAAAATAACGAAAATAAGGGGAGGAGTGTTTATATAAATCGCTGGATAGATAAACTTATACATGCAAATTTTTGGACAAAATTCAAGTTTCAATAAGAATAAAGATAAGCTATGGCATTTTCTAGCACTAGGTATAGGATCTATGACACAGAGGTCGTAGACGTAGTGTTTTATAACCCATTTGTCATACAGAGTGTTATGTAAGACATTGTATTTTTTTCAAGGTTTTATTACAGGGTAACTGTTACAAAATGTGATATTTCGTTATCCTTTTTTAATCAAGGTAATCGACGCGTAAATACCAAAAACCGTGGCTTTCTGAGTTTTTAAAATTTTTAAAAATTTCTTTCGGCTTCAACAAATTGTAAATTCTTCTGAACATGTTTTTCTAAGCTTCTGTATGCATTAAACAATTGCTTTTTACCTCTGGTATGATAAAGAGTAATACCTCTAAATGTTTTAATATGACTTGTACATAGAGACCCGTCAAAACTTGAGCGTCACCCTTTACTTATTACTTAACCATGTCTGATGTATCGCCAAACGCCAAAACTTTAAAAGTTAATAATTTTTATGTCAAACTAACTAATAAATAAACCTTTTTGCCGAAGCTCTAGCATCTAATATTTCGTTTATTTTGAAACTCTCAAATGATCTTCTCAGTTTACCACGAACTGAGCCTTTCTTCATAATTCGCCACCACCATGTAATGCTACAGAGACGGTAAGCGTAATTTGGGTTCCGAGAAACTTTCTTTGTATTTTGGTATGTTGTTGTCGTCCCTATAAGGAAATAGTAGTAGTAGTAGTAGTAGCAGTAAGATGGGGGTTAAGCCCAGCAACTAGGCATAAAAGGCCCTGGCATAAAAGGCCCTAACCCCGGTCTCACCCACCTCACTCCACTTTCCAACGAAGACGGCCCGTCCTCCTAATAAAAAAGATGGACACTTTCCTACCATGGCACCACACCTCGGAAACTACAGGGTGATTCAGAAATCGAGGGCCGAAAGTTGTATATTTTCAACTTTCCAATTTTTACTTAGATATATTTCGGGCTTCAAAAGTTGTTTGTCAGCTTACGTTAGTATGTAGTATTACCGTCCCTATAAGGAGGCTTTTTTGAAATTGCATTATTTCTTGCAAATAACAGGGCGGATCAGAAATCAAAGATCAAAAGTTGTATATTTCCAATTTATCAATTATTTCATAGACATAATTCGGGCTTCGCAAGTTGTTTTATAAACCTATTTACATATAAAATATTTAATTGTAAGACCTACTTACTTAGCATAATTTGTGCATATTTATTTTACTTTGATAAAAATATTTTGAGATAAGTTTGCACTTAGTGCTATTGCACTAATAAGATAATAAGTAACAAAAAATGTTCTGGGTTCCGTGCAAATTCCACTAATATTTATGAACTTTTTTCTGACAGCATACCGAAAATTACACACAAAATTCTTACCATTGCATTACACCTCTTAAACTAGTGGTCAGTGGCGGCTATCCAGGTGAAGTAGGTGAAGTGCTCCTTCACCAGGAAAAATAAACAAGCAAACCTCTAACTATATTTATTATATAACTCTTAAAATTTTAGTTTTTACATTCATTTATTCATCTAATTGGTAAAAAATAAACTGTACATCTCGAATTTTATTTGACCGTTGGCGGCAGGTCTTTTTAAAACTTTCAATCGAACTTTATTATAACAACTATAACAGTAGCGCAAACCGCTTTGACTTTGCTGGAGGTCCTATGTTTAGTTTACGATTTTCCTACTACGTTGCCATGACAACGTGTATCCGATGACGTCGAGCTCAGCGCCATACAACGCTCTCGGTGAATTGCAGGCGCATTACACTACACCCACTTGTTGTTTAGTTTGCGGTGGTTGTTTTGCAGTTAACTTGACAGTTTTGTGTTATATTTATTTATGGTGTTGTTACAACTTCAAATTCGGAGTTAGTAAATGTGATAAGACTGGAATAAATTAAACGACGTCTTTGAATTTATTACAAACTGTGACAAATCTGATGAAAAATCAATCCGCCTTGCGAAAGGATTTTTACGTGAGATGAACGATTTTTAATTCACGTTTCTGGCATTAGTGTTTAATGACATTTTCTCAATCACGGACATACTATTTGACGTTCTTTAAAAAAATCGCTTGACATTAATTTTTGCATATCCAATATAAAACGCTGTCGTGAGGCGCTCTGTAAAAAAAGAAATGAACATTTTTTCAATACCATGTTTGATAAAGCAAATTCTATTACAGACATAAATCATTACAAACGTGAGCTTGCTAAGTTTTCACTTGAAGAAATTAGGGCTAAGTATAGAACCCTTTTTTATGAAATATTGGACCATATTTTAATGGAAATGACACTAAGATTTCAAGACTGTGAAAAACTTACATTTTCATGTTTGGCAGGTTCTGCTAAATTTTCCGAATATAGTTTAAATTTTCCGACTGGCCCGTTTGAAAATTTGTTACAGTTATATGGGGAAATATTTTCAAAAAGTCAACGACTTAAAAATGAGCTTGGTCTTATTTTTGCCAATGATATTGGAATATATCGCTGCAAGAGCAAGTGAAAAAAATTAATAAAAATAGATATATATTTTTACCGAAGCATATAAATTATTTTCCCTTATTTTGACTATCGTCGACAAGTGCTTCAGTGAAAAGAAGTTTTTCTTGCTTCAAATGTGTAAAAACTTAATTAAGAAATACAATATCTCAAGAAAGACTTACTTCTCTTGGCAATATTTTAATTCAAAAGGAATTTCTGGAGGAGATTAGGGCAACTCAAGTTAAAGTCAAAGTCAAAAATTGCTTTGTTGTTTAAGATAAAATTTTGTTACAAAGCCAAAGGTAGAAATATATAAACCAACAAGCACTAAAAAAAATATAGGTATAAGTAGATAACAATAAGAAATAAAAACAGCGAATTATAAAAAAAACACACATCAAAAGCACTAATATAATATAAATATACATATACACTTAAATATAAAGAACACTAAACAGAGACTTGGAATGAGGAAGTCCATAATAAGCTTTTTTGAGTAATATGCATTTAAGAGAAGATTTAAATGTTTTAATATTATTCAAAGTTCTCACACTCTCTGGTAGGTGGTTGAATATCTTCCTACCTGTATAGAATATTGAGCTTTTAACTCGTGTAGTATGAGGTATGGGCAGTGGCAGAGCTCTAGTTTGTCTTGTATTATAATGATTATAATACTCTCGACTTTTAAGTTTTTTAAACATCATACAAGCTGTCTCGAAAATAAAAATACTAGTAGTATACTAATAGTGGTCTACAAGAATCTCTACCACTTACCCCGCACATATACCTCACTGCCCTGTTTTGCAGAACAAAAACTGAGTTTATCAGATATTGCCTCGAATTACCCCAGAATCAGACCCGATAACGCAAATGGGATTCAATTAAGGCCGAATATACTGATTTCGCAATGTGTTCATCCAACTCGTTCGATACAACTCTCAAGGCATAACATCCCGATGCCAGACAATTGCATACTTTCAAAATATGATCCTTAAAGGTTAACTTAGTGTCTATGGTTACACCCAAATATTTAATATTAGATTTTATCGAAATCTGTTCATTATCAAGATAGACATCATCAAGCGAACACCCAAAATGCATAATGTTGGTCTTAGAAATGTTGAGAGAAAGGCGATTAGCATCACACCACCCTTTAATTTGTTTTCATCCATTTTATGAGGATGTTATAAATAAATTTGCTGCTATCAAGGATAGGAGAATTGATTTAGTATACAAAATTTCGGTAAGTCGTAAAAAAATATTCTAACCCCTCTACATATAAAAAAATTCTGGAAAAAAATTATTGCGATATTTTCTTGCTTCATTTGCACTTCACTTACTTTTTCACCCGCGAGCCGCCACTGCTAGTGGTGAGTCAGAAATCGAATGCTAAATATTTCATATTTTAAGAGTTACCGTTACTAGGATAAACTTATTTAGGCAAAATGTGGGTTTTTGTATTTTAATATTTTAATTGATATTTTCACGTGACCATTTATTAGAGACATTTTTATTAAACTTTACGTATCTAACGCGAATGAATAATTTAGTGACAAGTTATTGTACAGGGTGTCCTATATTCGTTGTTTTTATGAAGTAGCCCTTTTATCAACGAAAATACGGGGTTGCGGTTCTCGCGACATAGTGTTACTTTTTGTGAAACTGACGATGGCATAAACAAAGCAGCTTCATTTTTGAGATACAGGTAACTGAAATTTTTCCATTTTTGTAGACTCCCTCTCTCAGTTCTCCTTCAACTTATCGGCAAGGTAAAAACTGCTTTTTATATAGTTTTTTACGTAGAATCAACTGGCGTAGTTAAATTTTTGCTGGGGGCTGTCATTTTTTGATATAACCCAAATTTTGTTTTTTAAATAGGACATCCTGTATATTTATACCTTATCTTGTCCGCCTCGTTTTTAGCTTTTCACTTCGTTTAACAAAAAGTCAGTACTTTCTACTGTTTAGTAAACTTATATGTTGTATTAAAGAATAAATACTTAACTAGTTACCAATCCAATATACTTTACATTCTTAGCAATTTGCGAATGAAGGAAATTCTTCATTCAAAATTATCAATAGATGGTTCGTGGAGAATTGTACAGATTGGTACGTATAGTGAAACCGAAAAGTGTACCTTATTATCAGATAAATGAATAAAAACAACCATTTCAATATTCAAATATCTATGTGTGGTATCACGTAAATCATCTGTCCAGTAAATGTTATTTTCTATGCAACTCCACAAGGAACCCTGCAGGGCCGTGTGTTCCATTACATTTATAGGGTAAATTTAATTCCAAATACTGCCTTATTCTCTTGGAATTGTGAGCAGGGGCTCCATCTTGTTGAAAATATATATCATTTAAATATGCCAATGGCACGTCATCTAATAATTGCGTTACCCCTTCAAATATGTGATACTTTATTTTAGATCCTTGAATAAACCATGATATACTAAATTCATATATACCCTGCCGTTCACGAGGAAATATGCGATCTTAATCTTCTTATGACCACTATCTACAACTGTGCCTGTTTAAAATTCCCGCATTATATAAGCTTCATCCTACCATATAACTATCCTACGAAAGTTTGGGTCATTATTACACTTTTGCGGATACGCACTCATAGAAAATCATAATTATGTACTAATTGGAATTTATATATGGGTTAAAATTTTGTTTTTTTAAGTTCTTCTGTACTCGAGTTTTTGGAATTTCCACACTCTCTTTAATTTTTCAAAATGAAGTTGCAGCTTCTGCTTCAACACACGCCAATACATTTATCACGTCTTCTTCGGTTTCTTTATTGTATGTTTTTGTTAGAGGCCTAGTAAATGATCAGATAAAATAAAACGAATAGGTAAACGTTTTAACACAAGATCTATCTTTAAGACACAAAATATACTTAGAAGCAAACTTACAAAAACAAATACATACATAAAAAATAAGGAATTTCAAAAATCAAATATTTACTAACAAGCACTAGATAACAATCATAAAATTAAGTGGAATGTTTCTAGTATTTTAGCAAAAGAACCATGTCCCCAAAAAACGTAAAATAAAAGAAAGGGCCTTAATATTATTAAATAAAGATAATTGTGTAGCATCGGGTTCCGTTGATATGGTAAAATTTAATACTAAAGTAAAAAAAGGATATTTCAACATACAATAAATAAAAATGAACATACTCTAGGTACACATATTTTCTCACCTTATTCTAACAATTAAAAATAAAACCTTCAAATTGACATTCACTGACATTTTGTCAGAGATTAGCCATTGAAGCTGAAGCTGAAGACGAGGGTAGATTTTCCCCCGAAACGTCTAAAAAACAAACTTTTTTCAGTGTCGTTCCTCGGATACCTTCATAGTGGACCCAGAACTTAAGACTGCCTATTGATCTTATCAGTAATTATCTTCTTTTGAATTCAAGTTTTGTTTGTGGCCAAGTAACTAAAAAATAGTTTTAAATCATGAATCCGTCACTGCAATTTCGTAATTATTTAAATGATTAAGCAAGTTGGTTTTTATTCTAATAAATGTAACATTGGATGGTTACCTTCATTATGGATATCTACATACACTAATATTGCTTATTATAAGAACATTCTCTGGAAAATAACAACATACCTATTAAAGTAAGTACAGGTCCAACGCCTTGTTCATATTTTCATTGCATTGAATAAAACAGACCACCATGTCATATTTTTTTTTATTAGAATAACTTTCATTTGCGGGCATATTATGAGAAAAACACTTTTTAAACCATATTAAAATAGCAAAGGCCCTTTGACCGATTGTCTTTTATTATATATTGTATTAGCTGTAATAGCCTACTACAAAATTATGAATTCAATTTACTCATTATGACAAATAAGTATAGACTATTATACGTTTTAAAAAAGCTAAAAGCGAGGCGGCTAAGATAAACTATAAATATGAAGGATGCATTTAAATAACTTTGGGTTACGTCAAAAAAATGACAGCCCTTAGCAAAAATCTTAACTACGCCAGTAGATTCTACGTAAAAAGCTAAATAACTGGCAGTTTTTACCTTGCCGATAAGTTGAAGGATAACCGAGATACGGGAATAGCGGTTTGAGTAAAATCGTGATTAATCAGTGACCCGATTTTTGAAACACCCTGTATACATTTTTAGGAAATTTTAAAATATGTAAAATACTCAAATAAAATACGCGAGTTTAGGCATTTTTCTAAAAAAAAACCAACAGGTTTTTTAAATAAAAAATGTTTTAATATTTAAGAGGCGATTTCACCTCCTTGAAATTTGAGTTTTGAAAAATCCCTTCTTATCGAAGCTCTACATCCCATTGTCAACGTGTATGCCAGAATGCAGATTTTACGTCAAGCCGTTTGAGCAGAATCGTGATTAATCAGTGACCTGCATTTTTGAAACACCCTGTATAAAGTTACATGAGAAAAAATAATGTTGAAAAGTCTCCGACATCAGACGATCATTTAAAAAGAAATCATATAAATCGATGCAGTACAACTCTCACAAACTTGCTGAAATGGCTTAGTGTTTTAAATTATATAGATAGGACTAAACTGGTATGAATTCAACATGACAGAACCAAAACAACGGTTATGGAAACATAGTTACGTTATTCTAATTTTCAAATCTGGTAATCCAGAAAACGTCCAAAAATACCCAGGAGTTTGTAATCAATCTGCCATATTTAAGCTGTTCGAGTTTTACTATCAACGGTATTGCGCTTGCTAGAGTACCAATAACCAATAACCAGTTTGGTTTCTGTCAAAATAATTCAACTAGAGATAACTTGGTCCAGTATGAGATCGATCTATTGGAGGTCTTGGAGAATAGAACCCACTGACTGATTCTGTATATACAGACTTCGCCAAGGCCTTTGATAGATTCAATTTTACACTAATGCTTGACAAGTTCGAGACTACTTGCTTTCACTTTCAGGCAGTGGCGGCTCGTGGTGAATTATATTGGGAGGTCAATAACAAATTTAAAAATAGGCATACTTAAAAAATAAATAAATAACTTATCTTGAAGTTCAAGTCTACTCTTTGTTCTTTAGAATTGGGAAAACGCTGAATGACACGCAAAATTGCACGCACATTCCTTTTATTAACGATTTCTCGATACTTGACATTTTTAAAGCGGATAGTCTATCTTGGCCCAACTCCTCAACAAAATGTATAAGCCCTCGAAAACCCCTGGATTTTCAGACAAAGCCATCATGGCCACGTAGTGTCAGCTCGAATGCCCCACAAAATTTTACACAATCTATAATTTTGTTTAAAATATAACGATTTTTGGATACATTTTCATTAAAATCTCTAAGGGATTTTCTATAAGCTGCGTCTAGCTGAGTGCGAATATCAACACTTCCGACAGTTGCATAGTTCACCGGACATTTCATGTGATCTGCAGAAAACGCATGCTTTTTTATTTTTTCTTCTAAGTGTTTTAAGTCTTTAACACTGGTTTTGCACCATAACGAGTCCGACGAGTCCTTAGAAAACAATAAACATGTAAAATGAGATAGAGACTTCACAGCCATCCCACCACTTAGCTAACCCCCATCCACATCCATAGCTAAATCGTACATACTTTGGCGAAAGTTTCGATGAACCTCTTTATTTTTGTCTTTACTAGTTTGTCGTATACTAAGTTCTGGTAAATTGCGATCACTTACATTGAATTCGGTTATTTTCTCAAAATTAAGTTCATTAGCACTCTTTAGTTGTTTAATTTTTTGCACTACCGACATTTTATTTCATCTACATTCACAACTCAAACATAGACCACCTTGAAATTGGTTATTTTTGTAAAATTAAGTTCGTAAGCACTTTTTAGTGGTTTATTTTTTTGCACTAATCACTACCAACATTTTATTTCATGTATATTTCCAACTCACATATGGATCATAAAAATAAAGAAATATGTATTACAAAAAACAGTATATAAATTCATTTTCATCGATTAAAAGCGTTCGAAACAATATCGAGTTAGAATATCGACCGCGCGACCTCTGAACAATTGAACTTCTGCATGCCGACGTGATGCTACGACCGATCGATCGAGAAGAGATCGGCTGATAACCCAAATCGCGATTTCATATTCCATTTGCTATCACGTTCGGCTGCCGCTCGATAGCTGTGAAATCTTCGGGTACTTTCGTCAAGCTTTAAGGTAATCAGGGCAATTCGGACTGCCCAGCCTAGCTTAGTATAGCGTATTTTATTATGCCTATAAGGAACGCAACGAGACCATTCGCGGCTAATAGTGTAGCGTATTTAACTTTTTCCAAGGTTCGCGTTTTATTTCAACTATTAGGAGAGACGGGCAAACGAATAATTTATTTTCTGAAATATTTTTAGGGGATCATTGACCAAATGACCCTATGGAAGAGCCGCCACTGCTTTCATATTTGATATACGTTAGTGCAAGGTTAGTCTAGTTGCAGATGACTTAAACATGTAGATATGGATTAAGTGCTAGAGGGACGCAGAGTTGATAAAAAAAAGATAGCCTGGGGGATTGGTCCAGGGTCAGTAACCTTTAACTCAATGTGGAGAAGTACAACTTTGTTGTTTTTTGTAGAAGCATGAAAAGATTCCACACCTCTTATTACATCAATAGGATGAATCCTTGTGATATTAAGTTAATTAAAGATCTGGAGGTCTGGTTTTCAGAGAACATGAGCTTCAACGAACACATTAAATAAGCATGAAAAATATGGGTATTCTTGGATTTGTACTGTGAAATTGTACTACATTTTCTATTAATACTATAAGGACTCTCTGTTATTCCTTTGTGAGTTTTCAGTCAACTAGTTGAGTGACGAGTACAATTAGTGCCAAAACTTAATAGAACAAAACCACATTAGAGATACCAACAGGAGCAAAACTGATAAATTTCAATGTGTCGTCCAAAAAAAATCCTTTTTTGTACTATATAATAGTTCTGGCCGCGTTCATTTTTTTTATATTTCCGATTTAATTACCATTGGGGTATGAGTTTCCACAGGTGGCTCTATACCACTCCGTCGTAATAAGGTATCAAGTCCGGAAAAGATTTCGGTAACCACAAACGTCGGTTTTGCTCCCGTTGGCGAAAATAATAGAAATTTAACGTGCTTCGTCGTTTTTCGAAATGTTGTATTAACATTATTTTTTATTATCAAAAGAAAATTAATTATCTACATTCTACAACAATAACAAAAAATTACACACAATTACAAAAAATGTACTATATAAACTAAGATTTAAATGAAATGTGCGTATTCCACCGTGTAAAAAAGCTTACAATAATATTTTTGAGGGATTGTTTGGCATCCTTAGAGTAACCCCGAATATAATAAAAAATGTTTTTGTATGCAAAAATTAAGTAAGATTTGACGTGTTTCATCGTAAAAAAAACGAAATGTTTTAAAAAAAAAAGCGAAATATTTTATTAATATATTTTATGCATATATAATCGAAACTATTAATTAATTCGATTTATTATAACATTGTAGGATCAACCATGCGTTAAAACAGAACCTTCATATATCATGCATGCCTAAATATTTCTTGAACTAAATTCCATTGCCTTATTTCCTAATTTATTAAAAAAGTGCATGTTTTCTGGTTACAAATTACTCTCATAAAATGTCTTTTTGGCAAGCCCAATGAGTCAGCCTCTTCTTATAAAAAAAAACCGAGAATTTCGAAAAACGTTGTTTAAGTGATATTTAAATTAGTATAAAATAAATAAGCTTATTTTTCCTAGCATTCCTGGACGTACAGGGTGGTCGAAATTGGTCTGTTTTAACAGAGAAAACCTATTTCCTGACTAGATAGAGCAAAACTGACTTAGGTGTCATGGGCTCGATTTCTGAGAAATGTTTAATGGCAAAAACCGCCTGCCGATATTTTTACTGCCAACTGAGATATAGGGCGTTTTTCAATTTTCGGCCATTTTGAAAATTGTCCATAACTTTTTTATTTTGCGGAATATTAACATTCTGCAAAGACATTCTAAAGGCACTTTTTTATGTGCAATCCAGTGGCATACTCAGATTTTTTCTATAGTTGTCCGTTTTATCATAAATAGGCAAAACTTTTTTTTTTCAAATGGAAATCATAGTTGGCTATAAATTATAAAAAATGCTCGCGTTTAGCCCTTTTCAGTGATATAAAGTTGTAGGTACTTATTTTCAAAAATAACGAAAATATTAGGTGTTTTTGGTTTACATCGAAGTAGGCTTTGATTTGTGATGACAATATCTCAATTATGTATTGTTAAGATTTATAGTATGTTAGCAACTTAAACACAACTTTAAATAACACTAGCTAACGTTATTTTAATTATTTATTATTAATTTTTTTTATTTTTTTTTTGTTTACATAGCAAAGTTGAACAAAATTAACAAACTAAACTACTATTTACAGCTACAAGTGAAAATAAAAAATAATTATGAAAATCTAGGTATTTAGTTAGATAGGTTTCTGATAAATATATTTAGAGAAGTTGTTCAAATTGAGCCCCTCCCTGTTGAATACAAACTAAGCATCTTTTGCGTACCGAGTTGCAACTATTTATTAGTTCAACTGGGCTAATAGATGCAAAAGCTTGCCTAGTGGCCTCTTGCAATTCTTCTTTTGTGTGAAAGGTTCTTCCTTTAAATATCAAGTCCTTCAATCTTCCCCACAAAAAAAAATCTAAGGGAGTTAAGTCACAGGACCTAGCAGGCCAAGGTATGGGGCCCCACGTACCAATCCAATTTTCTCGAAATTCGAAGTTTAAAAGATCAGTTGTGATCCTTGCATTGTGCGAGGGACAACCATCTTGTTGATAGTAGATATTTCTGGCATCAACTAAAGGTATGTCTTCCAACAAAGGGACAATATATGTGCGCAAAATATTTACATAATCATCTGCAGTTAAATTTCCATCGTAAAAATAAGGTCCCACAAATCTTCCTCGGAATATCCCCACCCATATATTGAATCCACACCGACCTTGCCGGTCTTTTTGCACAACTACGTGTGGATTTTCAGTGGACCAGTGATATGAATTATATCTATTAAATATACCAGAAGTATCTACTCTGGATTCATCACTCCAAATAATATTTAATGGAAAATTCTCATTCTCCATGAATTTTTGCTCATACCACTGACAAAATCTCAATCTTCTAGCGGCGTCCCCTTCACGAAGTTGATGAACTCTTCTCGTTCTGTACGGTTTGAATTTATGTTTTTTGAGTATTTTTAAAACGGTGGTCTTTGGAACATTCGTTATATTAGCCAATGTTCGAGAGGAGGTGCCAGGATGATCTAATACCTCACCAATTATATTTAGCTGCTGGATTTCCTTTTCTTCCTTTAGTTCATAATGTCTTGTTCTTAACTTTTTAAAACTTCCGTAATTTACTAAATTACTTTTTAATGTTTGATAAATTCGGTTATCCGGTTGACGTCGCTCGGGAAATGTATTAAAATATAATTCACTAGCTGCTTCAGGAACTTCGTTAGATAATATGTAACATTTTAACATATCATACTTTTCATAATTCTCAAACATATTTTGTCAGCAACTTAACACAACTTTATAAAGATAACACCAAAACGCAATAATTACACCAGACTACAGTAATCTGACAGCAATATATTCAAAATATTGAACGCGCGTCATTATTCCAAGGCCTACTTCGATGTAAACCAAAAACACCTAATATTTTCGTTATTTTTGAAAATAAGTACCTACAACTTAATATCACTAAAAAGGGCTAAACGCGAGCATTTTTTATAATTTATAGCCAACTATGATTTCCATTTGAAAAAAAAAGTTTTGCCTATTTATGATAAAACGGACAACTATAGAAAAAATCTGAGTACGCCACTGGATTGCACATAAAGAAGTGCCTTTAGAATGTCTTTGCAGAATGTTAATATTCCGCAAAATAAAAAAGTTATGGACAATTTTCAAAATGGCCGAAAATTGAAAAACGCCCTATATCTCAGTTGGCAGTGAAAATATCGGCAGGCGGTTTTTGCCATTAAACATTTCTCAGAAATCGAGCCCATGACACCTAAGTCAGTTTTGCTCTATCTAGTCAGGAAATAGGTTTTCTCTGTTAAAACAGACCAATTTCGACCACCCGGTACATTAATCGTTTTTGATATATCACAACACATAAAATAAAAATAAAAAAAACCTCAGAATGACAAAATTGGTATATGGTTGTACTTAGAATGTCTTACAGAATTGAAATATGCAAACATATAAAGGGTGTCGGAAATAAAAGAAAACATGGCAACGCTCTCATGGTTTCTTTCTTTTTCTTTTTTTTTTTTTGAATTTGGAGTCGGCTGCCATTTTTTTCCTTTCAGCGCCATTCTCCAGCCCAATAGGATATCCGGATGGCGAGCTCTAAGCTCCCAGAACACTTCGAATCTTTCAAATAACTTTTTAATTTTTGAAATGCATCTTGGCTTCAACTAGATGCCCCTTGTGAGTACTACTGGTCTCACGAGATGACCTTTTCTTTCAAGCTATCCCCTTACCCCTCCCACACCCGCCACATAGCGCTACGCTAATATTCTATGTAGAACTGAGGCGGACGAACGGGATAGAATGCAGGGGCAACTAGGTCTCACACGTTCATAGCGTCTGCTCCCTTTCTAGCGGGGTCGTTAGTTTCCACTCTGAGCGGTTGAGTCTCCCGCCTCCCCCCGAAATAAAGCAGTAAAAGCGAACACGTGGGACATTAGATATACTAGTAGTGGTAATTAGGCGGATAAACATAAAATGCCCCTGTCACCGCCACCTGTTCATCCAATTTCAACGTGGACTTCCACGGATGTTTCCCTCCATTGAAGTCGGCCTGTCCTTCTTATCAAGACTTGCAACTTATCCCAAGTAACGGGCCTTAATTCCTCCGTAGGTATGGCGGCTGAACCAAAGGTGTAGGTGCCTATTAAGTCTGCAAAGATCTATCAGTATTTCGACCATATTCGCAGTTCTGGCGGCTCCTGGATAACAACCAGATCGCCTTGGTTTGAGTGCATTCTGAAAGAATGTCTTTGGACAGTCTGCAGCATTCCTCCAATTAGCTTGGGAGGTTTGGCTGTTGTTTAGTCCTAGAAAGGTTTCTAGGCTGGACGGGGGTGTTGAAGAGCCTTGCCTTGCCAAGTTATCGATCCACTCATACCCCTCGAAACCGCTGTACTTAGACGCCCAACGCAATTTGACTACTTTTCTTTTTAATAATCTCTCCAGAGCGTCCCTGCATTCCAGAACAAGCCTACACGTTATCCTCGGTTTACGGATTGCCTTAAGGGCTACTTGACTATCGGAGCAGATGTAGATTACTTTCTCCGGTTTTTCTATGACATCTTGCCTGATAACCACCACGAGAATAGCGAAGATCTCTGCCTGGAAAGCAGTGTTGTAACTTCCCAAAGAGAAGTATTTGCCTAGATCTGTCTATCCTGAAGAGTCCAAGCAAACGTCCGTCCGTCCTGATTGCCCTGGAGAAGAGGACAGGTCTCTGTTATAACCCTGGCGATGGACATATGACCTGTTCTTTGCTGTTGCCTCAACAAATTTCGCCCTCCGCCATCCTCCTACATTTTACCTCATTGCATCAGTTATTCATAGATCGACCAGTATTTGCAGTCTAACCAATTTCAGGGCGTTTGCGACTTCTTCCACTGCGGTCCACTATGCGACGAATCCAAAAGAGACGATAGGTCGGATCACCGCTGTGCAATGCCAGTGAAGTACATGGGGCTGTAGACACCACTGCATATCCACCTCTCGCCTAAGCCATAGATAAACCATTGGCCAGTTTGTTTATAATATAGATAGGCAACTTATGTGCAAAATCGGTCCCATATTTGGTCCCTTTAGCGTATGCTTGTAATATGTATGTAAGTACGTACGTACGTACGTATGTATGTATGTATGTATGTATGTACGTATGTATGTATGTATGTATGTATGTATGTATGTATGTATGTAAGTATGTATGTTACATACAACTACATTAATCTGTTTGACTTGAACCTTAATATTCGAGAAAACGGAAAGCTTGCTTCATTTTTCCCAATTTTTTGTTATTTTATTATTTTATGATATTAGTCCGGCTATGTTTGTGATCATTTTCCCAAGCTATGCGCATCATAAACGTGTAGGCATTTTGGTTTTATTGCGGAGGGCAACTAAAGAAATTTTATTAAGAAAGTTGTATTTGTATAATATCTAACAAAAAATATAACTGAAATATGGATTTTTAATTATAAAAAAGCTAAATTTCCGAATCTTACAAGCTGATTTTAGTTATTGTTTTGGCATAAACTTTCTTAAATGAATTCACCTACTTAGTTCTGCAATAGTAAACATACTACATACAAATATGCTGGCAGCATCAATCTGGAATACACTGTTGTAATATTCATAAATAAAGCATTGGTCAGTTTGTTTGGTAATACTTATCGTTATCCGATAATCGAAAAAGATACAAACACATATAAAACAAATGCTTAATTTATTTCATAAAATTTGAATAACTCAAATTCAAAAATGTCAGAATAATGACAAGCACGTTATTGTTTCTATTCTCCGTTTCCATGGCTACATAGTCAATGTGCTGCCCTCCGACGAACGTAATCTGCATAGAACGAGTCAACGGGATGCGTCATATAAGTTAGCAGTGCATGGCCTAAGGTGTCGTATTATTGCAGTAGTTTGATTAACTATATTTATGACGTGAGTATTCCATGTCAATTTACTGTCTATTGTCACTCTTAAGTACTTAACCTCCTATTTTAATTTACAGTGGCTTCTGATACAATGTGGGTGAACTGAATCCTAATATATTCCTTCATTTCGTGAATGGGCACCGTTTTGTCCGGATTCACCGAAAGCTCTGTTTCCATTTCCATTGCCGGTCACTAGGACTAGCGCATCGTCAGCATATGTTTGCACATAGAAATCTTCGACCTCCAGCCTCCCCAAAAAACCGTCCATATAGTTAGGCACCAAACGGTAGGCCAAATAAGGTTTTCGTCCTTGCTTTATCGAATTCCCCTTTCAACGTCAAAGTTCTTTGTTCGCGAATAGATATACTAGATACTAAACCAAATTTATTAAAAGTTGTCTACTATTTTAATTAAATATTTGGGCGTCCGTATAAAAAAACTTTCAACAAAGAAGTTGCGTGCTTAAAAAAAATTCCCATGTAAGTCCTCAATTCGGCACAAACATGTGTTTTATTCTGCCAATTATATAATGTGTAATTGATCACAGGCCACGACTATACAAAACTTGTGTACTGGAAGCGTATTGAGGACATTTATAAATTTATTTTTGAGCATAAGATCGTTGAACTGGCGATTCGAAAAAATAAGCCAAACAAAAAGTGGTACAGTCGGTACTTATATTTAATCAAATCGTTAAAATTGAGTTGCATCCGTACTGATGGCGATACGGAAATATTTAAGGGCAACATGAAATGTATAATCTGGAAAAATTAAAATAATTCCAAATGCGTTTAAAAAAATCTTGGCAAGGTTGCGCAATATGAAAAAGAACATTCTTGTGGAACTTGTATTGATATTTTGCATGACGTTTCGGCTACTGTCTATCTCTAGTCGTTATCAACTGCAAACTAAAAGCCAATTTTAAGACTACACTAACAAGGCCGATATTTCATATACCGTTCGTTTTTAAAAATGCTCGGACCCGTCGATTTTTATTTGCCGGGGGAAAGGTTTTGCGAATATGACAACTCACTCGCGGGGGTGAGCTCCAGCCCCAAAATTTTAAATGGGATTAGAGGTCGACTGGTAAGTTATTTTTAAGGTAATTAAATTCTCTGTTCAACGCATCTTAGTTTTTCAAATTTGATACAGCCGTTTTTGAAAAAATAATGGGAGAACATTGAAAAGAAAAAAAAACGATTTCTCATTGTTATTGCTCGATGAAGAGAATGTTGATCCCCGTTGATTTTTATCTCCAAGAAGTTTATGTCTATTTTTAACTCTGTTATTTCAACACCCCGCAGGGGCGAGCTTCAACCCTTAAATTAAATGGGATTCATGGTCATTAAATTCTCTTTTCATCAGATCCAATATAAAAATAAAGAAATATTTTTCTAAAATCCCATTTAAATTTTGAAATTATTTGCTCTGTATGTCTAGATTTTATTGAATGTATATGGATTAAACTTAAACTACCTAATAAAACTATTATCATTGGCAACATTTATAGACCTCCGAATACTGACTTAAACTTATTTTTTGAGCATCTCGAAGACACTTTAATAAATATTTATTCTGAATATGACAACATTGTTTGTCTTGGAGATTTTAATATAAATTGTCTAGAGCTCTCAAAGAGTACCAAACAGTTAGAATCTATTATGGAAATTTTTGGACTACGACAGCTAATTTTAGACCCCACGCGTTTCTCTGCAAATACAACTACCTTAATTGATTTAATTTATTCTAATATGGAAAATATTATTGAGGCTGGAGTACGTGACCTTCAGCTATCGGATCATTGTCCTATTTTCTTGAGGGTTGGTCTTAAAACTAGTGAGCAAAATCCTACATTTTTCTCTTTTAGACTCCTAAAAAACATTAATTTTGTTCAGTTTTAAAGTGATTTGGAATCTTGGCCCTAGCACGGCATTTATGAAATTCACGATGTTGATAGGAAAATCGATTTTTTCAATAACAGTTTATTATCGATATTTGATATTCACGCACCACTCAAAACGTTCAAAAGAAATAAAAATTATAAATATTCACCTTGGATTACTGATAATATCAAGCTCTTACAAAAAATGCGCAATAATGCCTTAAAAAATTTAAAAATACTAAAAATCCTAATGACTATTCGTACTGTAAACAACTTAGAAACTACACAATTTTTGCAGTTCGTAGTGAGAAAAAAGCTTATTTACGGAATAAATTTAATAATTGTAGCAATAAAGAAAAGTGGGCCGAACTTAAAAAACTAAATGTTAAGAAATCTAAAAATATTCCCATCCCAGTGCATCTGTCAAATGTTAATGAGTTGAACAATTTTTTTATCACTGCAGCAAAAAATTCTCACTCTCCAAAGCCGGATCTGTTAAATTTTTATAAGAATAATATTAAAATTAATTGCCATGATAAATTCGAGCTTAATGAAGTAGACGAGGCTCAAGTACTTAAAATAATCTCATCTATAAAAACCAATGCTACGGGGTCTGACAATGTAAATATTATTTTAATTCAACTGTGTTGTCCTTTTATTATTCCTTTTCTTACTCACATTTTAAACGAATGCATAAAAAAATCCTATTTTCCAGATGCGTGGAAACATGCACTTGTTCATCCGCTGGCAAAGGTCAGACAACCGAAAGAGTTTAAAGATTTGCGCTCCATTAGTATTTTACCCACTTTTTCCAAAATCTTAGAGAAAATTGTCGAACTACAAACTCGTGAGTTTGTTAACATGTATAAGATTCTTCCACCTAAACAATCGGGATTTCGAAAAGACCATAGCTGCGCGACTGCTAGGTCAGACGTTGTTGATGATTTATTGCGAGCTTGGGATGACAATAAATTAAGTGTCTTAATTCTCTTAGATTATACAAAAGCATTTGACCTTTTAAACCACGATTTACTTTTGTCAATATTACATTACGTTGGCATTTCAAATAAGAGTATACAATTTTTTTCATCGTTTTTACATAATCGCAGGCAGCAGGTGGTTGTGGGAAATTTAATTTCTAATGTTGCTCAGTGCCTAAATTTTTGTAAGTACCATTTATATGCTGATGATACACAGCTTTATTGCGCTTTTCAACCCAGTGACTTGAGAATGGCAAATAGGCTAATAAATACAGATCTTACAAATTTAATAAACATCTCCAATGATCATCTTTTAAAAATAAATCCTTCAAAATCATCTGTTACTGTATTTGGTGGGGAACCACATAGAAATTTGTGCTGTGCCAGTCTTTCTGTAGAAATAAACAATACACCCTAGTTATAAACACTGTGTCTAAATCACTAAGGATCCTTATCGACTCTAATCTTCGCTTTCATGAGCATGTTTCAAATAAATTTAAAAAATCTTATGCTGCCTTAAAAATGATTTATAGTCAACGACACTGTTTGCCGCAGGATATCAAAGCAACTCTGTGTGATGCTTGATGCAGTGTGTATGGACCCTGTCTAGATCAAAATGACACAAGACGAATACAAAAGGTTCAGAACTCATGTTTACGTTTGATTTTTGGAATTCGAAGAAGAAATCGCATCTCACATAAATTAAAAGAACTAGGCTGGTTAAACATGTTTAATAGACGCGAACTACATTTTGCCTGTTTTTGCTATAAAATCATAAAAATTAAAACCCCAACATATTTATACAACAAAATTCAATTTAGAAAAAATACTCAACGATTAAACCTTAGAAACGCTGAAACACTAACTATTCCAAGGCACAGAAAAGAACTGTTTAAGAGATCATTTTCTTACAATGTAGCTTCTTGTTTGAACTCTTTGGGAGCAAGTCCATTTACCCAGACCTGTGCTGCTTTTAAGAACCACGTTAGGAGATCGCTTATCGCCAACCAATAAATACTGACTTTACACCTCCCTCTCTCTCTCTCTCTCTCTCTATTTTTGTTTCTCCTCGTTACTTCTTATATATATTTTTTTCCTTTTTGTTATTTAGATATTAAGTTTATAAGGTAATAATATTAGACATATGTTTATTATATGATGTACTATAATATGCCAACAGGCGCTAGTTAAATTTAAACATATATAATTTTATTAAGGCCTAAACAGTATCTGGATTTGTATCTAGATGTCTGCAATGATATGGCCTATTATTTTCTTTGCAAATATTAAATTTTAAAAAATTGTAATTGTAAACCTTTTGTTCATTTGCTTTTGGAAAGTAATAAATTTATTTATTATTATTATTATTATTATTAAATCTTTTTTACATTTATCACTTAAAAAAGTTAAATCTAAATTCCAATTTTATCACTCGAAGGAAAAGGTAATTTCTAACTAGTCTTTTTGCAATTAGTCAAATTTTAATAATTTTTTGTGCTGCGGAATTCTATGTGTAAAAAAGTTATAAACATTGCAGTTTTTTATCTTCCCTAGAAGTGGAGGCTGAAGAGAATGTACATTTAATTTATTTAAATTTAGTATCTCGTAGGGTTTCGTCTGTGACTATTTATAACTTTATTTTGATCTAAAATGGTTTATTCTACTGCAGAAAGATCATCGCTGATTGAACTACCTATAATGTGTGGCATATCTCGTACGTGTATTCACAGAATTTTAAAGACACATAAATTTCACCCTTACAGAATTCATCTTGTACAACAATTAAACGAAGATTACTTTGACAGACGTTTGAAATTTTGCGACATTATGAGTGAACGAATAATAAATAATCCGAATTTAGTGTCCAATATTTGTTTTTCCGATGAGTATTCGCTTTTTCTAAATGGGACTATTAATCGTCACAATCTTTAGAAGACACTTTCGATCCTGCATTGAGAGAAACGCTTGAAAATAATAACAATTACAATGCCAACGAATTGACATTTCAACAAGATGGTGCATCTTCTTATTATACCTTTGCGGTTCGTGAATATTTTAATCGGACGTATCCTGGTAGATAGATCGGCTGAAGAGGAGTAATATAGTGGCCTGCAAGATCACCTGACTTAACCCCCTTAGATGTTTTTCTATGGGGTCACTTAAAAAGTAAGATTTATAAAACTAAAAGAAAAGGAATAATAAAAAGTCATTAAATGATTGTTGGGAATGTTGGGCCATTACACCAGAAATGCTTCATAATGTCTGGGACCGCTTTGAACAAAATCTCTATTGTTGTATAGATGAAGGAGGCCAACACTTTAAGCATTTATTATCATAAACGATGAATAAACAAAATTTACATCTTTCCGTAAAGCTACGCTCAAAAAAAATTATTTTTTCCAGATAAACAATGTCATAACATAAAATTAATGAAAAAAGATCTATAAAAGTGGTATAGTTTTATCAGTGTTGACTTATTAACCACTTGACTACCTTAATTTTTAAAAATTGTTAGGCCTTAAAAAGAGAATTTAGTGACCTCTGAAAAGAGGTATCACTTGATCTTTAATCACATTTACTATTTTAAGGGTTGCAGCTTACCCCTGCGGGAAGTCAAAGTTGAAAATAAGCGAAAAAAACTTTTTCCTGGATATAAAAATCAACGGATCTTAACATTTTTTCACCGAGCAATGATTTTTTTCTTATTATTGCTCTACCCTTATTTTTTTCAAAAACGGCTGCATCAAAGTTGAAAAAATAAGATGCGTTATAAAGAGAATTTGATTGTCTTTAAAATAAGGCATCACTTGACAACGTTGGTGATATGGGCAAAATCTTTCCCCCGGGAAACAAAAATTGACGCGTCTGAGCGATTTTTTTTAAACGAACGGTATGTGAAGTATCGGCCTTGTTTCGTTTTCATTGGCCCACCCTGTATGATAGTATGTAGTGAACTTGAGCTTGAGGCAAAAAGTATTCGTATCTCAATTTTCTGTTTTATAGGTGTATTTAGAATATCTTCCTGGGGGAGCAAACATATACATTTCAATGTCAGGGCATAAATAATTAGCTAACGAAATAAAGTCTTGGCTTCCCGTTTTACGCATGAGATCATAATATACAGGGTGTTTCGAAAAACTAGTGCCATCATGAGGAGTTTCCTCACCCAAGAATAAAACTAAAAGTTGATATCAACATGGGTCCGATCCCGCTTCGTTTCTGAGAAACAAGGTTTTTTAATTTTTTTTTGGTTTATTCCAAATTATCTTAAATTTCATATAGAAAGCGTTTAGTGAACTATATATTTTTCTGTATTTTCTATATTTATTATTATTACTATGACTTGTTGTCTCACAGTATTCCTGTGGTTGTATTTTATACCGACGCGACGGGATTATGCCAAGTCCGTACAAAGAATAAAAATAAAAAAAAAAGGAAATGGAAAAAAAACAATTATTGTGTATTAAGAAACGGTACTACATGTTTTCAAAATGACCGATTTTGAATGTTCCTGTGAATGTCTGTATTAAGTCCTAATTGAGCCAAATGCGGTGTAAACGTTGTTGGGGTGAAACCTGTTACTGATATGACGAGAGGGACAATGATGCCTCTTTCCTGTTTCCACAGCCTTTTTACTTCCATTGCCAAGTCGGTGTATTTGGCGATCTCCTCACTGTATTTCGCTTGGATGTCCTCGTCGTTAGGGGCAGCCATGTCAATTAAATAAGGGATTTTCTCTTTTTTGGATTGAAAGGTGATATCAGGTCTGTTTGCGGGGGGTCTGTGTTCTCCGTTAGTTTGTATGTTGTGGCTAATGCTTGATGAACGACCTTCGCTGCTCTGTTGTGTCTCGCGGTGTATTCAGTTCCGGCCATTATTTTACATCCACTAGTTATGTGATCAATCGTTTCTCTCTGCTGGTGACATCTCCTACACCTCTCGTCTTCAATGGTTGTGTCCTTGATGATGTGCTTTCCGTAGTTTCTGGTTGCTACGACTTTGTCCTGGATGGCAAGCAGGAAGCCTTCTGTTTCGGGGAACAGCTGCCCTTGTTGTAACCACGTATATGAAAGCTTTTTATGTATATGGTCTTGCTTTATGTGGTATCTGTATCTTCCGTGAAGTCTGCGTGGCTCGTTTGAGACAGGTCGAGCTGTCTGCCTTCACTATTGCCCGGTGGAGGTTAGTTTGTTTGTTGTGGAAGAATTTTCTGAGTTCGTAAATTTGTTTTTTATTTAGCAATTGTATATCTATATTTCCCCTCCCTCCTTCTTTTCTCTCGATGGTGAGTCTTTCTTTGCATGCATTTAGTGAATTCAGAGCGTATGAGAATGTGAATGTTTTCTATATCTGTGTGTGACCATTTAAAAATACCAAACGAATACGTAAGATTAGGTATGGCGAAGGTGTTAATAGCTTTCGTTAGATTTCTGGAATTCAGTTTTGTTTTTAGTAGCTTTGTGAGTCTGGTTTTAAATTCCGTCTTGAGCTCTGATTTGATATGAGTGTGGTTAATTTTGGTGCTTTGATGGAAGCCTAGGTATCTGTATGTTTCTTCTTTGAGTATGTTATCTATAGTTTCATTGTTGATTGTTTCCCTCGTAGGGTGATCTTTCCACTGTCCCTTGTTGATATGAAGTAGCTTGCATTTACTTATACCTAATTCCATGTTGATGTTTATTATTATTATTATTATTACCTTGATGTATTACTACAATATCCCGTTAGCAGAATTCGAACAATATATAAAGACTACTAGCAGATTGCATGGCGGGTCTATACTTAACTATACATAACATTGGATGAACCAATTTTTATAAGAAGAGTCTGTAGGACGTATATAGATATAACCTTTTCCACACAAAAAATAGCAAGAAAGGTAAAGAACTGGAAGGTGCTCAACAGCAAACCACTCTCTCCTCATAGATACATATTTTTCGAAAAACAGTCAGATACCCCTCGAAGAGTAGACCTGAAAGGAAAAGTAGTCATTAAACAGGAGATATTCAAACGATCTCTGGATGATGAAATTGTGAATTCTAATAATTTGCAGTGCAGAAGAGGCCGCTAAATTCTTAAAGAGGAGATTCCAAACTGCAACACATCTCATCGGACCGAGAAGTACCCCACATTAGTGGACCGGGGAAATCTCGCAACAGAAAGAAATTTCCCACAAGCTAAGAGCGACTATCAATCGAGCATCTACCCTGAAAATATAACCCCATTCTACTCAGCGGAAATAAAACAAGCCGCGTGCGGGATAAAAAAAGACAAGGCACTGGGCACCGATGGCATACTTCCAGAGGCTGCTAAATACATGACAGAGGCTGCCCCTGACTACATAAGGGAGGTTTTGAACAAATTACTAGATAGCCAAGAATTTTAATCCACAAACCCAGGAAAACAGACAGACCGTTATGTCAAAACGATGTATTGTCAAAACTATATGAACACTTAATAAAGAAGAGGCCCGAAGAGGAAGCTGAAGCAAAAGGAGGTCTGTCGTTGCACCAAAACGGCTTTAGGAAGGGGAAATCGACCATGCACGCAGTCAAAAAGGAGAGGAGAAAAGATGGAGTTTTCTGGTAATACTAGACATCAAGAACACCTTTAATGCGGCCTCATATGCTATTATCCTCCGTAGATTAAGACAAATGAAAATATCCCAATATCTGATCAAATACTCTCTAAAAGAAAAAACAAAACAAGGCCTGCACATGATAAGCAAATGAACGGAAGTAAATAAACTAAAACTGGTACCGGAGAAAATCGAAGCATTGATCTTGAGCGGATGGAAAGAGAAGGGACCTGTCCTTCCAACTGGGAGGTACAGATAGTACTAAGTAAATACGTAAAGTACTTAGGAATCACTATAGGGGAGAACATGAGATTCGGAAGATATATAGAGAGCGTTGCTAAAAGACCGCTAGAAAGATGCGATTCTCTGAGTAGGCTAATGCCTAAGGTGAAGGGTTCAAAAATGCAGTCGATTGTCCTGTAGGGGGCATCCGTGTGGCATAATTCCTTAAAAACAGCAAAATAAAGGAATACCTTAGAACAAGTGCAGAGAAGAGCACCGCTAGAAGCAGCTTGCGCATACAGGACCGTTTCTACGATGACCTTTCAGGTAATTACTGGGATCATACCAATTGACCTAGTGGCCGAAGAGAGAAGATACATTTTCGAACGCAGAAAGTACTGCAGCCCAACATTGAAGAAATGAACACCAGAACCCTCGAAGCCTGGCAAAATCGATCGAACGGAAACACTACCACAACACAATGGATTAAAAGACTGATCCCTAACACAAAAACATGACTACAGTGTAAACACTGAAAAATACTACTTTATAACGCAATTTCTGACCGGGCAACAAACGCCCATTGTACGAGGTGAGTCAACGATTAAAAAAAGTAGATTTACGTCGAACAGGTACAATTTGGAAACAAACTGTTTATGCTATGGAATACATATGTAAACTGCACTCATTCTAAAAATATTTTGAATTATACGGGGTGCCTCAAAAAAGTAGGGCTTTCAAAAGTTGTATTTTTTTGAATGGGACATCCTATATTTGACTTGATTTTTAAATTCTACATAAAATTCTAACACTTTTCTGTACATGTTATATGGCTAAAATTGATATTTCCTTAAATATTTGGCTTTAAAAGGAAAAAATTATAAATTTGATGCACATTTATGATTAGCAATATAACGCCAAGTTGTGCCACTAAAAATAAAATATTTTGCTTCTGCATAAAATAGGCATAAAATAAAGGACTGCTTTCGTAATATTGAAGATATTACATACAGGTTGTCCAAATTTAAATGCTTAACTTTAACATATTTAAACCAATTTATTTCAGTTTTTTTAAATGGAACCCCTGTATATTTTTATTTATTCTTTTTAAGCACTTTTGTTACATATATATATATTATATATCTATCTTTAATAGTTTTCGAAATATTTTAAAATTTCCTTTTTTTGCGTAATTTAGAAAATTACCAACTCGTAGTAGTTTTAGTAGTAGCTATCAGTAAAACAAAAGTATTTAATATGAGTACAATAGTTTATTATCTAAAATTAATCCAATGAAAATTTAGATAATATAATAATTTGTTAATAAAATTGCTACAAAAAATGATCTAATAACCTTAAGATTTTAACATCAGAATCTACAGTAAGCAAGACTACAAGAAAATATTAATATCATGCAATTCATATTACATTAAACCAAGAGTTACACGTTGAAGATTTTAAAATCCGTGTTAAGTTTTGTAACACAATGATAAGGCGAGTAGGGCCATTTCTGAACTTTTTAGACAATGTTATGTTTTTGGAATGAATCTTACATTTCAAAGCATAGGATCCGTGAACTGGTATAATATTATAAATATTTAAAAATTGTGTTGAAAAAGAGGTCTATTAGTCTAGTTTGCATATAAGTATAAATACACTTCAATGAAGGAATATTATATATATTAATAGGTACTAATTTTTAAAGTTATACAGAAAAAAACACTTACCAGACTAAAAAAAAACGCTTTTAAAAGTAAATCAAATATTTTTATAGTTATATTTTAAAAGATGCTCGAATAAGCGCCCGCCCTCACGAATACACATGTTAAACCTTTCATTAATATTTTGCTTAGTTTTAACTAGCATGTTTGGTGATATAGTGGCGCATACATCCCTGATTCGTTCCTGCATGTTCTCTCTTGCTGTAGGTTGTTGGATGTAAACACGATCTTTAATATAACCCTACAAGAAAAAATCTAATGGAGTTATATCGCAAGATCTGGGTGGCCATTCGATAAAACCGCTACAACCAATCCATTTTTGATTAAAATTAGCGCCATAAATTTACGAACGTCCCTATGGTAATGAGCAGGTGCACCGTCTTGCTGCAGCCACACGTCTCTTATTTCTTCAATGCTGAGTGGTCTGAGAAGAATAGATAGCTCAACGTTCAAAAAATCTAAATATCTTTGTCCATTAAGTGGTTCATTAAAAAATACGGACCTATAATATGGTTTCCAATGATCCCACACCAAACATTTAATGACCAGTGATTTTGACGTTGTACCTCTCGTACCCAGTGGGGATTTGTTATTGCATAATAATGCATACTATGCCTATTTACATCTCCATTGCTTCTAAATGTAGCTTCATCAGAAAACATGATATTCGCTAAAAAGTCCGGATATGCTTCTATTCGCCTTATCATTAAGTTGCAAAAGTTAACACGCCTTTCAAAATCTTCATCGTGCAACTCTTGGTGTAATTCCGTATGATATGGATGATATTTATTTCTTCTTGTGGTCCTGTTTACTGTAGATTGTGATGTCTCAGTTAGACTAGCAAGTTGTCGACTACTTAAACTGGGATTTTCTTCTATATGAAGTAGAATTTCCAACTCTTTATCTTGATTTGTAGCAATTTTATTGACAAATGTTCTCTTCGAATATGCCACATTGCCACTAGCATCAAAATCTCTCTGACATTTTGAAAGGCCACTTTAGAAGGCACGCGTCGATCCGGATATTTTGCTTCATATAGCCCTTTGGCAAAAAGTCAATTTTTTTGAGCTTCTCCCAATATATAGACCATATCTATCATTTCATTTTGTGAAAAATTCATTTTAAATTAGACGAGAATACGAAAGACGAAATACAATGCATTAACAACAACACGTTTTTGACATTTCATACATTTAGTCGCTAGTTGCTATAGACTGTTTTTCCATGGCTACTTTGATTGATCGAGTTGTTGATTTTCTAAATTACGCAAAAAAAGGAAATTTGAAAATATTTTAAAAACTGTTGAAGATAGGTATATAATATGTTTAATAAAAGTTGTAGATTTTTTTATTATTAACAAGACTAAATAAAAATATACAGGGGATTCCACTTAAAAAAAAAACTGAAATAAATTGGTTTGAAAATGTTAAAGTCGGGCATGTGATATCTTCAATATTAGGAGGAATTTAGTGGCACAACTAGGCGTTATATTGCTAATCATAGATGTGCATCAAATTTAATTTTTTTTTGTTTAAAGTTAAATATTTAAGAAAGTATCAATTTTAGCCATATAACATGTTATACAAAAAAGTGTTGTGTGAATTTTATGTAGAACTTAAAAATCAAGTCAAATATAGAGTGTCCCATTTAAAAAAATACAACTTTTAGTTGCCCTACTTTTTTGACGCACCCCGTATAATTTAAAATATTTTTAAAATGAGCACCACTTATATATCCCACAGCATAAACAGTTTGTTTCCAGATTTTACCTCTTCGACGTAAATTTACTTTTTCCAATCGTTGACTCACCCTGTACATAGTGCGGAAAAACGGACGATGCAAAGCACATAAGGTGCAACAGGTTTAGGAAAAATAGGATTATTAAGGAGTTCAAGGCGAAACAATTGGTTCAAAAATTGATAGAAACCGAGCAAGGATGGAAAACAGGCACTGAATTTATACACAACATTCTAAAGGAAAAACACGAAACACGCCCTGCCTAAAAAGCGCTAAATGATCCACCCATCTGACGCAAGTTCTATAGAATGATTCCAGTTAAGGGAGCTGTAGTCGGTCGGTGATCCCAGGAAGGGACGTTAACCCGACACTGTCGTTGGTCACCAACATCTATACCACGCTCAATTTCGTCTGCTAGCAGATTACACTGATTTTTTTAGATTCTTCTAAACCTCAAAAAAAGTTTTATATTAAACTAATTAGAAAAATACACCTTTAAGGTTTAAACACGTTTTAAACAGTTTAATACAAGTAAAAGTGATATAAACAAGTTTAAAACACTTGTTTTTAATTAATATGATTAAAACAAAACAACTCTATCCTAGAGTAATTAAATGTAGTCATCAGACAAATAAAAAGACAGAAAGATGAAATGATTAAACAGGTTTTTTGGGATTTATAGTTCATCAGACAAATAAAAAGACAGACAGACGAAATGATTAAACAGGTTTTTTGGGATTTATAGTTCATCCAAATTCGAAATAGTCTTTACGTAAACAAAAGTTATTTTGCGTGCAATACGCTTTTAAAAGTTTGGTAAAACGTAATCCGCCACCTTTATTTTTAAGGCGTATTGCACGCACACTGACTTTGGTTTACATGCAATCTATCTTGAATTTGAATAAACTTTAGGTATCCTGTATCGTAAAGATCTATGTAGGTGATTGTTTCACGATTACCATACTTCTCTCTTATGAGGGAAATGAAAATGCAACAAGTGAAACATTGCATTGAAAGATGCATGGGATGTGGTTTATTTTCAACTCAACTCAATCAACGTTTATTTTTATGTTAAATACATCACTTAATGATTGTTTTGCTATTAGTTTTAAGACACATTTCATTCAAAAATAACACCTTGGTACATTAACATACATACAAAAACATTTTAACTAGCACCTGCTGTCAGATTTAAAAAAAATGTGAATTCCACTGAATAATTCGTACGTCATAAGCATTAAGATTTTTTTTAGCAATACTAAAAATATAACAGAGACAATTCCAGGCAACATTTTAATTACTTTTGGGACGAAACTTGACGTAAGTTGACGTACTTTCTTTATAGTTTTTTTCTAACCTAATTTCTGGCATAGTTTAATTCAAAATAATAAAATATTAACACACATACAGGGTGTCCCATAATTAATGGTACACAGCAAAACTGCAAGTTCTTTGGGTAAAAATATTGCGATTTGACCATACTTTGCTTAGTCCAAAAGTTGACAGTACCCAAGATACAGGGTGTCAAAGTGGTAATTTTAATTTAGTTTTTTCTTTACAATTTATGAACAGGGTGACTGAACGACATGAAATTGGGAATTGGAGGGTTTTTTGAAGCAAGAAATTCAAATATGTGATTAGTTCTGATGCTGCTTGTAGAGGGCGCCACTTACGGTGCATTAAATCTCTTTAAAATAACGTAACTTTTTTGGGACATGGTGTATTTATTTCAATTTTAAAATTTTTATTAAAAATGTTTTTGAAATAATAATTATTGAAATGAAAAATTTATAGAAAATAAAAATATTTTTATTGAAATTGGCTGCAACAATAATAACAATGAAAAAAACAACTCCTTTTTAAATTTGCAACAATATCACGAGTTTATGGCTATATCCCACTTAATGCTTGCACAAAATTAGAAAGTAAAATAATAAGTAGTTCTGAAGGATGATTTTTTAAGTAATTCATTATCCCGCTAGAGGCTCATTGCTGTGTAACACTTGAATTTTGTGTAAAATATTAGGTAACTTGGTTAACTAGTTTTTTAGCAATAAGTTTTTTAACATTTCACTAGGCCACTATTCTTTTCCGCCGTATTGGATTTTTACCAAAATATTACCAGGTTATTTTCATATAACCCTTAATTTTTGACAAACATTTTTAATTCAGTCAGATAAGTATTATTTTCGCTATGCCCAAAATTAATACAGGAACAAACAGATCGATAGACAAAAACGGAATTAAGGAAATATATTTTTTGGGACCTAGGGACGCTAGAATAGGAAGATTTGTAAAACTTATAATTTCTTTAAAATTATAAACAATTTAGTTGACAGCCATTTTGTTCTGCCATTCTGAATTCTTACCAAAATTTACAAACTCATCTGTATACCACAATTAATTCTTGCGCAAAATTTGAAATCAATCTATGAAGTACTTTTTTTTCAGTTGTACATTATCTGCAGGACCGCGTATTTTTTCTTGATATAGTTAAACCTTTAGTATACCTTCAGCGCATATAAGCTATACAAGGGTCGTATACTTTTGTACTAAATCTGGAATTATTAAAACTTCTCTTGTTATTGCCCAATGTAAAGTCGTTCCTCTAAAAAGAATTTCCACTCCTCGTTTGGAATCTGCGCGGCCGTACTTATGGCAGACTTAATATAATTTTTCACTTTGGCCTGGTTTAGCGCTATAAGTGGAAAACCATTGGGGCGAATAGGATGAGCCATGTTCAAAACATCCTAGCATTATATTCAAACCCTGCTGAGTATGCATTGCCAGCTTTAACCCCTGCGCATACTCTGTGGTGGTCTGACCCAACATTCCTTCCCAGTCTAAAGAATTGTTGTTTCAGAAGACTACTTTTGTCTCGTGTGAGTTTGTCTGTTGAACTGATCTAAATATCATTCGTCATGTACTGCTTAAAATATTTGCAGACATTTTAGACAAAATTCAAGAAATCTCTCCGAAAACATGCTCTTTTCATTGATTAGGAACGATCAGAAATAGCAATTTAGCTTATGACACTAAACATCCTACTTTACTACCCAAGTTGCACAGTTCTACGGATTTAATTATTGAGTGGATTCTCAACTCAATTTTTCATCCAGGTTTGTAAACTTTGCATTACTTAATTTTTCAGCAGTTTTGGATATTATCCCTCGGAAGCGCAATATATCTTTGCCTTTTTTGATCCATTCGATGTTTTCGATGCAAACCGAAACCTTAAAATCCTTATATGGCTGTTTTACCATCTTTGCGTATCTCTCAAAAAAAGGCATTATTCTAAGGTTATATTGACTCTCACTACTGGTGTATCGTCATCGCAAATCTAAAACCTTCAATGAATATGTGTGTATCTTTATATGTATAGCCACTAAAGCAATTCATCTGGAAGTTACTTCAGACTCAACAGTTTATGGGTTTTATGGGGCTTTTAAGCGTTTTGTAGCCGGTTGTGGTAGATATTCATTTATTAGTAGTGACTAAGGCACTAATTTTAAGGGCGCTAGTTGGAGTTATCAGTTACTTGAAGGTTTAATCCGTCTGGAAGTCCTCAGTTTAATGGCTTGGCCGAAGTGGGCATGATAAAGCCCATGAAGGCGCATTTCTACCAAACTGTAAGTTCATATATTTTATCTTTTGAAACATTTTATACGCTTCTAACTCAGTTCGAATCTAAGTGCAATAAGCGCAGATCCCAATGATGTGCAGCCTGTAACTAAAGGCGTGAAGAATAAAACGCACAATTTCCGGTTCTGGTATCATCAAAATTGTTCAAGTTTATTGTCTTTTGAACTTATATCCAATGACATAATGTGGTCCTGATATTTTTCATATATATATATATATTCCGCTCCCGCTCTAATATGTGATTTTATAGATTTGTTTATGGAACGTAGACGAGACGTATTTTAAAACGCTAATTATAAAAAAATGACGAATCATTATTTATAATTCACATATAATAATTACATTTAAATAAATCGTCTACTCCAGCTTCCCCTAGTAAAAAGACTGGCTTGATGAATAAGCTTTATGTAAGCCCATGTGAGGAAATAGGCTTTCGATGCATTATAAAAGTTAATTGCAGTATGAGATCTTTTACACTTATCTGCATCTAAGCTTTTACTATTCGATTTATGAGTGCTTAGAGATGACACAAGAAACACTGGCGAGAGGTGAAGATGCAAGTGATTACATATATATATATATATATATATATATATATATATATATATATATATATATATATATATACTTATGTATAGGTTGACAATGAAAACACAATTTTTAATATCAAATCAACGTTTCGCTCTTTTTCAAGATTATATTTTCGCTTTGCTTTATTTACCATTGATTTTATAGAAGAAAAGACCCGCAACTTAATGCAAAATACTAATCTTATAGCCTGGGAGAGGAAAGTAAGCATGCGAGGGCGCTAAACTTCACTTTTTTCTGATTGGCCCACCAACCCCCGTTCGGGGAGATCGCGTGCACAACTTTGTTGCTAACTTATGCAAAATCTCAAAATAAAGAACGGTTTACTGTTTTCTTTGTGTAGATTGTATTTTATACTGACGGGATTATACCAAGTCAGTACAAAAAATAAAAATAAAAAAAAGGAAATGAAAAAAAAACAATTATTGGATTTTTGGATGTTCCTGTGAATGTCTGTATTAAGTCCTAACTGAGCCAAATGCGGTGTAAACGTTGTTAGGGTGAGACCTGTTACTGATATGACGAGAGGAACAATGATGACTCTTTCCTGTTTTCACAGCCTTTTTACTTCCATTGCCAAGTCGGTGTATTCTCTTCTCACTGTATTTCGCTTGGATGCTCTCGTCGTTGGGGACAGCCACGTCAATTAAATAAGTGATTCTCTCTTTTGTGGATTGAAAGGTGATATCGGGTCTGTTTGCGGGGATTGTTTTATCTGTGTGGATGTCAATGTCCCAGTAGAGCTTGTAGTCTTCGTTTTCAAGTATGGATATTGGTGTATAATGGTAGTAAGGGTCTGTGTTCTCCGTTAGTTTCTATGTTGTGGCTAATGCTTGATGAACGACCTTCGCTCCTGAGTTGTGTCTCGCAGTGTATTCAGTTCCGGCCATTATTCTACACCCACTCGTTATGTGATCGATCGTTTCTCTCTGCTGGTGACATCTCCTACACCTCTCGTCTTCAATGGTTGTGTCTCTGATGATGTACTTTCGGTAGTTTCTGGTTGCTATGACTTTGTCCTAGATGGCAAGCAGGAAGCCTTCTGTTTCGGGGAATAGCTGCCCTTGTTGTAACCACGTATATGAAAGCTTTTTATGTATATGATCTTGCTTTATGTGGTATCTGTGTCTTCCGTGAAGTGTTTTTACAGACCAGGTGTTCATCTTTTCCAGTTGTGATTGGATGTGACTGTGTGCGTCTGCTGCATGGCTCGTTTGAGACAGGTCGAGCGTTGTATAATTCTTGTCTGCCTTCACTATTGCCTTATGGAGGTTAGTTTGTTTGTTGTGGAAGAATTTTCTGAGTTCGTAAATTTATTTTTTATTTAACGATTGTATATCTATAATTCCCCTTCTCCTTCTTTTCTCTCAATGGTGAGTCTTTCCTCGCATGCGTTGGGATGTAACTTCCTGTGTTTAGTGAATTCAGTGCGTATAAGAATGTGAATGTTTTCTATGTGTGACCATTTAATGATACCAAACGAATACGTAAGAATAGGTATGGCGAAGGTGTTAATAACTTTCGCTAGATTTCTGGAATTCAGTTTTGTGTTTAGTAGCTTTGTGAGTCTGGTTTTAAATTCCGTCTTGAGCTCTGATTTGATATGAGTGTGGTTAATTTTGGTGCTTTGATGGAAGGGTAGGTATCTGTACGTTTCTTTTTTGAGCATGTTATCTATAGTTTCATTGTTGATTGTTTCCCCCGTAGGGTGGTCTTTCCACTGTCACTTGTTGATATGAAGTGGCTTGCATTTACTTGTACCAAATTCCATATTGACGTCCAGTTTAGGTCTACCAGAACGTCCAGCTCTTTTACATTTCATGTTTAACAAAATTTTTTTGTTAATTTTACTTGGGTAGATTTAGTTATTGGATTTCTGTTAGGATATATGTCATTAAACATGTTACAAACATGTTGAGGTTACGCATTCTATCCCCATAATCTAGTTCTTTGAGGTTTAATTAAACGATCCATTTTTGTAAATTAACAAAAAGTTATTACATTAAATTATGGATATTAGACCCTTATTTTTGTAAAAAGACTTTCATAAAAAGTGCTCTTAATAAAAGGTATTATGAATTTTACGCAGATATGAAAAAAGCAATATAATATAGGGTGCTCCCTTTAAAAAATAATTTTCCTTTTATAACAGAAAAACTGTAAACGTGGCAGTAATCGGAACTTTAGCTAAGTGGTAACTGAGATATTCCGCCGTTTCCTTACTTTTCTTATACGCAGTATAGCCTATAGAGTGTATTAATAATATAATATACATATTTATTGCTGTTGTAGGGGAAGGAAAAATTACAATACATTTTACATTCCTGTTGTAACTTTTTTGTCTTCTATAAAGGTGTGATCTCAGATTTTTAATTCGATATTTCTGCTGGTCACGAATATCAGATCAACTATTTAAATAATTTTTTACAGCAGTTTCGTAAACCTCGCTATTGATTGCATCTTACTATAGGAATGGTTCAAACCTAATAAAACATCTTCAATAATTTCAATGAATTCTAATTTTCAAATTCATAATTACTGTGCATTTTTGTAATGTATTTACACTATGAAAGCCTCAGTAAATTATCATATTTTCATATCATAGATGCTAAATTAAAAACATTGATCAGTTCATCAATCAGATCAATTTTTTAAGAAAGATATCTGAATTTTTGTAGAATTTATCCAGGAGAATGGCGTGCAGTGCCTTTCGAAACAGGGTAGACAACAATAAATTACTATGTTCTTAAAATTACTTACCCTTCTATCTTGCATCAGTATATTAATAAACATTTTAAACTTAATTTATATAATGACTTAAAACCATTCTCAAAAGACTAACATTTTTTTTTGTCCCAAAAAGAATGCATTAGTTCTTTCTAAAAAATCGGCTATTTTTTTAAGTCATGTAACACTAATAGTTAATTTGTTTAAACATGTGTTTCACCAATAACTACTAAACAACGAGGCCCACCAGTTGAAATTAAAATAGGATTGACGTCACGACATCTAGGCCTGGAATCGCCTCCGAAAGAAACGCATTGAAGCATAGACCAATGCAGTTTTGCTTATGTCGTATCGTGATAACTTGCCATTAGACGTACTGGCCGACAACTGGCACTTGCTAACCGAAAACAAAACAGTGTGAAACATGATGTCGTGAATTAGAGTAAATAGTCTCCATTTTTGGTGAAAATTTCTTTATATTTATTAGTTTTTGTACGTTTAAATTCACGTAAACATGCTGTTTAAGTGTTGTACGCGTAACTGCCGGGGTAATTACAAAACCAGACCAAAAGTTCACGTGTTTATTTTCCCGAAAGACAGTGATTTGGAAAAAAAATGGCTACGAGCAATTCCGCGGGATGATTTAGTGCCCAATAAAAACACTAGAGTGTGTGAGCTACATTTTTCTAAAGGTAGTATAATTTGGGATATTTCAGAACAGGATCCGAGAACAGGTAAAATTATTTCAGTACATTTAAAAAAATCCCGATTAAAAGAAAATTCTGTACCATCGGTTTTCCCAAATTGCCCCAATTATTTGCCAAAAAACTTTCTTGGCCGCAAAAGTAAAGATGAAGAAAATAAGAATTTTGATGAACTACATCTTTTGCTTTGCCATAGAGCAAAGTAAAGAAGAGTTTATTTACATAGAGAGGCTACATGTGAGTTTTTAAAAATATTTCTAAATTTTAATTTAAGGAAAGCGTGGTTTTCGTTAAATGATAGAGATAAAATAACTTTATTTAAACTTGAATATACTCCTGGTCCCCTAATAACTTGAGCAATCGTTATAAATAGCGATTTAAAATTAGAAACATTTTTATATGGTCAATCTGTTTGTGTTTCAATAATAAATTTAAAATCACCATTTTTATCTAGCAGTTTGGAAGAAATAGCCAGTTTAACTGACACAATTGACAATATGATGATGTCAGTACCCATAAATCTTGATAGTGACATTCCTGATCCTAGTGAAACTCGTTATTTACACCATACCGCGAGTCAAGTTAACTCCCCAGTACTAGTGAAACTCCCACAGAAACTCCCAATTCAAATGAAGTTGAGTCTTATAATGACAATATAATTTTTTTCTTAAATTTGTGACTGATATTCCTTTAAACCTAAAAGGTTCTGACGAACTCACTCAAAATCTAAAATTCCTCTCAGAACAGTTAACTTTGTTAAGTACTTCAAAAGAAAGGTACCGATATTCACCAAGCACCATTGTGTTATGTTCAATTTTGTTTACAATAAACCCTCATTGCTATAAATATCAAGTCATGCTCCTATTATCTTACCTCATCCTAACACAGTAAAAGCTATTTGCAATAGATTTTTAACAGATCCTTAGATCGATGAAAGAAATTTTTTTTAACCTATGCTCGGAACATTTTTCAATATTTAACAGATAAAGAGAAATATGTTACATTACTTTTTGATGACATTCACATCGAACCCTATTTGCATTACAAGGCAGGCAATACCGTAGGAACATCAGTAAATAATAAAGACACCTTAGCACCTTACT
The DNA here is from genome assembly GCA_030620095.1 of Kuschelorhynchus macadamiae. Classification (NCBI taxonomy): domain Eukaryota; kingdom Metazoa; phylum Arthropoda; class Insecta; order Coleoptera; family Curculionidae; genus Kuschelorhynchus; species Kuschelorhynchus macadamiae. The sequence goes on from JAUTXW010000365.1 coordinate 1,026,152, forward strand.
GCAGATGAGCAGTAGCATTTATGATCACTAGTCCTTGCTCAAGCCTTACAGAAGTCATTCATATATCTCCTCTAGCTAAACTTAATTCAGAAATATTATATATTTTTATCAATACCATTATAGAAAATTTAGAAGAAATTGGGTACATAGTATTTTGTACAGTTAGTGACAATAATGCAGTAAACAGTAAAGCAATGAGTAATTTTTCACCCCTTAATCAACTCAGTATAGTATTCCCACATCCTATTGACCAGTAAGACCCTTATTTTACCTTTTTGACACCGTTCATTTACTGAAATGTATCTTTACCAACTGGCATAATTCAAAACCTGACCAAACATTTTCTTATCCCGATTTTGAGACAGGCCAAAAAAAATGTGCTTCCTTTTCTGTGATCAAAAACCTATACGAACTAGAAGCATAGTTATTCACTTAGTTTAAAGGCTCTATTTCCATCATCTTTTGAAAGACAAAATGTAAAATTAGTTCTTAAAATCTTTAATCCTTTTATTATAGAGGCTCTAAAAGGTTTTGTTAAAAATTTGTCACAATCACAAGATACCGCAGATTTTATTAGTATTATATTAACATGGTGGAAAATTGTGAACGTAAAAACTCCCCTTAAGGGAAAACTTTTATTAGATAAATATCAGGAAACTTTTACCAAACAAATACTAACAGCCCCCAATGATGATCCTAAATTTTGCTAAAAATGCAAAATTGGCTAGATACTTGGAGTCCAACTAATTTTACGAATACACTGATTGGACAAACCCACACTGCATTAAATCATACCATTCATGGGCTTCTTGAAGTTACTGAACACTGTTTAACTGAGCTTAATATGAACTATGTATTATTAGGCAAATTTCAAACAGACCCATTGGAAGGGCGTTTTGGAAAATATAGGCAATTAGGTGGTGGTCATTATCATATCTCAGATCGACAGCTATATGAATCAGAAAAAAGACTTAGAATTCAGTCTATGTTATCTCTAAAATCTAGACATTATGGGGACAATAATATAAATCAGTTCTACGAACGTCCTGAATGTAAAACACAGTCATTAGACACCAATTTAAATTCTAAGCATGTTAATAATTTATTATCTAAAATCATAGTTGCACAGTCTGATACCAAAGCTATACAATCAGAACTCCCAGTAATAACCTATTTAAGCGGATATTGCTGCTATATTGTTTAAAAAAAAATAGTTGTACTTTTTGCAAAGAAAACTTAACTCTCAATGAACCTTGTGTTGTAGAGGATTCTTATAATTTAATTAATTCCTTAAGTAGAGGTGCTCTTTTATATCCTCGAGAACAGGTAGTAGATGTAGTTTCAACCGAATATATTATATTTAAAAAGCTAATTGATGAATTTGAAGATACATTTTTGGATATTTACAATAAAAAATCTGTTTTTAAGTTATTTTAATAAAAATACACTTTTAACTTCTTTTGAAAGTTCTAAAAGCCACCTAAAAATTAATGTTTCAAAAATCTTTTTTAGTAGCCTTTCAAACACATTTCTTAATAATATTGTTCTAAACATAATCATAATTTATTAAATAAAAACAGAAATAACAACCTGTTATATTCTTGATCATATAGACTCACCACAGCGCAGGCATATACTTACTTATACTTACCCACTTGCACAGTTACCCAAGCTTGAAACCATACCCGATTTTGACAAGTTAAAATAATAAGCTGTTGTATTTTTAATCATAAGGATTCGCCACAGGCATATATTACTTACCCAAACTTGAAACCGTACCCGATTTTGACAATATAAAATAATAACCTATTATATTCTTGATCATATGGACTAACCACAGGCCTATACTACTTACCTGGACTTGAAACCTTACCCGATTTTGACAAATAACTCGGCTTTGACAATTTAATAATTGGCTAAAATAGGACAATTAGTAAGTAAAAAATCATATCGACATCTGTTTGAAATTTTGCGGTAGATCCGGGCAAACGTTGTCGGGTAAGAACACGGAGGGGTTTAGTGGGTAGGGGCTTTACCGAGTCCCACACTGTTCTGGAGTGCCTTGTGCATAATAGTTCGTGCGTAAATGCATTGCTCGTCTCGTAACAAAAAAAAACGAGTAATCGCTTAAGAGTCGCCTTTGGCATTTTAATTCTATAGCGAAACCGAATAAATTTGACAGATTCAAAAACTCATAAAATAAACCCTATACATTGATGTTTATTTGCTGAAATTAAAGAAAAAATGCTCATTTAAATATGTCCTTGTAAATAACCCCTACGTTCTAATGAAGGTATTGAAATGACATAGGCCTAAATTTGATGACGTCACGGGTAAGCGCGTGGGCCTCGTTGTTTAGTAGGTATTGGTTTCACAAAGAAATGCGACTTATTGTTAAACAAGAAAACGATCGTTTCGCAGGGTCACTCGTGACTGTACTTTTATTGTTATTAAATTTGCAAACTTTAATAGATAAAGAAATACACGACACATTTTCTTATCTTCACAAAATTTAAGCATTTCGTGTTGACTAAGTTTAGAATACTAGGAAGGAAAATTTTAACAATTAAATTAATATCTCTGTCTGGTAACTAAAAATGTTTCAGGACTTTTTTATAATTTATTCAAGTGCATAACAGGGCGAGAAAGAAAGAGTAAACTGATCAAATATTTCTATAATAACCCATATTGTGACTCGGCAGCATGCCGATTATAATCAATATTACAACATATTTCGGCTCGTGCGTTTCTTTCTATTCTATGCCTACGATTCTTTTGATACCCTTTCGCACTAGTTCAAAAGCACTGTTTTTGGTTCCCGTAAGGTTTATAATAATGATCGAATTTTACTTGCCTCTTGGCTCTTATGGGATGATTTTAGGTAGTTCGACACTTTTTTTTGATAAATGGTGGATAATTTAAAATAATTAAGAGAATTTTTGACAAAAGAACAACAGATTACTCAACCATTTTCATAGGGTCGGCAAGGCTTTTTTGTCTATATTGTATGCACGCCACTGCCTGCCGTATATCAGCAGTTTAAAAATAAAAATATAACGCTAACCCTAATTATAATTAATAGATTCATGTTGCCAAAAATTATGATTACTTGGAGACAGGACTATTTTTAAATGAATAAGATGAATTTTTGGAAACGGTAATGCATCATTTATGGAAAATGTCCAAAATATTTCAGTTGGTTCTTATATTTAATGAATAAAAAAATATGAAGCCAATTTTACAAAAAATGAAATTTTATTTTGTAATGTTTACGTTGAAAGGTTCACTATAATATATAATTACCAATCATAGATTTTTTAAGGGGCTTAACGTTCTCTAAGTTAGAATTTTTCTTTTTAAAGTATCCCACGATGAAGCGTTTAAAATAAATTTAACCTTATTGAACCCAACCAGTCAAACAGATTTAATCAGTGAGGTGGCAAAAGATTCATGATATCTCCACGAGTACATGAATTAAACTAAACACGTTTTCTCAATTCCGTAGGTCTGTCTGTCAAAAATTAAGGATCATATGGAGATGACCTGGTAACATTTTGGTAAAAATCGAATGTGGCAAAACAAATTAGCAGAATGTTAAGAAAAATATTACTAAAAACCTATTTATCCAATTTATCTCAAATTTTGCACAAAAATCAAGTATTATGTAGCAGTCAACTGGTAAAATTTTGGTACGAATCCAAGATGGCGGAACAAAATTATATTCATATTTAAAAATTCAGCCTGAAAAACAAGTTAATGGACTGATTTACAATTGTGTGCCATAACTAATTGTGGTATAGAGATGAAGTAGTAAAACTGTGGTACTAGGTCCAGATGGCAGAACAAAATGTCGGCCAAATAAAATATTTTTAATCGTGAAAAAAATCACCCTCTTAGATTTTTTTCATGTTTCAGGTTTTAGCGTCCCTAGATAAACATTCAAAAAATATTTATATCAATTCCGTCGATCCGTTTGCCTGACGGTCAGTTCGCGGTAGAGCTTAAACACTATTTAATAAAGTGACTTCAAGTTTTAGTCAAAAATCAGGGGTCATATGGGGATGATCTGGTAATATTTTGGTAAAAAATCAATATGTCGGAATAAGATGGCGGCCTATTTAGACGTTAAAATAATTATTATAAAAAAAAAACTAATTATCCAATTTCCTCATATTTTACACAAAAATCAAGTGTTACATAGAAATGAACTTGTAACATTTTGGTACTCATTAGATTAATTTCAAATTTTGTATAAGTATGAAGTGTGATATAGAGATAAACTGGTAAAGCTGTGGTACGAATTTAAGTTGGTGGAATAAAATAGCGGCAAAATATTTTTAAAAAAATCAACCTAAAAAGAATCTTATTCAATTGACCTAAAGTTTTGCAGAAAAATTAATGTGATATAGGGATAAACTGGTACGAATTAAACACGACGTAACAAAATGGCAGCTCAATAAAAAGGTTTGAAATATAGTATATATGTGTTACTAAATTGCTAGTACTGAACTAAGTTGGGTCACACTTCACTATTCCTAATAAAAGAAAAGATTTTTAACGAGAGAAGTTCCGTGTAAAGGAAATTTACTAATTTTTTATAGTAAAGCATTGCATTGCGTCACAGCAAGTTAACTAGTGAAATACGTGCAAGATACTATACTCTTATTATATATTTACATTTATTATTTACAAATTATAAGCCTCGGCAATGAATTGCTATAACCTTTTGTTGAAATTTTTTTTTTCTGTTGTGATGACAAAATCATGCAGATATACACCATCTTGAAGTTTATCAGTAGTAACAACAAAAATTAATTATTCAAAATAACTTAAACAAAAATAATACCAATTTACACACTCTTGTGATTTGTGTCACATTGGTGTGGAAACTACTATTTTTAAAACTTGTTATACAATATACCAGTCGGCAGTGATGTTTTGATATATAGGTGACTTTATAAATATAAAATAAATTTTTTGCTAACTTAGAAAATAAAAACTAATATAGGATATATGATTAATGGTTTATTTTAATTTAATCCCCCTGCAACCAAGATTTGATAGGCATATTTTAAGTCCTACCAAAACGAAATACGAATTGGTAAAATTGATGAAAGATGATTTTAAATAAATACAATAAATGTTGGTAGAATGAGCTTTTCTAAAGAAAAAAATCGGTAAATATCCTATACCTGGAACTTCCCTCGCTATCAATTTTTCCTTTTATTAGGAATAGCGAAGCGTAACTCAATTTAGTTCAGTACATATTCTTTTAGTAACACCTATATACTATTTTTTTAAATATTTTTATTGGGCGCCATTTTGTTTCATCGTATTTAAAATAAATTCAATAAGTAGTCCCTAGTATACAAAATAAACACGTTTAGTTTATTAATTTCTACTTATTTATTTCTGCTTGACAGCTGTTTCGACACACTGTGTCTTTGTCAAAAGCTAACTTAAAACTGACACTAAAATCTGTACCAAATATAAAAAAAATATATAAAAATCTTAATGGTGTCAATAAAACAATATCGGTGTTTACTCACCTCGTCTATGCTTTAGGTATAAAGATTTAACAAAGGGGAACCATTTAAGTCCAACTGGTCATTAAGTTAGCTTTTGACAAAGACACAGTGTGTCGAAACAGCTGTCAAGCAGAAATAAATAAGTGAATTAATAAACTAAACGTGTTTATTTTGTATACTAGTGTATAATGAATTTCCATCAAGTAACGGCTACATCGATAAGAAATCAATAAGTAGTTTTTACATTAAGACAACACACTACCATTTTGCCACGTCATGTTTATCTCTGTATCACATTTAATCCTTACACAAAATGTCCAATTAATCTAAAGAGGAGTTTTTTTTAAGCAGATTTTTTAAATATTTCATTAAGCCGCCATTTTGTTTTGCTATCTTTAATTCATACCAAAATGTTAGCAGTTCATTCTTAGTAAAACTTGTTTTTTATGCAAAATTTGCGGAAATTGGACAACTAGTTTTTTTTTTAGTAATAATTTTTTTAACGTTTCACTAGGCCGTCATCTTGTTCCGGCGTATTGGATTTATACGAAAATATTAAAGGTCATCCCCATATCGCCCCCTATATGACGTAACGACGTAACTGACAAAAATCGAAATAATGGGTTACACCACTTGAGACTTCCCTACAGGCACAACTTTTATCTGACGAAGTGCCGTAACTGTACCTCTCACGGTATCACGCCAGTGATGGTGTTTGGGTTCGACGTATCTGACAATCAACACCAAATTTTCCTCACGTACTAGCGTAAATGCAGTTACGTCCCTTCGTGTGCTTGAAATTTATTTGCTACGCTGGCGTATCTACAGTACATGCGGTCATGCAACGACAGACTAAATTCTAACCTCAAAATTTAGTAAATTGTGATTGGAAATCTGCATTCACAAAGAGAGTTTATATCTCGTCACCTGAATGTTACGGATACACTAAGAAAGACCACAAAGAAAGGCAATCTCACAGACTCAAGACCATAACTTACACTCTAACCATAGTCAAAGAAACCTGTTGTTATCTGTAAGAAACTATATCTGTCGACTTTTGGTATCAGTGAAAGAATGTGTCGAACTGCGCTGGTTAAAATAAACGAAGTAGGTGTAATGGAAAAGGACCAAGAGGGTTGACCGACAATGAAGCAAGGAAACTAAGGAGATGGAAAGCAAATATAAGATTCAAACTTAAGAAGCGTATTAATTGAATCTCACTTTTGTAGAGGCAAAACACCAAAGATTACCTCCATCCAGACCTCTCCTTGCCTAAAATGTTTTTATGTTTCTTGAAGATCTTCAATCGTTAGGAAGTAAACTTAAATGTAGTTATCATACATACAGGAGTTTTTAAAGAGCAAAATTTATCCTTGTTGTCTCCCAAAAATGGCCAATATTTCTTTGCCTTATGTATTTGGAAGGAGATGCGCAAGCTAAGGAAAACCTGAAAATCCAATACGATTCACACATTGTTAAAAAACACGGCAGCTAAGCAAAGATACAAAAATATTGTGCGGTGTTTTTGATTTGCAACAAGTTATCTACGTCCCAGGAGGCAACAGAAGATACAAAAATTTTGCCTGTGTTTTTGTTTTGTTTTGAAGAAAGCATCCCTATACGGTCATAGTAATGAAATATACCGATTTTAAAGATTTTAAATTGTTGTCAAAGAGCTTCGGATTTTAAATGTTAGAGAAACCGATACTGGCAAAAACATAAAATCGCAAACATTATGAAAATCATGGTTAACAAGAACGAATAAATGAATTTTTTTTTTGAAAAATAGCCATTTCCAGGATGAATACGATGATATTACCGTAAAGAGATTCAGAGGTAGTCTTTCGATTTCTTCTTTAAACAGTGAGCCTCGAGAGATTGCTAAAAATAAATACAAAGACTTAGTGGCGCTGTGCTCAGGACTTACACCTGTCATAAGACAACTGGAATTTCAGCAGTCTTATTTGTCGTTATCACATGATATTGCATGAAACAGACATTTTATTATAGCATTGACGTTCTTATTTTTAAAGTTGATTGATATATTGTTTATACAAAATGGTTACCAATATTAGATTTGTTAACAGACAAAATTTATTTCCTTACTTCAAGCTTTGATTAAAATACAATTTACCTGAACTGCCTGATGTTTATTTTCATAAAAATAATCTCACCTACAAAACGTACATACGTCATACAGTACGGCATATCCAATATATCAATAAAAGAAAGTCTCACAAAATGACGCATCTACATATTTTTCAAAAAAACTCAAAAACTAAAAAAAAATTACCTATCAAACAATGAAATAAAATAGCAACATATAAATGTCCCATAACCTCAGAGTTACGCCGGTACGTAAGATAAGGGACGATATGACCCTTAATTTTTATCTATTTGAAGTCACTCTGAAGAGCAGTTTTTATGCTGCGCCGCGAACTGAGAAACAGACGGATTGACGGAAATGATAAAAATATTTTTTGGCATCTAAGGGCGTTAAAACCTCAAAAAATATAAAAAACCTGAGAAGGTGATTTTTTCACGATTACAAAATATTTTATTTGACGGCCATCTTAAATTAGTGCCACAGTTGATCTCTATACGATCTCCATTACTGATCCTCAGTAATGGAGTTTTTTCAGGCTGAATTTTTCAATAATTTATTAAGCCGCCATTTTGTTTTGGCATCTTGGATCCGTACTTACGAGTTGATTTCTACATAATACTTGATTTTTGTACAACATTTGAGAAAAGTTAGATAAATTGTTTTTTAGTAATATTTTTTTTAACATTTCACTAGGCTATTTTGTTTCACCATCTTGGATTTACACCAAAATTTTACCAGTAAATTTCGATATAATACTTAATTTTTGTGCAAAATTTGAGATAAATAGGATAAGTAGATTTTTAGTAATACTTTTTTTATTTTTTTGCACCATTGAATTTTTGCCAAAATATTACCAGGTCATCTCCATATGATACTTAATTTTTGGCTAAATTTTAAATACAATCAGGTAAGTAGTTTTTAAGTTAGGCCGCGAACTGTCAGACAGACAGACAAATCCACAGATGGGCCGACGCAATTGTAAAAACACATTTTTTGGCATCTAGGGACGCTAAAACCTGAAAATACGTGAAACCTGAAAGATTGATTTTTCGCGAATACAAATATTTTATTTGGCCGCCATTTTAAATTAGTACCACAGTTTTACTAGTTCATCTCTTTACCACAAATAGTTATGGCACACATCTTGAAATCAGTCCACTAAGTAGTTTTTCAGGCTGAATTTTTAAATATTTTATTAATCCGCTATTTTGAATCAATCTAATGAGTAGCTTTTAAGTTATGCCTCGAATCGACAGACAGCGAGAACAACCGACAGATGGACCGACGGAGTTGTTAAAACATATTTTTTGGTATCTTGGGACGCTAAAACCTGAAAATATATAAAACCTGAGAGATTAATTATTTACAATTACAAATATTTTATTTGGCCCCCATTTTGAATTAGTACCACAGTTTTACTAGGGTGATTTTTTCACGATTACAATACTTACCGTCAAACGGGTCTACTTTGACACCACGGGGTAACTTTGACACTGCGAACATTTTTTTTTTCAATTTTTTTTTTTTGATTTTGCTTCTTTGTAAATTTTATTCCAATATTAGATTCATTTGTTACAGGTACTAACTAATTAGAAATGGTGAGACATTACGAAAAAGTTCCGGGAACGCGGAGTTACCGCAATTATTCGAACGAAGACTTAAGAAATGCACTTGAAGCTATTGAAAGAGGCATGCCTGTCCAAAGGGCGGCAATAGTTTATAAAATTCCTCATATAACACTTCGTAATAAGTCCCTTGGTATACACAACCAGTCGGTAGGTCATCCAAGTGTCCGTAGTAGCGGTGAACAGGAAGTGATTCGTAACACTTTACTACAAGTGGCAAAGTGGGGTTTTCCATTAACGAAGTGTGATATTAGTGCCGTGGTGAAGAAATTCTTGGATAAATAGGGCAAAAAAATGCGTGAATTCAAAGACAATTATCCCGGACCCGATTTTGTCGAAAACTTTATTAAGAAACACAACCTCTCCACACGAATCGCAACAAATATTAAAAAATCGCGATCGTCCGTAGATAGAAACGACATTATTCAGTTTTTTGACAACATAAAAGAAGCTTTAGGTGATGTTGATAATAAAAACTTATACAATTACGACGAAACTAACACATGATTAATATTTGTTCAGAAACTTTTGAATACAAAACTATTTTTGTGTGAGCATAATGGTCTGTGGTAATTATGCCCCTTATGGTAGTGTACAAGAAATTTATATGAAAATTAACTGTTTATGGGATAAGCCCTTAGTTTTTTTTGAGCAATGGTTTTTTAAAGATTTTTTTAAAAATTTTACGAGCAGTTGTAGTTGGCGATAATCTGGCTAGCCATTTTTCACCACAGGTTATAAAAGTAAGCCTAGAAAATAATATATACATGTGCCCTTTTCCAGCCAACGCCACACATTTGATGCAGCCACTAGATGTGTCTGTATTTGCACTCTTCAAGAGGAAGTGGCGCGTAGAAAAATGGCGAAAGGAGAGCAGATATTCTGGGATTTTTTTACTTCTGTGGAACAAAGTTTCAGATACTGTAGAGACAAATTTAAAATCAGGATTTAGAACCACCGGACTGTACCAAATGAATGTTAATCAAGTTTTATGGAAGATTTCTGGAGGATTGCTTGAAAACTTGGAAGAAACTGAGCGAGTTCTTGATTCATCATTGGTAGAGTTTTTCAAAGAAATGAGGGGAACAAGCGAAGACCAAAAAAAAAAGGGGAAAGAGGTTTGAAGCTGGAAAACAGATGACTATCAAAGAACAAGCAATTCCCAGTGAGCAAATCGAAAATGAAGTAGGATCTCCACCCCAGACAATTCCATACAACAGCGACCAAGAGTTGCCTTGTTTCTCCGACACCCTTCCAGGGCCATCAGGAATACGAACGAAAAAGATCAAAGTCAAAGCCAAGAAACCCGAGAATAAACCTAAAGTGCGTCCTCCTATTAATATAACAAAAGCAAGTTTAAGGGGTGAGAACGATTCAAATTCAAAATTTGCCTTATGCCGCATGCTTTTTAAAAACTACAGAGGAAGGGCCGAATGGATTGAATGTGTTCAATGCAAGAAGTGGATTTGCTGACTTTGTAATTCAGAAAGCACTGATCCATTTTATGTGTGCCCAGTTTGCGATGACTTAGATGACGAACCGGAGGAACCATTTGCCGATGACAGCGATGAGGATAGAACCTTTAACCCTGAAACTGAGACCGAAAAGCATCAAAAATTAAAAAAGCTTAGATTTAAGTTTTAATTTTTTATGCTTATGCCAAAAGATTTTAGGTTAAGACATGTTTTCTTAGTTTTTTATGTTTAATCTTTCGTTCCTACATGCCAAAGAATTTTTTGTTGTTGTTTTAGACTGAAATGTTTTTTATTTTATTTTTATAGGTAATGTAAACCGTAGATTATCATGTTTTCTCGAGTTTTTTGCTTAAGTTTGAAACTAATAATAAAATAGTATAATTAAAAGGTTTTATTTTAATAAAGTGCCTTAAATAATCGTTTTTTAGTAAAAAAACTGTTTTTCTTAACAAAAAAAAATAAACAAAAAATTAGGAGTGGTTTTTAATTTATTCTACATCCATTACCGGGGCTTCTTTGACACTGTGGTGCTTTAAAATGCATTTTATATTGAAATTAAAATGTGTGTCAAAGTAGCCCCAAACTCAGGGTAACATTGACATACCCTTTTTCATTTTTTATTTTGGTTTCTATTGTGTTTAGAGCAATTTGGAGTGCATCCATCGCTTCAGCAGGCTAGATTTGTTATAATCCAACTTATTTCACAAAGCTAAGTTGATAAATAACAACGTGATATTGAAAAATGTCCTAAAAACATGTCAAAGTAGCCCCGTTTGACGGTACATTTTACGAGGGAAGTAAACCCGCGATTTTTTTTTGATTTATGTACTCTACTATTTAAACTTTTACATCCAGTACAATGATTTAACAATTCATCTGCTTAGAAATGCGTAACGGAAACAGAGTGTTACGCAAAATCAGTTTTTTGACCCCCAGCCTTGTTTTGCGTGGGTGTTAAATATATTGCAACTCTACCTACTTGTGTAAAAATAGTCAAATACTAAAATACTAAAATTGAACATGAATATAACATTGAATATGATAGTCTGAGTAAATCAAGGATCTGATCTGGCACTGAATAGTACAGAATTAAGAGAGGTACTTGATCACCTAAAATGATTGAATTATGTTTTTTAAACTTTGGTGTTGGTAGGCTTGACTTAATTTAAACTGTTGAACTTTAATAAATATTGCAATAAAATAACTTTATATAAATATGTGAAACGATAGATAAAATCGATAATTTTATCGATCTAGAGAAGATGCAGGAGATAAGGGAGTAATGTAATAATAGTTCTAAGCATATATTTAAAAACAAATCCCTATGTGCTTATGTAAGATCAGTTCGAATCTTTAAATTTCGATAGGTTATTGGGTTGGGTCACAGTCTGCAGTATATTCTCAAAACAACAATATTAGGGAAGATTTAACATAAACTAGGGCTCTTTTAGCTGATAAATAACTATATAAACGAGCGATTTGAAAAACACAACTACGAAAAAACTGTTCAGTAGTACGAATCATGTCGAACATAATTACTTCGGTCACAAATTCTTACACTTAGCTTTTTATATAAACAGTTTTGTTAAGATTAAAAAAACTGGGAAAGGTCTGAACTTGACAAATAGCCTCTAAAGTATTTTGGCAACGGCAAGATTTATTTGGAACGAAAACAGAAACTTGGGCTGTTTATTTTTTTATTTGATATTCAAATCTTTAATATTTCGTTAATTATCGGCCAGTTATACAGTTTTTGCGCTAGGCTCTGAAGAGAACTTAGAGAGCTGGTACCCCCTTGGTGCGGTTGCGGGAGTACATGTTACGTCATTAACATTTGTGTCAGCGATGGGTTTTGACTAAAGTTTTAGCTCTATTGTAGCTACCTAACTAGTATTCTTTACTATTAATAGAAGGTAGAAATAAAAATATATTATCTTGATATTATATCCTCGATTAAGTGTTTAAATTATATATTTCTGTGCCATTCTGTATTAAAAAATCTCCCACATAATTTCGGTCGCCAGTAAGTCTGGCATTTCTGTGAATTGCACAGCTGGCAAGCAGGTGTTTGACAAACATCCTATTAAGTTTTTAATTTTAGATTTTTCCTAATTGCTGTAATGGCTAGAAAAAATAGAAATTAAAGCTTGTGTTAAATAAGAATACGTTAAGGTTACAGACAGTAGGAAATACTTTTTGCAGCATTATTAAGTTGCCTAAGTAAGTTGTCAAATGAAATAGAAATCGGTATTTAAAAGCAGAAAAAAAATATGTTACGTATATTATTTAATGGCGGAAGGGTAACGACAGTTTGCCTGCCTATATATATATATATATATATATATATATATATATATATATATATATATATATATATATATATATATATATATATATATATATATATATATATATATATATATATATATATATATATATATATATATATACATAGTCTACGGACATGTGTGAAGACGTCATTTCGTCTCTTCCTAAATGTATATTCTAGTAGAAAGGTGCGATTTTCTTCTAAACTGATTAAAAGATTAAGGGCTTTATCACCATTGTTGCGCTTTTAAGTCTGCCAGGACGTACAGCATCTTTTACCTTTCCAGTTTCACGAATTTTTTTGTAGATTTTACTTACGGTAGATTTAGTTATTGGATTTCTGTTAGGATATTTGTCATTAAAAATGTTACAAACATCTTGAGAGTTTCGCATTCTATACCCATAACACACTATAATTGAAATTTCAATTCTTTAGGTTTCATTTTTGTAAATCAATAAAACTGACCGAGACTAATTTATTCTTTTCTTTAAAAGTGGTATAATATAGAGTGTTCCATTAAATAAAATGTTTTCCTTTTATAACAGAAAAACGGCAAACTGGGCAGCAATGCAGAACTCGCCATTGGATCCGGCATAATTTCATACCTATAAATGAACAAATTTTCATTAAACCCAGATAAGCGGTACCTGAGATATTTCACCGTTCCCTTACTTTTGTTACTTTTGTTACTCCATATATATATATATATATATATATATATATATATATATATATATATATATATATATATATATATATATATATATATATATATATATATATATATATATATATATATATATATATATATATATATATATATATATATATATATATATATATATATATATATATATATATATATATATATATATATATATATATATATATATATATATATATATATATATATATATATATATATATATATATATATATATACAGGGTGAGTCGGGAGGATCGCCCCAAACTCCAGGAGTGTGTTCTATGAAAGATACTGATTTAAAAAAACTCATATGTTCTTATTCGATTTTCATTTGTTTTCAACTTACAACAAAAATAAGATTTCAAGCATAATTCCATACATATAACATAATAATTATAGGGTGCTTAGAAATCAAAATAAGTTAATGTTCCATTTACTGGTACTATACCTGTCAGTGTCATTTTTGAATTCGTACCTGTCAGTGTCATTTTTGAATTCGAGCTGTTGAACATATTCCAAAATGCTGAATTTTTACTCACACTTAGAGTATGCGAATATGATATTTGTTTATGGTTTTTGCAATGGGAATGCTACAGCTGCTGCTGAAGAATACCGTCAACGATTCCCATTTCAACGTCATCCTGATAAGAAAGTATTTATGAGAGTTTTCAACAAACTATGCGAAAGCGGAACACTTCCCAGTGCCAACACAACTTCTGAAAGAGCTACTCAACAAACTTTAGAAGAAGTAGAAAATATTCTGGACCTAGTAGAAGAAGATGCAACCATCAGTTCACGCAGAATGGCTGCTCAGTTGGACATTCCACAAAAAAGAGTGATAAATACGCTCCACAAGCAAGGTTTGTATCCTTACCACTTACAAAAAATCCAACACCTACAGCCAGAAGATTTTGCCAAACGTATGGAGTTTTGTCGGTGGATAGATAATAATCGTCATCTTATATCGCGCATACTTTTCCCGGACGAAGCAACATTTACTCGTGACGGTATTAATAATAGTCGCAATTGCCATGTCTGGTCAGAGGAAAATCCGCATGCAACAGTCGAGAGCAACTTTCAACATAGGTTCTCGGTAAACGTATGGTGTGGTATGATAGATAGTTATGTCATTGGCCCTGGAAAATCGCCTCACAGGGGACTACTATTGTGAATTTCTCGAAAATGAATTACAAGGACTACTGGAGGATGTTCCCCTAAACATCAGAAGGCAAATGTACTTCCAGCATGATGGAGCTCCAGCACATTTCGCACATCAAGTCAGGCAACACTTAGACGAGAGGTTTCCAAGGCGTTGGATTGGTCGCGGTGGTCCTATTATTTGGCCTCCAAGATCTCCTGACCTCACTCCACTCGATTTCTGTTTATGGGGCTCGTTAAAAAATGAAGTGTACAAAGTGAGAGTGGACACTCGAGAAGCACTTATTCAGCGTATCAGAAATATTGCAGATCAAATTAAAGAAAGGCATGAGGCAATTAGAAGAGCAACAGGTGCCCTACGTAGACGAAGCCGAAAATGTTTAGAGCTCAATGGGGGCATTTTTGAACATTTAATATGATGAAATCTAATGATTGAAACGTTAATTTGTTAGATCTTGTTTATATTCTAATTTATGCTGTAAGTTGAAAACAAATGAGAATCGAATAAGAACATATGAGTTTTTTAAATCAGTATCTCTCATAGAACACACTCCTGGAGTTTGGGGCGATCCTCCCGACTCACCCTGTATATAAATATATATATATATATATATATATATATATATATATATATATATATATATATATATATATTATATATATATATTATATATATATATATATATATTATATATATACAGGGTGAGTCGGGAGGATCGCCCCAAACTCCAGGAGTGTGTTCTATGAGAGATACTGATTTGAAGAAAACTGGGCCAGAATTATGTGGTGCAATGAGGGAGAACATGAGGAAACGTTTTAATTTTTGCAGATCTCAAAATAGTTCAAGCTCAGCTCTCTCTCTCTCTCTATATATATATATATATATATATATATATATATATATATATATATATATATATATATATATATATATATATATATATATATATATATATATATATATATATATATATATATATATATATATATATATATATATGCAATATTTTGATTCTGGTTGACCTATATATATTTTCAGGAATATTTCTGTACAACAATTTAAATTTAGATATGTTGTCATGCTGTCAAGTAGTAATTTTCGGGAAAGTTGTTTCCAGAACAAAAATAAATATTCCAATTAAATCCAAAAGATTATTATGAGCATTTTTTTCATTGTTCCTTTTTTCTTGCGCTTTTTGTTTTTTAAAATTTTGTGACCATATATGGGTCATTATTCTGGTTTAAGGCTACGAATTTTTAAATGAAAACCCCAAACATTTTATTGACATTACGATTAAACTTAAAATTCTCTAAACACCATTCTTAACATTATTGAAACCGGATAAAAATGGCGGAGCTATATTTTGTAAGTTTGTTTTATTTTGCTTGATTGTGCGATAGCGAATGAAAATAGCATTGAAAATAACTGAAACTGAATTTCTTTAGTAGTTATTTGTAACATTTTTGAAAATGAACCATAAATTACGTAATTATTTGCATATTATATTTTAACACATTACCTTTATTCAAATCGCCAATAAAAAGTGAAAATAGAAAAATAGAGATAGCAAAGAAACAAATAAATGTAAAACTATGAACGAGAATTTATATTATTGTAAGCAAATCTAAATTATGAACTAAATAATAGATGTGTATTTGAGGTATGGTCAATTAAGAACTATAAGCAAATGACTATTGCTCATATATGAATCAGGAATCAACAGTGTGATTCAATGCCAGTTGTGGTATTAAAGTCAAAGTCAAAAAATATCTTTAATGTCTAAAATGTTGATTTCATTGTTGACAAAGCCATGCCATTCAAGAATACAGAAATGCAGTATATAAGCTTACATAAAAGTTATGTTATAAAGCAAAATCAACATTAAAATCTAAATAAAGCAACCATATACCTATAGTGTAATGATTCTTAGATTTATACAAACAAACAAGGAGAAACTATTTAAAGTCAAGTTTAAAATGTTTTATATGTTCAAATGTTACATAGATGAAATAAATTAAGTACGTAAGTATACTTATACCTATATAAAAGGGTCATATTAAAATATAATACATGAAAAATAACAAAAAAATAAACAAAATACAACCAATTTAAAATATACGTAAACAAACAAACAGTTAAACAATTCACAGAACATAGTCTAAAATTCCCACATTTAAATCACTTTAAATGGTCGTTAAAAAATTCTTGAATATTATAATACGCCTTTTCGAGCAATAACCTTTTAACATAATTTTTAAAGCTTTCTTGGCATTGCAACATACAAAGTTCAAAAGGAAGACAGTTAAATATTTTGCGAGTGTTAAGCCGTTTTACATACTGCAATTCTTTCTTGCAAGTTGCAATAGTCTTGAACAAAAGCATGCGCAGTGGCAAGACATTTGTAGCTTTTGTCAAACTGCGCATGCCTTTGTTCAAGACTATTGCATATTGCAAAGAAGAATTGCAGCATGTAAAACGGCCTTTAGAAATAAAATAAATTTTTTTATCATTTGTGACTTAGGAATCGGCAGCCTCATCTGACAAGTTTGTCGTGTATTATGATTATTTTTCTTTCTTCGAGTTTAGTTCAGTTATGTATTTGTTGTACAAAACAAGCAAAATAGAATGCTTTATAAATAAGGGACAAGAATCGCGCAACCTAGCTCCGCAAATATACCTTATTGCCCTCTTCTGTAGTGAAAAGATATTAATACAGAAATAATCAGAACTAGAACCCCAAAATGATATTCCATAAACTATATGTGCCACGCGCTATTGATATTTCCAAATTATTAGAGATAACCCTCAATGCATAGCCACCTGATGATAATTTCTTGCGTAGATTGCGTGAATGCTTATCGAATTTTAAGGAACTATCAATTATAATACCTAAAAACCTAGTTTCATTAGGTCTAAGAATAATTTCATTGTCCAAATAAATTTTATATATATATATATATATATATATATATATATATATATATATATATAAATCTAAAAAAGCACAGTTAATATTTTTGTTTTTGTAGTATTAAAAGAGAGTCCATTTGCATCGCACCGCCGTTTAATCTTATATAAGTCATTGGTTGTCTTTTCTTTCATCATCAACATCAGTGTCATGCCAAACAATGATCGTCAGCAAAAATTGTGAAATCACCCCAGATCTGCAGATGAGGGAGGTCATTCACATAAATTAAAAAGGCAGAGGTCCTAGTACAGACCTCTGAGGCACCCCAGCATTGATGTTCAACTATTGAGAGTTGTCATTGTTGAACACAAAAGTCTGAGTTGGATCTATCAGGTAAGAACGAAACCATTCCAGAGTCACACCCCTAAAGCCATATTTCTCTAATTTTCACAGAAGTGTTCTGTGGTTCATACAATCAAAGGCTATTGAAGGATCACAGAACACCGCTGAGGTAATTTCTCCAGAGTTTAGGCCAATATACAGGTGTTCCAGGAACTGAAAGATGGCATCCCCTGTGTTCCTTGAGGTTTGGAACCCAAACTGATGAGTGCTCATCAAGTCATGCTTATTCAGAAACAACACCATTCCCACTTTGACAAGTATCTCAACTATCTTTGCCAATGTTGGTAGTAATTGGATTGGCCTAAAATTTGATGGGTTTTATCTATCTCGACCTTTATAGACCGTTATGACCACAATTTTTATCAGACAGGGGGAGAAATTCCCCTAGTGAAGGACATGTTTATAACGCTCAATTACTCGTAAAATCTCTAGAGCAGTATTTGTCAGTGCCTGAAAAACCTTTAAGGAGACTCTATCCCAACCTGCAGCATTTGGGTTTTTAATTTCTCGGAGAGTTGATTTTATTTCGATAACAGCGGTAGGAGCAATAAAAGAATGTCTGAGACATTGGCATACGTAATCCTTGGGATTATTTCTTTCTGTAATTTTTTCAGACAAATCTCCAGCAACAGTGCAGTAAAATAAATTTAATTCATCAGCACACAAAGTGCTATATACCGGAATGACATTTTTACCCCTCAAATTATTCACAATTTTCCAAGTTTCTTTAGATTTGTTAGAAGAAAGAGCAATGCGCTCCTTAAAATACTTTTGTTTAGCGAATTTATTAGTTGCACAACAAATCTTTCCGTACTTATTGTAATATGTAACAAAATTAATATTATCATTTTAGAATTTTTTTAATGCAAGGATCTAATATTTTTCGCAGATATCCGCAACTGGGTTTCTCTTTTTCTTTCTTAGATTAACGACGGGAAAGGCATTTTCAAAAGTTTTGCTTAAAATAGAGTGAAATTTCGCTAAGGGAGAAGACATTTTTAGCTCGACTACAAAAGCTTGAAAATTTATTGATGTGTACAGTCTTCCACGTCTTGTTTTACATCTTACTTTTTTATTTTTATCAAATATAAACACATGCTTCATGATCGGATATCCCTGCATTAACTGTCATACATTCGAACTCACCCTCAATACAATGGGAATACAAATAATCCAAAATTGATAAGGACGATTGCTTAATCCGAGTTGGCTGTTTAACATGCATCACTAGATCAAATGAATTCAAAGCCAGTGGAGTAGTTGTTTCTGTAATTCCATTTTGTGCCGTTTGCGCTCGTCGTTTGACTGAAATGGATCATTGCGCTTGCGGCATTACAGGACATGTTCCAGACAGGGATCATGGTCTCCTTGTTATGACGTTGGTGTAACGTGAAACAAAAATACATAAATATAGTTATAACAAGCATGATTTTCTGCTTGTGATATTGGAAACATGTATCATTATCACTAAAACGGAACTTAAGAGTTGAACCACAACTTGTTGTTTATATTCCAGTTTTCTTAAAAAATCACAAAAGGTAAACAAAAAATCTCGAAAACGTCAAGAGACAAGTATTTCAAAGGAAAATTAATCCTTAGGATGTCCACAAAAACGAACTAGGCCGCATAAACAGAACAGTATAATCAAGTCGAAAGATGTAAGAAACTTGGAGAAAATCATAGAAAACAAACATGGATTTCCTGACTGGGGCCAGCCACACATTTGTAAATTCGGCCAGAAAAGCTCTTTTTGTGTACATGTCCAAGATTTATTTTCGTTTTCTTTTTAAGAATTCTTCTGCACAGTTCTTTCTTTTTGTTATTGATTCCCTTGGGCTTGTTTGTTATGGCAGGTGGCTAAGTTTACCACCGTAGAGACGTCAGATGTTGACCGTAAATTCTGGGTTTTCTGGTCGAATTTACAAAAGTGTGGCTGGCTTCTGTCAGTGAACCTTTGTTTGTTTCCTATGATTTTCTCCAAGTTTCTTATATCTTTCAACTTGGTTATAGTGCTCTGTTGATGAAGTCTAATAAAATAGAAACCCGTCTTGCGCGGTTACCAAAAAACACGACATGCCCACGTAAGAATTCACCCACACAATTACCTCTCTTTTTTTATTGATTTCCTTGGGCTTGGATGTTACGGCAGATGTCTAAGGTTACCTCCGTAGAGACGTTAGATATTCTGGCTCCTGTCAGTGAATTTACGCTTGTTTTTATGATTTTCTGCAAGTTTCTTACATATTTCAACTTGGTTATAGTGCTCTGTTGATGAAGTCTAATAAAACTGAAACTTCCTTTTTTTTCAGAATTCATCCTCCCAATCACCTCTCTTTTTTTACTGATTCACTTGGGCTGGGATGTCACGGAAGGTGGAAAAGGTTATCTTCGTAGAGTCGTCAGATGTTGACCCTAAATTTTAGGCTTTTCTTGCCGAATTTACAAAAGTGTGGCTGGCTTGTCAGTGAACCCATGTTTGGTTCCTATGATTTTCTCCAAGTTTCTTACATCTTCCAACTTGGTTATACTGCTCTTTTGATGAAGTCTAATAAAATAGAAACCCGTCTTGCGCGGTTACCAAACATCACCTTTTTTGCGGACATGCCCACGATTCATATTTCTTTTATTTTTAAGAATTTCTCCACACAATTACCTCTCTTTTTGTATTAATTTCCTTGGGATTGGATGTTACGTCAGGGGGCTAAGGTTACCTCTGTAGAGGCGTCAGATGTTGACCCTAAATTCTGGGTTTTCTGGCTCCTGTCGGTGAATCAACTTGGTTTTCTATGATTTTCTCCAAGTTGTTTACATCTTTCAACTTAATTATAGTGCTCCGTTGATGAAGTCTAATAAAATTGAAACATGTGTATAGCGGTTACCAAATTTTACTTCTATGTGTGGATATGCCTACGATTCATTTTTCGTTTTTTTTCAGAATTTATACGCCAAGTCACTTTTTTTTTATTCACATGGGCTGGGATGTCACGTAAGGTGGAAAAGGTTATCTTCGGTAGTGTCGTCAGATGTTGACCCTATATAAATTTTGGGCTTTTCTTGCCGAATGTACAAATATGTGACTGGCTTCTGTCAGTAAATCCACGTTTGTTTTCTACGATTTTCTCCAAATTTTTTACATCTTTCAACTTGGTTATACTGCTTTACACGTGTAGCTCGGTTACCAAACTTTACCTTTTACTTTTTTGCGGACATGCCCACGATTCATTTTCCTTTTCTTTTTCAGAATTCATCCGCATTTTATTTTCGTTCTGGGGCAGGGTTTAAAATATTTTATTAATACACCACTAAATTTGTTTTCTTACAAGAAAATGTTCCATGGAGGGGGAGGCGGTAATTTACCACCATTATCGCCCCTGTAGATCCACGCTTGATTATATCCAGATCTGGTTCTTTAATGGATAGAACATTTTAAGGTGAACATTTATATTTTTTTCGATGTGTGTAATGCTCTTAAATATGACAATTATTTCTGAAAATATTAAATCACCATTAACAAACACGTTACAGTTTGCGCTTCCTTCTCCTCATAGTCGTTTAATTAATTTTGCCGAAGAAAGTGCATAAAATTAAATGGCTTCTATATGAACATTATCATTTTTATTTTATACAGCATGTTGAATTGTTTATCTCTGCTCTTATCTGCGAGAATATCTTTTTTATCTACACGCTGCTAAAAGAAAGTTTAATTTTAAGTTGTTTTAGCAGATAGATAAATCTAAGAGTTCTTGTTGCAATTAAAAGTAATGGTTGCCAAGTATATATTTAAGAAAATGCTAAAGGTAGCAGATTTTCATTTTAAAGACCCCCATTAGACCTAAAATTAACCAACTTATATTAAGTTCATAAAGACAAGATGTCACATGTATGTGAGCTGGATCTGATGTTTCTTTACTGGCGGATGGCAAAAACACTTCCAGCTGGTACCTGATAAGAAGATGCTATTAATGTGACTAGAAAAAATCGGTAATTTGAGTTATATGATATTTGTATTATGAGTCATTCCTTATATCATTTCATTTTATTTAGTAATATGAACATATAAACATTATATATGTTTATATACGATGTATAAAGGAATTTAACCGCAAATTCCCTTGTAATGAATCTTTTCTTTTGGCCACAAAACTAAAAGGTAACACAATTTGTATTATGATCATATTAGTAAATGACTAAGTGCGAAAATAAATAGGGTCATATTTCATTATACCTAATTAAGGGAAGGATTTAAAACGAGAGATATATTTTTATAAACTTTCCTTAACTATTTGACAATGACTATTTTTTAATTTAAAATAAAATATTATGTTCACATTACTAAATGCCTATGTGCGCAACTTAACAGGGCCATATCTCACTATCCCTGAATAAAGGAAGGACTCATAACGAGGGAAATTCGGGGAAATCCATTTTCCTGATATTATTTCAAAATAAGTATTGGTTTTTTGACAATGTCAATTTTTTAATTTAAAGTAAAATAAAGCTTGTTATTTTTATTATTCTTAAATAAAAGCTATTTATTAAGCGTCTTGCTATGCCGGCATTGGATTAATTCACTCATGTACAAATTTTCTCATAAGAGAAGTTGTTCACTATGTACAAATTTTCCCATAAGAGAAGTGGTATTATCGAAAAATTACAGGGGAAATATCAAGTTGTCTAGACAAAGTGATATTTCAACACCGTCTCTACCAGAAAGCCTGGAAGCAGGCATCGATGAGTCATCATAAGTAGCTTTTCCCGCCATGAACAGCTGGAGTGGTGATGTCAGGGCGGCCATAGTGTTAGGCACTGTCATGTCAATGTTCACTTTTCGAAGTTTGTTTACAGTGATTATTCGTAAAATAAGTTCTTTTTTCCTGGTTTTTCAAGTGAAATTTTAGTTTTTTTACATGTAAGTATACTTTCCAATAACTACAAGTGCATATTGTCGATTTCTAATAATTAAAGCTTGATTTTTACTTAAATAATCATAATAGATATGTGCATTTTGGCAATGATTCCTTTTTTGCTTAATGGATTATTATAGCAACAAAATCAGTTATCAGGTTCTCAACAATAATTCAAGCTTTTGCAAAGAAGAAGAAAACCCGGTAGATTCAAACAGTCTGAAAGACATGGTTTTGATGGGGAACTTCCTATAATCAACGGGAATGCTCTTGCAGTTCTAAGAGAGATCGTGTTTAAAAGGTGGAGGTAATGTGCGGGACACGAAAGAAAACCGGGCAGAGTCAATCGGTTTAGGAAGGTCGGCCAAGAAATCTGTTTAAACCAGTGGTGTCCCGTCGCTCTTTAAATAATATGGCACTGCTTTTTGACTATACGCACTTCAGATAATTAAAAAATGTATCTTTGCTTAGTGAACCTTTATCTATATTTGTCTGTTTTCTTTCGTGTACCGCACTCCTATATCTCTTTTGTGTTGCAAAAACGGCGAACTTTTGAAATTTAAAATGATTTAATTTTGATTTTTGTTAATTGATTTACCTATAAATATATTTCATTAACGGTTCTCGGGCTACTGCTTTCGTCACCTATTATTGGACAGTGATACACGATTTACAAGTCCAGATTTTACAAGGGCAGCCAGCATCAGATCCAGTGAACGAGATTTATCAAAATTTTAATTTATGCAGTTCGACTTTGGGCAATCTGGTATGCCAAAAGTGGCCGTCTGTCTCCGTTTGTCATATTACTTTATACAGGGGCCGTCATTGTGAAGTACTATACAGGGCGTTTCCTCATTGCGTGCTGATGTTAAAGGGGGTGTTTTTATGTCCTAAAACTTTTGAGATACAGGACGGTAAAGCTTAAAAAGAAAACATTTTTTTTCATCCGAATTCTGATGCTGTTGTAGATAACTGCATGAAATTTGATACACGTCTTCCATGCATTATTTACCCAGGTTAATTACATATGCACGCCACTGGTAGAAATTTCAAAAAGTGATTGTTAATAAAAAATGCCCTTTTATGCATACAAGACGTGTATCAAATTTCACACAGTTATTTATCTATAATAGCACCAGAATTAAGATTTAAAAAAAATGTTTTCCTAAAACCCTTTTAGGTTCATATAAAACTTTTTTCTTAAAAAGGTCCAATAATCACACCCCTTTAACATTAGCACGCAATTAGGAAACGCCCTGTATAGTACTTCACAATGACGCCCCCTGTACAAAGTAATATGACAGACGGAGACAAACGGTCACTTTTGGCATACCCGAATAGCCCAAAGTCGAACTGCACAAGTTAAAATTTTGATAAATCTTGTTCACTGGAATCAGTGCTGGCTCCCCTACTATAACTACATTGACGTGTTAATTTTGGAAAAATATGAGTTCTGAAGTTTTTCAAATATTAATTGCAATATTAGATATTTTTTGACACCCGGTATTGAACAGAAAATTAATTATTTTGAAGCAGTTTATTGACAGCTATTTTATGAACTATTTTACAAAATATATGAAAAAAACTAAGCCATTTTTAAGGTTGACGGCTGTGATTCTAATGGTTCGATTCCTTCTAAATCGTTGTCTTCCTCTGAAAATGATTCGTTTTCGTCGTCACTACTTGAAGATGTGATAACTAAATCATCAATAATCGTTTCAATTTTGCCATCTACTTCCCAGTATTTACCTTCAATAGAACGAACATGTTTAACATACGATTTCCAATTTTCAGCCGATATTGAGTCAATCGCTTTTAATGTTATTTTATTTAAATCTTTAATTGAAAGTTCACCGGTGTTGCGCTCTCGAATATGTTTTTTTACTCCTGCCCATGCAAGTTCAATAGGGTTGAGGTCGCACATGTATGGAGGCAGCCTTAAAAGTGTATGACCGAGGTTACGTAAAAGACCGTCAATTTTATATTTTTTTCTCTAGGCTTGTTGGCTGATATTACTTCATATAATTGATCTTTTCTCCTTTCTTTCTTTCTCCACATACTAGATTGTTCGATTTAAGCCACGATATCATATAAGCTTTTATAGAGTATTTAGTTGGCATTTTATCTTCTACGTGAGAATGATAAGACGCATTATCCATTACCACGACTGGTTTGGGAGGAATGTTAGGTAGAAGCTTCTCGAGCAACCACTTTTCAAAATTATCTCTATTCATCTGTCCATGATAGTCTCCAGTTGTTAGTCCCGAGCGAAAAACTTAAGCAGCACCTGGAATAAATCCGACTTCTGAACCAATATGAACTATAATAAAGCGACTACTAGAGCGGATTCCCTGAACAACACCTGTAACACTTTCACTTTGCCAGCATTTGTTCGCTGTCATATCATCATCTACCCAGGTTTCGTCTAGATACACAATATTGCGTCCTTCTTGCCTATACTTACAATGATATTTCACCCGCTGAGCAATTTTCTTGCCAAACAAAACTATATTAAAAGCCGATTTAAGGTTTTATAAGCCTGACATTGTTCAAGTCGAATTACTTGAAAATCGCCATCGTCAATTTTATATTTGTATGATTATCGGGGTCTTTTTTACCAGGAGATTTTAAAGGTGAAGTAGAACATGAGCGATCATTATGTTCTCTTTGAATGTTTTTTACACTACTTTTTGAAACACCAGTGTAAAATTTTGAATTAAAATAGTCAAACTATTATTTTCCTCTTCTTTAGTACAGGCATCTATAACTCTCGCAATAACTTCACGTGCACCGCTTCGAATTGTTTTTCCTCTTTTGCTCGCCATCGTTACTTCGAAATAATAATTCAAATTCAACTCAACGCAATTATATAGAAATGAAAACAAATGCTCGAAATGTATAGGCGCCACTCCAAGTAGCTAGAACCTTCTACCGACAAGTGCATGGAGACTCTAGGCACATCCCAATTACAAGTGGATCAGTGCGAAATTTACTACATCCTAGATTAATTTTCCGTACCTCTTAGCTGGTGCACTTTATAGGTGAAGCAGCAAACTATTACAACAAATAAAATAACAAAATTTATTAGCGTACACAAATTTTACTTTTTCGCTTGCTTAAGACTATGAACCTTTATTTTAAGGACCGCCCGGTTTTCTTTCGTGTCCTGCACTTTTTAAGCGCTGTTTATACATTTTAGGCACATATTTACATTGTAAAAAATATTTAATGTGTTAAAACAATATTTGTCAATAATATATTTTTTAATTTGTTACTTGAAGATTAAACTTAATAAATGACATTGAGGAATCTATGTGGAAACGCTCTAGAGGTCAATTGCTGTATCATCATATGGCTACATATGCTTTTAGTCGGTTATTTAAATATAATAGAGGCTGTGCTCAGAGGTAGTAAATTCAAGCTCTTCCCAACAGTTTATGAAACGGACCTAAGTAATTTTATAAATCAGCATTGGGAAAATTTAGTTATACAGAATAACTCTCTATAGAAGTCTAATAGTATATTACATAATTGTTGAAAGAGAAAGTTTTCAAACGAGGTAAGTCATAGAAAAAATAGTAACTATTTTTCTTACAACCTAAAACAAAGAGTCTTCTGTAGGACTATATTTACTTTTCAACACTAGTATTAAAAAACTGAGTAATTGATTTAAAATAGATTAAAAGTAGGCTTTAGCTTTTTTTTTACTTACCATATTTCAAATACTAAACCGTTGAATTTTTTTTAACACACGTGTAATATAAAGCACTTTCTAGCCTTAACAGTGCTTTTTTGTTAGATTCATATGTAGTTGCATGACGAAAAATTTGGTCTAACAAATTTACTTCAATTCCAATTTGTAAAATTAGTTGAAAAGGGAAACAACCAGTTTTTTTAACGAATTTTCTAGTTTTTGTAAAACATTTTTTCTTTCCTGTCAGAGGAAGGATTTTCTTAATCTGAAGTAGTTTTCTATTATTTATTACGATAAACTAACATACCAAATATCCTTTACAAAATGAAACAATATCTACATTTTTAACCCATTTTTATTCACAGACTAATTAACAGCTGCACAAATATATACATATATATGTACATTAAACTAGGAAAAAGGGGCTAATATAATATTAAAAAGTTAATAAGATTTTATCAAAATCAGAATCTGCAAAATCGAAAATTTTGTTAATGTACCATATTGAATTTGGCACAAAGTTTTAATGCCAAAGCAAGAATTTTGGTTCCGGGAGATTTCAACGTAAATTTTAATAATGTAGATGATAGTTATAGTAAAACTGAGATGTTGACTCAATTATTTTTTTCTTTCGGTTTCACCTAGCTCATACACAGTCCAAGTCATGAAAAGCGAATTGTTTAGACAATATTTTTATTAATTTTCAAATAAATGGAGTGTTCTGATCGTAAAGCTCAGATTGTGGAAATGGGATTTGTCTCAATGTGTAGATGTATAAACGTACATATAATCAAGATAAACATGAAACCTTTTATAATTACCTTTCACAAGAAAGTTAGCAAAAAGTGTATAAGGCTGATCTAATCGAGTTGAAATTTATATCTTTTAATAAGACTTTTCATTACTTTTACAACCTGTGCTTTCCACTAAAATTAAATAATAACTGCAAATAATTATGTTATGCTATGAATGCTTTTGTTGGAGTAAAACCTCTGTTTATTGCATGAAGCCACTTCTTTCGACTTTTTTCGTCCTTTGGAAACCCAAAAAATGAACGTTAAGCCCTTTCAGATAGTTTCCATTGCAATTAGGTACACAACAAATAATGAGCACGACACCAGTCTCAAAACTAATAGCACTAACACAAATATGTACAGAAATAGTTAAAAACTACTAATGTTCTAATTTATTTGTAAAAACGAATGTAAAAAACACGCCGTAAACGAATTTACAGATAGCAGTTAATTACAAAAAAATAACTACTAGTGATGACTCATCGCAAGCTATCAACGGCTGTTTCCAGGCTTTCTAGAAGAGACGGTGTTGGATATTTTCCGTTTTATAAACAATAATATTATTTGAAAACGCAAAATCTGTTTTGTTGGTATTGTAAATAAGACACGCCGAAGTCCGTAGCGACTGATATTTTTAAAATATTTGTCAAAAATTGTCAATATGAAAATCGCTTTGAAGAAGCCGAAATCGATCAAAATATAATAAGAAGCGAACCAAAAAACACCGTAAAATCTAAGAACAGCATTTAGAGGCAGTTTACTTCATTTTGCGATGGAAAAGAAGCACACGTTCAATATTCGAACTTCTATTCTAAAAAGCTGGGCCTACAATATGCGGAAGAGAAACGATGAAGAATATAAACAGTGCACTGTCAAAGTTATTTGGAATGTTACGGCAAAATTGCTGATGGAGAAGTATTTCAACGATTACAATATTAAAATATATCCCGTCGAACAAACTCAATTTAAATCGGCCCAAAGCGCAAGAAATGCCAAAAGAAGAAATTTGTTACGTATCGACTGCAAACGTTAAGGATCGGTGTTTTTTTTTGACTTATAATAATTTGAAAAAACTCAACGAAGCTTCAGATGAATTGACTCCAGAAGTTTTGTAAAAAAAAGTTTTTATTTTGTTATCTTATGAACTGGCTTGGAGAGGAGAAGTAGGCGCAAGAGCAGAAACAACTTTTTTCAAAGAGGAAATCGCCAACCTCGGAACAAAAACAGGTAGAATCGAATATAACCCTATCTTTACAAAAACAACGCAAAGGGGTGGCCGAAAATTCGCTCATTCAAAATGAATGGTAATAAACGAAATAAATCCCAGTTTTTACCCTATAAGAATGCACCTGAAATTCCAAGATATTAGAACAAAAATCACCAACACCCGATTATGTTTGACTCCGAACCCTTATGAGAAAGCTTTCGGTAACTGGTTTAAAAACAGTCCCGTGGTATAACATTTTCAAATTTATGTATAATTATTAAGTTTATACTAACATTGAGGCAATTACAAAATTTGGCTAGTTATATAGTTACGGATTTTCATACAGTGCTCCATCACCATCCTGTCGAATAACTCTACGAGTTGGATTTTTCCAAATTTACATATCATACACTTCATAAAAGAAAGTTAATAGAATCTTTTTTAATAGGGTGTTACTATTGAAAGTGGCATATTTTGAATATATAATCAGTTTTAGTTACTAAGATACTGGCCTTCTTTATTAATGAAAATAACATTTTTTTCATTTACAATAAAATATTCTGTTTTTTTGGTTTCTTCTTTCAGTCCATTTCACTCACGTGAATTATGATAAACATATTTACTCTCTTCTTTCTTGTAAATATCAATTTAACACTTTGAGAACACTTGAACTATTAGAAAGTTTCAGTTTACATAACTTTTTGTTTTATTTATCCAAGCTGCTTTTCTTGCATGGAATGTTAAACAGACATTTTGCTGATGGTTTTTCATTATTTTAAGCTCATTAGTAATCTGAAACAAAATTGAACATTATAACTTTGCAGTTAAATATAACCTTTAAAATATCAAAATTTTTATGTAAATTACATTTTACATACCTCAATATGTTTTATTCATAATTCATTGGATTACATTTTATACTTTCAACTTCTCTAAATTAAGACAAAAGAAATTTCTTTTTAATTTTTTAATTAAATTTTTAAATTAATGTTTTGTTTACAAATATTCGGAATTTGCCTGCCTTTCTCTTCTGTCACTATGGTTTCATTGGTTTCTTATTTTTCGGCATCCAGCCAGCTTTGACAGTGTCGTGTTTTTTTTTCAGTCACGATTTTGGTTCTGCTCAGCGTCAATTCGCCAGCATTATTCGGGGGACACCGAATATTATCGCGTTGTTACTCCCTTATACTAGTGGCGCCAGCAGTGAACTCCACTGTAATTATTATTTTATTTTATGGCATTATGTTGGCATAAGTCTGAAGTGAGGAAGAATGATGGAGGGGAATGTCAAACTTCTTCGAATTTTCTGGAGTTGATATTCTCGCCCCTTTCTATTGGCTCTCCTTAGAGGTGCAACATGTGTCCGGCTTTATAAAAGTGCCTTAATGGACCAATTTTTTTTAAAGTACTGAAAGTATGTCATAAGTAATTTCTTTTAAAGTGCAGTGCCGTTGAAAACCTAAGGCCTATTTATGAACATCATCTGGCCCTAAATTTTGGTCCCGTTTTTGTTTGGTTCCACATTTGATTAACCACTTGGTAAGTCGATTTTCAAATTAGTTTCCTGCTGTGAGCTAATTCGCAATTATCTTTTATAAACAGAATGGCGTCCTGAATTTGGTTTTGGCTGTCAGTTCCTCGAGAAGCCTTTCTACAGCCTGGAAATTCCTTTTGTTGGGGATCGTCGAAGGAGCCCTCTAGATGATTAGAGATAAGGCAATATCTCTGAATAGTTTTCTTGTAAATAACTTGTTTTTTTTTTACACTCCGTGCCGATTTTATTTTAAGACAAACAATCGTTTGTATTGTTTCAGGTTAAGAATTCAAGATATGGTTTTGGAATATAGTCACAAGTTTATGGTGTAATTTTTGGGGTACATCAACCAAGAGTTCTACAATGGTTTTGGAGTTCCTTCCTGTAAGAGTACGAGGAATTAATTCTTAATTTTTATATTTATAAATTTTATATAAGGTAGCAGAAAGGAAGTAAGTAACCTATTTTTTGTAAAACAGCCTTGGCGAAATACTTTATATTTTTATAACTTTTTCCTTGCGGCAGTGTGGTAAAAGAAAATTCATGAATTTTTGATTCCTTGTGCGCTATTTAACTTAGTTATATTTACATATCTGCGTCACGACATTTCGCCAGATGTTCACAGGTTGATGATATAATGGTAATAACATTCTAACATATTTCATATCTTTGATATATTTTCCGTTTTTACATAGTACTTGCTTGATGTATTTATTTTTATTTCTTAACAACACTTAAATTGTACAATGTAAACAATATTTTATGTTTCAACTTAATTTATAAAACAACTCTTTAAAAAAAAACAAGAACAGGGTGATTATTAAAATTT
This sequence comes from Kuschelorhynchus macadamiae, assembly GCA_030620095.1. Classification (NCBI taxonomy): domain Eukaryota; kingdom Metazoa; phylum Arthropoda; class Insecta; order Coleoptera; family Curculionidae; genus Kuschelorhynchus; species Kuschelorhynchus macadamiae. The sequence goes on from JAUTXW010000365.1 coordinate 1,057,353, forward strand.
GATATAGATTCATTGAAATATAGATTTCTTCCTAATGGAGTCACAGTCAATTAGGTGGCGCCCATTTTAATTTCGAAAGTACCCGAGAACCTGCAACCTACAGCTCTCCGAAAAGAAGACTGGTTGCCGTTCGCATGTATTGGTAAGTTAATAAGGACTTTACGCCATAGTGGGAGTAAACGAGATTTTAACTTAAGCAAGCACGGAAATCAGACCTCAACACTACAAAAATAAAATCACGAACCATTCAGTTTGGGCTATTGCCGTATCCAAGCTGGCCAAAAGCGGATTGTCGAAGCAAAACTTAATAAAAATTTCATTCAAATGAAAAATCGATATCAAGCTATTTACAAATGGATCAAGATCACCATCAAAAAATAATCGAACAAATAAGGGAACACGGAAAAGAACTGTCTAGACAGCAGATGACTCCAGCTCCTATGACAAGTAGCATCAACAGCAGTCCTATTGCAACATCAATGTCGTCACAAAACAAAAATATGGTTAACAAGTACCAAAATTGCAATTTTTATTAATCAATCAATAATAATAATGAACATTTTTATAATAGTAATATGTGTTAATTCCATCGTATGACCTAGGTTTTCAAATACCGTGCAGGCTTACCTTAAAAAAGAAAGACATGATAAAAGCAATAGTAACTCTGACTAAACGATATAAACACGTCAAAAAATCAGTTGCCAAAAAAAATAATTCATTTGTGTGGAAGCTGTTTATGTAGTTTTGTTCATCCAAAAGCTACAGCTGCAGGATACTCCAGTTGTCCAACTTGCCTTAATAACTTAAGGCTGAGAAGAAGACGGAGAAGATTATAAAGAGAGTACTAACTATAAAGACCATATAGAATCTAACAGCAAAAATGATTGCTAAAGTTATTAGTGAATAGCTGCGTTGAGAACACTCCTGAGGAGAAGGAGTAACGGCGCATAAAGGTTTATTTAAAGAAGAACTCAATAGTATTGGACAAAAAATGTTCGTCATCTAAGTGGCTAGTGATTACCAGAAACAATTCGGAGCTTCGTCCAATCAGGTTATTTTCCTTGCTTAAAGCAAAACGTAAAAATATTAAAAACGAAGTACTGTTTCTAATTGCTAATCAGTATTGGAAAAGTAGCAATCGATGGTATAAGGTATTGGTACTAATGAAATGGCAAAGTGGACCATAAAGCAAGCTGAAAAAGTCGGAAAGAATTTTAAGAATAGAAAAGTTACGAATAATTCGTTAAGGGCCACAGAAGTTATAAATTGGCTAAAAGCGGAGTTTCCGAGCAAGAACTCATAAAAATTACAAGACACGCCAACTCCATAATTGTGTAAAAACTAATAATCCCACAACGTTTGGTTTTGGTATGCATAAAGTATACATCAATAACTATTATTTCGAAAATTGACTAAAAGTGGAGTTTCCGAGCAAGAACTCATAAAAATTACAAGACACGCCAACTCCAAATCGATCGTACCATATCTTCAAATGGAACATGAACATCATCAAATAATGGTAGGTCAGAAATTGGCCCTAGCTTGCAGCATGAGGCCCCTTCCAGGTCAAGTAATAGTACTTATTCTGACAGTTCATGTAATTCGAACCAAACATGTCAACACATTTTAAATTATATTGTACTATAAATTACAAAAAATAAAATTCGTTATTGTTAAATAAATATTATTTATATTATGTTGTTTCTTTTTATTCGAAACATTTTCTACCGTATATCGTGTGGGCATCAAAAACTAACCAAATAATTCGCTAATTTTCATCGTTGTTTTAAAAGAGGAGGGCACTTTTATGAAACTGAGACTAGTGACGATGACTAAAAAAAAGGTCACCTTTATAATAATCGTACTAAGGCCTTGTAAAATAATTTTACTTTGTGCCTTATTAGCTCTAGGGGGTTATTTGTCCCCTAAATACGCCAGTGGAAATACCCGAAAAGTGCTTCCAAACATGACAATAAGAAACCGCCGGACGCGAGAAAGTAGCCAAGTAGCGGGAGAAGGTAGTTACCAACCGAAAAAAAAAACAACTGAAAGTGCGTTGTTCAGTCTACAGCTCTATCCGATCCTGATAGATAATTTGAAAAATAAGAATTTAATCAGTTCTTTTGTGATTATATAGTGTAATTTTCAACAGTATTGGCAGTATTGGGGCTTAAAATAGGATCTGCTTGCAGTAATACTTATACGCCAAAGCAGCATTCCCTTGATTTTTCGTGAAATCTGAGTAAAGAATCGGTTTACTCGGATTTAGTTACCCAATATATAAAAACAAAAATCAAGTAGATTTTGCAGTGCTGAAATAAGTAGAATCAAAGATTAATACTTTGCGTGCGCAGCGTCTCTATTACCCCTCGGCTGCCTCGGTTGCTACCATATTACTCGGCTACTTCCATCATGTTTGGAAGCATTTTTCGCGTATTTCGCATAATTTTAAAGCAAAAAGAGAATATAAGTTTTGTACTATGATACTTCTACTTTCTATATGGCTTTACCGAATTTAAATCGGATCATCCCCGACGAATCCAGGCACGCTGAAAGACAGTGCCCTAAAAAATTCAAATCGAAATTGTGCAAAAACTAATAATTTTACAGTGTTTGGTTTTGGTATGCATAAAGTACATATCAATAACAATTATTTAGCAAAGGGCCTTCGCTACAACTTGAAAAATAACAGAGATATGAATTTTCGAAAAAAGTCTAATTTTTTCGGTCTTTCGGTTTTTTCTCCTGTCCAAATGATTTGATCAAGTCGCGTAACCATATTATAAATTTTTGTTTGTAATTTTATTCTCTATTTATACCATTAAGATTGTTTCATTAGTTTCTATTTTATAAGTCAAAATTTAAAGAAAAAGCGATTTTTTACAATAAATTGTTTATAACAAATAAAAAAATGATAGTTACGAGTGGAAAACTGGAAAGTTACTATGGACTATCTTGAGTGTGACGGCGTACTCGGTTTTCGGTTACTATTTTTGGCAACGAATCACTGGTTTTTTGCTCTATTGATTGTCCTATATAGCAAGTTTTAAGGTATAATGTCATTGAAAAAAAATTCACCCCCTCGAAGAGTGGTATAAAAGTAAATACACCGAAGCTCAATAAAGCTTCTGTAAAATAGTATATAGTTTGTCTGTATTTCGTTGAGTTTTTCTATTTCTACTTATTTACAACTGCCCATTAATAACTTTACAATTGCCGATATTCAATTTACGACTGTCGAAAACTGCCATTACTGCCCTTTGGAACTAGCTGTACGTGTTTTGTTATACGATTGTTCCTCGCTGAATTATTTATTAGTAGGTAAATTAGCCATATATAGAAGGCTATTTTCGTCTGAATGAAATGCAACGATGTCATATCAATTTCTGATGAATGTTAATTACGGATCTTAAAATTATTCGGTTTTATTCAATTCAAATTTATATAACTAAAACACGAAAAATGTATGTTTCTTGCACGACTTTATTTAGTTTGATTAATTTTCTTCACTTTAAATATTGGAATATTTACATACTCTTTTAGCTTTAACAAATATCTGTTTACTATAGCGACTAGCGCCGTTGCAAAAATTGCTTATTAGCTACAACACAGCACCGGAGTTACCAACAGTTGGTTTTTTGTGTTAAGTTTGGCGCTAATTGTACTTGTCTTTCAACTAGTTGACTGTACTTAAGTCAGAGACACGTGTCTACGGTTGGCCAGATTTCATTGCGTTTTAGCGGTCATCCCAAAAAAATTCTTTGTCTACTTTTATAGTTCTTATAGCGTAAATATTTTCCTATGTTTGATTTAATTACTCTGGGTTATGAGCTTGACCACAGGTTTGGTAATCACAAATGTTGGTTTCGCCTCTGTTGGCAACTCTGGTGCTGTTTTTTTGTGCTAAGTTTGGCGCCAGTTGTACTTGTTTTTCGACTACTTTTTTAAAAGTCAGTCCAAAACTAATCAAAAAAGAATACTTGTTTTTAAAGCACATGTAAAGATACTGTTTTTTTATATATTAATTTATTCTTACTGTTTAAAATAATCAGTCAAAAAATAGAAATACCACAAAAAAGCTGGAGAAAAAAGGTGAATGTCCATTATAAATTTCTTGTTGTTCTAGTAACACGCAATATCAGAAAGATTAATCTGGCAGTTTGCCAAAGTAGTAAGTACTTTTATGTTCAATTAATACGTAGCTAATCGTCATATTTAACTGCTGATATGGGCAGTGGTTCACTATAAGTTAAAGTTAGGAGTAACAGCCGGTAAGTAATGTGTGACTTTTCCATCTTGTGTTTATCATTACACTTTCAATTTCTGGAACATTATAGCTCCGTCGGTACATCATCACGCGCGAATGGTGTTCAATGATTGTCAGTTCTCTTCCGGGTCTTGTAAGAAAGGGCCCTTCTTGACATAAATTTCAAAAGGAAACTGCATCCATTTGTCAGTCTTACTTTATATGAGAATATTAGAAAGACTGAAAGTCTGCTTAATCTTCCGATTTCCAAGGACTATGGCGAGATATGGGTTTGTAAGTTATTAGGCCGCAAACATAAAATGATTGTTCATTATATGATTTCATCTGATAAAATTTTGACATAATATCTTGCATTCGTTCGTGTGATTTTCTCCTATTTCTAATATGCGATACTAGAGAATCCTTGAACTCCGTTTAAAATAATATCAATACGCTTTCCAATAAAACTACACTGCAAAAACGTATCCAACAAACTATCGTGCGACTATTGAAATGTATATCTGCAGTACAGTACAATTCCGAGCGAAAAATGCATCAGCTGTTTGGACTAAGCTTCCAAATTGTACGGACTGTCATCTATTTTGCCTACAATCAGTGGCACCCCCATCCGCGTTGCTCAGAAGTACCATTATTAAGTCCAAATACCTCTACCCTCTATCCGTTAAAAAAAAAATATATATATATATATATATATATATATATATATATATATATATATATATAATATAATATACTTAATATAATTATCTACAATTAGGTCTTCAGCCTTTATAGTCATTCCATGGATAAAAAAAATTCCATAAAATAGTTTCTGTTCTATTCTTTGACAGACAGTCCTGAATTCCAATCCCCTACAGACCCGGAACCCAAGTTAAAGTAACTGTGCTAGTAATTTTCAGGGCAATATGGACCTTCTGGCAGTTGCCCTCACACGCAGAATTGAACATAACTAAGTTCAATTCTTATTTTATCAAATTTGCTCTTATAAGAGAATTTGACGTAAAGTACATCTTAACTTTGATCATACACTAATAAAATAAAAAAATTAATAAAAAAGTTCAAGTTTAATGCATAAACAAAATAGAAATTTATGTTGTTCGAAGAATGTGTTCAAATTGCGGTCAATTGGAAATAGTGCAAGCGTTGTGCATGGTGCGATATGGCAGACAATAATACGGACGTGGATATGCAAATACCGTCAACTTCGGCTGTCGGTAATAACGTTGAAAATGATGGAGAATTTAATGAGAAGAGTGTGTGTGAATGTGTGGTGTGTGTCTTAATAATAAAGGGATTTTCAACATTAAACTTCGCTGATAAGCTTCAAATAATTTCCAAAGGAAGGGCAAAACCGCCTTTGAAAAATTTAACCACAAAAATGAAAAACTTGACATTTTTATCCGGAAAAACAATACGAACAATTTAAATGGCTAACAGGGTGTGAAAATATAAGTAAATTATTTTGATGGCCATGTTTACTTTTTGAAAATGAAAAAGGTCTCTGGAATAAAACTGGTTTTTCCGATTTAAACAATTTCCATAAAGCTGTAAAAAGATACATTATGTCCAAAGCGCATTTGCAGGCCGTCATAAAAGAAAAAGTCTTCGGCAAAACCAGAATTGAACACGCCCTTAATAAACAGTTGAAAATTAATCACCGACACAACACAATGAACTAGTCGATAAAAATAGGCAAATATTAAGAAGACTTATCGATGTTGTTTGTTTTCTCGGACAGCACAAATTGGGACGTAGAGGTCATGACGAAACAAGGGTTTCTTCAAATAGAGGAAATTTTCAAGATTTACTTAGTTTAATGGCTAAATATGATGAGTGCTTTAAAAACCATTTAGAGGAATCTACGTTTTTCGCGGAACGTCGAATCGAATCCAGAATGATTTAATTTCCGCTGTTGCAACCATTATTCTAAAAAGAATTAAGCAGGAGATTGGCGGTTCATGGCTATTGTTCTGGACGAAACAACTGATATCACTAATTTTAGCCAATTATCTATAGTAATATGCTACGTTAAAACAGACGGAAATATTCAAGAGCGATTTTTAGGTTTTAAGAATGTGTCCGAAAACTGTACAGCAGATGCATTATATACCGTAGTTTATAACGTTACCAAAGAAATTAATGGAGAGAAAAAATTACTTCCTCAAAGCTATGATGAAGCTGCAGGGATAGCAGGACAATTAGGGGGTCTGCAAGCTAAAGTTAGAGAAACTTTCCCAAGTGCTGCGTTTGTCCCTTATTTTGCTCATAAATTAAATTTAGTTTTATCCCAGTCCATCAATCACATTAAAGAGTGTAAAGTATTTTTCGTTACTTTAAATGGCATGGCTGCTTTTTTTCCAAGTCAATAAAACGTACACAAGCTTTGGACTCCATACAAGCTTTGGACTCCATTATCCACAAACGATTGCCCAACGTAGCTCCTACTAGGTGGAACTATAATGGAAGACTTGTGTTAACAGTATCTGAAAATCGTGAATCACTGATTAAACTATTTGAGAATATAATAGAAAATAATGAAACGTGGGACTCAGAAGCAATAATTAGTTCGAGGGGGTTTTTGGACTGTTTGAAACGAGATTTTAATTTTAATTATTTGTTGAACATATTTCCAGAAATATTTCCATTCTCGGACAATGTTTTTATTATAATACAAACTAAAACAAATGACATTGCCTTTTGTCTAAAAAAAGTGGATGATTTTAAGTCCATGTTAAGCAAAAAAGAGATGACTTTGACCTATTTTGGGAGAAAACGATGACGTTAAATGGCCACAAGCCAAGCCAAGGAAAAGCTTTTCCAGAAGATGCGTTTAAATCTCTTCTTCTTCATTATGGCCAGTTCTTCCACCGAGTGTTACTGCGATCTGAACTAAAAGTGATTTACGAAACTGATGACATAAGCGCCAAAAATAACGCTAAGGATTTAATGCAATTTTTAAAAGACAAGGAGCAGGAAGATACTTACATCGAAGCGTCGAAATTGTGTGAATTAGTATTGACAATACCTGTCACAAGTTCATCAGTAGAAAGCAATTTTACAACACTTAAACGTTTAAAAAATTTCGTGAGAAATTCAACGGGCAGGACAGACTTTCGCACACATCGCTGTTGTCCATTGAAAATAAAAAGACACCCAAAATTAGACTTTTTACTTCTCTCGTAAAAAGGAAGTATTATAATTGTGAAAAAATCATCCTTCGAGATTTTTTCAGATTTCCATGTTTCAGGCCCCCTAGATGATGAAAAACATTATTCTCAATTCTCTGTCTGCCTGTTCGCGGCATAGCTTAAAGACTACTTACCCGATTGACTTCAAATTTTAATTAAACTAAGGGACATATGGGGATGACCTGGTAATATTTTGGTAAAAATCCAACATGGCAAAACAAAATGGCGGCCTAGTGAAATGTTAAAAAATAAATATTATTAAAAAACTACTAATTTACTTTATCTCAAATTTTACACAAACATCAAAGTATTGTATTGGAATCAACTGGTAAAATTTTGATACGATTCCAAAATGGTTAATAAAATATTTAAAAATTCAGCCTGAACAACTATTTAATGAATTGATTTTAAATTGTGCCATAGGTAATTGTAGTATAGGGGTCAACTAATAAAATTGTGGTACTAGATAGCAGAACAAAATGGCGGCCAAATAAGATATTTGTAATCGTGCAAAAATCACCCTCTCAAGTTGTACAGGTCTTTACGTTTAAGCGTTTCTAGATGCCAAAAAATATGTTTTATCAATTCCGTTGGCCCATCTGTCGGTCTCCCTGTTATTTCGCGGCATACCTGAAATACTACTTACCCCACTGACTTCAAATTTTGACCAAAAATTAAGGGTCATATTGGGATGACTTGGTAACACTTTGGTAAAAATTCCAATACGGAAGTAAAATGTTAAAAAAATGTGTAAGCGTGGTGTATTATTTGGGGTTAAGATCCAGTAAAAAAAAACAAGTCTTTTTAAAATATACAGATCTTATATATTGCATGAAATCCATATTATCAGTATTTACCTACTCCGTTGGTTCGTATATATTTTCCAGATATTAAGTTTCTAAATGGTTTTCGTTAACAATCCTCTTGTTGTTATGTTAGAGTGGTGTATTATTTGGGGTTAAGATCCAGAAAAAACAAAAGTCTATTTTAAATAGTCGACGTTTCGCAACTTTATTGTTGCATCCTCCGGACACATAGATTCTATAACCTGCGTGAAACTCATATTATCAGTCTTTACCTCCTCCATTGGTACGCAGATATTTCCCAGATGTTAAGTTTCTAAATGGTTTTCGTTAACCATCCTCTTGTTATTTTAGAGTGGCGTTTTATTTGTGGTTAAGATTCGGTAAAAAAGCAGAAGGCTTTTTTTAAATTGTCGACGTTTCGCAACTTTATTGTTGCATCCTCAGTACACATAAATAGATTCTAAATCCTGTATGAAACCCATATTATCAGGCTTTATCTACTACTTTGATCCGTAGATCTTCTGTTTTTAAATAGATTTCGTTAACAATCCTCTTGTTTGTATGTTAGGGTTTTGTCTTATTTGTGTTTAGAATCCAGTTAAAAAAAAACGAAAGTGTTCTATTAAATTGTCGACGTTTCGCAACTTTTTTGTTCCACCCTCAGGACACACACACACACACATATATATATATATATATATATATATATATATATATTAAGTTTCTAAATGGTTATCATTAACAATTTTCTTGTTAATATGTTAGAGTGGTGTATTTTTTGTGGTTAGGAAATATCTGCAGAGCAACGGAGTAAGGAGAGACTGATATATAATATTGGTTTCATGCAGGATATAAAATCTATGTGTCCTGAGGATGCAACAATAAAGTTGCGAAACTTCGACAATTTAAAAAAGTCTTTTGTTTTTTACTGTATTCTAACCCCAAATAACATACCAGTCCAACATGACAACAAGAGGACCATTTAGAAACTTAATATTTGGGAGGGAAATATCTGCGGACCAACGGAGTAGGTAAAGACAGATAATACGGATTTCATGCAGGATATAGAATCTACACGTGTATCCTGAGGGTGCCTAAAGTTCCGAGACGTCGGCAATTTAAAAAAAGACTTCTTTACTTACAAATAATACACCACTCTAATATAAGAGGATCGTTAACGAGCACCATTTAGAAAGTTAAAAAAATTATTACTAAAAAAACCAATTATCCGACTTATACCAAATTTGGCACAAATATCAAGTGTTACATAAAAATGAACCGGTTACATTTTGATATGAATCTAAGATAGCAAAACAAAATAGCGGCCTAATAAAATATTTAAAAAATTAGTCTGAATAGATTATTTATTAAATTAATTTCAATTTTTAGAAAATGGCGGCGAAATACAATTTAAAAAAAATCAACGTAAAAAAACTTGTTTAATTGACTTTAATTTTTGCAGAAAAATTAAATGTGAAAATGCGATAAACTGGTACGAATTCAATATGACGTAACAAAATGGCGGTACGTGTTAATGTAAAAACCTATGTATTGAATTTATTTTAAAATATGCCCAAAAGTCAATTGTGGCATAGTTAGAAAGAAACTGGTATTATTATTTATTTTCAGATTTACAGTTCTATCGTTCTTAAAAAAACACCCTATATATTTAAAACCAATATGCATATTAGGAAAACAAAACCATCAGTGGTCCCAATGGCCGCCATAGGACATTTTCTATTGTAATGTTCACGGGATCATTGGTGGTTTTGTTTTTCTAATATGTATTTTGGTTTTGAATATACCATATACCCAAATTTAATTGTTCTTAAGGTATACGCTTAAAAAATTTATCTTAATTTTGGCCAATGATCTTATTCATTATTTTTCAGCCATATTACTTATTCATTGACACCTGCATCAATGTCAAAGTATTTATGTAAAGGTCTTATAAGCAGAAATTTAAAAATGCGTTTTCGATCGTAGAAGAAGTAGGGATTAGTAAACCGTTAGTTGAGAGGATATTAAAAATGGAGTAAAAATACCATTTAAAATTCATCTAGTGCAAGAATTATCACCAACCGGTTTCAATAGCCGATTAGAATTCATAGCTTTGTAGGAAACAATGACCTAAACATATTTAATACAATTTTATAGGGTGATGAGTCACACTTTTACAACAACGGAGTTGATAATAAACACAATTATCATTACTCGAGGGACATCATTCCCTATTATCTGGAAAGCAAACGTCTGGTGTGGATTATTTGACGCTCACATCACTGAACCCAATATTTTTAGCAAATCAGATTATGATTTTTCTAGAACATATTCCATATGCATAATATCAAACAGTGTGGTGGCAACCGGACCACATAATGCTTTGTACACAAGTTAATGAGATATTAATAATTATGCCCAGAAATGGTATGTAATAGATGTCCTATTCAGTGGCCATCCCGTTTTCCAGGCCTGAGTTTGCATTAAAAATATTTGCCAAATATTGTTTATGAAACGCCACATTTCTATTTATAGCTTGTTGCAGAAAACTCTTCGGTTTTATACTTGCATTGTTTCCAGGCCAGTTTGAACATATTTTTCGAGCCTTGTAATTTTGAAGGCAATTATTTTTTTTGCAGTAATTAAATAAAATAAGTTTAATATTTTGTGGTTTTAGTAAAATATGCGTATAATTTGAAAACAGTCAAAGTTAGTGAGTGTTACTAACAAATATGTGTAGAAGTTACCACAGAGTTCAAAATTTTATCAATTTATAAAGTGTGTATAGAAACATACATTTGTATTGCCCTTAGTTTCCGACGAACGCTGGAGAAAAAATGTTTAAATCTAATTACAGCTCTTTAACTTGTCTACAAATTGTATTTAAAAATGCATTTCTTCTTTTTCATAATATCGAAGACATTAGCTTTCACATTGAATCATGGACACCCTGTATATAAAATATAAGAAACATTTATTTATTTAAAAAAAATTAAATTTTTAATGTTTAAAAAGTTGAAAATCCCGTACTTATTTAACGTTGCCCCCATCATGGTAGGTGGTTTTGAAAGATGTAACGTCACAAGCAATGTTCCACCTTTAGTTAAATAAAAAATGCGTCTCATGATATTATGAATCCCATTATTTAAAACTCTTATTAACGTTATAAAATTCAAATAGGTAAATATAATTATATAAAGCAATAAAAGCCTGGTATAAGATTTCTATTGGCAGTAAATATTACATTTAAGGCGACGCACCCCGAATTTCAGATATTAGATTAATCATCTCAAACAATTATTCGATCCTGCTCCAAGCGACTAGTTCATTCTACGAATCAATCAAACGGGCATGTCAGACTGATGTAAAGCCGTCGCCTGATGAATCTGTTTTAATCCTGTCAAGTTTTCAGTTGAACAAAACAACTGGTGTAGTTGATCATGACCCAGTTGCGGTTTTTTGAACCTGCAACCGAGAGATAGCCAGCAGAAGACGTCGAGTTGCGCCAGTGGTTTACAGAAAAAGCTGTTAAGTATATATAAAATAAATCCTGTGCCATTTACGGAAAGAGGGCAACCGTGGCGTTTAAATGTACATAATAAAGTGAAATAACGTATCGGCAATCTTCTGTAATCAGTAAGGAGTAAGGACTTTGTACTTGCGGTCCGTGGGAGTTATACAATTATCACTGACCAACCTTAAAAAATGGTCGGTGATAGAACTAGCGCCTAATCTTGTGTAGATTTTGATCTGTTTGTCCCCAATCGGATACAGGCAGTACTTTCCTTTCTTTCCTTTTATAATAGTGATAAACCTTTGGATAGGCCTGTCTGGACCTTTTATAGTTGTCTTTTGCCTATTTAAAGTGACCAGACGTCCGTCATTACAACGGACAGTCCTTTTTTCAGGCGCTCTGTCCGTTCGCAAGATTTGTCCGTCCAAGTTTACGTTATTTAAAGTTGTCCTGCCAAATGTCCGTCAATTCAAAAATTGTATCTTATAGAAATTTTATTTTATGGAAATTTTAAAACACACGACAACATCGCATCAACCCATCCAATTACTTTATACTCCAGTTGAGATGATATCCAGATATCTTCGGATAAGATTACACAGGCCAACACACATTTTGGTGCCTGCGATTTTTTAACTGTTCCTGAATAATTTTTGGATGCAGAATGTAAAAAAGATCAGATCTAGTTAAAAAAAAATTGTGTATATATTTTACGTTATAACTGTTATAATATAATAATATTACTATTGCCAGTTAAAAAAACAAAGACACATGGATATAAGTATTTATTGCAAAAACTTAATTTACATAATTACATTAGTCACTAATCACATAAAAATCTTCTTTTATACGACTTTCTAGAATGGAGTTTACTAGGGCAGTCTCGCTGAAGGCTCTAGCAGTAGTCCGACATCATGTGGCTATCCCATCGTCCTTGATAATGATCTTCCATAGTTTTAATATCCTGATGGAATCTTTCCTCCTGTTCTTCACTACAATCACCTAAGTTTTCTGGAAAACGATCTAGATGGCTGTGGAGATACTTGAACTTTTATACTCATGTTACAGCCAAGAATATTAAAATTTGAAAGCATAGTTTCCACTAATTCTACGTAATTCTCTGCTTTATGGTTGCCAAGAAAATTTTGTACTACTTGAACAAATGAACACCAAGCCTTAGATTCAGTCTCGTTCATTGATGTGGTGAATTGTGGATCTTTAACAACTTGCCTTATTTGAGGACCATCAAATATACCAGCTTTTAGTTTTTCCGTGCTAATGCCAGGAAATTTACGTGACAAATACCCAAAACAATTTCCATTTCGATTTAAAGCCTTCATAAATTGCTTCATTAGGCCTAGCTTGATATGCAATAGCGGAAGTAAGATTTTTTCTCTTGAAACCAAAGGTGCGTTGATCACGTTCTGTTTTACTAAAATCATGACATCTCCTGAAGGCCAATTTTTGTTAATCAGTGTTTATTTTTAGCCCTGCTGTCCCAAAGGCACAAAAAACAAGGATATTTTGTATAACCACTCTGCTGTCCAAGGAGGAAGTTAACCATTTTTAAATCAACACAAATTGCCCACTGATGTTCTTAGTATTTAATTTTTCTCAAAACTAATGCAATTGTTTCATATTCTTCGTTCATGGTAGTAGAATGACCAATAGGAATTGAGCCATATTTGTCACCGTTATGTAAAAGAACACATTTTAAACTACGTTTTGAACTGGCAATAAAAAGGCGCCAATCATCTGGAGTGTATTCAGGCAAACCCATTTTTTCTAAGAGCTCTTTTATATTGTTACAGAATACCAAGTCATTTTCCTGAGCGAAAAAAGGCAGCAGATCCTTATCTCTTTTACTATAAAATGTAATATTAGTACCTAGACAAAGTAGATTTTTTTTCTTTTAATCTGGATGCAAGTAATTCAGCGGATTCCTTTGAGAGATTCAGGTCTCCTATAAGATCGTTTAGTTCTTCTTGATTGAAACACTGCGAAGTTGCTAAATCTGCTTCAAATTCGCTGTCGTTTTCAGATTGAATTCTTTGAACTTCGTCAGACGTTGATGTTTCTGTATCATCTTCTGTCAGTTACTGCTGAATGATGGAACGGGTATTTCTTCCGAATGCGCTACAGGCCTTCTTGCAGAATCTAGATCAGGATATGTCCATTTGTGTCTATTGTTTCTATTTATGCCTTTAATATTAACGAGATAAAAATAGCAGTCGTCATGATGGTTTCGCGGTTCTCTCCAAACCATTGGTACACCAAACTTTAGGCACTTTCTCTTTCCAGTTGTCCACTGTCGCAAATGTTCAACACATGTTTTACATATGAAATGTGGAGCCCAAGATTTATTTTGATCTCCTAAATGAACGCCAAAATAGGCAAGATAAGCTCTTTTCACAAAGTCAGAAATCGCTTTTCTGCTCTCTTTCAAAGTGTATTTGCCACACACAACAAAAACATTGGGATGATTTACACAGGTACGTCTGCTTGTGGATGCCATTGTTTCAGTTTAGTGTCTTGATACTACAAAACAACCAAAATTTACACAAAATGATAGCACAACTTTACTTGGGAAAACTCAGTAATATACTAAATCGAGTACAGCCAAGCAGGTATAGAAAGATCGGGTCATAGGCAATTACAGGTATAAAAGTAATTAAGAGCAGTGTATTGAGTAGTTTCTAGTATAGGAACATTGGGTCAGGGACAATTCCAGGTATCCATTTGGTTAATTAGATTCTGGAAAATTACTATTTTGACGATTAAGTACATATTTATCTCTTTATTTGTTGTCCTTTATCAGAAAAAAATATCAATTAACCTGTAACCTGTATCTCAAAAACTTGAGCTGTTAGAAAAAATCTGGTGGCATTTTTGGAATCAGCACATTAAAAACATCTAAAATCAGATGTTAGATTTCCATCACCAAATTTTTGTTTTTAATTTGTTACCCTGTGCTATTCTTGTCTTTGCTTAACTTGTACCTGCAAGATATACAAGAGCCTTGCCAAACAAGGTTTGTAGGTTTTACGACAACCGCATTTCGCTCAAAACGGAACGCAGTTCGAAGGAAATCATGCATTTAACTCGGACATTAAAAAAGGTTAGCTATATAAAGAATAATATTATCACAACGCAGATAGAATATCGCGTTATGTCTTAACTAAAACGATAATTTTTCTCAATTCTTTTTTCGTTGTGCTGAGTGCTGTGGGATTCACCATTCATGGCATTTAACATTTACCCGATTTACGAAACAGGTGCAATTTTAATTTGAATAAATAAAATTAATAAGGAGTGTAAGTTTTTTAGAGGTTTTCTGTCAACATCAGCAAGTAAGTTTTGTATTTCTCATTTTTAGGATCATATTAAAAAATACAGTAGGTAATGGGTCCCAAAAGGCTTTGTAAATTTACCGAAGAACTAAGCAAAGAATTTCAATTTATAAAGAGGACAAAAGTAAATCAGACGTTTACTGCGAAAGATATAGAAGTCAATTTTCCATTGCATTGCAAGTTTTTTTTGACAAGAGGAGTTCGGACAAAATGAGAAAAAAATTGCTTTGTCCGCAGCTGTTTTTTCGTTCCATACTCGTTGTTTTAATGAATCATACAGATATATAGATTGTACAAGCAATATCATTCAACAGTTATTGCGCAGCTTTTTTGCATCTGAACTTGCAGCAGATTTACGATTGGTAGATTATGTATCCATTTTTTTCCGACGCGTCAAATCATAAGGATTTGAAACTGTTACGTACTGTTACTAGTACATTATTTTGAGAAAGACAGTGGTGTTCATAATAAAGTTTTAAATTTTGTAAGCCTCCCAGGAGAAACATCAGAATTAATTTGGATATGTTAAAGAATCATAATCTGGTTGAAAAATTAGTAGCATATTGCACAGATAACGGGTTTTGGTGTCACATCCAGAAAGGGGGAAAATAATGTTTTTAATAAAATTAACGGCAAACTAGAGCAAAAATTAATTGGGCCGGGTTGTGCGGCCCACATTATACATAATCTTATATATCTTATATATTATTATATTATATATCTACAGTGAGGAATAAATGTCTTAAAGAATTTTGTGCCAACGCTAATATAGAGTATCAAAAACTATTGGGCTATAGTAACACTCGATGGCTGGCCTTCCAACTAACAATAGAAAGAACATTGAAACTTTATTCTCCACTTAAGTCGTATCTTTTGTCTGTTGAAAAATGCCGAAAAATTTTTGAAACTCAGAACCCACTTCTGAATTGTGGCTGCTTTTTTTACACAATTTGGCTACTATTTTCGCGGATAGTGTAAAAAAAGTAGAAGGAAATAATATCAGCCTTGTCGAAGTATTTTTAGAATTCGAAAATCTTAAGCCAAAATTAACCGAAAGAATCGAAAATGATTTTCTACCAATAATTTTGAAAAAATATTTATCCAATTTAACAGAAAGTGGGCAAATTAATGAAATTTGGTTTAAATCACAAATGCAATGCTTTTATAGCAACTGCCTAAAATATCCGGCTCGAAGGACCAAAATGTGGCGTAATTTATTAAAAAAAAAAGGATATTACTTCAAATCGACTGTAAAAAGCGGATTTGGAAGAAATAAAATGAAATTATATACGATACATTTTGTATGCAGTTAAAATGAATGAAACTCCACTTACCTAAATCCAGTGGCTTCTTTCGCTTCATAATATAAAGGGGCCTTTTCTCTTGACTGGGAAATTGGAGGAAATGGTAAAATATGGTTACACAAACTGGTTGGGCTTAGCTACACTTTTTTACCATAATGGACGACTCTCGACCCTTTCCTTTTTCCTTTGCTAGGCTTATGGAGTTTTTACACATGCGCGAAAGAGTTTTAAGAAATGTAGATATATTATATATATATATATAATAATATATATATATATATATATATATATATATATATATATATATATATATATATATATATATATATATATATATATATATATATATATATATATATATATATATATATATATATATATATATATATATATATATATATATATATATATATATATATATATATATATATATATATATATATATATATATATATATATATATATATATATATATATATATATATATATATATATATATATATATATATATATATATATATATATATATATATATATATATATATATATATATATATATATATATATATATATATATATATATATATATATATATATATATCGTCGCCGTAGATGTCAAGAGTGCCAGGCCACAAAATCATAATATCGAGAAAACGGCGCGCAAAGATTTCATGTCACAGAAAATTCAACGTTTTTGTTCTAAACTTTCTTGTTTTTAAAGATATAATGTTGAAATTTTGAATATAGATAGATCGTAATGTGTCGTTTCTATTGCGTTAAGGAAATAACAAAAAATTTATTACTTTTGAAAATATGTGTGTTATACCTTTTGACCACTAGAAAATTATTTGTACTTTGCAGCGCATAATGTACAGGTTTCAAAAGAGTCAAGCCTCCTACGCCTATTGACAACCAAGGAAACGCTATTATTTTGTGGATTAGCTCTAAATTAGTAACCTACGACACTTTATTCCAGAGTATCTTCACAGCTTTGTTATGGAGTAAAAAAATCTAATTTTTGTCAAACTGTCAAACAAGATGAAATTTCTTATTAATCATCATAAGCTGTACAAAGAATGTTGCCTATATTTTTGTACAACTTCATACCCTTATTTTGAGCACCTATTACAAAAATAAATATTTCTTGGGAACTTTATCAACCACACTTTTTGCTAAGATTATCTAGCAATCCTGCTCAAATATGAATATTAGCAAATAAAGTTATTGGCTTCCCAAAAAAATTAAAAACTTTACTGTGAGAAGCTTTTATTCAAGCTAAAAATAAACTAAAGATCAAACAACTTTCTTGTCGCAAAAAAAATGTTAAGAACTAACCCTACAAGTCACAAAATCATTGAACACATTTTAATCAGTTTCATCACTATCTAAACTGTCGTTTTCTTGAACACAGTCATCTTCAGGTTGCAACTTTTTCTGGTAGAAGTCGTGATAAGTGGATGGAATAAACCTCCTTGGCAAAGTTTTAACAAGTCTTTTAATTTTTTTCCGTCTATTTTCGGCTGGGCACAGTATAATCTGGGTATATCTATTACAGATACTCTTCGTCGCTGTCTTCGCTGAATATTTAATGACTTGAAAACATTGTCGCTCAATCTATATTTATATAGATAGTTATGGGTTCACCTTTATATATATATATATATATATATATATTTTTTATATATATTTTGTTGGTCATCACTCGACTACTGTATTTTTTGTAATCCAAGAAATCAGAATACTCCATTTCCACAACCTTGTGATAACTTGTTTTAGCGGTACGAGCGACCATATACCATCCATCTGGTGTACATACGTCAACTTGCCTTCCTCGGGCCTCTATTGTGGAGTGAACAGAATCACACTCCATTTCTGAGTGCCCCGATTCCATAAATTTTTGATTTATTTTATCAATGGGTAGCTGCTCCACAGCTCGTAGAAACATTGTGGATACAACTGAGTTTCGATTCTGACCTGATGCTGTGTCTGAATATATAGTTACTTCTTTCTTCGGGCCTAATGAAACTAAAAGTTTCCACAAACACGTGGCGAAAGCCCCCTTTGTACCTGAACCTTCGTGCCACATATAGTTTGTTGCTTGTCTGGTAGCCAGGTCATACACTGTGAAATTGTAAGTCTTCAGTTTTTTTTATAATAAAGCTGACCTACTTGCAAACTTGGCGTCAACAATATTTTTTCCAGGTCCATGGTAAAACAACTGACATTTGAATCAGATTTAGATAGAGCCTTGTCAAGTTTTTTATGTTCTCTGGCTTCTTCTTTTCGGATCAAGTGCACATTGTATTCACCTTCATTTCTTGCTTTTTCTTCATCTGACTTATTCTTGTGCTGAGTACAAAAGTCACACTGATCCTTTTTAGGGGTGTGAAAGCCGTAGTTAAATTCTTTGACAAATAAACTTGTAAAAACTGAACTTTTCTGGCTGGACCTCACGCTTTTTACAATACTCTACGTAGTCCAGGTAAATACGATTAAATGACGGTAAGTATTTCCTCTTACTGCTGCTGCGGCAGTAATGGGAAGCGACAACTGGCAATGATTTGATGTGGTCCTGATTATGGTTTTTACTTCTTCCGACTTCTTATTGGGAGGTTCTTTATGACCTCGGCGATCAATTTCAGTGACACTTGAAGATGTCAACTTATTTAGGGCAGTTTCAACTTTTTTGCCTGAGATATCGTATGTGGCCAGAAAAAACTGTTTGCACACTTGGACTCTCTGCTCATCGCACATCACAGTATATTTCAATGTGTGTCCTCGTTTGCTACTGTCTCCACTGTACCTTCTTTTCACTGGAATGCGGCTTACGTTTTTGCTAATAAAAGCCCATCTTGCTCTATATATATATATAATATATATATATATATATATATTATATATATATATATGGCATTTACAATTAACTTCTTTAACTCTCCTCGCTCGAATCATTTTCCCAGATCTGCTTTGGTATTCCTTGCCCTCCATTCTTAATGTCTTCTGTGAATTCCGCTTCCAAGTTTTTGGATTTCGCTTGCGTTTTCTACTCAAACCATCTACATTTTGATTCAAAGCATTAGCTGCGGGTGGTACATAATTATTTTCGGTCTCTGATAGGTCAGAAGTAGAAATCTACATAAACTTTGCGTTTTTGGCGTCTAGTACCTAAGAGAACCTTGTCATCTTTGTCCGGTATTGCAGAAGTAGATGGTCTTGGAATATTAGCATGTAGTTGCTCTGCGGATTCCTGCCGGATTGCCTCTTCTGGATCTAGAAATGCAGATACCAGGTTCACATCACTGTCTTCAATATGTACACTTGGAATAATATGCGGAAGAACTGCATGTTTAGATTTTCTCTCAATTTCTTTAATAACTTGACTATCCTCTGCAAACTCTATACATGCAGCTTGTACAGTAGTTTTTTTATAACCGTCATTGTATGAATTCAAAAATTGCACGTTTTGGAGCTCTGTGTATTTGGTTTGTCCGATAATTTCATCAAGATCTTCTATGTTCTGCTCAAGCTCTAAGCATCCTGCATGTATGAGAATTTGTTTACATTGAGAGACATTCTGAATATCTTCATAATTGGATTTCCCGACCGTTTGATCAAGTTCTTGCGGGTTTTGCTGAAACTCTACACATCCATCTTGTAGGGCGTTCCGGATACCGTTTCCAAGGGGTCGGGATTAGAGTGACATTCTGGAGCACCGTAAATTTCTTGGTTTGACTGGTAATTTCGTCTAGGTTTTGCATATTTTCCTCAAGCTCTATACATTCAATTTGTTTAATATGTGGGCGCGGATAATATTCCGGCACTCTATATGCTCAGCTTCCTCTACAGTCTCATACCAATCTCGTATATTATTTGGACTTGTACCCATACATGGTGGTTGAACTGTTTCCTGATTGAATTCTGTAAAAGAGAACTGTAAATAAGTAGTAAGATATAATAATAAGGTTGACCACGACATACAGAATGTTAATTTTTATTTTTAAATCATTTTTTTTATAAATCTCTTAAACATACTTTGGTCGATTTTGTTAAAACGTTGTAGTGCTATTTGTAATGATAAGAGGTTGATTTAGTCCTAACTATAATAAAATTATTATGTCCAGTATAATCTCAAAGGCACCTAAAGAATTTTTTTTGGCAAAAAATAATGTGCGCCACCTTCTTTAAAAATTGTATTTTTTTTGAATTAACCAACTAAAAATACAACTTTTTTATTCTTTGAATTGTTCTGTATATAGCTTTGTTTAAAAAAATCACATTATTACATGTCCCTGGACAAAATAAAAAAAATAAATATTTTGTCAAATTATCAAAAATCGAGGATTACCTATTTTTTGGCATCTTAGTAGTTTATAGTAATCGTTCTTGTTTTTTAAACCTTCTGTGTGGTCGGTCCAGGGACATGCAATAATGTGATTTGATTTTTTTAACGAAAACAAGGCGAGGTATGAAACTAATTCAAGGGACAAAAGTTGTATGTATTGTAATTTCGTTAATCTGGAAAAAAATATCAAACTTCCAGAAAAGTCGGTAGCACACACTTTTTTTAATCAAAAATATTCATTAAGGTGCCTTCTGAGGCACCAATGGACGCAATAAATTTGAACTAGTTAGACCTAAACTAGCCTTTTATCACTACGAACAACACTGCCGAATTTAAACAAAATCGGTCGAAGGATGTTTAAAAGATTTATAAAAAAAGCTTTCTTAAAAAAGTTTAACCCCCTGTATTTTGAAAATGAAGCATTTGCGGACACATGTTCATATGAACTTTTTGTTTTAACTTTAAATGCAGAATCTCCGTTTAAGCTATGGCATATTATGTTTTTGGAACACCCTGTATAATAAAAAAATCGAAATTTGACTGAAATATAAATTTATTTTTTTGCTGGGTCCTTTCCTACAATATGATGAAAACACTAACAATCTGATAAGTTATTCGCTTTCTGGGACATCCTAATTTAAGGACTGAAAATTCCATAAAGTAGCACATTATTGTTCAATTACAATAAAGTATCTTTAGCGGACATAAAGTAGCTTTTATTTTACTATAATTCAGATATTGAAATTAGTATAAAGATCTTTTTCGTAAACATTTAGCAGCAATTGTACATAAAATCTTGTATGCTATGCGTACATAAACGGACCTTTATTGGCTTCGCAACTTTACTTTATATACTTATACCATAAATAGCTATTATCGCAATAATTCTTTGGGAATACTTACCTTCGAGGTTATGTTGAACCGGTCCCGGTGGTTGTTTCAAAACTGCTGCAACCATTTGCTTCTCACGGGAAAGCTTCATTGTTCACCACACTCAGTAAGTACACTTAATTATACCTATAAATCTGAATCCGCAAACAAAGGAAAAAGGACAAAATTTACAAATAACGAGTAAGTAGATGCGTTTTTTAGAAATGACACTGTCAATTGACAGTTGACTGATGTAAAAAACCGGCCGGACATCATCAAGTGCAGTATTTATCTTTCTTTGTTTAGCTTGGTGAGTAGGAACAAGATAATACTATAATCACAAACGGAAGGAATTCATTCAGTGTGAGTTGGCTCTATTGGCAGGCGCTTCTGGCCAAACTTTTACCTAAAAAGTTGTAGTAGTCAACAGCGTTAAGCTGCTTAAATCTATTGATTAGTAAGAAAACAGACGAAATTATTACTAGTCAAACGATTTTAGCGGCTTGGTCTCATTGACTGCTATGATGTATGTTGACTAGATCTATTGACAAAATGTTAAAATACGTTAAACTATGACGTATTGTGGCTCAAATCCATTGACCAAGGCATTTTTGATGGTTTTTAAGATCTTCTAGGCACTTAACTCATTTTCACCAAATTTGTGGCTTGACTCCCTTGACCTCTACGGCGACGATATATATATATATATATATATATATATATATATATATATATATATATATATATATATATATATATATATATATATATATATATATATATATATATATATATATATATATATATATATATATATATATATATATATATATGAAATATGCAGCGTAATTTTTTACGAAAATTTGAAAATTTAAAAAATTAGAATTAACAGTAAAATAAACAGAATTTTTTAATGATAATTCAAAACAAGTCTGCTCATTTTAAAATCGCTGAAACCTTCATTTCGGTACCTCTCCCGAGACCAATTGAATGGAACAATATTCAGAATTCCCTTGAAATAACTTTTTTGAAAAAATTTGTTACTTTGGAAAAAATTATAGAAGGAAAATGACACTAAAATAGACATTCAATGGGTGGAGGTTTTTGAGCATTTTTCTTTGGAAGATATCCCCTACTTTAATATACAAAAAATTATTGAATTTTTTTGTTTAAACGGGACATAAATTTTCCTACAGAAAGAGTATTTATGTTATAATAAATTATGGAAAAATGACCCAATTATCTATATTTTATCTATATCTTCCTTAAAATGCAAGGTAATTACCAGATTATGCGAAGATTTCTTAAAAAAGGATAAAGATAATGACGCTTTTCTTAAAAAAATCATTCCGCTGAAAAATATAAGTTTTTCCGTGGAATGAATATTTTGTTTTCCATTCTTTAGTAAAAAAGGTGTTTAGTTTTAATTAATTTTAGTAAACAAATGAATTAGTTTCAGTTTTTTTTACAAACGTTTAGCCCACATAAATTTTTCTAAATCTCACTCAGACTTTTTATGTACAAAATTATATCACAGAATGGCGAAGGCGCCAGACGTATAGGACTATTGCTTACTTTAAGAACTAATTTTAATATTAAATGTTCAGAATTTGCTAGAAGCGGCGCGGCGGCATAATCCGACCCATAAGACGAGCCTTGCTTTTCGTCGTGCCGTGCGCCGACAGCTTCCGTCATTGGTTAACAAGCCAAAAGACCATACATCTGATTACTATTTTTGTCTCACACCTCCAGTCAACAAACGTATTGCAATTAAGGCTATTTGAGATACCCAAATTTACCGTCTGCTATTCGCTCTGGGCGCCATAGTGATACCTTGCCTATTCCCGTTCCGCCAAAGGAATTTAGTCTGGATCGGTCAGATTCCTCAACCTCGGAGGACCCAAATTTCGTTCCTGAGTCTTTGAATAGCAAGCCACCATTCAAAATAACGCAATACGGGTTAAGTGACCTTATAAGCTACTTAGATTTGCCCAAACAAAATACGGAGTTGTTAGCATCTAGATTACAACAGTGGAACCCGCTTGCTGATAAGGTAAAGGTGTCTAGTCGTAAAGCGGTATTATTGTATAATGGCAACATACTTCGATCAATTCCCATTGGTTATGCCGTTTATATGAAAGACACATACACGAATATGAAGCTGCTGCTAGAAACGTTGCAATATAGGAAATATGCTTCCTTTGCGAAAGGGATAGCCGAGTTAAAATGGATTACTATAACAGAAAAGTGTGGTCACAATTCCTGCAAATGAAATTTTACTTCCACCATTACATATTAAACTTAGCTTAATGAAAAACTTTTAAATCTATAAACAGAAATGGTCCAGCCGTCAGTCACCTACCTAAATCTCCCAGAACAAGTGAAGCCAAAATTAAGGAGGGAATATTTGTGGGGCCACAGATAAGACAACTTCTCAGGGATTCTGTATTTAACATTGTGCTTGACGGGCACAAAAAATAAGCATGGGATGCCTTTAAAATAGGTGTACCCATTTTCTAGGAAATATAAGAGCAGAATACTTCCTCGAAAACTGTGGAGACGTTAGTGACGAACACGGAGAACGATCTCATCAAGAAATTGCTAATACTAATGGAAAAAAGAAATCAGGGGAAGTGGAACATTGCAATGTTGGTGGATTACTGTTGGTACTTCTTCGAGAGAACCTGAAAGCTGTATACAAGAAGGAGGTCAAAAAACGAAAGAAAATTGATTAATTGAATAAGTGTAGAGTAAGGTAATAGTTTATAGCAAGCCAGAATATTAATTAAACATTACGTTTGCAATATGCTTTTTCAAATTGTCAAATAATTGTATGTATATGCAATAAATGGTATTAAAACTTGAACTCTTGTTTCTTACGAAATCGGGAAATTGTTCAAAAACTTTTTGTGTCAAGTTCAGTCTAGTACAATCCAAACATCTTATTTTTGCGTAGGCCGTATACATTTTTTTAAATTTTGTTGCTGAGTGTATTAATGCCTTTTATGTTATGTAAACAGTATGTTATTTAAAATATTTATAGAGATCTTCTAATTTTAAAAGTAAAATATTTTTATAAGGCTAATATCACATTCTCTTCTGCAAAATCAGTTCTTAGATTTACATAAACTATTGCGGCAAAAATTTAAATAAAAACATATTTTTAAATTAAATTATCCTGTATGCGCAATAAAGACTTGTGCTGAGCTGCCACATATTTATTTTGTTTGACAAATTGTGAGGCAAGTTGAGACGTCTCAAGTAAAGCATACTTTATGCTTTAATAATTTAAATCCACTTTAATAATAAAAAATCGGTAAATTCGCCTTTCCCTACAACTTCTTTAGTATAGAATTCTACTACGTACATATTATGACCCAGTCTATATATGAATATCTTTATTTGGTAATAACTTTATACAAATCCAATAAATTGTAATGTATTTATTTTTTTTAACTTTTTAATGTATTTATTCTTATTGTTGTTATCCGGTTGCACACTTACTTTCAAGTGGAATTTAGGCACAGGCACATCGACACTTCACAGGCCTGCTTGGTGGACTTTAAGTATACTTCTAAAGCCCGCTACTCACTGATTCGTTGATTCGATTCGTCCATTCATATGAATAAACGATTGGGAGAATCAACGAACTGATGAATATTTCATCCACCGTATTTATTAATTTTTATTTACTTTCGCATGCATGGATTTCATGGGTTTTAATGTTTGAAAATACACAAGAAACAACAGATTTGATTCTGATTCTCCACATAAGCCCGCTACTTGTTATTCGGTTCGGTTCATCATTTCGTGTCGTCCATTCGATTCGTCCATTCATATAAATGGATGAATGGGAGAATCAACGAATAATAATTTGCAATAACAGTAAAAAAAAATTAAGAGAAAAAGGAGATTGTAGGTACAGTCAAAAGCAGATCCAGGTAAGTACTGGTGCAAATATTTGTTTTTTATATTTCTATTTATGTCGTGATTTCAGATGGAATATCGAAAATATGATGAATGAGATGGTAAAGGAGCTGAGTAAAATCGGGGAACACATTAAACAAAACAACATATGCCTTGTTGTTTTGTTTAATGTTGCATTTTAGCTAAAAAAGCGACTTGTACCAAAGCCTAAGTTTTCTTTTTAAAATGTCGCCACAAATTATCTCAAAAAGAGTGCCAAAAATATGTGAAGCCCTTGTAGCACTTTCTGAACATTTGAATCCAGTCCCTGCTCCAGACTTTTTGCTCATGGCTACTCTTCTTCTATAACTATGGTATGTTTGGAATAGATGCTCCTTTTTTTTCTATAGGTCGCCGATATTTTTAACGCCCATATCGGTGGCGATAGATTTAAAAGCACCGTGAACTTTATTTTTGTCTTTTTTATGGGAATCTCGGGAATTCCACAAACACGGATAATTGTGTAGCTTCTTTATTAAATTTAAAATGATATCGTTCGTCCACTCCATTCTACTAGACAGTGTTTATTTATTAAACATACTGACAAGACAAAAAGCAAAAAATCTGATTCGGGCGAATGGTTCGTCGAGTCAAATCTCACTTGATTGTATTCGCACAGAAGACGGAATCGCCGTGCAACGAAACGAACGCATGAACCAGCCCTCTACACTACACCTTCTATTCGTACGAATGGACGAATAGTGAGTAGCGGGCTTGCCAGCGAATGAACGAATGGATGAACCAACGAATGGTGAGTAGCGGGCTCAACTGTCGCCAATTATCCTTCGCACTATGCTACAGGTGTCTAGTAGGATGGACTTTTGGAGACGTAAATATAACTCTGGCTTTAAACCCAACTAATTTAAATTGATTTTCAGACTATTAGGTATTTCGCCTGTTGCGCCGACAACAACAGGAATGATTACTACCACGTCCATTTGCCATATTTGTTGGATTTCGTCTCTCAATGGTAAATATTTACTAATTTTTTAGTGTTTGTTTTTTTCATGTTAGCTGGGAGAGGTCCATCAAAACCCACAACAAAGGTTTTTTCTCATTTTTGAGGGTTAACTAAGATCTAGAATATTCTTTGGAATCGGTCGGTTAGTTTGAATTTTTCTCTTCTAGTAAAGTCGCTATCTTCCGTTTCACACACTGGTGGTAGTTCATACTGGTAGTGTCTGTACATCCCATATATATTTTAAGAAGTTTATGGTGTATAATTTTCCCCCTTCCTATTAAGTCGATCGAGATAGGCCTTCGGGGATAATGTTGTACAACCTGAGAGTATATAATATAGATATTTATTTTTCAGGTTATAAATACGGTATTTGACATTATCAATGTTTTTGGCAAGAATTCGTTCCTTGTACCCCTTCACTGGAATAACCTACCCTTGAAAGGCTGGGATAAAACTTTCTGTTTTCACAAGCAAATTCCCGGACCAAAGATAAGGAATAGCCGCTGCAGTGTCAACAGCTTCGCTCTCGATATAGGCTAGATACCTACCGTGAATTTGTTGAGGTTGTTTCGGCGGTAGGGTTAAAATTTCGGTAAGCTTATCTTAGAGGAGTAGGCTTGTTGTTTGCTCGGATCACTGCCATATGCAACTCGTTGGATTCCGACTGTTGTGTCTTGTTTTTGCATCTGGGATTCCGTCGAGCCTACACGATAAATGGATTTTTTCAGTCAGTTCAAGTCAAAACTTGGTATTAGTCCATTTGATTATACCAAAACTATATGAGATTCCAGATGTTAAGTATATGTTAATTTGGCCGTGTTGCTCGCCGACAGTTTTTTTCTGAGAATTAAGCGCAATCTTTAAAGATAGGGGTCTCTTGCTGCCTGCTTTGCCAGTTGATAAATCTCTAGTTTGGAGGTACTCTAAATATTTATAGTTTTCGTCTTCCTCAATTCCAATTACTGCACATTGGTCTACGTTCACTTTATAACCCTCATGCCTAACCCATTGCCCTCTATTCATTTTGCACTTGTCGAGACCAAATTTAAGTGACTTTTGGTTTGGGCATAAAGTAGGGTTACCACTTTTTTACAAAAATTGGAAACGAGGGGGAAGGGGGCAGCGGTCGATTGTGCCGCGTGCGGCTCGCCGATAACAAAATCGCTACTTTCAAAAGTTCTTTTAAATACAGCATAAACTATTATTTGAGATTGAATGGAGTTTTCTAAATAAAGTCGCTGATTCTAAGCATTTACTACTGCCTAACTAAATTTGAAGGAATATTTTTTATTAGATTTTGCTGCCTCCAAAACAGCATTATTTTTTTCGGAGTCATAGAATTCCTGGCATTTTTTTTAATTAAAATAAATTAATAATTCTGAATGAACTAATTCTATAGAACAACGATTTCTTTCGTCTCGCCTTTTGGTAGCCATCACAGAAAAAATTTGTTCAGAAAATGCAGGACTGGCACACTTAACAAAAATTAAATTAACGAAAAAACCTTAGCAGCATTTTCAAAACGATTAAAAAGAAATTGCCATTTTTTTGGTGTGTGTAAATTTAAAAGATCGTTTTCAATTTCTTTGCAATTTTCAGAAATCTGCATCACCTCATCAAAAAGCTGGTTCATATCGATTTGCAAAATTTTTTCGATAATCTCCTTAAAATCTGAAAATAATGGTAATTTTATTTTTAAATTTAATTTGCCGACCACACTGTGCCGACTGTCTTCAGAAAAGTCATACCATTTTTCAATGTATTGGATAGATCTTTGATAAAATGCATTGTAGTTTATTCTGAGTGGTCGCGACAAGAGATTTCAACTTAACTTTGGTTTTAAAGCCATAAAAATTGTTTTCTATTCTATTGATGAGGGTCTTCTTAAATCAGTCATTATACTGA
Source organism: Kuschelorhynchus macadamiae (assembly GCA_030620095.1). Lineage (NCBI taxonomy): Eukaryota > Metazoa > Arthropoda > Insecta > Coleoptera > Curculionidae > Kuschelorhynchus > Kuschelorhynchus macadamiae. The sequence goes on from JAUTXW010000365.1 coordinate 1,085,826, forward strand.
ATATGTCGTGCCCAGTTGTTTCCTTAGATTCAATTTTTTTAATAAAAGCTTCTAAAACACTGTGTGATTACAAAAAAGTAGATACATCTCAACTTCATGCGAAAGTGTACTACTAACTTCATCTATTTTTAACAGTTTTCTAATGTGCGAAGGACAGTTTTAGTTGGATTTAAAGATAACCAACGCGTACCAACGTGTCTCATTAATTCCCCGCCATTCACAGTCCGTAAATTCGTGACACAATTTGAGTTCCAGAACATTTAAAAACTATCTCTGTGTTTGCACTCTTTCGAAAACAAACCAAAGCGTACCTCATTGAAAGACCTTTTTACTGCGTTAATGATTTTTATAATGAATAACTCTCATTAAAATGTTTTTTATTTGTATGTTTACTTAAATCTTTTTAGGTGTCATGTTCCAGCTAGCATAGAATTTGAAAATCATTTTATAGGGGAATGAACTGTCTGTTAAAATGAATTATTTTTATTACGTATTAGATTAAAGTTATACATTTTCTTTTTTTTAATACACTCTAACTACTATATTAGCTCTGTACACTTTTTGTTTAACAAAATAGAGTTTAAGGTCGTGTAATTTTAATTTCAATGTCATCGAAATTTTTCACCTCGCATATATATATTGTATATTTCCTTATTGTTAAGGTCACCTGGTTTCATTAATCGCTTTACGGCAACGTTATGTTCTAACGAATATTTTATTTACAATTTATGTACTTGCATTGACCTATCAAAAAATATGATTTTTTTTTCAATTAATATTTCGCTTTTTCATTGTTTTGTGTTTTTTAAGGTAAATATCACTTTGTCCTTAGAATTGTAACAATTTTCCTGTGGCAATAATGCATACTTTTGTTTGTTGCTTGTTTGTTTGGAAAATATTTTCTAAGAATTGTTTCCATTCTTTCCCAGAATGGGTGAAAGTTACTTTGCACTGTATCTGAGAGACACCAATGAAATGCATTAAGTGATTTTTTGCTTTTATTTAAGTTTGTTAGGGAAAATATCCTTTTAGATATAATTTTTATTTTTTTATTTTCCGATATTTTAGTTAAGAATCGTCCGAAAATGATATATCTTGAACTTTTAGGATTGAAATGATCTGGATTAATATCTTTTATTATATTATCTATTACGGTAGCAACTGGTAACTCTTGTTGGTTGAAACACAGTAAAATACAAGCAGTAACTATTTAGAAATGATTGAAATTCATAAAAATTGGAAGTTGTTTTAGTAATATCTATGTTAAAATCTCCAGATAAAATAACATGTTTTTAAGAGTATTTTAATTTTTTTCAGAAAATCCATGATTGATGAATTAGGGCTGCGATACACACACATTATGACACTCCTATATTCTAACATAATACTTAATTCCACAACATTCAAAAATTCTCTCGACACAGTAAGCATGCAACTCTAAAGGTGAATAAGAAATCTCCCTATGAGTATATATACAAACGCCCCCATGAATATCTACACAAAGTAGCCGCTAAAACATAGTCTTTCAAAAGAACACAATCGTCTTTCTTTAACCAAGTCTGAGTAAAACATAACACTTTGAATTGATGTCCGAGAGAAAAATATCCAAATATGTTGACGATGTTTGTTTGTGTAATAGATTTGTCACACCAGCATTATTATTTATTGGATCTGTATTTACAAATTTTAAAAACTGATTCCTAACCTGTAAACTTTTTGGTCAAAAAGTATGAGCAGTCTTTTTTTGTCACTTTCTTCGTTTTCTTTGGGCTGGTAATTCCATCCTTTCTGGAATTCTCACTTTCTCACTGTAATACCATTGGCAAAACAACATTCGGGGCTCGGCATCGCCGGGGTGTAAATGTTGAACTATGTGGAATTTATATGGGTGACACTTATATTTTTGCAAAATTGTTTGAGCATCAGACTTGGATACACCAGTTGCGCTGGCAAGAACACAAGGCGTCGCTTCTACATAGCCCAATACGTTTATTTCTTTTCCCTCTCTATCTTGTTTGGTGTATGCTTTAAGACGGGGCTGGATAAATGATCCGTGCTCTACTAAATTTAATTTAAGGTGAGTAAATACGTCTCGGAAACGTAGCCTTCTCTCTGGATATCTAATATGAACAAAAATGACTCCAAAGATATTATTCTAACCGTAGCGCTCAGAATACGTTACCTTTGTAAATATAAATCCGAAGCGACTTGGAGATTTTCATTAAATTGTATGAAACAAACCAACATATCACACTTTTTATTATTTTGGTAGACCGCCATTATTTCAAAATATGTAAATTTAATATAGAATATAGTTAAATAGAAACACCGATAAAACCGCAAAGTTTCTGACATTTTGCTTTATTATTCCAAACGCATTGGTCATAGACTATTACCTACTAATTAGACACAATATAAAATTTTAGAATAACTGCATATATACATGTATATATATATATATATATATATATATATATATATATATATATATATATATATATATATATATATATATATATATATATATATATATATATATATATATATATATATATATATATATATATATATATATATATATATATATATATATATATATATATATATATATATATATATATATATATATATATATATATATATATATATATATATGATAACTTTTTGACCTAACCACGTCTATTTATTCTGAGAACGGCCCTGCATTCTGCGGAAAAAACCATATAGGTTGCGATATACATTTGCGGGACGTGTCCGAGCTGAGAGTCGGTCAAGTGTCGGCCGTCACCCGGAAGTAAAATTGCACCATACAATTGCGTGCGTCTGTTCACACATCACCGTACCGTGTGTGGAAACCGGTACGAGAGCGATCCGAGACCGAAAGCGAAGTAGTTTTGTTTAAGGTTGGCACACTCATTTCCGAGACGTGTCCGTGCCGAAACCCGACCGTCATCCGTCCGTGTCTTGGTCCGTTTTTCTAGAAACCACACATGTCCGACCCTTCGCCGTTGGCCATGATTTTCTGCCAGTCTGCAGTCTGAATTCGTGGTCCTAACGTGGCTGATTATTGACAAAATGTTCGTTGATTTTCGTAACAGTGAATTAGGGATTATAGCACTCGTGTTGGTTCTTCCATACTTGATCTTTTTATTCCGAATTTTTGTATTTCTCGTTGCTGTGGTCACAGAGTACCGGAAATTTTCTAACTTTTTTAATAAGTCGCTCAATATCCATATTCTTGCTTGCAATTATTTGGTTTCGTTCACAAAAGTGCATCAAAATACATAAATCTAAGCACTATTTTCCCTGAAAACGCAATCTAAATGCAAGACGACACTGGGCCGTTAAGGTCGAAAAGTAAACAAAACTACTTCGCTTTCGGTCTCGGATCGCTCTCGTATCGGTTTCCACACACGGTACGGTGATTTGTGAACAGACGCATGCAATTGTGGCGTTTCTGGCAGAATATATAAAACAAAATGTCTAAATATAATACTTATATATGGATACATTTGTTGACGGCCCGAACACAAGTAAGTTTTTTTTTTCATTTGAAAAACCATTGATACGTAGCAAAAAAGTATTTTATATAAATAATAAATGTATTTTATCTTTTCAAATATATTTTATAAAATATCATAAATTACTTAAAGCCAATTTTTTATGACAAATTATGATTATTATTAATAAAAAAATTATTTATTTTAATAAAATCTTTTCAAATATATTTTATAAAATATCATAAATTATCAATTTTTTAAGACAAATTTGTTTTAATCAAATTATTTAAATAAAATTTAAAGCCTGCCAGTTGGAATACTTCTGATTATTATTCAGGAAATGGATTATTAAATGATTTTGTAAATTTTGATGATCTCTCAGACCCATCAACATTTTCATTTTCTCTGAGGTTTAAACCAGCTGTCTGTTCAGGCCATCGGTAGCTTTCATTTTTCCGAATTAAGTTGTTCAAAACACATGCAGTCATCACAGCCATTGTTAAGTTCTCCTGCTTTCCTTGAAGTCTTCTCGAGAATATTCGAAATTCTTGTTGCAAAATACTGAATGGATTTTCAGATATCCTCCTGGCTCGACTTAAACGGTAGTTAAATGCCCTCATTATATATGTTTTGAGAGGGAAGGCTTCGCCAGGCATTCTTGGAATGCTAAGTTTGTCGTTTTCCAACGACTTACCTACATTTGAGTTTCCGAGAATACCTTCGTCGGAATTTTTTCCATAAGCTCCCACGTCTACTGCAATAAAGTTGTAGCACGGATCAACCAGAGCCATAAGAAAGAATATGTTTTCTTGTAATTCCAGTATAGGCTTCCTGATAATTGTGGAGCCTTTCCCAAAACTGATCTGCAACCTTCCCCAAAACTGATCTGCTATGGCGTGTCATTAATTTTCTTTCGGCACTGGCATCACCTCATCCAAAAGAACATTTACCACTGTTCGGTAGGTGTATGCATAATAGCTGCGACCGTTGATTTGCCTAATCTATAACTATAGAAAATTGTCTTGAAGGAATCTCCAGTAACAAGGAACCTAGAACAAAACAGAAATACATTTTGTAACTTAGACATAACTTTTGTAAACCTAGACAATATAATTCACATACTTCTTAGTCAAAACATAATATATAGTTTTTAATATTTGACTGGTAAAAACCGGAGTCGCGATTATATCTGTAACTGCATCGTAGATAAGAGGTTAGAATTTGAACACTTTAATGTCCGTTCTCTCTCTAAGTCTTACGAACTGTTTTCCACTGTGTTGAACAATTCTGATCTGGACTTTCTGAAACATGGCTTTCTACCAACTTACCTACTTCTGCTTTTAATATTAATGATTATAATTTAGTTCGACGTGATCGGGAAAGGAGGGGTGGTGGAGTTGCGTTTTACGTTAAGAGTTTATTGTCTTTTAACTTACTGGAGATCGGCAGTGCTCAAGCTGTCCTTGAACAACTTTAGATCTCCATAAAAATTGCTGATAAGGGAATTTGCATGGGAACGCTTTATAGGCCACCTAACTTTAATTTGTCTCAGTGTCTTGATTTACTGGAGGAAAGTTTGGTAAGCATTATTCCTGAATTCGATTATGTCGTATTTGGCGGTGACTTGAAAAACATGATCAAAGCTATTTATTGTTTTCAATTTTTTTAAATAAATACGGTCTTATATAAGGCATTAATCAGCCAACACGTATAAGCAATAATACAAGTACTTTTATTGATTTAATAATTTCTTCAAACCCGGATATTGTCTGCGGAACATGGACATTTAAAATGAAGGGCATCTCGGATCATGATATGGTCCATTGTAAGATAAAATTACGCAAACCCAAACCAAATCCTTTTTTCAAAACAAATAGAGATTTTTCATCCTTTAATTATAATCAATTTCTTGGCCATTTAAGTTTGATATATTGGGATCATCTGTTTTCTTTGGATGACGTTGATGAGATGATTGATTTTTAAAATTTTAACGTGTTAAATTTATTTAATAAACAAGAACTCTTTAAAACAGCTAAGATTACTAAACCACCAGCACCATGGCTCACTGAAAATTTAAAGATCATGATTAAGTCAAAAAGCATCCTACCTACTATGTCAAAAATTCTAGAAAAAATTGTATACGAACAACTTAATAAATTCCTAAACGCTAATAATATTCTTCCCTCTACACAATCAGGATGCACAGCTAGGCACAGTACCTCAACAGTTCTTCTTAACGTAACAGACAATATTTTCAGGTCATGTGACAAAGGCTAAAATACATTTTTAGTTCTATTAGACTTGAGTAAGGCCTTCGACACATTGAATTATGCCCTAATGAATGTAAAATTAAAATATTTCGGTATTGGAGAAGAAGCTCTAATGTTTTTCAGAAGTTACTTTGATAACAGACGGCAACGAGTGGCATATAATCATATTGTCTCGGAATTTGAACTCCGTTCCACAGGGAACCATACTGGGACCAATTATGTTCTCTATATACACGTCTGATTGAAATAAAATATTTCAAAATGGTTCTTCACATCAATATGCTGATAATACTGAATTTTACATATCTTTTAGGTTACCTGATTTAGAGACAGCCATTGACAATATTAATGCAGATCTGCACTTACTTAGTACATACTTCAAAAATCACCACCTTGTTCTAAATGAAAATAAAATACAGTTACTAGTTTTTGGTAAAAATAGAAACCAAATTATCTATCAGAGTTTTAATATACTGTTAAATGGTACAAAATTAGACCCTACAGATAGTTGTAAAAATTTAGGAGTTTTTATAAATAATAATTTAAAGTTTGAGAGTCATGTTTCCTATCCTCTGCAAAAAACGTACAGTAAACTAGAGATTCTTTATATAAATAAAGATATTTTAGATACCCATATTAAACTTAAATTGACTGATTCTTTAATTTTGTCACATCTTTCATATTGCACTGCTGTCTACCGGCCTGTCTTGGCGCAGAGGGACAAATTAAGTCTGCAGAGATTGCAAAATGCCTGTATTCGTTTTAGTTATGGTTTACGTAAATATGACCACATCTCTGCAAGCTTCTCTCAGTCTGGATGGTTAAACCTTGAGTATTGTTACCTGACACAGGTTCTAAGCATTGTGTTTAAACTACTTTTTTATAAAGAGCCCACATATTTGTACCAAAAGCTTACACGGCTATCCGATATTCACTGCCGTGTTACCCGCTTTAACCACTTATTTACTTCAATTTCAACATTCCTTTAGTTGTAATGCCGTTACTCTATTTAATAAACTTCCCGCTAACGTCAGAGAGTCCCAAAACCCTAATATGTTTCGGAGAAGAGTGGGTGAGTTTGTAAGACGACAGAGAGAGTAACATTGGAAATAGTCATATGTTATATTATTGAATATGATGTGTGTATGTGTAAATGATTTAAAAAGTTTCTGAATTGTTCTGTTTTGCGCATATGGTTAGCTATAGAATAATAATTATAAATATTAATTTCAGTTAAGGAGGTTGTATAAGAGCAACATTGTTGCATACCGCCCTCTTATTCTTTAATTTCGTTAACTGGTAGGTTCATGAAATAAAAAACATTTTATTATTATTATTATATAGAGTGTCCTTCATAAAGTTTACATTATATGGGATTTTTTTATTATTGACTTCTAAGACAAATTTATTCTTGATAAAGTTGTTGCATAAAGAAAGAATAGTTTTGACAGTGTCTAACCTTACGTCAGATATAAACGGTGTTCAAAAGATACAAAAATGTGGGTTTACAATTTTAAAAATGTATGAAATTAAAATTTGTAAGACGTCAGAATTAAATAACTTAACTATACATGTTTAAAAGCCTAATAAAGTTTTTCGATATGAGTTACGGTTATTTTGGAATTTGACCTTAAATATTAAAAAAAAAAATGTTTTTTGATTCAATTCGACAATAATCGCAACTCATATCGAAAAACTTTATTCGACTTTTATTTATGTTTGAGTTAGGTTCTTTAATTTTGCCGTCTTGCAAATTTTAATATCAAAAATTTTTAAAATCGTAAGTTTGTAAAAAACCTACATCATTGAAGCCAAAGATATCTCGTGAATCCAAACCAAAAGAATCAGCATCCAGCCAACTTATAGCAAACGTTTTGGCGGGGAAACAGACGAAAACCCAAAGATAGCCGTAGAAGTGCCAGAAAAACATCCAGTTGATGCTTTTTTGAACGGCATAGCGCCATACCTAAAGTCGCTCAACCCCCTACTGCTACACCCAGCGAAAGGTAGTATTTTCTCGGTAGAGCAGGAGTATGAGTTGAGACAGCTGATGAGCAATCAAAATCAGTCAACAATAATTCCCTCTTGTATCTATAGCTAATATAACCACACCTTATATTTTTAAATTAATAGACTTTTGTCAGAAATTTTCATCTAATTTTTAAACGTAACAAGTAACACAAAAATAAGTCGTTTAGAGACTAAATTCAGTTAATAACTAACTAGGTGCTAAAAAGGAAGGATTTTTTTACCTTAAACATACAGGCAGACGTTCCTTAGGAGAAATGGCCATCCATTAAAAAGTGTCTTTTCTCTGCAACTTTGCCTGAACCATTCTCAGGAGCTTATGAAATGTGGCCTGTGGCATTCTGAAATATTCGTAAAATTTGGTATCATCGTCCACCAGATGGGAAAACGGTGTCCGCAAATCCGCCTGGAGATGTCTTGTTTGCCAAGCACTATGTTTCCACTTTCTTTTCACCTTCTTTTGTCTATTTTTCATTATTTTCTCTTCTTCATCCAATACGAGTGCTATAATTCCTTCACTGGTCCGAAAATTAGAGAATATTTTATCAACAATCAGCCATGTTAAGACCACGAATTCAGACTGCAGACTGGCGGAAAATCACGGCCAACGGCCGGACATGTGTGGTTTCTAGAAGAATGGATCGAGACACTGACGAATGACGGACGGGTTTCGTCACCGACACGTCTTGGAAATGTGTATCCCAGCCCTAAGGAACAGTGTTTGCCTTTTTGGTAGGTTATCAGATAACTGGGATACGAAGGATGCCTGAAAATGCAACATTTTTAAAAACGCCCTTTATCTCAAAAACCAAGAGTTTTGAAAATTCTGCTGACACTATCTTTAATTTCACAAAAAAGTAGTATACTGTCGCCAAAACCGCAACCCTCTATCTTTAAAAATAAGGCAAAAGTGCCGAAAATGAGATACCCTGTATGTATTTTTATTCATAATGCCAATGTCTTATAAACAATTTTAATAAAGCTAACAACTCCTAAACTGAGTTTAGGCGATTATATATTTGAAATAATTGTCACGATATTATTAAATATAAAAAGGATTTACTAAAAGGTTATGTTTGTGCAACCACATTATGTCAGGTAACGGATGATATATTTAAAGCCCTTGATAATAATCTAGCTATTGTTTTGGTTCTTTTGGATTTTACTCAAGCTTTTGACATGGTCAACCACGAAATATTATTGGCTTTGTTGCAGTGTCTGGGTTTTAGCGATTCTGCGGTGGCACTGGTGTCTTCTTTTTTGTTATACAGAAAACAAAGAGTAGTACATGGTGGTAAAATGTCCTTAATGTTGTCTCTGGGGTGCCTGAGGGTAGTATTCTGGGTCCATTACTATATACTCTCTATACGTCGCAATTAATAAATACATTTCGATATTGTAGCCATCATTGCTACGCAGATGATACCCAGGTATATTATTCCTTTAAAAGTACTGATATAGCCGAGGCTAATAGGTGCATTAACGCAGATTTGGACACTTTATATAGTGAAACTCAAAAGATACTCTTAAAGATTAACCCAACCAAATCAGTAGCTATTCTTTTTTGTAGTGATAACAATCGAATGAATATTTTAGATAACTTAAATCTACACATAAATAATGATCCAATAGATTTTAAAAACTCTGCCAAAAATCTGGGACTCATAATGGATCATAAGCTTAGATTTAAAGAACATGTTACTCTTAAACTAAAAAGTGGATATGCCGCCTTAAAAACAATATTTTCGCAAAGGCACTTTTTGAGCTATAACATTAAGAAAATGCTTTGTGATGCACTAGTGTTATCCCCATTAAACTTCCGTGACACCATCTATGGACCTTGTGTTGATAATGCCGATGCTAATAGATTACAAAAATTCCAAAATTCCTGTCTAAGGCTTATTTTTGGTATAAGAAGACGTGAACACATTTCTCATAAGTTAAAAGAAGCAAATTGGTTAAATATGCACAATAGACGAGTCTTAAATGCTCTTGTCCTTTTTTATAAAATTCTTATGTTTAAGACTCCACCATATTTGCACAAAAAAATAACTTATCGTACTGACGTGCATAATCTTGATATAAAACGAAAAAATCTATTAACTATACCGTCACACAACAAAGAATTTTTTAAAAGGTCTTTTTCTTATTTAATTCCACATTTAATAAACAAATTCAAAATAAATGAGTTTACTGTCTCAGAAAAAGTTTTCAAGAGAAAAACCAAACTACTTCTTCTAAACCATATTTGATTGATTGTCTATGCCACAAAATGCCATCTTCCATTTTCTTCTATGTGTTTTTTTAAATTTTTTAAAAAAAATTAACTGCTAGCTGCTTATAAATTTCTTTTTCATTTCTTATATTTTTGGCCTCAACAGAATCCGGGGAATGAACATCCCTGAAATCTGAAAACAAGGCCCGTTACTTACCATGATTATTGTCATAATAATAACTGTTATTTTAAGTTCATTCGTTAACTGTATTTATTGGTAACTAATAAACGTATTATTATTATTATTATTAAAAGAAATGAAGAAAAAGATAACCGGTGGTGGAAATACACTTTTTTCAAGCATCGCCGGCAGCAAGAGAAACGGCACCCCCACTTACCTGGGAGTTTTGTAATTATTTTAATTTTCCACTTATGGCATAATACCGGACAATTTATACGATTAAAACAGGCGTACGTTAAACGATTGCTCTTGTGCATAAATGACCCACGAATAAGAGCTAGAAAAACTCTTCATAATTACTAATTGGCTGTCTGTCTATTCATCCAAAAATAAAAAATCGGCAGTTGGCCTTTACTCGAAAGTTACCGCATAATGAATTTCACCACACAGAGATAAAACAGTTTAGTTATTTAGTTTAGATAACCTGTAATACATTAATTTAACATTTTGACAGTTACGAGGGAAGGGTAAAATTGTGGAACCTGGTCCTTGTGTTTACTTTATTTATCTGGATTGGTAAATTATATGTCCTTTGCTTTTGTTTTATATATAAATAAAACAACAGTTGAATTAAAAGTTATGTAACAGATAACATCTCTTTATTTTCCATTAATTTCACCGCAAATATAATAATAATAATAGGTTATGGGGCCAGTATACGTGTAATTTATTTGAAATAGTGGAAGAGCGAGTAGGAGGTAATTTTCAAGTAGGATTCTGAAAATTAGTAAATTTCGTTAATTAAACAGTTAACCTTGTTGTTTTCTATCAATCACTTTTGGCAACAGTCTAAACGGATAAAATTCGAGGATACAATATTCAGAAGTTTGATGGCGGAAACTTCCAGTTATGGAAATATTAAATGGAAATAGTGTTTCGCGCCGAAAATTTGCTAGAATTGATTAATGGAATGTATCCTTGTCACGGTGCTGAAGACTCTAAGAAACAAGATGAGTGGGAATCTTTAAATGCTCGTGCTATATTAATCTCTCTACTTCAATGGAATTTGAACAACTTCAGACTTTAATGGTATGCAAAAATGCTCCAGAAATGTGGATATCAGATGTCATTGCCGATATTGACAAGATAGCTAAACTTTTGGGAAGTTTACCTCATCAATAAATCGTTTTTGTTACTACGTGGGATTCCTATGATGAATCAAAACAAACTTATGACAATCTATCTACAAGATTATTCAAGGAAGAACTTACGGGTTCACAAAATGATGAATGTATCCAAGTTAAAGTGGCTATATTAAAAAAATCGAACTTTTTGTTTTTATGTTATAATTATGAAACGTGTTAAAAATGCAAAAAATGGTTAAAAGATTTGAAACATCTTAAAGTCAGAACTGTTTCTAAAAATGGTTTAAGAGATGTATTTATTAGTAATAATCCCTATACATCAACAAACACTTTAGGTTAAGTTTTTAAGTATTATATATGTTTTTACTACTAATATTGTAAGTAATTTTCCATGTAAAGTAATTATATAATAACTAACAAGCCTACTATATATCAACAAACACATTTCTTTTCCGTTACATAACAGTAATTATTCAAAGTTACTGTTTCTAATCTGTTTACTAAATTACAACTTTTAAGTATCAGTACCTTCTTGAACTTTGCATTACGTTCAAATGTACTCCTATAATGTATTGCTATAAAGTAAAACGAGTCGTTGCAGAGTAGAAAATGTTATCGTCTACTGCTACTTTAAACTGGCTATTACCAGTCGTTATTCTTCTGTTGCAACTTAGAACTAAGAATTACAGTAATTATTTACTACAAGTGAACTATTACCTCTCGTTCTTGAGGTTCCGGAGATAGGAGGCGTTGGTACGAGATTCGGACGGTGATTTTATAAGGACAGTGGCAACAATAGAGTAATCTATTTTTAATTGGTTCGGCCATATTGCTGCTAAAATCGTTTTGTTTACTTTTCGCCTACGTCTGGTTTTTATGAGGTTTGTTGTTTCAGTGTCTCATTTTATTAGTTTTTGTGACTATTAAAATGAATTCAAACAAGAAGTTTTCAGCCATTGGCCACATGGAGTAATGTATTTAAGCCTGGTTCACCCGTTTTTTGCTTCTAAATATAAAGTGTTTGTGATGAATGTGTAAATGAATATGACCGTAAATGTCTTAAGTTTACTCTAAGAAAAGTTATTAAATATTGCAAATTATTATATTTTGGTTTTATTTTGCGGTAAAAGACAATATTTTTTCATGTCTTAGTGTATGTTTTACTTCATTCAGCACCTCAATTTGAGGTAGAAGTTCTTTAAGATTAGCATAAAAGAAACTATTTTGTAGGCCTTCTTCATTACATATTACATTACTAAATTCACTTGGCAGACAACTCTCATTAATCGCTTGCATAAATATTGTTATTTGTTAAAAATCTAAATGAAAAAGTAAGTTTGTACTACGCAGTTCGAATAGATTATTAAATTAAAACATTAACATAATCCTAGATTTACAACGACAGAGACAGAGGTTGTCGATATAAAAATAGATTAATTTAGTCATATTTTGCGAAAAACTAACGAAAATATGGGTGCCTTTAGAAATTTTGCATCAAGTTGGCGGGTGGGCTTCTATTGTCGCCACTGTCATTCTAAAGCATTGTAATTCGGTCTACAGCTATTAATTAGTTGTGTATGTGTTATGTTATCGTCTACGAGTAACAAGTTAAAATGGTTCACAATGGCTTCACATACCATAAGAAAAAAAAAGTAGCTTTTGTCACTCAGCCACATTTTTATAGAAAAAATTAAAAATATCACAACTTGGTTAAGTCATACCTAAAGAAAGCAACCTGAAGCGGTATTTTAAGCAAACAAAAAATGAAAACGATGGGTTATGGTTATGATAGATGGCAGAATTATAGTAGTGACTCAAGTACCGCAACTCTCCGCATGCTACGACACAACGCATTAAGTTTTAAAGAATCGGCGGAATGTTCCCAAATCGTAACCGCTTGGTAATAATATACAGTATAGGTTTAATAAGAACTTTGTAGATAACTTTATTCGTACCACCTTAGTTTTCAAGACCAGTATAAGTGACAGTTGCATATTTAAAGAATCCAAAACTATAAAAGCGTATGGGAGCAGTCGTGGACACTTGATGTTAAGTAATTTTCTCAGTAAACAAATGCAGCCAACCTAAAAGTAAAAGTCCAATAGAACACCATTGTTTATTTTCATCTCCCCTATAAATATTTAGCTACGATGTTTGTTTATAGTTTGAGTATAAAGATTAAAAATTCGTACAAATTAAACACTAAGTTAAAAAAAGAATCACTCTTTTATTAATTAATCATGATAATTACTATTTAAACTAAAGTCCAAAATTACATTTCTGAGATTTAAATTACCCAATATATTTGGCCAAAATGTATTGAAAATAGAGAGATTGCCTGCGTTTTGCACTTTAGGTACTCAGCATAGCCAGAAAACTAAGTGAAACGCATGTATCCTACCTCAAATACCAATAACGTATTCTATACGCTCTACACCATATTCCCAATTTGAGTATAAACTAAACTAAAGACTAAAAGTGCTACTTGGGAACAGTATAGTAAAAGCAATCAAAACCAAGTATTGAGCGCAGAAATTGCTTTGCAGATAGTTCTGCAAGGCAAATGGTTTACCTCCTTAAAACCTATAAATCGAGAAATATGCATTTAAATTTGAGATAATTAATTTCTTTGTGCAGAAGGTACCGAACAGTTCAAATTTCTCCAGTTGTACATGACAGAAAAACACAGTATGATCTTTTGGATACACCTTTTTTTTATTAGAGATGTTACAAATAGAAGGTATCAAGTTATGTTTAATCATGAAGAGTTAGAGGTTAATGATGTTCAAAATAATTTGGTAGTTTCTGATGTTAAACTACCAAATCAGTGTAATAAAATGTTGTTTGAGGCTTCTCCAGTACTTCAGAGAAATGCAGATGAAACTAATACCGTTTTTCTTTGGCATGAAAGGCTTGGATATATAAATGTTAATATTTTGAAGAAAATGGCCAATGATGGTTTAGTTCCTGATTTAAAAGCCAATCAATTTGGTCATTTAAGAAGTTTTGATGCCAAAGCATTTGCATTTATTTCAAAACCGTTTCGATAAAAATTTGAAAGGAAGAGCGGTAAGGTATTTTTAGTGGGGTATGATGGTAGTAGCCCCAATTGCCGACTTTATGATGAGAAAACCTGAAAATTGTTCATAGGGATGTAAGTTTTAACAAAGCAATATCTTTAAATAAACGTTTCTTAGCAGATCAACAAAATTTGTCCTATTCGTCTGCTTTCAAAGTAGAGAATCATATTGGGTCGGAGTTAACTTTATCTACAGCTCAGGAAGATAAAACCTGTATTTTAGAGGAAAATGAATACGAAATTATGCCGAGATCAGAAACATCAAAAGAAATAAAGAAATGTTATTTCAAGTTGAAAATGATGAAAACATCGTTAAAAATGTCAATATGTGAAATCAAGAAGAAAATGTAACATCAATTGCCAAAATGAAATTGTCAATGTTATTGGCAAGAATTTTTTGCGACCTGAGAAAATGAGACGGATTAAAGTTCACAGTTCGTTTTGATGATTATTTCTGTACTACAGTAGGTACAGAAGTGATTGATGAACCTAGAGATTACATAGAAAGTGAACAGAAAAATGAGTGGTTTCGAGCAGTGAGAGAGGAAATGGCCTCGCTTTTAAAAAATAAGTAAAGTGTACACCAGATGGACAAATTTTAAGATTTAAAGCCCGACTTTTGCACTAGCTGCTTTCAGATATTTGGATATTTGTTAATTTAACATAAAAACAGCATTTTTAAATGGAATTTTAAAAGAAGATGTTTACATGGTACGACCTAAGGGTTTTTTAGTGAAGATAAAAGTTTAATTTGTAAACTAAACAAAAGACTTTTTGGGTTAAAACAGTCTCCTCGATGTTGAAATGAGAAATTTGTAAAATTTCTTACCAATTATTCATTTAAACAACTGGAATCTGATAAATATATTTTTTACGGAAATTTTGAACAGCAAGAAGTTTTTCTTTAATTATTTGTGGATGATGGATTACTTATTTGTAAGTTTGTAAACAAATAATTCCTAAACTATTGGAAGATCTTAACCACATGTTTGAAATAACCATATCGAGTGCAGATTATTACGTGGGTATAGAAATCAAAGGAAACCGGGAAGAGCGATGTATCTACATAAGTCAGAAAGGCTACACAGATAAAGTTCTAAACAAGTTTAATCTGGGGGAATGTAAATCAAGTGCCATCCCATCCAGTGCTATTTTACAGATACAGGAATTTCTACCCGGAGAAGAAGAAGATATGAAAAATGTGCCATATAGAGAAGCTGTTGGTTGTTTAACGTTTTTAGTGGTGGTAAAAGACCTGACATAATGTTTGCTGCGAGCTAAGTTTGCAGTTTTTTTAAGTAGCCCTAAGAGAAATCACTGGACAGCAGTAAAGAAAATACTTAGGTATCTTACATCATACAAAGGAGTTCTTACGTTTTGCTGCGAAGGAATTAACTTTTGTTGCATACTGTGATGCCGATTTTGCTGGTAATTTATACCCTAGATATTCTATGAGTGAATATGTTATCATCTTAACCGAAACACCTATCATTTGGTCATCTCGTTCACAGAAGTGTGTTGCTCGAAACCTTTACAAAAGCAGAAATAAACAAAGAAGGGGAGAATTGTGGTACTTGGTCCTTTGTTTACTTTAATTATCTAGCCTAGTACGTTGCACAGTATTTGCTTTTGTTTTATATATAAATAAAACAACAGTTGAATTAAAAGTTATAAACAGATAACATCTCATCTTTATTATTCACTAATTTCACCTTAAATATTGTAATAACAATAGGTAAAACTCTTTCCTTCAAAAATAAATATTTTTTACTCCGGTAGCCGGAGCTTCCCTCATGATGAAACATTCCTTTTATCAAAAAAAAAAAAAAAAAGTGAAACATTACAGTTTTTATAATAATAATGTGTATAAAGTTGTTACCAACTAATTATATGCATATATGTAAAAACTGTTTTATCTGTGTGTGGTGAAATTCGTTACGGGGGAAGTTGCAGATAAAGACCAATTTACCGCTTTTTTTACAAGCATAAAAAAACAGTTACAATAAAAAAACAAAAAGTTTCCGAAATTGATAGAGGATAATTTTTGAGTACCTATTATATATAGGATTGGAAAAGAATAGCTATCTATCTCTCTAAAGATAAATATAAAATAATATAGAGTAATAATAAATGTGGGTGATTTTTTCACGATTACAATAAAGTTAGGATTTTTAAGGATACAAGTTCAATTTTTATTATACTGGCCTATTATTTCTTATTTTTAATATGAAATTATTTTTCACCGAAATAAATTTTTTTCCGTTTTAACAAAATTTTAAATAAAATTCAAAAAGAAAAAATGGTGTCTCTTCAACAATATAGTATTTTAATGTCCATTTCCATAGTATAGTTTCTCTTATTACTTTATGATTATTCTTTTGCTACTTTGCTTAAAAAAAAATATCATTTAAATAAATAATCCATCTCAACCAATGCACATACATTTTATTTAAACAAAAAAAACTGCAGATCAATTGCCAGGAATTGATGACACAGAACATA
This sequence comes from Kuschelorhynchus macadamiae, assembly GCA_030620095.1. NCBI lineage: Eukaryota > Metazoa > Arthropoda > Insecta > Coleoptera > Curculionidae > Kuschelorhynchus > Kuschelorhynchus macadamiae. Next base: position 1,102,746 of record JAUTXW010000365.1, read on the forward strand.
GGGTACACGTTCTAATGTTTTTACCTTTTCAGATCACTTTGAAATTTAGGTACGATTAGTAACTTATTAAGATGCATATTTTGATAGACAATTTTTTAAAATTATTCTTCATTTCCGGTTTAACCTAAATATATATCAGTTAATAAAAGGAACCCTGTATATTTTTTTGAATAGTCGTATTCTGTGTGAAATTCCCTTTCCAATGATGTTTCACAAGTCATATTTTTTTTGCCAAAATGGCGGCACTAAAATCGGTTTTCTGAAAAACGTGATATTCAGCATATGACATATAAAACAAAAGAACTTCTGAGGTGACCAAATTAAAATGAAACTTTTTAGGTCAGAAAAGGCATGAAAGCATGTTATTATGTTTTTTTTTCAAAATATTACGCCTTTTCGAAAAAAAAAATAGAAATATCTACTTTTAATGTAAATTTTCTGCCAAAATTTAAATTGGACCTTGTATATTTTATTTATCCGTTTAATTTCACGTTAAATTACGTTTCCAATAATGGGACACAATTTATCCTTTTATCGTTAAATTACAAGAATATTTCGACTTTTCCTCCGAGCTAGATAATTTTTTATCGGGAAAACTAGTGAACCAAAATTTACCATTTTTGTTAGTTAAACTATGTTAGATTTATTTACCCATCATTTTTAGTAGACTAAGTATTCTATTTAGTGTCGACATGTGTCGGATTTGCTTATAACATTTAAACTTAAATGACCAGGCTTTAGGTTGGCCATTTTATACCCATACCTGTATAAGCAGTGTTAGCGATTCGAATACTCTAATCTTAATGTTCCAGTTTATAGATATAGGTAAACTGGCCATTTTATTTTTATAAAAACGTGATAGTTAGATAGTAATATTATAGGCATTGTGAAGTAATTTTTGGTTATATTAATTTTAAGTTTAATTATTTCTAGATGGAGAAAAAGTAGTATGTTATGAAAAAGAAAATAGCATACCTAATACGGCCATCATTATCTGGTTATTGGCAGTTGAAGTAACTCATCTTTGAGTTCTTTGATGTTTAAAAAATAAGGTATTTCTGAAGTAGACATTAAAACGTTTATTTTAGCAATAAGAAATAAATTTTACAAAGAAAACTACAATTTAATTTTGTTTTTAAAGAGTATTGTAATCGTGAAAAAATCACCCTCACAGATTTTTCAGATCTTCACGTTTCAGGGTCTCTAGATGCCGAAAAACATGTTTTTTAAATTCCGTCGGTCTGTCTGTCTGTCCGTCTGTCTGTTCGTGACATAGCTAAAAATCTACTTAACCGATTGAAATTTTGGTCAAAAATTAAAGGTTATATGGGGATGACCCCGTAACATTTTGGTAAAAATCTACTATGGTGAAACAGAATGGCCGCCTAGTAAAATGTTACAAAATTATTATTAAAAAACTACTTATCCAATGTATCTGAAATATTGCACAAATATCAAGTATTATGATAGAATCAACTGGGAACATTTTGGTACGAATCCAAGATGGCGGAACAAAATGGCGGCTTAAAAAAGTATTTCAAAATTCTGATGCCTGACAAAACTGCTAATGGATTGTTTCAAATTGTGTGCCATAACTAATTATGGTATAGGGATCAACTAGTAAAATTGTGGTAGGTACTAATTCATGATGGCCGAACAAAAAACTACTCATCAGATTAATAGTCAAAAATTAAGGGACATATCAGGATGATGTTTTGCTAAATATCCAATATTCCGGAACAAGATGGCGGCCTAGTAAAACGTTAAAAAAGTTATTACTAAAAAACTAATTATCCAATTTCCTCAAATTTTGCACAAATATCAAACGTTACATAGGAATAAACTGGTAACATTTTAGTATGAATATGACATAGCATTTTCTCCACTTTTGCAAAATAATTTTACAATTTGCAGATGATCATCTAATGAAAATTTCTTTTGTAACGTTAATTCAACGAAAACTTCCTGTTAAAATTGTAAATAAAAATAAATCTCATATGGTAAGACACGTTGTAATTAAAATGTTTCCTGATTAGAGCGTTTGATTTTTTTTAAACTCACTGTCGTTTTTTTCAGAAATTGTCAATAGTTTTATACGATAATAAATTGTATAAAGCGGACTCTTTTGTTGCTATTCTTTAAAAATCGTATCGTTTGTCAATATTGGTTTTAATAACCAAATTATCAATGGGGAAAGGAAAATCTTGGCACACTATTATAGGTGTTAGTGCGGACACAATCGTCTCTAAGGGATCAATAAATTCACGACGTTATCTATACAGTGCGCTTGTAAATTCGACCATTAGAATGGGACATAAATTGCAGGACCCCCGAAATCCAATAGCTCGCGCTTTGGTACATAAAAGATTTTTGCATAAAATAGCTATTCTCTCTTTCACCCTTTGGTAACTTCGAAGGTATAAATATGCCCTGAAACGGTCCAGGAGTCACGATAAAATTACCATAAGACATAGGGAAAAGCTACTTGGAAAATTTATTAATCTCTGTTCTGTACATGTGCGTAGTTCTTCGAGTATTAAAATGTGTAGAGGAATGAACAGAAAACGGTTTAGCAGTTCTTGTGTCGTTAAAAAACCGTCGTACTTTTTTTAAATTTTAAATGATAGCCTATGGTGTACAGACTAGATTAAAAGTAAAAACTCGTAACATATCCCACTTTTTTCCCGAAAAAAAAAACCAAAAAAGTTCGCAAATTTCCCTACTTTGCTATGTTAAAACTCTCTATTATGATGATTTGGACGAAATCAAAAACAAACACAGGCTTTAATGATGGTTTTATTGACGAATCTGGACTAACCTAACGCTAAAAGGGCAGATTCACCTAACAATACAGATTTTGTTAACAAAAATCCTTGCTTTACTATAGACCCGATATTTTGTTGACGCGCTGGCGCGCGCTCTCATTGCAGCAAACCTAACCAAACCAAAATAAACAAACTGTTTGAAAATCTGCTTACAACATGGCAACATGACGCATTTGACATTTGGGGCTCGACAATTCTTTTCTATATGTAAAATAAATTGTTATTTTTGAAAGATATTTGATAAAAACAAAGTATATAAGTTATTTTGATTTTATTGGCAATGGAAGCTAGTGAAAATTATTTTTTAGTAATTTATAAAGGCACACAAGCATAAACCTGCCTCAAACTACGGTAAACTTTAAATAAATAGGAACGGAAGAAGAATAAAACAATTCTTTTTGGTGAGTATTGTTAAAAAAAGTGAGAAAAGTTACGAGTCTACTGTATACGCCATATGTTATCATTTAAACATTAAAAAAACTACAAATACTTGGGTTCGTTAACGACAAAAGAACCCGGTCAAATTTCTTAATAAAAATTCCATACCCATTAAAAAAAAGTATTTGGATAGGATTTCTTACACAAATATGAAAAAGAGTCATCTCAGGCACTGGATATTCTTTCACATCGACGGCAACTCTGATTCGGCTTTTCGCCAGCAGCACGGACACGGCAGTACTTTAAAATATAACTTATTTAATCTTTATGTTTCTATGTGAATATTGTAATAAAAGTAAGTAGTAATAACAGGTAGGTGGGTAAAGAGCTATAATTAAAAAAAATATATCCAAACTCTTCAAGTGAGAACTGCTGGCGAATGTGGAGAAAAAAATCCAGTTTTGTTTTAATTTAATAGAAAATTAAATGTTAAACCGGGTTCTTTTGTCGTTAACGAACCCACGTATTAGTAGTTTTTTTAATGTTTAAATGATAACATATGGTGTATACAGTAGATTAAAAGTAAAAACTCGTAACATTTCTCATTTTTTCTCACTTTTTTTAACAATACTCACCATAAAGAATTGATTTATTCTATATGTATATATATATATATATATATATATATATATATATATATATATATATATATATATATATATATATATATATATATATATATATATATATATATATATATATATATATATATATATATATATATATATATATATATATATATATATATATATATATATATATATATATATATATATATATATATATATATATATATATATATATATATATATATATATATATATATATATATATATATATATATATATATATATATGACCTAGCGTCAAACAGACCTTAATATATATTTGCCTTTAACTAATCTCAAAGATAAATCGGCAAAGAAACCTTAAGGATGATAAAATTGCAATATTGCTCTGTGTCGACAGCATTTGTTATAACTTTTTTAATTCACAAACCAAATGCGGATCTAGTGCGTTAGTTTTTGCATTGAGAACACATTTTTTGGTATGAGGTTTGGATTTAAAAAGTAATAGAAGCGACTTTTTTATTATCTTCAAGTAGGAACGAAAATGACGAGGAAATATGTTCTAAAAGAAAAAAAAAAGTTGAAGATATAATTTACAGCTTCGATAATACACAGGTAATTTTAACTGGAAAGGCAATTGGGCTCATTAATTTTAGGCCATTTTTAGTTTCCAAGTGTTTAAATTCTTGTTATTTAGTTTAAGAAATACTTGAGAATGGAATGCAAACATTTTAACTAATGAAAACTAAACACTTCTGGTGAAATATTGAGTTGATAGTTGATACAGTTCTATTAATCAATTATTGATTTGCTAAGACCTAACAAAGTCGAGCATTTTTGCTTCTTGCAGAGTTTTTGACATTCAAAATAAGTACTTATGTTAATTATATTGGCATTCCAAACTTATTAGTTCTACTTTAGTATATGGTTCATGAGTTTTTACAACCTCCAGTACAGAAAATTATCAAATTTAAGTGGGAACTGCACGCAGTATTATGGATCATTTGCAAGGCTTCCGCCGCTGCAATATTATGTTAAAACTATAAGAGATATATATTAGCTTCAATTTGATTTCAATAGTGAAATATGTAAAGTTGGGCGCTAAGTGCGATTTTTTATGAAAAAATCTAATCTAGAATTATAAAATAGAAGTAGATTTGTCTATTTTCGACCATTTTTCGACAACTTTTTGACGCAAATGCCGTTGGATGTAAGTTTTTTTCCACAAAATGGCTCTTTACCGCCTTGCATTGATCCTTTGTCTACGTAACTGCAAAATTTGAAATGGTAAATCGTACTGATGTCTTTGTATTTCTGCAGCGCGTGAACCCTTTTGAACCCATTTTTAAACGAAATGTAATTTAAATTGTCTATACATAACACATTTTTTTGAGGTCGGACGTGCAGGAAGGTTTTTCTAATACGTATTTACCTTTTCATCTTACTTTGAACTTGACTAGACCTTGTCGCTAGTTTTTCACTTTTTGCGTGCAGTTCTCCCTTAATTGAACCTACCTAACGAGAAGGCATTATAGCAACAAAATTCAATCACAAGTTCACTCGTATATTATTAATCACTTGTGTCATTTGTCGTTCCTGCTATTTTATTGAGCTTGTTTCTATATTGTGATGACTTTAAATTTTGATGTCATTCCTTTTATTAGGAGAAGAATGGGTATATATTTATTCTGTTAATTTTTAGTGCTCGCTGTTTTCAAAGATGATGAAGATAACTTAAAAGTACATTTAGTATCTTTGATTCAATTTTTTTGCCAAAACGAAGAAGTATTTGTGGCAAAATTTCTTGAGACCTTACACTTTGATACAAAAAATGTGTAACAGGAAAAAAGACGACCAACCGCTTTCTAAAGCAATGTGGCAGAAATAACCAATAAATGAATTAAAACATTTATTATCAAACTTTGATTGTATTCCTTGCCTTCTCTACCACTTCCATTACCAAATACACTAACGTCTAAAGGCGTACTCTCCAAAACGACTGTAAATCCTAAGATAATACTCGGGTAGAACTAAAAACAATTTAATGTCTTTTGGGGGACCCTTTTAAATCATAGCTTGGTTTTTTATGCAATAAAGCTGCAGATATTCGCGAATTATTGACCAGATAAAAAAAGGTTTTTGTCCAGAATAACGCGTGAAAGGTCATAAGTGACCTTTTTATTTTGATAATAAAAATATGGGGTGTATGATATATGGCCAATATAGACAAATAGGTACCGTAAGATGGAGCGGCTTAAAACTCTAGGGGTGATTTAAAAATTTACGCAACTACAAAATGATTCAAGTGCTGCCTTTTTTAAATAGAACGTCTTATTATACAATTTTAAGTTATGTGACAGTACTGTATAACAGTTTGTAACAGTTTGTCCAGTAGTATTTCAAACCTGAAATGATAAAGACTAGGTAAGTAATGGAGCATATCATTTTAAAGTGAAAGAACGATTCATCAAATGAAACAATAACATATTTCTTGTACAAGCTTCATAAACTTTTATTACAAAGCCAACGTTTCGGAACCAATTTGTGCTATCATCAGGGCATGCAAATTCAATCAACACAAAAAACAATCGAAAAACCTGCGACAGTAATTTAGCTGCAGGAATATGAGAAGGTCCAAGGTTATATATAACCGTCGACCTTCTCACCAGCTCATATTCCTGCAGCTAAATTATTATTGCATGTTTTTCCTTTGTCTTTTGTGTCAACACTACTCATGTTACTGAAGTCTATCTACCGAATTTGAATTTACTTGCCCCGATGATGGCACAAATTGGTACCGAAACGTTGTTAAAGAAAGCTGTTATTGTTTCATTTGCTATACAGGGTGTTTTATAACAAATGCGAAAAACTTAAGGGAGTGATTCTTGAGTTTATTTTAAGAAAAAAGCCTTTTATGAACTTATATCCTAAACCTCATTACTTTTGAGATACAGGCTGTTAAGAGTAAAGAAAGTGTTAAGTTAAAAGTGAAAAATATTTTTTTTATAATATTTGGGATACCATTCTAGATATTTTCGTGAAATTTGGCACAGGACATTTTTTAATTTGGATATTTTTTTTCTGGATAGCCTACACCTTTCCTTACACATTTCTTCTGACGATTGTAATTTTTTTAATAGAAAGCATTGCTATACCAACATATTTTCAAAGTTTTTGTGGGGGTTCAGACCTCCAGGACTCCCCCTGGGTACGTGCCTGTTTAACTGGTCCAAAAACTTTAATCTTTACGAAATAACTAGGTCTAACTGATAGAAATAGTCATATGTTGGTCCAAAGACTACTGAAGTTGCATTTTTAGTTTTAAATATATTATTTTTGTCCGGTGACCCGCCTTGTAAAAAAAAAGACTTATAACACAGGTCTGATTTATTTGCAAACACATTTTTTAAAATTGCCGATATTAACTATTTTTAAGAATAAATATATCTTTTTGATTTTGAATTTTTTTTAAATACTAAAATAACTTTGTATATATGAAAACATTGCTTATCTTTTTCTCTAATGTTCACAATTACCCATGTAACAAGGTCTGCTTCTGTAACGGGTTTTCGATGGTACCATCCGCTCCTACCTAATGGGGGAATAGGGTTGTCAAAATATTTTTTCAAAAAGTTTGAACTTTTTGCAAATATCTTGCATTCGAAGTTACCATACATTTTTTTGTTCATATAAATTTGAGATTTTTATATTAAAATTTAAATTGTGCTGATCCCAATTCCCCCGGATTATCCTATATTTCAAAAATAATACAAAATGTTAAAGGAAAATTATGTGTGTTTTTTCATTTCATACCTACATATATAGGCCAAATTTCAACTCTATAGGTTCATTTAATTTTTATTTAGATTAATGCTTTATCACCTAGGTAAACGAATGTAAGCAAACCTGAATGTGTACTAGTATCAATTTAGAATCTTTGTATGAAAAATTTAATCGATTGTTTTCACAAGCTACTTTATAATTTAGACTTTATTTGGTTATTACAAATAATTTAATAAAAATATTCTATTTATTTTTTCAAAGGGTGAAATAGAAGTAGAAAAAAGAGGTTTTTTCAGTTTCGTTTTTATTAAAAAGTGAATAAATACTACCTTAATAAATAAAAGTATTTATATTAAATTGTGGAAATTGGATAAACTTTGCGTCGAGTTGGACTCCTATTTTGGACTAATTTGGAATAATTTAATTCTGGTTTGCTTATATTCGGTAAAGTGAAAAAGCATCAAGTTAAAAAAAATGAAGAAAACCGATAGCGCGAAAATTTGGCATATAGGTATAAAATCAAAAAGGAATAACTTTTTCCTTTACTATTTTTCAAAAATGTGAGAAAAGAGATAGTTTTGCCATTTTTTAAAATCAGGTAAAGTTTGTCAGGTAAGATCACGTGACTAACTTTTTATTGTTATTTTGCATTATTTTCAAGCAAAAACTTTTTTGTTATTATTTTTAAACTAACTATTAAAAAAAAAACCTTTATTGTGCGGACTTTATTGGGTTCACTCCCATTTCCTAACCGAAACCTCGAATTCCATAAATTTAGTTTAGACTTGTCACACGCATATAAAGGTTTATAGGCTATCCCACGGAATATCCGGTTTTCTGTACACATTTCTTCATAACTGTCATCAATAAGTCTCATTTATAGCAAAATAGAAATGCTATGTAAAAAAAATTGTACCGTATTATGTCACAGCAGTCAATTCTATGAAAATCAAGAAATTAATTATTGTATAATAGTATATTACATACCGAGTAGGGAAGTGTTTCATTACTGTCCAGAGATTAACTAAATCTCGAGATTTTTTTCTTCAAAAATATGCAATGCAAATCCCGTGCGGATGCCACTGGTAGAAATTTGAAAAAATGTTGTACACCGAAAAATGTGTCTTGATGCGTAGAAAATGTGTGCCAAATTTCACGAAAATATCTAGAATGGTATCCCAAATATTATAAAAAAAATATTTGTCTCTTTTAACTTAACACTTTCTTTACTCTTAACAGCCTGTATCTCAAAAGTAATGAGGTTTAGGACATACGTTCATATTTAATTTATTTTCTTAAAATAAAGTCAAGAATCACTCCCTTAAGTTTTTCACATTTGTTTTAAAACACCCTGTATAGCAAATGAAACAATAACAGCTTTCTTGGACAACGTTTCGGTACCAATTTGTGCCATCATCAAGGCAAGTAAATTCAAATTCGGGAGGTAGTCTTCAGTAACATGAGTGGTAAGGGAACTTTACAACCACTTCAGGTACATAACAGCAATATTGAATACGTAGAGTCGGTTAAATTCCTGGGTTTAAATATAAATAGCAACCTAAAATGGTCTAATCATATTGACACCTTAACTAAAAAACTTTCTACCGCCTGCTTCGCCATTCGATCAGTTTCAAAAGAACTAGACGTTCCTTCTGCCAGACTTACTTATTTCTCTTTATTTGAATCCCACCTCCGCTATGGCCTTCCCTTTTGGGGCTGCTGTACCACCGAGCAATTTCGTAGTATTTTTATGCTTCAAAAGAGAGCCATTCGTTATTTGTTTGGTCTAAATAATAGAGCTCACTGCCAATACTATTTCAAAAAACATGAAATATTAACACTTCCTGCATTATTTATTTTGGAAACGGTATGTTTGCTGAGAAAACATATAAACACCCTCCCAGAAAGGCCACAACATGTATACCCTACCAGAAACTCTAGGCATGATATTTATCTTCCCATTCCTTCCACAGAATTAATAAAAAAATCAATTATTTACAACGCCATAAAACTTTACAACAATCTGCCAGTACATTTAAAATCTATCCCTATGCTTGCACAATTTCGAAAAAACACCAAAGCATACCTCATTGAGAGACCACTTTACAGCGTTAATGATTTTTTTTTCAGTGAGTAAGTCTCTTTAAATTGTCACTAAACTCGCTTGTTTACTTAAATCTTTTGTGAGTCATGTCCTAACTCATAGCATAGAATTTTGTAAATCATTATATAGGGAAAAGAACTGTCGAACATTCACTTAAAACTTAATTATTTTTGTTAGGTATTGGATTAAAAACAATTTAATTCTTTTTGTATACTACATTCTGCACTAGTTCAATATACCTTCTGTTTAACATCACAATTATTTGTATAACTATAATAACATAGAGTTTAAGGTCGCATAGTTGCAATTTTGATTTCAATGTCATCGAAATTATTCACCTCGTACATGTGTGTTTGTTTACTTTTATAAGGTTATCATGATTCATTTGCTGTTTGCAATGTTATGCTATATTCTAACGTGTGTTTTACGATTTGGTAAATTGATAATTTACATTTTAAAAAAAAAAAAAAGCACTGACTTGTCGAAATTATTTTCGATTAATGTTTTGATATGTCTTATTTTTAGGTATATTTTGCTTTGTCCATAAAATTGTAGAATTTTTCTGCGGCAATAAAGCATACTTTTGTTTGTTTGTTTGTTTGGTGTTGACAAAAGACAAACGAAAAACATGCGACAATAATTTAGCTGCAGGAATATGAGCTGGTGAGAAGGTCGAAGTTATATATATATATATATATATATATATATATATATATATATATATATATATATATATATATATATATATATATATATATATATATATATAACCGTGGATCTTCTGAACAGCTCATATTCCTGCAGCTAAATTACTGTCGCAGGTTTTTCGATTGTTTTTTGTGTTGATTGAATTTGCTTGTCCTGATGATGACACAAATTGGTTCCAAAACGTTGGCTTTGTAATAAAAGTTTATAAAGTTTGTCCAATAAAAGATGTTATTGTTTCATTTGATGAATCGTTCTTTCACTTTAACATGATATGCTCCATTACTTACCTAGTCTCTATCATTCTTAACTAAATCTCGAGACAGTCATGAAAACTTCCATCCGAGGTTTGTATATTAATTTATTTACAACCACACCATTAATCAAATGATATGAAAATTGGTGTGCCGAAAAAAAAATGTTATGAATGAATATCGCTTTGGAGACTTGATGGCATATTTTAGCGACTTGGGAAGGCAGACAAAACTTCTACTCTTTGACTACAGCATTATGCGGACAATGTTATAATTAAGCAAAAAGACTGACATATCAAAATATAACAAACTCGTTGCCTTTTTGAAACGCCAGAATGTAGAACAAGTCTAGTATCTTTACCAGGCAAAACATAAAGGATTTTTTCAAGAAAGCACCTCAAGAATTCCTTTTTATTAAAGTAAGGCTTTCTGTTTTGTTTTTAATTATTTTTTTCTATTGTTTTAGGTTGCGCTTATAACAGGTGTGTCTGAAGTCTGCCATGCCGAAGTGTTACAGAGTTACTGAAGATAAAAACTACGCATATTGATATTTTAGAAATGGAAATTTCCATTGAAATTCCGGATACAACAACATATAAAAGCAGATCATCTATGATAACTGACCAAACTGTATATAAATTGCAAAAGAATGTATGCAGGTACGAAAAGATATTAAAAATGAGAGACTTTTTGTTGAGTATCGATTAGGAAAACCTCGAAATGAACCCTCTGGGTACAATTCTATATCTAAATTCCTGTACAAAATTGCTTGCTTTTTACAACTTCCCAATGCAGAAACGTATACAGGTCATGCTTTCAGACTAACAGCGGCTACGTTGCTGGTGAATAGCGGAGCAGATATTCTACAGCTGAAACGCCTAAGGGGATGGAAGTCCAGTGAATTTGCTGAAAGTTATATGGATGCATCTGTAGCCAACCAAACTAAAACTGCAAATATGATATCTTCAACGACTTTGCCATTGTCCTCCTGTAACAATTCAAACTTTCTACCTTCTCTGTCTTGTTGACATTAGGGTACCTGACACTGGTCTAGAATTAACATTTTCTAGCAGTGAAACCTCAATGAGTGAAACATATCATCAGGGTGACCCTTTACAAATTTCGATTAAACCGTACAATAAGTCAAATTTTACCACTAATTTCAAAAAATAAAATATTGTAGTAAAATCTTTAATTATTATTACTAATTTTTTTAATTATTCTTGTTGATGTTTGGTATTTAAAAAAATTTTTAATAAAGATATTACATAAATATTTTACTTAATTAAATGAGGCGAGAAATGAGAGTAGAAGACGGGTGAGCAAAACAAATGAGAGAAATAAGAGAAGACGAGGTAGGGAAATCGACTCAGGTAAATGGATGCGAGAAATGGAAGAGAGAAGTAAAGGTAGATAATGTGATACTTTTAAAACTTTAAAAAGTCAGTAATGTCAACATTTCATATGTGGTTATAAATAAAAGTTATTTCCTTTCTCAGAAATAAAACGTTTCTAGGCAAATGTTCGAATTTGTTTTTCTTATTTGAATGTAGGGATTTTGCCCGTTTAGCACTCGAAATTTTAATTTAAAAATTCTAAGATTGAACAATATCATTATAAAATAGTACTAAACAAATGATGTTAATTAATACCGCAATAACTTTTGTTGTATAAAAAATATGCTTAAGTTCACAATATATACTGTGCATAGTGTCTAATTTTTTTATTAGGAGTATTTATGCTTGAATAGTCATTGACACATCCCTTGATAAGTTTGGTCCTTAAAACATCTTTCGCAAAACGAATTTGAAACAAGATTCATGCACAATACCTATTGTGCAGTATCTAACTTTTTTATACTTTTTTTACGCGACTTATGCTTTAAATATGAATATATCAATGTATTAAATCTAAGCTTCCGATTTTTTCAAGCACTTAAAAAATCTACAGCGAGGGGTAGCAAATGTTTTCAAGTAATAAAAGAAGACACTTAAGAATTTATAGCTTATAAAATCTGTCATTATACTTGTATGAATAGTAGAGCCTATTATTTGTCCTTCAAGCGTGAAGAAATATTGCGCTATTATAATTTGGGATTGTAATAGGCGAGAGAATCCCTAGGCATTTTGTGGCTAAAGCGGGACAGTATCTGACAGGCATGGGATCTGTTATGTACTTTTATTTATTTAATATTTATTACGTATCTTCTTAGTACCGACTTAGACATTAAAACCTAACGTACTTGAATTGAACAAAATCACATTACATTTGTCTATTGTGCCAGGAATCTTAGTAGGTAACAAGAAAAACGAAAAAGAAAAAAACCAAAACACATTCTTTAAATCTGATTACCTTTCACCATGTTGAATCATTGGTTTTAAAGGGTTTGAATAAAACATACCACAGACATTATTAACATACAAAACCAAGATTAGCTAAAAATGCGAATAGTTGAGGCTCTATAAAATAAACTTTTTAAATATTTGTTTAAGACTGTTTTGAACACATAATGAACAGGTAATATGAAATACAGAAAGAACGTTATAGGATATATACAGAAATCTATAAAGAAATTTTACCTACAAAAGTTGCAGAAGTCTTATGAACATCGGATTTCTAAGTTATAATAAATAAAGCTTAACGGCAATACTGTAAAAAATTGGATTAAAATTACATAATTTTAATTGTAAAAATAATAAATGAGTTCTGCTAATTGCTGCTATTTTAACTTAGTTAAAATTTAATTTAATTGTTATCAATGTTTTACTGTTAAAATGTGTTTTTACTCTACTACAATTAAGGACTATTTGTGTTCTGGTCACCGACTAAGGTTGATATGAGTAATGAGTATGTGTGTTTCTTTCTTTGTTTTTTATTTATTTTCTACTATTTTTTGCTGATCTGGCTCTGCCTAAATTGGGGTTTCTTTTTTTTTGTTAACTGTCAATTTGGATTTGTTATTTTTGTGTGTGTTAATATTATTGTTTTTTTTTATTGCCTATACTTATATGTCGTGCTATGTAAATATTTTTGTATTTTTTATTTTTTATATTTTTATGTTTGTACGTCTAGTCTACATTTAGTTTAAATTATATGTTTAAATATAGTTAACCCTATTATTATGACGACCAAATGTACTTAATTGTATAGTATATAGTAATAATAATAAATAAATACTTACTTATTTTTACAGTTTTAAAAGTAAAAATACATAAATTTATGTTTGTAACATGATTACAACGTTTTTTTTATATATAAAATAACACTTTCTTCAACAGTAAATAGTCTCAAGTATAAAAGTTCTTTCCGTCATTAGACCCAGTTAAAAATTCATGAGGCGAAAGATGATACTGAAAAAATAGTGTAAAATATATTTTCTTGCCTCTAAAAAAGCGAGGCATATGACAAGTTTTTGTGAAATCCTGTATGTTGATAAATATTTATAATTCCTACTCCATTGGTCCGCAGATATGTCCTAATACCAAATAGTAAACCACTCTAACATAACAACAAGAAGACCGTTAATATATATATATATATATATATATATATATATATATATATATATATATCTGTATCCTGATGATGCAACAATAGAGTAGCGAAACGTTGACAATTAAAAAGAGACTTTTTTTTGCTGGATCCCAACTCCAAATAATACACCACTCTAACATAAAAACAAGAGGATCGTTAACGAAAACCATTTAGAAACTTAATATCTAGGAAATATCTGCGGTCCAACGTAGTAGGTAAAGAATGAAAATATGTGTTTCATGCAGGATATAAGATCTATATGTGTCCTGAGGTTGCAACAATTAAGTTGAGAAACGTCGACAATTTAAAAAAATACTTTTTTTACTGGATCTTAACCCCAAATAATACACCACTCTAACAAACATTTTTTAACATTGTTCCGCTATATTGGATTTTGAACAAAATATTATCAGGCCATCCCCGTATGACCCTTAATTATTAATTTAATTTTTGGTCAAAATTTGAAGTCAATCGGGTAAGTATTATTTAAGCTATGGCGAACTGACACACACAACGACGAATTGATAAAACATGTTTTTCGGCATTTAGGGAAGCTAAAACGTGAAGATATGTAAATCCTGAGAGGGTGATTATCTACACGTTTACAAAAATTTTATTTGGCCGCTATTTTGTTCCTCCATCTTAAATTAGTAACACAGTTTTACTAGTTGAGCCCTATACTACAATTAGTTATGGTACACAATTTGAAATCAATCCATTAAGTAGTTTTTTCAGGCTGAATTTTTAAATATTTTATAATGCCGCCATCTTGGATTCGTATCAAAATTTTACCAGTTGATTCCAACATAATACTTGATTTTTATACAAAATTTGAAACAAATTAGATAAGCAGTTTTTTCATTTTTTTTAACATTTCATTACGCCGCGCGCTGCCATTTTGGATTTTTAGCAAAATGTTACCAGGTCATCCCCATATGACCCTTAATTTTTGACCAAAATTTGAAGTAAATCGGGTAAGTAGTCTCTAAGCTATGCCGCGAACTGACAGACAGACAGACAGACCGACAGACGGAATTGATAAAACATATTTTTTTGGTATCTAGCGACTCTAAAACGTAAAGATGTATAAAACCTGAATGGGTGATTTTTCAGCTATTACAAACATTTTATTTGGCCGCCATTTTGTTCCGCCATCTTGA
Source organism: Kuschelorhynchus macadamiae (assembly GCA_030620095.1). Taxonomy (NCBI): domain Eukaryota; kingdom Metazoa; phylum Arthropoda; class Insecta; order Coleoptera; family Curculionidae; genus Kuschelorhynchus; species Kuschelorhynchus macadamiae. The sequence continues at coordinate 1,118,117 of JAUTXW010000365.1, forward strand.
ATTTGTACCAACATTTTACTAGTTGATCCCTATACTATAATTGGTTATGGCACACAATTTGAAATCAAACCATTAAGCATTTTTTTCAGGCTAAATTTTTAAAAATTTTATTATGCCGCCATTTTGTTCCGCCATCTTCGATTTGTACCAAAATTTTACTACTTGATTTCAACATAATGCTTGATGTTTTTGCAAAATTTCAGATAAATTGTATGAGTAGATTTTTAATAATAATTTTTTTAACACTGCACTAGGCCGCCATTGTGTTTCGCCAAATTCGATTTTTACTAAAATTTTACCAGGTCATTCGCATATGTCCCTTAATTTATGACAAAAATTTAAAGTCAATCGGATAAGTTGTTTTTTAGCTAGGCCGCGTACAGACAGACAGACCGACGGAACTGAGAAAACATTTTTTTCGTCATTTAGGGACCATGAAACGAGAAGATCTGAAAAAGTCTCGTAGTTTTTTCACGCTTACAATACTTCCCTTTTATGAGGGAAGTAAAAAGATATACCTAATATTGTGGAAAATGAAATGCTCTATAATTTTTATTTGTTTTTCGTTAATAATCAAGATATTATGATCGTCCAATGGAATGCTAGTTCAAAATGTGTGACATTTCATAGCCACCTACAATGATAGGTCAATAAGAATAATGCGATGTTCAACATTCGATTTTTTAATATTTATGCCATTGACAACCTAAGTGTTTTTAAAATTTTTTGAATAAATCTATTTAATACGGAAGCGAAGAAGAGCAACGTTTTTTATTTAATTCTGAGTTTAAGTCACAATTTAACAAAATTCCCAGTTTAGAGTCAGAATTTAGTATAATTCTGATTTTAAAATCAGAATTTTGTAAATTTCAGAGTTTAAAGTCGGAATTTAACTAAATTCTGAGTTTGAATTGGAATACAATACTGAAATGCCAATTTTTACTAAAAGCTTTATATTACACTAAAACAAACAGTCAGATTTTGCTCGATTTTTGATACGTTTATTAAAATTAAATGTAAATAAAAGAATTGTATCGGATATTTTTATAAATAGCTGGTATTACAGTGGCCATGAATTTCAATACACAAGTTTTATAACCCATTGCATTATCTTGACAATCTAGATCTAAACAGTTTATAGTTACTATATTTAAATAGCCAGTTAAATTGACACATTTTAATTATTATCGAATGCATATTGTCAATAGATACAGGTTTAATAATATAATTGAAAATAAAATGATACAGGGTGTTTCATCAAATTCTAGAAAAACTAGGCGATTACTGTTATGTCAGATTCACCTTTCAGATTTTTGATAATAATTCCTCAAAGACTGATACAATTATATATATATATATATATATATATATATATATATATATATATATATATATATATATATATATATATATATATATATATATATATATATATATATATATATATATAATACTAATACACAAAACTGTTTGATGAATAGTTGCCTTTTTTGTCCTAATAATTGCAATAATATCTATTATATAATATATTTATTACGTCATTTACAATAGAGAAAAACAGTAAAATAAATGTGGATCGTAACGCAAAAATTAAAAGTCCTACTTCCTATAACCTATTATTAATATTCTTATATTTAGTTAATACATATACAGTGTGTCTCTTGAATGGGCTCCTTTTATTCTTTGAACTAGTCAAAATAAAAAATCAAAATTTGCCAACTTTAATACCAGACTAGTCTGTTTCCTGATTAAACATTTTAAGGGACAGGGAGGTACAAAGCAAAGATAGACCCCCTTCAGGTCTTAATTTAGATCATCGCTAAACCCGGTACTAAACCCTTAAACCTGTCGGACGTTTAAATTTTTCAATATGGCCGTATTCACTAAAAAGTTCTAAAGTCATTTTAGACCGGCAAATGTCAAATTTAGATCCAAAAGTTAGTCCTACCTTTTAGACGGGTTTAAGAAAAGTTTTAATTCACTGTTCACCTTAGTATAAATCTATCAAGTTATAGTCGTTGTCCCGGCCCCTTTGTAAAATTTTTCAGAAATCTTTTAATCTGGGTTCCTTTCCCGAAATTTGGAAGTTTTCTACTCTCATGCCGATCTTTAAATCTGGGGATAAGAGCAATATTAAAAACTACAGAGGTATTTCCTTCCTTTCGCATATACCAAAGCTGTTTGAGGCAATTATCACGGATCATATCTTTGAGTCTCTGAAGCACTACATCACTAGTATGCAACAAGGTTTTTATAGTGGTCGCTCAACAATTACAAATGTTGTAATTTTCCAGAATTACTTAACAACATCGGTTGAGGCTGGTCAACAGATCGATGTTATATATACTGACATATCGAAGGCTTTTGACAGGGTTTGCCATCAGCTTCTGTTATTCAAATTGCAGCGAATTGGTTTTTCTGGAACCTATCTGCAATGGATAAAATCGTACTTATTCAATCGCCGTCAGCGAGTTAGCGTATGTGGTTCAATTTCTAGAGAGGTTGTTGTGACATCTGGTGTCCTACAGGGCTCTCATATTGGTCTCATTCTCTCTCTACTATTTATAAATGATATAGTATCATGCTTTAAAGTGTCTAAGTGTCTCTTATACGCAGACGATTTAAAATTCTTTTCACCAGTTTCCCCTGAATCAAATCCACTGCAATCGGACCTGGAAAAGCTTATCAAATGGTGCAACATTAACCATCTTCTTCTTAATGTTTCTAAATGTAAAGTGCTCCGTTTTTATAAACGCATTAAACCCATACTCTCCTCCTACTTCATAGATAACGTGAGTCTTGAAGTTGTTAGTTCCTTTACAGACCTGGGCGTTATTTTTGATGAGAATTTAACTTTTGGTCTGCACATTGATAGTATTGTACTGAAGGGTTTCAGGCTGTTGGGCTTTATAAAGCGGCAAACAAAATATGTCACAGATACTAAAGCAATTGGATGTCTTTATAACTCACTTGTTCGCAGCGTTCTGGAGTATTGTTCTACAGTTTGGAGTTCATCGTATCAGTGCCACATCGATAAAATCGAAAAAGTCCAAAATAGATTTGCCAAATACCTTTTGTATAAGTTTAATTTTCCGTACCAGGGTTTACCATATAATACCAGAGCTCTTCTGTGTGGCCTTCAAACACTTGAGTTTCGAAGAAAGAAGGCACTTCTAGTTTTTCTTCACAAACTGCTCAGTGGAGATATTGACTGTCCGATGTTGCTTGAGTCGGTCGCATTTCTGGTTCCTATTAGGAGAACAAGGCAATCTCAACTCTTTTTTGAAGGATACCATCGTACAAATTATGGGCTTAGCGCATTTGTCGATCGACTTGTACGCAATTACAATCGTCACTTCCCTGATTATGACATTTTCAGTTTGAGCACTTTACAGCTTAAAAGGCGGTTAAACGAATTGCTTTTATGATTGTTTTATATCTATATACTTTGTATCTATTGTATATATCTTGTATTTTAATTATTTATGTATTGTGTTGCTTTTTTAACGAACTATTGTGTGTTCTTTTTTTTTTTCTTTATTTCTATTCGACATGCCTCTTGGGGCTATTTTACTTTTTACTTTATCTATTTGACCTTGCATGCGAATTCGTACCATTTGGAATGTTTAGCATTCTGTAGTGTACGTTTCAGAAGGGCCACTTGTCCGATGCGTGCATCGGCTACGTCCTTACAAAATTTAAAAAAAAAAATAATAATTTAGCAAAAAAACACAATTCAAATTGGTCGCCTATTTCCCTTAAAGCACGCCGGACCACAACTATTATTTAAAAGTATTTAGGTAGAATATTGCACTTGAAAATTAAAATAGAAATCAAAAGTAGAAATAATTTGTCACGAAAAATGGCATTGTGTTTTTAATATGTTTTTAGCGTATTGTTTTCATAGGAATTACCGATGAAAATTTTTTTCGTACACTAATTAACAATAAAAAAGAAAAAAGTATGCAAGCAGTGCATGCTTGCCTACTTTGCTCGAACTCAGGCTATCTAGGTGAGAAACAAAAACAAAACCGAAATCTTAGACCATTAGACCACCATTCCTACTGATTTAAAATGTGAAAATAGATATATATATATATATATATATATATATATATATATATATATATATATATATATGTTATTCTATAAATTTAAACGGAAATTACAATTTTGAACATCCACCATCCATCCAGCCCATTGAACCATGAATTTTCCCGCTTTAAAGGCGGAATGTTTGAAGATAACTTTTCAAATAAGATATTTTTCTTGACTAGAATCTCCTTTTCTTCCCTTGAAAAATTTGCTATGCATTTTCTCCCGCTATACCTACGTCATTTTCCCAAAGGCAGATACATAATCAATATTAATCAAATCGGCTATGGATAGTGTTTTATTCACCGAGAGGTCTAAATATGGGTTTAAATTTAAACCTGTTGGACTAACTTTAGAACTAGTACTAACTGTTTAGTGCATATAGTCTAAATCTTAAACCTAGCAGGGGTTTACGGAAGGTTTAAATATGTGGGTCTAAATTTTAGACCCGATTTATGCGAATACGGCTGAAAGAGTCATCTGAAAAAATCAGACACACGAAACAATAAAATGCCTTTGTTACTTCGTAACCGCATGTCCAGGAACATAAATCGTACATATTTCTACGAAAATAACGATTTACTTCTTTGTTTTTTTCTTTACCTGTTTGCCGAATCTTAAATTTCGACAAGGGTTGACTACTGATCTTAAATTTGAGTCCTTTCTCAACGTTCAGCTCGCTAATATAATTGAAAACGGATTATAAAGTCTTAATATTCTAAAACACTTTGGCTACCTTTCTTTAAAACATTAATTTAAACCACAAAATCAACAAACGAAATGTAAAATCTTCAAAATAAAATCTATAAAAATACGCAGTCGTAACCACAATCTATCACCCGATCCACATTAAACACATCAACTGACAAAAATCTTTAAGTTTCTTCGACGCGGATGTTTGACCCAAACTTTGCGAACGTAAGTCGTATCTTACCTATGCACCCTTATACGAAACCCGCCTCCGCTTATAACCACGAGGTCAACGCGGGCCGCCAGCCGTCATCGATTCCAAATGAAACGAAAACCTCTCCGGAGATCGAGTAAAAAATGTAAATTATGTATTATTTTATTTATTTGTATCTCTTTGGAAATATTTATTGGTGGGTCATTGATCATTTGACCTAATGGAGGAACCGCCACTGGTTAGCACATCTTTTGAAAAGCCTTTGCAATCCTAATTTATCCTCAAATTATGGAGACATCAACATTACATAATTTGAAATGGCGGCCATTCGTAAAGATTTAAACAACCTAAAAAATATGGATAATAAAATTTCTTAAAAACTTGAAGTATTTTATTCCCCATATGATTCTTAATATTTTTTTATGAGCATGGGTGCTAAACATTGTACTTTCTTATTTACTTATTTTTTCTTTATAAAACACCCCGTACCTAAATATATTTTTTTCTGTCACATTAATGAATTACCGCCATTTTGAACAGTAATTATAATGACGGCATATTTTGGAGATAAATTATTATTAGAAAGGCTTTTTGAAAGTTGTACTATCCGACCGCCCTTTCCAGTTTGCGTTTTCTTATATTATCATATTTTGAGGAATTATTATAGAAAAATAGGTGAATCTGACGTAACAGTAACAACATAGTTTGTCTAGAATGTCTGTATGAAATCTCCTGTATTATTTTATTCTTAATTATATTGCTAAAGCTGCAATTATTGATAATATTCTTTCGATAATTAAAATGAGGTGATTTTAGTGTGTATTTAATATTCCAGCTATAAAGTGATGATCCTGATTTTCAGATAATATAATGCGTTACAAAACAAATGTTTTAAAATTCATGGCCAGTCTAATATCAGTTATGCTCAAACATTTTCGTTACAGTTATTTAATTTTCATTTAATTTTGAAAACATGTCAGAAATTCATCAAAATCTGACAGTTTGTTTGAATGTAATGGAGCTTTTAATAAAAATTGGAATTTTAGTGTTGAAAAATGCAAAATTAAACTTTGACTCTCTGTATATATAAAACTAGAGTTAGAGTTATACTTAAGTTGTGGCCATGACCACTTTTGATCGCAAGGTCGAGAATTATAACATATAAAATTTCCTAATAAATTGACTAAAAGCCATTTTAATTAATTTATATGAGGTTCAAAATCGGGAGAAAATCAAGTAAAATTACCCCTAGGTCTCGAAACGGGAGGTGACGAAATGGTCTTTTACCGTTAAGAACTCTAGTCAGTTTAATTATTCCTCAAGTTTTCAACCACACAAGGAATAATTCGATAAACAGAAAGGATATTATTACTAGCATACGTCCCCTCAAGGACTTACTGTTGTAATTTCACATCCTCGCCAGCAGAAACAATATAAAAGGCGCAACAAGAGCATTAAAATAATTATTATTTACTTCGCCTCCCCGGGTGATCTTGTTTCGTAAACTTTGAAACTTGACGCCTAATGCGGTGATAAATTGCAAAATTAAACGCGATAGCCGGACAGTGCCGGGTAGTATAAATTTCCATAAATGGCTGATAATTGCCTATAAATTTTACTCACAAACGATGTTAGAATGGATGGCACAAAAAACCGAACCTAAAAATTTGTAAATATTAATGATATGGGAACTCCCTTTATTATTTTAAAACACAAGTCTGACCGAAAGGTCTTTTAGTGTTTTTGTAATTCTTGTAGATACTTTGGGTATCAGGAGTCATATTTACTGATGAAAATAACTCATCTCAAGTAAGCGACGTCATGGTATTTTTTTTTAAATACAAGATAGGTGTTGCAATACCATGTTGCATAGGGGATCGATTCTTAGACTGATATTAAAAGAAATAGATCAGAGGGAAAGATATGAAATTATTCAAAACTAATCTGGCTGGTTTTTTTCACCTCCGTATAATTTTATTCAGTGGACATTTTCCATAGTTACAATTGCCCCAATAATCGTTACGACAGTATATATTCGAAGAATAAAGTTATTCGGGGATGAAAATACTGGCCCTAAATCATAAAAAGATTAATTGATAAATTACGAATATACACAAAAAACAAATCATATTCACAATGTTTTTAAAAATTACCAAATCTTTTTAGATTTTTATCACTTAATCCTACGTGTAACCAGTGTTATTTCTGATTATTGAGGACAATGAGTTAGAACCTTCGAACGTTAGAATACTAGAACACAAAAGCTTTAAATATCTACAGAAAAATTGTTTGACTGTAAGAATTATATATGGGATTATTTTGTGGAGCATTTTGTTTTTAGTTTAGTATGCATGGCCTGCTTGCTAATTTTGTTAAGTTAGCCTCGAATTTTTCACAGGTCTAATGTGTTGCACAGGCAACCAAGACTTTCCATTATGTTGGTTACTTATTTAAATTTATTTTAGCTCTGTGGTTTGCAACTCCAATATATTCTAACAGAATGTATATTTGAGGCTGAACTGTAGGCAAAAATCAATTAATAATACGGGTATATGTACATTTAGCTTTTATTAAAATAATTTCGTGAATAGAAACATACAATTTGCTTTTTCCGTTATTTGTATGGTACAGACAATAAGACAATAACACTGATGGACTTCAGTTCAATCAGGCTAATATTTGATTGCTACCCTTGAATTAAAACCACTACGCAACACTTCTATCTAGTATTTTTGACAACAGTTACACAATATCGTTTCTGTGGTGCGTGCAACACATCATCACATCAAAAAAAAATAAAAGTTTCTTTTATATCATCTGTGTTGTGTTCTGTCCTTAGCTTTTTATGTTATTATAGATATTCATTGAAGGACTTTTGAGGACATAATTAACAGGTCACCTTACACATCATCAAAATACCAACTCCTACTACTTTTGATTTATTACTATTGGGTTATGAGTTTTGCCACAGGTGGCTATATGCTACTCCGTGGTAATAGAGTATCAAGTCCGGTGAAGGTTTCGGATGTTCTCTTGGTAACCACAAATGTCGGTTTTGCTCCTGTTCGTGAGTCTAGTGTGGTTTTTGTGTATACATTTTGACAGTTGACTGTACTAATGAAGACCTCAATATTTCAGTCAGAAACACGTGTCTATATTTAGCCAAATTTCATTGTTTTAACGGTCATCCCAAAAAAATCCATTTTCATCTATCTATATATATATATATATATATATATATATATATATATATATATATATATATATATATATATATATATATATATATATATATATATATATATATATATATATATATATATATATATATATATATATATATATATATATATATATATATATATATATATATATATATATATATATATATATATATATATATATATATATATATATATATATATATATATATATATATATATATATATATATATATATATATATATATATATATATATATATATATATATATATATATATATATATATATATATATATATATATATATATATGTATATACGAGCCCAGTCGCATATGTATTGGACCAAAGGAATAGATAAGAGATATTTATTTTTGTTACATCGTATTTATTGTAGTGCTATAGATATGCGATATTGTTAATTAATTGTTAATACCACATACTATCAAATAAACGTAGTTGCATTTGTTGAAGCTATGTTACATGCAGTATATATATATATATATATATATATATATATATATATATATATATATATATATATATATATATATATATATATATATATAATGATTCACGGTGGATGGAACCTGGAGCGTTTTAAAATATTTTCAGGCTTACAGTGTTGCCGCTTCTACCCAAAACAGGTGGCAACATCGCTATTTTAAATATAATGCCCTTTTTTTACTTTTTCTGAAACTACAGGTATTTTTGTGCAACTTATCTTAATACTTCCCTATACCTACTTGTAGCCGTTTTTCAGGAATTAATTTTTTTATCGAAAACAAGACTTCAAATAAATCCGAATTTCTTCCAACTCTAAAGCAATTTTGATCAGAAATTTGGGCTAAGGTTAAATAATACCTTTAGGTATTTGATTTTTTTGTCGTATCTTGGTTGAAGCATAGAGGGTGCTCCAGAAATAAATGTATGTTGGTAACTTGTAAAAGCGCGAGAAAATCGATTTTTTTAAACGGGGCACCCTATATATCAATACTGATTTGAGAAGCTGATAAAAGTAGCTTCCTAATAATGTATACTTTTCCTATACCTAACTCTTCACGTTTTTTATTTATAAGCATTTCTTTACGAAATATTATAATAACGGGTCATTTTTAATGGATTCTAATAGTAGAGTGCCATGAAAATAATTGTTGTGAGACGCCATGACAGTTTTCTTTGACAGAAGTTTTATTCTTGCGCTTCTGATTCCAAGTCAAAGTTGAAATGAAATAATATCTACTCGAATACAATTATAATGAATTTATTTATTCTGCATGGTCAGTGTAATAAGATTATCAAGAGAACGGGTAGAAAATTTAATGAAACGTATCCAGATTTACCACAAATGAATATCAGAAAATTCATTCGAATCAAGAACAATTTTAAAGATTTTGGTTCAGCTTTAAAACCATCGAGAAACTTGCCCAGACCGGTGACTTCTAATGAAGAAAATAAAATTAAGGTTTTGGTATACTTTTACACATACCCTCACTACTCCTATATACGTGGCGCAGAAGAAGATTTGGGCATTACATTTTCATCAATACAAAGAGTTTTAAAAAAGCATAATATGCACGACTACAAGTTCACCGAAGTCCAAGCACTTAAACCTCAAGATTTTCCGCAAAGAGTAGAATTTTGTGAAATGTTACTGACAACTACACAGGAAGATCCTCTTTTTTTAAGACAAAATTATATGGACCGATGAGTCAAAATTTTCGACGGAATCGTCACTGTTGGGCCAATAAAAATCCGCACGCTACAAGACAGGGTCGATTTCAAGAAAAATTTAGTTTTAATGTCTTCTGTTTGCTAATGGATAATCAAATTAGGTATTTGATATACGATGAACAACTCACTTCCAGAAAATACTTAGATATTCTATCACAAGTGGTCGAGGAGTTTACAAATGGTCTTGTACTAGAGGATTACCGAAGCTGTTGGTACCAACTTGACGGGGCTCCAGCACATTGTACGGCGGAAGTGACTGCAGAGCTAGATCGAATTTTCGATGACCGATGGTTTAGACGCCTAGGCCGTGGAATTGGCCCCCAAGGTCGCCTGACATTACTCCTTTAGATTTTCATTGGGTACACTAAAGGAAAAAGTTTATCACACTCCAGTAAATACTAAAGAAGAACTAGTACATCGCCGGGTCATTCAAGCATTTCAAGATATTGAATAATGAAATAAGAAGAGTTACAACGGATGGTGTCAATACTCGTTTATTCAAGTGTTTAAAGGTTAATGGACAACATTTTCAACAGTTGCTCAAAAAATCTGTGTAGTGACATTTTTCAAAATTTCTATTTAATTTTTGTAATTTTAGTTTATAATTTATCATTTTAAATTTCTTGGTGGTTTTAAAGCTAAACCAAAATCTTTAAAATTGCTCTGGATTCAAATGAATTTTCTGATATTCACTTGTGGTAAATCTGGATACATTTCATTAAATTTTCTACACGTTGTCTTGATAATCTTATTACACTGACCATGCAGAATAAATAATTCATTATAATTGTTTTTTTATTTATTTACCTACTTATTTATTTTCATCTTAACTATGACTCATCAGAAGCGCAAGAATAAAACTTCTGTCGAAACAAACTATCATGGCGTCGCACAACAATTGAATCGTTTATTATTTAAAGGTCAGAAGTCCATATTTTTACACTAGACATAAAAACTTCTCTAACTTTTATTCTTTTACTTTTTTTATATTTCAAATTGTAGCCATTAAGTTATACTAAAAAAAAAAAACCGTTCTAGCTTGTTTTTGTAAGTAACTGTACTTGTATTTTTACACTTTTTTAACTTTTTAGTATATGGACTTGTGGCCTTTTAATAAGAAATACGAAAAAAAAAACATAAAAAAACGAGTATTAAGAAAACAATTTATTGGTTATTAAATATACATAAACCAATGCAAATAAAAATACAAAAAATATTTTTCTCTAGTTAGCAGTACTTTTTAGAGGGTATGATTAAAGAAAACTTTTAGAAATAATGTTTTAAAAATCGGTAAAAAGCCTGAATTTTTACAATAATAAACCAGGTTGCCCCTGTGATTAGAATAGAAGGCTTTGCCAAACGTTCCTCATTCTTATGATATTTTACTGCATTGGCGTAGCCAGGGGAAGGGGGCAAATATGGGCAGCTGCCTCCCTTCTAGGCGCATTTCGAATTTGTATTAAACATATATTGTATGATAAAATATCCTCGGTTTTATACTCAAGAACAACATAATTAATGGTCCCTAGCCTCCCTAGACAGTTTTTCTCACTACGCCAGTAAAATTTTGTACACACTTTGCTTTATTGTAGATTTTCTTTTTTTTATTTCCGGGCTCTAAATTATCCAGACATGCTTACGCTCGAAAAACATTAACAAACTAAAAACGTACTAACAAAAATGAAACAATATCTTTGCGGTCCGCATTAGAGGGAAAAATAAGTGGCGGTGAGTGCATAAAGTAGGTATTATTAAAAGGGCGCAACTCCTGACATGACCCCTTTTAAAAATAAACGGTAACTTATATTGGCGCGTATATCGTATTGGGTAAAGGAGGACTCGTGCCGTATTAAAACCAAATAGGTCTAGGTTTAAAGAAATAATTGAATTCAGAATGTAATTTTTGCCCAAACCTGGACTTGTGCCCTTTTATTAATATTCGATTCAATTGTTTTCATGGCGCACTACTATTAGAATCATTGAAAATGACTCGTTATTATGATATTTCATAAAGAAATGCTTATAAATAAAAAACGTGAAGAATTAGGTATAAGCAAAGTATACATTATTAGAAAGCTACTTTTATCAGCTTCTCAAATCAGTATTGATATACAGGGTGCCCTATTTAAAAAAATCGACTTTCTCGCGCTTTTACAAGTTACCAACATACATTTATTTCTGGAACACCCTGTATGCTTCAACCCAGATACGACAAAAAAATCAAATACCTAAAGGTATTATTTAACCGTACCCCAAATTCCCGATTAAAATTACTTTAGAGTTGGAAGAAATTCAGATTTATTTCAAGTCTTGTTTTCGTTAAAAAAATTCAAATAAATTAATTCCTGGAAAACGGCAACAGATAGATATAGGTAAGTATTCAGAAAAGTTGCTCAGAAACACGTGTAGTTTCAGAAAAAGTTAAAAAAGAGAGGGCATTTATTTTAAAATAGCGATGTTGTCACCTGTTTTGGTTAGAAGCGGCAACACTGTAAGCCTGAAAATATTTTAAAATGGTAGATCAAAGACATTTATGAGGCTAACCGAGGGTGATTCTGCATGAAAAATAATGACAGTTTGCTATATAAACGTCTGTCCGCAAATGATTCGTTTTTCGAGATACAATGAGATTCGGTGGGTTTTAAAAGGTATTTGTTGCGCATTATATGCGATTTAATTAGGTATTTTATATTCATCATTGGCGCGCATACGGGTAATGATCTCAATTTTTTTAAAGGAAAAAATGGTACGCCACTGAGAAATTTCAAATTCAAAATTGTTTTTGAATTTCTCGTTCAATTTGTGACAAAAAATCATTCTTGCTTTTTTTTCGTATGGGGCGCGGTTTTTATGCAAAAGAATAAAACATCTTAACGGGTATTTTTCATTTCTTTAATGCATTATCTAGTAGGCTACTGTTAATATTTATCTGTTAAATACGAATATTTTAACGAAATGTCAAATTAACGTTTCCTCATTCTTAAGCTTTTTAGTTTGCAATAACCCCATCACACAATATTTGCTCGTCTTACCGGCTGACTGCGGGCGCCCTCGAGAAGTACGAACTGTGGAACTAGAAGAGGCAGTTCTCGAGTTAATTGCGGAGTCACCTGAAACAAGTACTCGAAAAATTGCCAACATATTGAATGTAAGCAACTTCACTCTATTTCAATTTCTTAAAGAACAGCAATTGTATCCGTTTGATATTCAACATGTACAAAACTTTTTTCTGCGCCTAATTTTTTGCCAATGGATTCTTCATCAGATCACTCAAATTCCAAATTTTTTTAAATGGCGTTTTCTTTACTGACGAGGCTCCTTTTGGACAACAGTGTATACGGAATTTCTATAACAATCACTTATGAGCTGAGGAAAATCCACATGGAATCTTTGAAGCTTACTTTCAGCATCAGTATTCAATAAATGTATGGCTTGGGGTAATTGATGATCATTTAATCGGTCCATATTTCCTCCCACAACGACTAACAGGCGAATCTTACCTTAATCTCCTACAGGAAGAGTTAAATGTTGTTGAAGAAATTCCTCTACAGCTGAGATAACACTTATAGTTTATGCATGATGGTGCACCAGTCCATTTTAGCATTAATGTACGTAATCACTTAGCTACAGTATATCCAAACCGTTGTATAAAAAGGGGAGATACGGAAAATTGGCCTGCTCGATCGCCGGATTTAAATCCTCTAGATTTTTACATTTGGGGTTTTCTTAAGTCATCAGTTTATTCCACTCCCATCGAAAATGTTGATGACCTGAGGAATCGAATTATAGCCTGCTGTGAGACAATAAGAAATACACCAATAGTATTTTGCGCGAATACGACAATCAATGAGGCGAAGAGTTGAATATTGTGTCAGGTCTGAGAAAGGTCATTTTCAACATTTGTTGTAGTTTTACGCCTATTTAAAATTTTATTAGTGTTATTTTCTGTAATTGTTTTGGTTTAATGTTATTGTATTACATAGTTCTTGATAATGTATTAAAGAAATGAAAAATACCCGTTAAGATGTTTTATTTTTTTGCATAAAAACCGCGCCCCATACGATAAAAAAGTAAGAGAGATTTTTTGTCACAAACTGGACGGGCAATTCAAAAATGATTTTTAATTTGAAATGTCTCAGTGGCGTACCATTTTTTTCTTTAAAAAAAATTGAGATCATCGTCGTACGCGCGTCTATGATGAATGAATACCTCTTAAAACCCACCAAATTTGATTGGCATATCTCGACCGTTTTTATAGCAATAAATAAATCGTCAGATTTTAACCAAAACTTTAACACCCCGTATCTCGGAAAACGAATCATTTGCTCACATACATATTTTATATTATATATAGAAAACTGTAATTTTTTTATGCAGAATCACCCCACGAAGTTTGTCGCACTTATTTACTAACACCCTGTATATTATATATAAGCTGGCTATATATAGCCACCTGTGGCGAAACTCAGAACTCAAGAGTAATTATATCTAAACTAGAAGATTAAAGCTGTAAAAACTATTATATAGTAGAAAAAGGCTTTTCTTTTGGGACGACCGCTAAAGCACATTGAAATATGGCCAACTATATACACGTGTTTCTGACTTAAGGCCTTCATCAGTACAGTTAACTAGTTGAGAGACGAGTACATCTAGTGCCGAAACTTAATACAACAGAATATGAAGTCCGGCGAAGATTTAGGATGTTTTCTTGGTAACCGTAAATGTCGGTTTTCCTCCTGTTGGTGATCCTGGGTATTTAATGCTTAAAAGAAACTACCCTGGTATAGTGTCAAAGTTGAACACCCGTATTCACTAAAGAAGTATACATTTAGACCAGGTCTAACTTGACAGTTATAGGTTTAAAATGACATATGCAACGTTAAACCGTTTTCGTGAATTATTACTCATACGATTTACTCGTGTTATAAATTAATCCTTCTCAGTAATAGCTATCATTACCTGCTAGTTAAATGATTTACTATTATAACTAATAGTAGCTAGAATGCCGTTTTTTATTTACAAACAAATATTTATTAAATTTTATAGTAAATTTGATGATAGCAGATTTTCCTCTTATACACGCAATAAACAACTTACGTAAAAATAATATATAAAAAATGTTAAAAACAATCCTCCTGCATATTAAAAAAATTATATACATTTTAATTGCCGTCTCGCCACAGATCCTCATCAAAAATCAAAACTCCTAAAAGTAGGTGCTTCGTAGACCTAAAAGTCTGGCATCTGATTATGTTTGTGGAAACTTTACATGGATATTTCTTGGTTAGGCGGAGATATTTCCATATTATTCAAATTCGGCATATCAAATTTGCCGAAAGTGGACCTTTTCCAGGCAACTTCGAAAGCTTATAGTGGAAAATAATGGATACAAAAAATATTTTATCTCTTGAGAATATACAGAAATGAACTAAGTTTGAACAGTAAGAAACAAATTTATGTACATTTAAAATAAGCAGTTAATTCATCCAAACATTCCTTGTTATCAGTTTAAATAGATCTAAACAAACAAACTTCATTAAATAAATTATCATATTTATAGACTTCCAAAAAAGATTTAATTTGTATTAATATTATATTAATCTATTTTCGTAGGTAGCTATGATGTTATATTCAGACATATCCAAACAACTTTTCTTTACCCCTTAAATAAGCACTGTAAATCGGCCAAGCCTACCGGTTCTGTTCTTCCACATATTAAATTTAATATATATATATATATATATATATATATATATATATATATATGTATATATATAAATATTTTTTTGTTTGAAACAATAACTCCGCTGTACCAGTCCCAAGCCTGGGGTCCCAATGATGGGAAAGGAGGAGGGGGAGGAGTAACAACCTCGTTAAAAAACCAGGGTTCATTTGGCCCGGATGATAGCACCCTGTAAGGGCTCCTGCCAGGATACGGCGAAGAAGCTGCTGCCTTGTAGAAGGGTGTTGGTTCACCAAAGGCTAAAGGAAGACAACCTTGAATAAAAACTACCTGGCCCTCCTGGTAGGGGGTTGAGGCATCGGGCTAACTCCCCGATACTCGGAAAAAATCCAAGTGTTAAAAGACCCAGTCAACAGCCTCGGAGCGGACCGAAAATATTACGACGAACCAAGCTACGAGAAAGGATAATAAATTTTGGCACATGGAACGTACAAGGTATCTCCAATAAAACCAATGAAGTAATCTCAGAACTCAGAAGATCAAAAATACAAATAGCAGTTATAACTGAAACTAAGAAGAAAGGCCAAGGCTCGGAAAACCTAGGACACTACGACCACTTCTATAGTGGAGTTCCAAAAGAAAAAAGAGGGCAACAAGGAGTATCTATCCTCATTTCCAAGAATTTAAGGAAGTTTATAACATCATGGGAGCCTATAAACGAAAGAATAATAAAAATGAACATAATACTGTATAGGGTCAGGCTTACAATATTTGGGGTATATGCCATAAACGATGACGCCTTAATTAATAAAAAGGATGAGTTTTTTGAAGAGCTACACCGAGAAATATCCAGCATTGGTAGATCCAGGGAAGTCATGATACTGGGGGACCTAAACGGAAGAACTGGAACAAGGCTGAGGAACAAAGTTGTGGGAGTATTTGGCGAGGATCACACAAACGACAACGGCCTGAGACTAATCCAAATGTGTGAGCAAAATGAATTAAAAATAATGAACGGATACTTTCAGCACCCATGGATACACAAATACACATGGACCCAAATAACTAGGAATCTGCGCTCCATCATAGATTACATTATTATAAAACAGTCAACAGGTATGAGAACACACGACGTCAGAGTACAGAGAAGCGCAACATGCGGCAGCGACCACCATCTGCTAAAGGCCAAGATACTGCTAGCACATAAAATGGATAAAAAACCAAATGAAGAAAGTATTCAAGAACAAAACCTATCTACTGAAATGAAACAACCAAAATTCAGGCTAGAAAGCTTAGACCATGAAAGCACTAAGCAACGATACAGAAAAAGATTCGACCAAAAACTACAACCGCAAAAATTCAAGAATAATACGGAACACTACGAATATATTAAGCATTGCATAAAGCAAGCAGCCGAAGAAGCTTTAGGATACCTAGAAGACAAACAATATTGTAAACCGTATTGGTGGGACGAAGACATCGAACAGGAAATCGAGGTTAAAAGACAGAAATACCAACGTTACTTAAGCAATAAAACAGATCAGAACAGAAGCATCTTCAAAGAAGCACAGGCTCAAGTAAGAAGAAAAATATCCCAGAAGAAAAACGCAGCATGGGAGAAAAACTGTGATAGAATAAATACTTACCTTGGAGGGACAAAAAGTGCTGAAAGCTGGAGAGTGCTGAGGTCGCTGCGCCAAAATAATAGGAAAGACCTCTTATCCCCGATAACTGCAGCAAAATGGGACGGATACTTTAGCAAACTCTTAAAAGAAGACCGCGTACAATTTCTGGAAAGCAAAACATCCGCCCAAATACACGTTACAGCGTCACCGATCCGGATCACCGTAAAGGAAGTAAAAGACACCTGCCGGAACCTTAAGAATAAGAAAGCACCTGGACCGGGTAATATCCCAGCAGAATTAGTGAAATATGGATCTGATCTCCTATTCGACCATGTAACTCAACTCTTCCAAAACTGTATCAGCAGCGGTGATATCCCGGACGAATGGAAAATATCATTCCTTACTCCCATCCATAAAAAGGGATCCAAAGAAAATTGTGACAACTACAGAGGCATTGCTGTAACAGGTACACTCAGTCGAATTTACGGGAAAATACTTAAGACCAAAATATAACGCGAATACGCAGACAGCGAAGCAGAGGAACAGGCAGGATTTCGAGCAGGAAGATCTACAGTGGATCACTTATTCTGTGTTACACAACTGCTCGAGAAGATGTCAGCATTCAATCGAGAAGTACATCTCTTATTCGTGGATTTGAAAAAGGCGTACGACAGCATACCGCTATCAAAACTTTGGGAGGCATTGGAACGGACGAACCTAAACATACACCTAATAAAAGCAGTGAAGGAACTATATAGGAGCTGCCACATAAAAGTAAAAGTCAGAGCTAAAATCTCCAACGGATTCACACCAAGTAAAGGCCTTAAACAAGGATGCTGTCTGTCACCCACCCTATTCAAAATCTATCTAGAACAAGCATTGAAGATATGGAAACAGAAATGTAGGAATATGGGAATCCCACTCAATAATACGAATCTGTATACCCTTAGTTTTGCGGATGACCAAATTATCATGGCGCAGGATTTCGAAGATATAGAGTATATGACGCGAAAGCTCATTGAAGAGTACAGGCACTGGGGACTAGAAGTCAACATCTCGAAGACCGAATACAGGTGCGTCGGTGGAACTCAACAAGATCTGGTACTAGAAAATGGCCAAATCATCAGATCCTGCCAAACATATAAATACCTAGGAACGAAGATATCGAATACCGGAACACTGGATGAGGCCATTAAGGACAGAAACACCCAAGGCAGAAAGGCAATAGCTATGTTGAATAGCATCCTATGGGATCAAAAAATCATCAAACGAAACAAACATCTTATATACAACATCATCATAAAAAGCATAGTCACATACAGCAGCGAAGTATGGCAACTGAAAGAGAAGACTGTACAAACATTAAACGCGACTGAGATGGACTTCTGGAGAAGAGCAGCAGGAAGATCACGACTCGAAAAAATCCCAAATGAGACGATCCGTAATAACATGAAAGTTAAACACACGTTAACCGACGATATACGAACAAAGCAACTGAGATGGTACGGACACGTCCAAAGAATGGAAGACCGACGACTCCCCAAGCAAATTCTCACCTGGACCCCCACAGGAAGAAGAAAAAGAGGAAGGCCTAGAAGGAGAGAGGGGATAGACTCGGAGATCAGAGAGCGAGGACTAGAGGAGGATCTGTGGACCGACAGGGAACAATGGCGACTGGAAATCGGAAGACGTCGGAGAACGTTTTGAAACCGATATATATATATATATATATATATATATATATATATATATATATATATATATATATGTTTGAAACAATACACATAACTGGCAAATCCCCTTTATTAACATTAAATTATTCTACAAAAAAAATATCACGAAAATAAAAAACAAATACAGGGTACTAAATAAACTTAACTAAAATTAAATAAACCAAACTTAATTAATTATAATGGCGTGGTGGTGAGAAGCGGGATATTTGTTAGCATAATGAATTAAATATGCAAATTAACAAAATCTATCAATTTGCTGATTTATTCCGTTCATTTACATATTTAATCAGTCTATTATGTCAAAAAAGCTCACTTGGTATAACTACGTCGTGAACATAATAACGTTGCCGAAAACCAATAGTTTTTTAGAAGTGTGTTTCAGATATTCGAGAATATCATAAAAATACAAAACGTCTTTTTCAATGGCTATTAACCTGAAGGTTTTCAAATTATCTTGACTTAGTCATTCAGCTTTGAAAAAGATCTTTCGCAAGACACTTAAGTTACAGATAGAGTAAGTATTTATGAGTTTTTTCTAATTCTGGGTATGGCTCTGCACACACATTATATTTTAAGAGGGCTTTATAACAACACAGTATAATGTTTCGACGTAGAGGACATGATTTGACCCCTATTTTTCATTTTTAACTTATCCTCATCAGCAAAGTTTTGATTATCTTAATATTTTTCTGGCAAACTATGTGAGAGACTTTTCCGTTTTGAAGAAAAATCTATTAACACTTCCTTCACATTTGTAGGCTGTATTTCTGGATAATACATTGAGTATGATTGAATACTTTTTACGGTACACGATTTGGAAGCTGCTTTAATGCATGAAAGTTACTAGAGTGAAAACATTTAAATACTTTGTATAGGAAAAGCGATTTCCTGTACAGTTTACAATATTATCCTACTTTGCATACAATATTCTTACTTCAAATTTATCCACTGAATAGTTATACTATGATTATCATAAAATTTTGCTTTCTTAAATTTTTTTTTGTGGAAATTCTCTTAATACTTCCATTGGTCATATCTATGAAATTTAGTGTCTCATTATATATTATATCAAAATCAAGGGCGTGCAGTCTATGGAAGCAAGGGAAGCAGTGGTCACCAAAAAAAAATACAAAACATCTTCTAAAATGTAATTTTTGAAATAGGAAACCATTAATTTAGTTTATATTAAAAATGCTAAAATATTATCTTAATTATCAAGTCCATAATAAATGCGGCCTTGATTCCGACCCAGCCACAATAGAAAATCGAATAGAACCTATGCGGGCCGCTAGCTTCTCTGCAGCCAAGTCCTGTATGCTTGATTTCCTGTGAATCAAGCCAGAGGTTATTGAACTTTCCACCGGCTGTTTGCAATTTTTGCATTTCAGTCGCGTGGTTTAAGTGGGGGCGGAAGCTATCATTGGAATAGGTTCTTTGTTTGAACGGCTATCCGTGTGTTGTGTGATACGTACGTCGCGTCGTGCATGGTGCGATATGAAAGACAATAATACGGACGTGGATATGCAAATACCGTCGGCTGTCGGTAATTGCGTTGAAAATGTTGGAGAATTTAGTAAAACGAGTGTGTGTGAATATGTGGTATGTGTCTTGATAATAAAGGGATTTTCAACATTAAACTTCGCTGATAAGCTTCAAATAATTTCCAAAGGAAGGGCAAAACCGCCTATGAAAAATTTAACCACAAAAATGCAAATGTGTATTAGACATTTTTATCCGGAAAAACAATACGAACAATTTAAATGGCTAACAGGGTGTGAAAATATAAGTAGATTATTTTGTTGGCCATGTTTACTTTTTGAAAATGAAAAAGGTCTCTGAACACACCCTTAATAAACAGTTGGAAATTAGTCACCGCCAACACAATGAACCAGTCGATAAAAATAGGGAAATATTAAGAAGACTTATCGATGTTTGCTTTCTCGGACAGCACGAATTGGGATTTCAAGATTTACTTAGTTTATTGGCTAAATATGATGATTGCTTAAAAAATCATTTAGAGCAGTCTAGCGTTTTTCGCGGAACGGCAAATCGAATCCAGAATGATTTAATTTCCGCTGTTGCAACCGTTATTCTAAAAAGAATTAAGCTGGAGATTGTTCGAAAACGAGATTGACGAAACAACTGATATCACTAATTTTAGCCAATTATCTATAGTAATACGGTACGTTAAAACAGACGGAAGTATTCAAGAGCGATTTTTAGGTTTTGAGAATGTGTCCGAAAATCGTACAGCAGATGCATTATATACCGTAGTTTATAACGTTACTAAAGAAATTATTGGAGAGAAAAAATTAGTTGCTCAAAGCTATAATGGAGCTGCAGTGATAGCAGGACAATTAGGGGGTCTGCAAGCTAAAGTTCGAGAAACTTTTCCAAGTGCTGTGTTTGTCCATTGTTTTTTCCAAGTTTTTTTCGTTACTTTAATTGGCATGGCTGCTTTTTTTCCAAGTCAGCAAAACGTACACAAGCTTTGGACTCCATTGTCCACAAACGATCGCACAAAGTAGCTCCTACTAGGTGGAACTATAATGGAAGACCTAAATGTTAACAGTATCTGAAAATCGTGAATCACTGATTGAACTATTTGAGAATATAATAGAAAATAATGAAATGTTGGACTCAGAAGCAATAAATAGTTCGAGGGGGTTTTTGGACTGTTTGAAACGAGATTTTAATTTTAATTATTTGTTGAACATATTTTTAGAAATATTTCCATTGTCGGATAATGTTTTTGATATATTACAAACTAAAACAAATGATATTGCTTTTTGCCTAAAAAAAGTGGATGATTTTAAGTCCATGTTAAGCCAAAAAAGAGATGACTTTGACCTATTTTGGGAGAAAACGATGACGTTAAATGTAGAACCACAAGCCAAGCGTCGTCGAACAGACAAAGTGTCATACAAACATCGTACAGACGCCTCTTTTGTGAAATAATCGATTAAATTTAGCAACAAATAAACTATAGATTTAACGGTTTAAATGATTTTAAATTCCTCGAGCTGTGCAATTTTGATGCATTTAAAGGAACAACTTTTCCAGAAGATACGTTTAAATCTCTTCTTCTTCATTATGGCCAGTTCGTCGACCGAGTCTTACTGCGATCTGAACTAAAAGTGATTTACGAAACTGATGACATTAGCGCAAAAGATAACGCTAAGGAACTAACGCAATTTTTAAAAGACAAGGAGCTGGAAGATGCCTACACCGAAGTGTCGAAATTGTGTGAATTAGTATTGACAATACCTGCCACAAGTTCATCAGTAGAACGCAATTTTTCGGGAGAAGAAGAGACTTTCGCATACATCGCTGTTGTCTATTGAAAATAAACTTCTCCAAAATATGTCGGAGCATCGACGTGTTTATGAAGACGTCTTTGACGAATTTGCAAAAAATTATCGAAGAATCGAATTACATTACAAATAGGTAAGTATCCAAAAATTGCTTCCCTTTCTTAAAATTTCACCGCACGCCCCTGATCAAAATAATAATAAAATATCATGTGATACAGTGTAACTCGTGACTATAATACAAATACTGATCAGATGTAAGTTGATCGAATTTTACTTAACCCGAAACACTACTCATTCTCAAAAAAAACTAAATTGTTGATGTTATAATATTCGCTAAGGGGTTGTGTTAAAATAAAGAACCCCACCCAATCCTTATGGGAAACGACTTTCAGTTCATTTTCCTGAGAATTTGATATCTTGTAATTCTCTACATCTTGATAAAAAGCTTGCATAGGCACAACTCACTCCTGCAATTAGTTTTATATAGAGCGCCAAAGTTGGAATTTTGTCTTTTCCTGATTTATGCAATTGTTTTTATTTTTGGTTTTTAAATATGTAATATGCATTCAAGAAAGTTAGTTGCTTAGAATATTTGATATTAGAAGTTACTATATTATTAAGAAACTGATATTAGTGATTTTGTCAACAACCGCAAGCAATAATTTTTTTTACATAAAAGTGTAAATTTGTAGTAGTGTAGTATATTGTAGTATCTTTTCATAAAGAGGTATATTTATTTTTATTACAACCTACTGGTACATAAATACAATTTTTAAATAATTATGCAAAATAAATTTTGTCAAAAATTATGTGAATTATTTAAGGGAACATGCATAGAAAAATAACTAAAACATAACCAAAAAGATTTAATATTTATCAGATAAAGCACAACTCACTCCTGCGGCTAGTTTTCGATATACAGGGCGCCAAAGTTGGAATTTTGCCTGTTCCTCATTTTATGCAATTTCTTTTATTTTTTTGTTTTTTAATATTTAATAAGTCAGTTACTTAGAATATCTGATATTAGAAGTTACTATATGTACAAGTAAATAAAAAAACTTATACAGGCATTATAATTAAAATTATGCAAAATAAATTTTACCAAAAATTATGTTAAATATTTAAAGGAACATGCATAGTAAAATAACTAAAACATGACCAAAAAGATTTAATATTTATCAGATAAGGCACAACTCACTCCTGCGGCTAGTTTTCGATATACAGGGCGCCAAAGTCGAAATTTTGCCTGTTCCTCATTTTATGGAATTTTTTGTTTGTTTTTTAATAGTTAATAAGTCAGTTGCTTAGAATATTTGATATTAGAAGTTACTATTTGTACAAGTAAATAAAAAGACTTATACAGGCTATAACTGTTTTCCACATTGCGATCATTTTTGCTAAATATTCGACCGGAACTGAAACACTAAAATTCGAATTTTTACAAAAACTTCAATTAAGCTAAAACAAACAGTCAGATTTTGCTATTTTTTTAATATGTTTATTAAAATTAAATAAAGATTAAGTAATTGTATCAAAAAAATATTACGGTGACCATGAATTTTAATACACCTTTGTATTGCAGGAATATTTATGTAGCGGGTAAAAGTGACACAAATTAATTATAGAACGAACCTTGTCAGTAAGTATGTCTATTATAATTTACCTTTTCATGTTATTATTTTTTTTTGATATTTAAAATATGTCACTTTTACCGGCTACCTACTTAAATATCAGTGGCGGCTCGTGGTGAATTATATTGGGACGTCAATAACAAATTTAAAAATAGGCATACTTAGAATAAAAATAAATATCTTTAAATTGAGCTTTAAATTCCCTTGAGTTCAGGTCTACTCTTCGTTCTTTAGAATTGGAAAAATACTGAATGACACGTTCGTTAAAATTGCACGGACATTACTTTTATAAACGATTTCTCGATACTTAACATTGCTAAAGCGGATAGTCTATCTTGGCCCAGCTACGCAACAAAATTTATAAGCCCTCGAAAAACCCCTGGATTTTCAGACAAAGCCGTTTTATCATGGCCACGTAGTGCCAGCTCGAATGTCTTACAAAATTTTACATAATCTATAATTTTGTTTAAAATATAACGATTTTTGGATACATTTTCATTAAAATCTCTAAGGGATTTTCTATAAGCTGTGTCTAGCTGAGTGCAAATATCAACACTTCCGACCGTTGCATAGTTCCCCGAACATTTCATGTGAACTGTAGAAAACGCATGTTTTTTAATTTTTTCTTTTAAGTGTTTTAAGTTTTTAACACCGGTTTTGCACCATAATGAGTTTGACGAGTCCTTAGAAAACAACAAACAAACCTAACAGTAAACATAGACCACCTTGAAATTGGTTATTTTTGCAAAATTAAGTTCGTTAAGTTGTTTATTTTTTTGCCCTAGTCACTACCAACATTTTATTTCCCGCATATTTCCAACTCACACATGGATCATAAAAATAAAAAAATATATATTACAGAAAACAGTATATAAATCAATTTTCATCGATTAAAAACGTCCGAAACAATATCGAGTTAGAATATCGACCTCGCGACCTGTGAACAATTGAACTTCCGCATGCCAACGTGATGCCGCGGCCTATCGATCGAATTATGAGAAGAGACCGGCTGATGACCTAAATCGCTATTTAATATTCCATTTGCTATCACGTTCGGCTGCCGCTCGGTAGCTGTGAATCTTCGGGTACTTTCGTCAAGCTTTAAGGAAATCTGGATAATTCGAACTGCCCAGTCTAGCTTAGCAGAGCGTATTTTATTATGCCTAAGGAACGCAACGAAACCATTCGAACCTCCGCGCGCGGGTAATAGTGTAGCGTGTTCAACTTTTCCCCAGGTTCGCGTTTTATTACAACTATTAGGAGGGACGGTCAAACAAATAATTTATTTCTTGAAATATTTTTGGAGAGCATTGACTAAATGACCCTATGGAAGAGCCGCCATTGTTAAATATCCTTGCGGTAAGCCTAAGAGGTCTAGAATTGCAGATGATGAATATATACAACACGTGTATTAAAATTCATGGCCACGGTAATGTCAGCTATTTACGAATCTTTTCGATACAATTCTTTAATCTTCATTTAATTTTAATAAACATATTAAAAAAATAGCTAAATCTGACTGTTTGTAAAAATTGGAATTTTATTGTTTCAGATGCGGTTGAATATGAAACAAAAATGAGGCAATTTGGAAAACAGTTACACGCTGTATGAATACATACAGTAACTTCTAATCTCAGACATTCTAAGTTACCGACTTATTTGAACGCGTATTAAGTATTTAAAAACATAACATAATAATAAAGAACAGCCAAAATATCAACTTTGACACCATGTATATCGCAAACTAGCCACAAGATTGAGTTCTGCCTATGAAAACTTTTGAACAGGAGGTTGAAAACTACAATATATCAAATTTTCAGGAAAACTGCCTGAAAGCCGTTTCCCTCAAGGATTGTGCGGGGTCCTTCAACATATTTTTGTTTCATTACTAAGAATTTACGCATTTTAAGAAACCCATTTGTTTCACAAATACGAAATAATTTCTGAAAAAATACTTCTTTATTAAACTTTTGCCTCAAATTGAACAATCTGCTATTGTTATGCTATATTATGGTCAAGCCATATAAATAGTTGATATTTTTAATATCATGTCTACAGTCGAGAGTTAAAACTTTATTAAATATTACCTGACCTGATCTTACTTTCACTCTATAAGCGTCAAAAGAGCTAAGGAAATTATGAAGGTTCATATGGATTCTCTTCTTTGGGGTGGGTTAGTGCGTGCTTGAAGGACAAGGTCATTTAAAGAGCGGCTGCGTGCTCCCAGCTGATTTATCGATTACCGGGAACTTCTGTTCGTGCTCTCCCTTCATTGCATGTATCCCGAATTATTAGTCCCTTAAATGCAGAGATCGCTGCTGCCGGCGTTGCCTAAATCGTTTAGTTTTCTGGAAACTTGAAGTAAACTATAACTAGAATGAGGTGACAAGGAATTATTCAACATAGCAGTAAGCATATTGCTATTAAAACAGATTGTTTAATGGCGAACATAAGAATGTATAGCTCGAACAGTTAACAACATGACGTGATCTTAAATAGTTGAAGTTTAATTAAGAAAACATGGTTCTCGAGATTAGACGTGTCAAATTAGAATTATTATCCGACGTTTCGCCTTCGATTGCACGAGGCATCTCCACGAGATCCGAACACTGAATGAGCTCGTATTTTTTTTTGACGATGGGGAACGCTTTTACGCACAAAACAGTGTGCCACTCGTTGCTCTATCAGGTTTTCACCTGTCAGAGTCAACAATACCCACTAAACCCTAACGGGTCTACATCAGATGGACCATCATTGGACTAGCCAAGGATCCTTCAATGGGGATGATGCCGTCCTTCTGTGAGAAGCTCCTATAAAGGACATGGTCATCACTGTGGCGTAGGGAGAGGTCCTCGCTTGGCAGGATGTTTTTGAAACCTCTCAATTTGTTGACATCTGAAATAAAAGAGATTATTAGTAAGGAAGGGTGTCGTCTGACCAGGTTGAGATATTTCCGCTATCCTCCTTTCGTCCTACGTCCTACTGTCCCGTGGTTCAGTCTGCCGTTGCCAGTGTCCCTCTGTCCAATACGCCTGGTGGTCTTCGTTTCTAGGTCCTCTTCTGGGTCCTCAGCGACACTGCTGTTCCGTGATCCTGCAGGGTTGAGGCTGAGGTGGGGTGTTTTTTTATCTCAGGTTCAACTGCAGCTCACGCCGGAGCCAGTTGAGGTACCTGGGTTCCTCTTCTTTTACCTCAGGTTCAGCTACAACTCACGCCGGAGCCAGCTGAGGTACCTGGGAGTGCTCTTCTTGGGGTTTATGTTGGCCACTTATTGATACTCTAAGAGTTACTGTGAGACTCAGAAATTTCGATTTGCCCACATTCATCCTTGAGTATATTAGTGCAGGAGCCCGTGTCTTGTTTTCCTGTACCTTGTCCAATTGTTGCAAATCGGAGCTAGTGGATCATAGTCTACCAGGTCATGTAGGTTTTCGTTGCGGTGATTTTTGACTGCCCTGAAGGCTCGGGTGGCCTTTTGCCGCATGAAGTCTTCAATAGGGGTCCATTGAAGGTCACGCTGCAGGTCCTCATTCCTGATAAACCATGGGGCACCAGCTGCCATCCTAATAAGTTTGTTTTTAGTGCTCTTCAGCTTTATAAGATGGGATTTAGAAGCGTATCCGAAGGCTGTGGAGCAAGCTATAGCTGAGTTGGCGCCTTGCTACTGTTTGGATCAGTAACAGTTTGGTCCTCAGTCCCATTTCACTTTTCCGACAGAGCAATGGATAAAGTTTACTCATTGCCTGTTTGGTTTTTGTCCTCGCTGCATTGATATGGTTGTTCCATGTCAACCTTTTATCCATGGTCATCCCTAGGTACTTGGCCTCGTTAGACCAAGGGATTTCTACATCTCCAACTCGGATTCTGGCTCTTGTGGTCAGTCTCCTACGCTGGAATAGGATCGCTTGGGACTTAACCTTCCATTTGACACACTAGTCATGAAGGTTATCAGTGCGCTCTTGCAGTCGTCTACCAATGATCTGGGTGCTTCTGCTTTGGTGTAGGATGGCGGTGTCATGAGCGTAGAGTGCTGTTATGCCCTCTTCTCCGATTGGAACATCGTGAGAGAAGATGGAGTATAGATGGGTCCCAGCACAGACCCTTGTGGTACTCCAGCTATTAGTCCTCTTGGAGCTGAATGTGAGTCACTCACCTTGACTGTGAATTATCTGTCATTCAAATAGCTCCTGATAAGTTTTATATATCTTCTCTCGTATCCAGCTACGGACATTTTGTGGACCAGGCCTTGGTGCCACAATCTGTCGAAGGCTCTTTCGATGTCCAGGAAAATTGCTCCTGTGGCCTCTCTGTTATTGAATCCTTTGGTGATGTACTCTGTGGCTCTGAGTAGATGTTGTTCAGATGAGTGCCGTTCTGGCAATAGCTCTTTCAGCTACTTTGCTTAAAGCAGGAAGTAGGCTGATGGGCTTGTAGTTTTGTGGTTGTGTCCTGTCTTTTCCTGGTTTTTCGATGACGATGACCTCTGCTTTTTTTCCATGTGCTGGGGAAATGGCATATTCTTATGATGGAGTTGATGCTGTTGGCCATCGCACTGTATCCTTTCTTAGGGAAGTATTTCAGCATCTTATTAGTGATGCCGTCGGCTCCAGGGGCTTTCTTAACCTTCAGTTTCCTGATGATGTCTCGAACTTTCCCAGGTGATACAGGATGTGGATTTGACCTCGTCGGTGTGCTCTTTGTCCTCCTCTGGATATTGATTGAGCTGACCTTCTTGGACTATGGCGTCCGCTAAGGCTTCAGCTTTGTCCTCATCGGTGTAGATTGGGACGTTTACACTTAGGAAAGGAGGAATTGGATGTTTGTCCATTTTAAGAGCACGTTGGATCTGCCAGCCTGTTTGGTGATGCGTGTCTAAGGATCTCAGTTTTTTCTTCCACTTGTTGTTTCTGTGCTCTTGTAACCGATCTCTCAAAAATTGGGAGCGTCGGTTTAGAGCAGTCCTGTCCTCTTCCTCGTGGGATCTGGCGTAGATCCTGCGGAGGCGTCTACTGGTCCTGATCTTATTTCTGGGATTTTCAGGAAGCTCCTCGGTTTGTCGATGCCTGCTTATGTCCTCCACTACTATATTTTCATAGAAGGCATTCAGGATGGCTGTCTCTAGACGTCTTACAGCCTCATCTAGTCCCTAAGAGGGTGGATCTCAGGGATTTCGATTGTAGCTTTCAGACGCCTTTGATAGGCCTTCCAGTCGGTCGTCTTCTTGGGGTTGTGTTTTATTCCTAGTTGAAGGAGAACCGGGTTGTGGTCGGATGTATCCTCATTCAGAGTGTTTATGTCCAGATCTTCCTTGATGTTTTTCAGAAGAGCAATTCCCAACACAGTAGGTCTCTCGTTTCCACGGGGGAGGTGTGTTGGTGGCTCTGGTCCTATTATGGCGAGTGGTTTTCGCATAGACTGGACAACTTGCGACCATTTGCGTTGGTATGAACGCAATGCCATTCTTCAGACTTGCAATTGAAGTCACCAATGATGATCATGGCTCTTCGTCCTTTTGCTAGGTGTTCGATGTCCTCTTCCAACAGTCTCTGTGATGGGGCACGATACGCAGAGGTGATTTTAATCGGTCCCTTGCGTGTGTTGACCTCTACGGAGATGGCGTCTAATTCCACATCCTCAACCCCCAGAAAGGAATATGGAACGCCTTTTCTGACCAGGATAGCGACTCCTCTCATAGCTCGGTGGCCTAGAGGGTCGTATCTGTAGGTCATTGCTTATTTGAGTCTACGGAGCTGTTCCTTCACAGCTTTTTTTCTGGAGGGAATTATGGTTTCCACAATAGAGTGCATTATCCTGGTGACTGCTTG
Source organism: Kuschelorhynchus macadamiae (assembly GCA_030620095.1). Lineage (NCBI taxonomy): Eukaryota > Metazoa > Arthropoda > Insecta > Coleoptera > Curculionidae > Kuschelorhynchus > Kuschelorhynchus macadamiae. The sequence continues at coordinate 1,147,881 of JAUTXW010000365.1, forward strand.
CAGGATTGCAGCCTGGAGATCTAGAGGAGGGGTACTCTCCTTCTTTTCCGTAGGCTTTTTTAGGGGCAGGATATTTCGGAGAGCCTTTATAGCTGGCCGGGTGACCTTTCTGGTTGCAGTTTGCACATATGGCGTTTTTGCTATCATCTTCCTTTTGACCACTTCCACGTTGGCGATTTTTACTGCAGGTTTCGTAGCTGCAGATTTGGCTGAGTTCTCGAAATTCGCCCGTGGGGCGATGGGTGCCTTTTTAGGGGCAGGATATTTCGGAGAGCCTTTATAGCTGGCCGGGTGACCTTTCTGGTTTCAGTTTGCACATATGGCGTTTTTGCTACCATCTTCCTCCTTTTCTGGGAGTTGGCATGAGTCAGACCTGTGCGGTCCTGCACATTTAACGCATTTGTCTGGGAATGTGCATAGAGATTGGGTGTGACCGAATCTCTGGCACTTGAAGCACTGCTTAACGGTGCCGTCCTTTTTCTTGTGCTCTACTTTGTCAATTAGGTCAAAGAGAATGCTAACTTGCATAATTTTGTTGCTCGTCGTTGTGACGAGGAACAGAAGCATTGACTGTTTCGTGGTCCTGGATGTCATTCTTATGACACTAGCGCCCGGGATACCCAAGTCCTGTAATTCCTGGGCAATCTCAGCCACAGGGGTATTCATGTGTAGTCCGCGGATTACAACGTGAATCCTTTTATCTTCCGGGAGCTGATATGTGTGGTAAGGCCGGTTTGCTTCCTTCAGGTGGTGAGTCAACGCTCTATAGTCGTTGGCCGTCTTTGGGTAAATCTGGTCTGGAACCAGATGCCTTGGCTTTGTTAAAGGCAATGTTAGCGCCTTTAATGTTTATACGGACTTCCGTCCAGTTTTCGTCGTCTTTGATTACGACCGGGGGAATTTTTGGTCTTGGCGTTTCTTTGGGAATTTTGTTCACTACGTTTTTGACTTCACTGGTCTCCATAGATTCACTAATTTCACTGTTGTTTTCTGCAGGGGGGGATTTTACACGTTTTCTCTTTGGTTTGGTTGTTTCGGCCGTTAGTTGTTCGCTCGTAGGTTGTATTTGCAGAGTCTGCTTTCCTTCTTGTTGTGTAACAAGAATAGGGTTTTCCAGCCTATAGAGCCTCTCTATAATGCTTCGGTTTTCCTCTTTTAGGTTCTTCAGGCTTTCGCTTAACTGAAAGTTTTCCTCCTTTAGACGATAGATTTTCTCGGTTTTCATCTCTGACGCGATCTTCGTGACCTTGGAGGATGAAGAGGATTTGCTGGGCCTTTGCATTTTCAGAAAAATAGCTCTCTCACAAGCACTACACACCTCACAAACATTTTTCCAACAAAGGAAAAAATCCACTCTAACAAACACTTTACACAGTACGGAGCCGGGTGAACCAAATCGATCCGTTCAATATAAATGCTACAAGAGAACTGATGAGCACGTAGAGATTCAAGCGGGCTTTTATATCCGACTTTTGCAAGCCGAACCGTGTGTTAAAATCGTTTCGTTTATAAAATCCTTGAACCGATGCTAGAACCTTGGTTTTCTTTACATTTATATTATGGCCAGTCAGTGGCGGCTAATGCATAAGAACTGCGGAGCTGCAGAACACACCTAATTTGGAACAAAAAATCTTTAGCATTCCTATAGATTTTTTTTCTAAAGGTACCAAAAACACCGGAAGTTTCGCGGCCTGAAGATCTCCAGCGTAGGCTCGTTTTCCGACGGGCGCGGGACTGTGGGTGCACAGCGAACGAGTTTTGAAAATGACACATCGGATTGGTCGGAGGCTGTACGTGGCTTAATACCGCGATTTATGGATGATTTGCGGCTGCAGAATACGAGAGTTGCTTTGTTTATTTCGAATCACGGGCGCGGCCGTATTTTGTTGAAGCGTTTACTGTGTTTAAGGGTATACATATGAATTCAATCGAGCAGGTATTTACAAACTCATAGTTTTTAGTTCTTTGTCATACGTAGACAAGATTAAAATTAAAAAAACTTGGTCGACCGACACCACAAATAAATATTGAAGTTAGTGGTTCAAGTAGACATAAAACGTACAAGCGTCAGTTTAATCCTCCTTAAATACAGTGAATTAGTATTGTCAAGCGTTTGATCAGCGCTCATTTTTCTATTTTTTACCTTTTCCAATTTTCCGTTTTCTGTACCGTGATGTTTTATATTAGTTAATACTTACTAGTAGGCATTATATACATATCACTGTTTTTATTTTAGAATACAAAAAAGTCTACTTTCTTAGAACTTTTTTATTACTTGCCATATTGCCAATAAAATTTAAAAAATGTAAGATCCTGTTTTTAATTTCACCAATATGAGTGGTTAATCATGGCTAAATTATGAGAAATTCATTGATTAATTAATCTTTACTCACCGAGTATTGCTTACAAAAAACCATTCTATTTGCGCCAAAAACTTAGCTACAGATCAAACTTACACGCAGTTTCTGTTAGGTCTATGGAGATATGACCCTATCCCTAAATTTAGAACGGCGATATTCCAACGCAGATTTTCTTATGTTTCCGTTAATTCGTTATAAAAGCCCACCTGAATTTCTCCGAGCTCATCATACAGTTCGCTTAGAGCATTCATTCAGTACGGCTCAATTCGGTTCACCCGGCTCCGTGCTGTTAAAAGTGTTTGTGACAAGTGAAAATTTCCTATTATAGGAAAGTGCTTGTGTGAAAGTGCTTAAATTCCAAGATGAAGCCTAGTAAATCTTCTTCTTCCAGAGTGACTAAAAACTCCGGAGAGCTCAAGTCCGAGAGAATCCGCTAAAGTCTGAACAAAAACGTTAAGACCCTAAATGAAGCGAGCCTAGAAAAGCTTGAGTCACTTTTGGTTACATAACGAGAAGAAAAAGGGGCTGAAAAACGGCAAACCAATGGCGAACAAACAAAAACTGCTATCGACAATAAACCAAAGAGAAAAAGAGTGAAGTCTCCCCCCTCCGAGGAAAGTAACGAATAATGGAAGCTGAAACAAGTGAGGTCAAAACTACAGAGAGTGCTGTAGTCAAGACGCCAACACAGCTGAAAATCCAGCCTGTAGTAATTGACGACGATGGTGACTGGACATTAGTCAGAAAACACATCAAAGACGCTAATATGAGCTTCAACAAAAGCCAAAAACTGCAAATGACCACAGAGCGCTCACAAATCACTTAAAGGAAGCAAAGAGGTCTTACCACACTTATATTTATAGCTTCGTGAGGACAATAAATCCCACACTGTTATTAGAGGACCGCACCTTAATACACCCTTACACGAGGTCGCCCAAAAACTAAAAGATCTAGGTTTCCCTGATGTCAATGTAGTCAGAATGACATCAAGAACCACTAAAAACAGTAGCCCATGCTACTGTTTTTGGTAAAAACAGCCAGCAGCAAAATCATGGAGGTTAATTCCCTCTTCGACGGAGCGATAAAATAAAAGTGGAGCATAAAAAGAAGGAAAACGCCGTCAAACAATGTTGTAAGTGCCAAAGATTCGGACATACACAATCTCTATGTACTTATCCTGATAAATGTGTTAAATGTGCAGGACAGCATAGATCAGACGCATGCCAACTTCCTGCTAAGGAGGAAGATGGCAGCAAAAATCCGACTTGTGCTAATTGTGGTCAAAAAGGACACCCTGCTATAAAGGCTGCCCAAAATACCCGTCTCCTAAAAAGGCTCCCGTTGCACCTTGGGCTAACTTTAGGAACACCGCAAAACCTGCAGCCACTTGAGCTACAGAAAAACCTGCGAGGGTTGAACCAACAAAACAACCACCCAGTCTGCAAACAGTTCCGAAAGAAAAGAAGCAGAGTAACCCTCCTCTTGACCTCCAGGCTGCAATCCTACAAGCAATCACTGGAATGATGCCCTCGATAGTGGAAAATATCGTTCCCACAATCACAAAAGCTGTGGAGGAACAGCTCTGAAGAGTTAAATAAGAAAATGCCAGTACAACAAGATGAAAGTTTAAAACTTATTTCCTAAAATGCCTGCGGCCTAAGGGCCAGAAAAACAGAGGTCCTAGAACTCCTGGAAGAACATCGTCCTGACGTTGTAGCGATTCAGGAGTTAAAACTTACTGCTGAAGCCAGAATGACCTTCCCAGAATACCATATCTACAGATATGATCCTCTAGGCCGCCGAGCTATGGGAGGAGTAGCTATCTTGGTCAGTAAAGGCGTACTACATTCCTTCCTGGGGGTTGAGGATGTGGAACTAGACATCATCTCCATAGAGGTCAATACACGCAGGGGCCCAATCCAGATCACCTCTGCGTACCGAGCTCCAACACAAGAACTGCTGGAAGAGGACATTGAACATCTAGCAAGACGAAGAGCGAAGATCATCATTGGTGACTTCAACCGTCAATCAGAAGAATGGCATTGCTCCCATACAAAAGCAAAGTCGTAAGTTGTCCAGATTATGCGAAAATCAAACGCCCGCCATAAAAGGCCGAGAACAACCAACACATCTCCCCCGTGGAAATGGGAAACCCACTGTGTTGGACATTGCACTCCTAAAAAACATCAGGGAAGATCTGGACATAAACACTCCGGATGAGGGAACATCCGACCATAACCCGGTACTCCTTCAACTAAGAGTAAATCTCAAAAGAATGAATCACAACACAAAGAAGACGATCAACTGGAAGGCCAACAAAAGCGTCTGAAAGCTGTAATCGAAATCCCTAAGATCCGCGCTCCTCAGGGACTAGATGAGGCCGTATGACGTCTAGAGACAGTCATCCTGAATGCCTTCCATGAAAATACAGTAGTGCAAGACATAAGCATCGACGCACCGAGGAGCTTCCTGAAAATCTCAAAAATGAAATCAGCACCAACAGACGCCTCCGCAGGGTCTACGCCAGAACCCACGAGGAAGATGACAGTTCCTGAGAGATCGGTTACAAGAGCACCGAAACAACAAATCGCAGGAAAAACTGAGATCTTTAAATACGCATAACCAAACCGTTTGGCAGATGCAACGTGCTCTTAGAATGGATAAACGTCCTATTCCTCCTCTTCAAGGTGTAAATGGCCCAATTTACACTGATGAAGACAAAACCAAAGCCTTAATGGAGAAGGCCAACTAAACCAACATCCAGATGAGATCGAAGAGTATATTGACGAGGTCAGTGACTCAGTTAGAGACTTAGATGCATCGATTTTATCACAACAAAATCCACATCCTGTATAACCTGGGGAAGTTAGAGACATCATCAGGAGACTGAAGATCAAGAAAGCCCTTGGACGCGACGGCATCACCAACAATATGCTGAAATACTTCCCCAAGAAAGGATACAGTGCGATGGCCAACATCATCACCTCCATCATAAGAACAAGCCATTTCCCCAGCAGATGGTAAAAGGCAAGTTCATCGTCATTAAAAAACCAGGAAAAGATAGGACACAACCCCAAAACTACAGGCTCATCAGCCTACTTCCTGCTTTAAGCAAAGTAGCTGAAAAATCCATAGCCAGAAGACTGAAAGATGAGTGCCCTGAGCAACAGGGAATCAGAGCAACAGAGTACATCACCAAAGACGTCACAAGGATTACTGTTGGGACCCATACTATACTTCATCTTCTCCCACGATGTTCCAATTGGAGAAAAAGACATAACAGTACTCTATGCAGATGACACAGCCATCCTAAAGAAACACCCGGATCCTGGGTAGACGTCTGCAAGAAAATATTGATAACCTCCATGACTGGTGTGTCAAATGGAAGGTTAAGATCAACCCCTAGAAGTCCCAAGCGATTCTATTCCAACGTAGAAGATTGACTCCAAGAGCCAGATCTGAGTAGGAGATATAGAAATCCCTTGGTCCAACGAGGTCAAATACCTAGGGCTAACCATGGATAAAAGCCTAACATGGAACAAACACATCAACGCGGCGAGGACAAAAACCAGACAAGCAATGAATAAACCATATCCATTGCTCTGACGGAAAAGCGAAATGGGACTGAGGAACAAACTGCTACTGATCCAAATAGTAGCAAGGAGCCAACTTACCTATGGTTCCACATCCTTCGAATATGCTTCCAAATAACCATCTTATGAAGCTAAAGAGGACTGAAAATAAACTAATTAGGATGGCAGCAGATGCCCCGTTGTTTATCAGGTATGAGGACCTGCAGCGTGATCTTCAATGGACACCAATTGAAGACTTCATGCTGTAAAAGGTCACCTGAGCATTCGGGGCAGCCAAAAACCATCCCAACGAAAACTTACGTGACCTGGTAGACTACGATCCACTAGTTCCAATCTGTAATAACTGGACAAGGTACAGGAGACCAATTCATGGGCTTCTGCACAAACTACCAAATTTGGAATAAAATAGTCAATGTTTTACGTGATTTGACAATACATTGCAAGAAATCTTCCATTTTTACTCTAAGATACGTTACTTATATTCAGTTCCGTCGGTCTGTCGGCCTGCTAAAAAATTACTTACCTGAATGGCTTCAAATTTTGGTCAAAAATTAAGGGTCATATGGGATGTCCTGGTAACATTTTGGTAAAAACCCGAAATAGCAAAACAAAATTGCGACCTAGTGAAATGTTAAAAAAATTATTACTAAAAAACTACTTATTCAATTTATCTGATATTTTGCACAAAAATCAAGTATTATGTAGGAATTAACTGGTAAAATTAAAAATTTTAAAAAATCAAAATGACGGTTTAATAAAATATTTGAAAATTTAGCCTGAAAAACTACTTAATGGACCGATTGTCTGTCAGTTCATGACATAGTTTAAAAACTACTAATGAGATTGACTTAAAATTTTAGTCAAGGGTCACATGGAAATGACCTGGTAACATTTTGGTAAAAATCCATTATGACAACAAAATGGCGGACTAGTGAAATGTTAAAAAAATTATTACCAAAAAACTACTTATCCAATTTATCCCAAGTTTTGCACAAAAATCAAGTATTATATAGAAATCAACTGGTAACATTTTAGTCAAAGGTCACATGGAAATAACCTGGTAACAATTTGGTAAAAATTCATTATGACAACAAAATTGCGGCCCAGTGAAATGTTATAAAAAGTGGTAATAAAAAATTATTTATCCAGTTTATCTCAAATTGTGCAATCAAATATTATGTAAGAATCAACTGGCAAATTTTGGTATGAATTATAATAACTACTTATTGAATTTATTACTTACCTCGTAAAAAGGAAGTATTGCAATCGTGAAAAAATTACCCTCCGGTATTTTCTGTGTGTGATTACTAAAAAATTTATCTAGTTAACCTCAAATTTTGTAAAAAACTCAAGTCTTAGTAATTAACTAGTTTAAATTTTGGTACGAATCCAAGATGGCGAAATAAATTGGCGGCTTAATAAAATATTTAAAAATTCAGCTTGAATAGAACTGCTTAACAGATCGATTTCAAATTGTGTGCAAGAATTAACTTTATACCAGATGAACTGGTAAAATAGTGATACGCATTTATGTTGCCAGAACATAATGGCGGCCAAATGAAATGTTATTGGCATCCCTAGATGCCAAACAATATGTTTTCTCAATTTCATTTGTCTATCTGTCGGTCTATCTGTTTGTCTGTCAGTTCGCGGCGGATCTAGGAACTACTTACACGATTGACTTTAAATTTTGACTAAAAATTAAGGGTTATGTGGGGATGACCTGGTATTAATTTGGTAACAATCCAAAAAAACAATCAAATTGTTTGCAAAAACAATAAAATTGTTTTGAAAGGATTATGTGCGGAACTAAATTACACTTTAGTATTCCTAATGAAAGGAAAGATTCATGACGAGGCAAAGTCCCGGGCAAAGAAAATTTACTGATTTTTTATGTCTTCGATCAATATTTGTTTAACATTTTAAAAATTTATTAATTGAACGTACAATATTTGTTTGGCTTCGATACGTATTTCTTATTTGAAAATAGATTTTAAAATTTTTCTGGAGTAATTGTTAAATCTAATTTAAGAATATTTTTGACAGAGGCTAATTGGTCAGATTTTTTTCATTCATTTTTAGCACCATATTCTTTTTATACTTTTTTTAAAATTGACGATTAGAGTCCGATCATGAACTTCTTTTATGTAATAGATTTATACAAGATATCTAAAACCAGATATCCCCTTATCTGAGGAACTACAAATTGTATATAACGTTTTTACAGTAATAGAATAAAGGAATTTGTTTTTATCAAAGGTTCATCAGTTCTTATTTGTATACAGTTCTTAGTAAAAAAACCACAAACATTGTATCTGCTTATTTTCAGGTATAATTTAAATTCGTTCACATTCGATCTGATTTATTTGACCGTGTCAGTCATATTGTTCACCTGGATTTAAGGGAAAATAGTGAAAAGTGAGTTAGAATAGTAATTATCTCTACAAGGTCAGAGTAATGGTTCACGGATAGTGAAAAAAATCAGAGAGATAAATTTTGTTAAAGATCGACCAAAAAGGACAGGGAAAAGGTAACTACGTTTGCGCAAAAAAATTCTTTTGCTTCTATATGTTCGATTTTGTTTTTTGTTTACTACTTCTCCTTTTTCGTTTTTATGTAAGTATACTATACGCTAAAAATTCCCGCAAAGTTTGGCGAATGCCGATCGTATAAATTGATATTGCTTTTGGAACTTATCGCTCCAACAACAGAACATTGTCGCTCCTATATTTTATACCTAATTTTTCTTCCCGACGCCGACGCTGATTTTAACTAAAAGTCAGCAATGGTAATCTCCCTGCAGGGTTATTATTGTTATAAATATTATTGATATTATATATATTAAAACTAATAGTAATGTAACTGTTATATTCTAAGCTTTTCTCGGTCTTTAATTTTATTGTTAAGTATTGCCAACGGAATATGACAACGTCGCTCAGCTATAAGATTATTCCTGGACCCCATTGATGAGTTCTGTCCCTGTGCCGATAGCTAGAAGATGGAAAGGTCTGATAAAACGAGAGAGCAAGATGCCTAATAAGAAATAGACTTGAGATTCATGAATGGCCGGCATTAAGGAACTTCGGCTCGTTACTTTTTTATAGATACATTTTCTTCCCTTTTCCAGTTTTTCACTTTAGAAAATTATGTTTCTTGTCATGGGGAGTTTTATATATATATATATATATATATATATATATATATATATAAATCTAATGAAACAAAATTTCGGGTATGCGGTCTGTGACTATAAAAACACTCTCTTGGTTTTTAATTCTCTATATTTCGTCAATTTTTTGTCGACTTCATCAAGAGAAACCTGTTAATAATAAACTGTGAATACTTTTTCTACTATCCTGTACAGGGTGTCCGGATTTGGTTGCAAAAGCAGGGTATCTCGCTTATTTTTAAAGATAGAACCTTGCGGTTTTCACGAACCTGAGCTAATTTTTTGTGAAACTCATGAAGCCGCAAACAAAATTTTCATAGCCTTCTTCGTTTATGAGATACAGGGCGAAATAGAAAATTTTGCATTTTCGGACCCCCCTCGTATCTCGGTTATCCTTTAACTTAACGCAAAGGGAAAAATTGCTACTTATGCAGTTTTTTACGCTGGATCCAGTGGCGTAGCCATATTTTTCATTTGAGTTGTTATTTTTTAGATATGACCCAAAGTTGTGTTTTTTTTAAATAGGACACCCTGTATATTTGTCCAGAAATTGATTTGTCTTTTTAAAAGCTTCTCAAAAATATATAATAGTATGGGTCTATTTTAATAAACAACAACAAAAATCCTAATTTTTATAATTATCATCCCAAATTTTGCAGTAGGCCATGCAAAACGATGCCGTTTTCTTTTGTTTTCTTGGAAGCAAATGACATTTCCAAATTTTGTACGCGTATATAAAATATAGCGCTAGTTTTTTGTATTTATTTATTGTGTAAAAATATATTTGTATTATTATGGAAGAAAACCAAACTTTCGAACATCATGAAAAGTACGATATGTTAGCTTGTTTTATATTAAGTAATGAAAATGTTGAACCGGCTTCTGAGATGTATTTTAACAGGTAAATAGTTAATTTTTAGGTATGTTGAAATACTATTACTTAATTTTTATTTAGATATCCACATCCAGAAAGGAGGCAACCTAATATATCCACTTTTTATCGGATAAAAAAGAATTTACTTAATCACGGATCATTTATCAAACCTCGTACGAAAACATATAATAAAGAAAATCGGTAGGCTGAGGAAATTACGGTTTTGGCTAATGCAGAAGCTTACCCTACAAACTCTTGTAGGGCCAGTGAAATAAATTCCCAAAAAGCACAAATACCACCCATACAAATTTAGGCTCGTGCAGCACTTACAGCCAGGGGATGCAGAGCGTCGGGTAGTCTTCTGCAATTGGTTTCAAGAAAGATGCGATATGGTTAGAGATTTTGAAAGGAAGGTTATATGGTTAGACGAAGCACATTTCAGTAATTCTGGTATACTCAATAGGCACAACAGTAGATTCTGGTCCCAGGAAAATCAACACCAAATATTTCCCAGAAGACAGCAGGGCAGGTTTGGCCTAAATGTGTCCTGCTTCATATTAGGAAGACATATAAAATTTTATATATTTGGGGGAAATCTAACAGCCAATCGCTATATAGAAATTTTAGAGGCAGCTATACCTGAATTACTTGAGGATGTTCCTCTAGCGCAAATTAACGAAATTTATTTTCAACAGGACGGTGCTCCTGCACACAATTCTGTAATGACGAGATTATTTCTGGACAATAATTTTACCAATCCATGGATCGGAACAAATGGACCTATAAGATGGCCTCCTAGGTCCCCAGATTTGTCGATTTTAGATTTCTTTCTATGGGGATATCTGGAAAATAAAATTTACAAAGACCACTATCATAATGTCCAAGATTTAGGAAATGCAATAAGAGAAAATTTTCGCTATTTACAAAATCATCCCGTTATTTTGCTTAATTCCCTAAAACGAATACGAAAATTGTGCGAAGTATATATAGAACAAAATGGAAATCAGTTTGAACAGTTCTTTTGATTTTCTTGGTTACTGTAGTTCTTATACGACAGTTGATTTTTGCTGAAAGGCTTGTTACATAATAATTTATTACTGTTTTGTTCTTGTGTTACATAAATCTAGGTAGGTGGTACTTTTTTGGTGCGAAATTATCAATACATATTTTTATAAATAGATTTAATTACATATTTATTTTTATTTATTGTTAGGATGTAGATATTGTTAACGACTTTAAATTAAAGGCAGCATTGTTTTGCATGACCTACTGCAAAATTTGGGATAATTGTAAAAATTTGGATTTTTGTTGTTGTTTATTAAAACAGACCCATACTATTATATATTTTTGAGAAGCTTTTAAAAGGACACATCAATTTCTGGACAAATATACAAGGTGTCCCATTTAAAAAAACACAACTTTGGGTCATATCTAAAAAATAACAACTCAAATGAAAAACATGACTACGCCACTGGATCCAGCGTAAAAAACTGCATAAGCAGCAATTTTTCCCTTTGCGTTAAGCTAAAGGATAACCGAGATACGAGGGGGGTCCCAAAATGCAAAATTTTCTATTTCGCCTTGTATCACATAAACGAAGAAGGCTATGAAAATTTTGTTTACGGCTTCACGAGTTTCACAAAAAATTAGCTCAGGTTCGTGAAAACCGCAAGGTTCTATGTTTAAAAATAAGCTACCCTGCTTTTGCAACCAAATCCGGACACTCTGTACATGCCTTGGTACCACCATATATATATGTATATATATATATATATATTATATATATTATATATATATATATATATATATATATATATATATATATATATATATATATATATATATATATATATATATATATATATATATATATATATATATATATATATATATATATATATATATATATATATATATATATATATATATATATATATATATATATATATATATATATATATATATATATATATATATATATATATATATATATATATATATATATATATATATATATATATATATATATATATATATATATATATATATATATATATATATATATATATATATATATATATATATATATATATATATATATATATATATATATATATATATATATATATATATATATATATATATATATATATAATATATATATATATATATATATATATATATATATATATATATATATATATATATATATATATATATATATATATATACAAGATTTTTCTAAAATGCAATAGGTACCCAAAGATTTTTTAGGGGCTTCGTTTTTGTCACGTAAACAAAAACTGGGGCCCCCAAATGGGGGGCGCAGCCCTAAACAACTTTTTTTCAAATTGGAAGACACCTTTTGTGGCAACTTTTTTGAAAGCTTATTGAAAAAGGAATTTGCCATTTTTTTTACATATGTCAAACCATGTGTCAGAAATTTATTAAAAACCAATTTTTAAAAATAATAACATTAATAATAACAATAAAAACTGAAATCCTACCTTTCTAGTGTAAAAATTGTTGAAAATGTGCCCCATTAACTTGTTGGCACAGACCCAAACGATGGAAGAATTCTTCCCTTATCCGTTCCAACATTTCTGGCGCGAATAAACGATAATAAGAGAAAATCTAAGGGTGTCATATCCGGGGATCGGCGTGGCCACTGTATAAATCCTCGCCGTCCTATTTGGAAATGCAACATTTAAGAACCCTCTTACATTTCTTACAAAGTGGGGAGGGGCTCCACCCTGTTGAAAAAATATCCTTGGGTCTAGATTTCCATTAGTAGAGAATATTGTTTGCAGTTGTGGTATTAAAAATGTTTGGAGAAAATTTAAATATAAAAATACAAATCAGTCGTTTTACTAAAGGTATAAATAAAATTGTAATTACTTTTTTGCAACAAACCGTTCTAGAAAAAAAAAACCTTTTAATGTGAGGAGTGTTACTACTATCGGCTGTGAAAAAAAAAACACATTTGACGTTACACAGTTTAGTACAATTTAATATTAAGTAAGGGTGGGAGTGGTTCTACTGCAAAAAAATCGTCAAATGGTCTACAAGACAAAAAGTTTGCGAAACTCTGGTTTAGAGGTTCAAGACTTTGCCCAATGATTGCCTAGAATAAGGGTTAAATTCCTTTCAAACATAAATACATTTCTATTCAACTTTCAAACTTACTTGACCCTCTAAAGTGAACGTTGACTTCGCAAAATTCTACCCTTCTATCTAAATCATCCTCCAGTAACTCTTGTACAGGCTGCATTTTAAATGGTTTTATGCCAGCAGATTTTGTGATGTTTAACACTGTTTTATGATCAATATTGTGATCACGAGATATATGCTTTGCTGGTGTAATTGGGTTTTCTTGGTAAGTCAAAAGGATATCTAATTTAGTCTCATCTGATCCTTTGGAGGTTCTTTTTCGAGGAACATGTCTTACATGTTCCAAATCTCCAAATTGCTTTTCAATTTTGCTAACTGTACTTCGCGACAAAGGAGGTAAATCTGGATGACATTCATGAAACAAAGCAGCAACTTTTTCTTTACTTCGTTTTCTTTCTCCTTGCCAGAAAATCATCAGTATTTAAATATCTTAAATTACTTTACACACAACGTAATTAACGATATTAAAAGCGTATGATGTAAAAAATACTTTTGTTCGGGGCGCAATATCAAAGAAGTGAATACAAATTAAAGTTAATCTATTTATTTATTTACTAAGCACTGTTTATACAGTGTTTGTATTGGCATTTTGACAATTCGTTACTATGATAATACAAATTGCTAAGCACAGCCGCCTACTTAAAACTTTAACTGGTGCCGTTCAAAGGATGGACTACTTCCATTTAACATACATTGTCTATTTCAGTTACGTCATTGCTTATCCCTCGGTCAACTATGATCGATCCTGGTTTTGATTTTTTACATTGCACCATCCAGCTATACCTTAAGATACTAATACTTGGTTTTGCATTGCACTCATTTTTTACATTACACCATCTACGTAAAAGAATTTAAAAAGACATATATATATATATATATATATATATATATATATATATATATATATATATATATATAGATAAAAGACAAAAAAACATATAAAGAAATTAAATAGATCCAACCAATACCAGAAAAAAAAAAATGAATTAATTGAATCTTGGGAAAATAAATTTTATATATCCCCAGAAACTGCTTAACGCCTAAAAATTAGAAATGACCTACCACCTAAAATATACGGACTACCGAAACTTCACAAGGAAAATATCCCCTTACGTCCAATTGTATCATGTGTACAGTCGCCTTATACACCACTTTCAAAATTTTTAAAAGATATCCTCAAAAACGTTGTACACAAAAACAACTATTATATTAAAGACTCCTTTCATTTTAAAGAAAAATTGAAAAATATTAAAATTCCAAAAAACTACCTCCTAATTTCTCTTGATGTTATATCCCTATATACCAATGTTCCCATCTCGTTAGCAATTAAAATAATAAAAAAAAATGGTCTGAAATAAATAAATTCACTGACATACCACAAGATGAATTTATAAAAGCCATCGAATTAACACTGAATTCCACATATTTTCTGTACGAAAAACAATTATATAAACAAATAGAGGGTTGCGCTATGGGATCGTCAATTTTGGAGTGTAGTTGCGCAGATCGTTATGGAGGATCTAGAGGAGGATGTGTTACGTCGACGATTGTATCACGGCCATTCCATCAGACCAATCTAACAATATCTTAAAATATTTCAACCAATACCACCAAAGTTTACAATTTACAATCGAAACAGAACAAAAAAACCAAATTAATTTTCTCGACCTAACACTACACCATATAGGAGAAAATATAAAAACAGAATGGTATACGAAGCCGACATGGTCTTCTAGATACATAAATTTCAAGTCTAATCACTCAACATCGCAAAAAAGGTCTGTAATAATAGGATTGGCGGACAGGGCAATTCAGCTTTCAGATGCTGAATACAGAGAAAATGCTATTAAAAAGGCAAAAGAAGCATTGATCTTAAACCAATATCCATTAGAATTAATTAATAAAATATTTAAAAGCAGAATTCATAAGCATTATAACTCTTTAATTTGCACTAAAAAACCTACTTCAGCACGTACAAAGTACATTTCCCTCTCCTTTATAAATGGATTATCCCAACAATTTCAAACATTCCTTAAAAAATATAACATCCAAATTTGTCATAAAACCGTTAATCTACTATCTAATAATTTTAGTAAACTAAAGGCGAAGACTCCAAAAAACAAAAGGAGCAATGTAGTTTATGAAATTCCTTGTTGTAATTCTGAAGGGGTTTACATCGGTCAAACAAGTCAATATTTGGAAAACCGTATAAAAAGCCATAAATACGACAAAAAAAACTCAACGGCATTAACCAACCATGAAAAGTCGAAAAACCAGAGTTTTAATTATTCTGAAACTAAAATCTTAAAAACCGAGTGTCAGTTAAAAAAAAGGGAATTTTACGAAATGGCTTTAATCCACAAAAACAAAAACTGTGTGAATGACAAAAAAGATGATCAAACATGACAATCTTAGCAAAATATATACATCTATATTGCAATAATTGATAATCCACAGTTCGTTGTGTTAGTCCTTTGTAACAATGTGCAAAATGTTGTGTCCTGTTAACATTTTGTTAATTGAGAAAATAAAATTTTAATACATGTGATCGTCATAGCTGTTACTTCGTTATGTGTTTTATGCTGTTATCATTACGTTCTAGGGTAAGATGATTGTTTTTTGACGTATTTTATTATAGTCGTACCAACAATTTTTCATATAATTTTAGATTTGAAAAAGACCAAAACTGGTTGAAACGTCATCAGACTATAATATATGTATGTTTTGATAAAAAAAAAGAAGTAATTTTCTAATTATTTTCAAGTAAACCACTGACCGTAAACCAAGAAAAATAAAACTATATATATATATATATATATATATATATATATATATATATATATATATATATATATATATATATATATATATATATATACGTATATATGTATATATTGCGTTTTTTTCCTTATTTCAACCATACTTTGAATAAAAGAAAAAACCAATTGTCAGGTATCGGTCCGTGGAAACAGTAATTGAAACTCTATTTTTCTTTTTTATATATATTTCGCCAATTCTTTATTAGCCTCTTCAGGAGCAATAACTACACAATTAAAAAAGAACTAGCAAATATAATTTTTAAGAGATTATTTATAAATTAAACAGAAATTATCGCATACATTTAAAAACAAAACATCACCTACGAAAATCGAGTTAGTCCCTAGAATTTACTATCATCTCTGTTTAGTATAGTACTCAACTAAACGCAAATGAACGATATTTGGAAAGTCAATGATAACCATAAACTTGTTTGATGAAGATGTATACATACAAGGTGGACGACAACATCTACATCGGGAGAGCAATTATAAACACCGTTTGTTCATGTAAATGTATTATATTAATAAAAATAGAAACGCAATCAACTATAAATCAGCTCAGTAGTATTTACTGTAACATATTAAAATAAAATTCATATGTAGACGTTGTCGTACAATTGTATGTAAACATCAACAAAAAAGCCTATTGTTATCATTGATATTCCAAAAATCGTTCATTTGCATTTAGTTGACCACTATATATATATATATATATATATATATATATATATATATATATATATATATATATATATATATATATAATAAAAAAAAATATACATAACAGATGAATTAGTACTTTTCAACAAACATTCGCAAATATTTAACATGTACTATACTTAACAAAACAAACATTCATAATACTTAACTATTGAACAATTAAATAATTAAAATATTTTTGTACTCACAACATTTAATAAAACAACTATAGCGTAAAATAATAAAATAAATTTTATATTTACCTTACCTTGGAAACGATAATATTATTAAGAGTAATAATTTTGATGTTCTAAATGTTTTAACTGATGGGTGAGATCTATATAAATTCCGTAATTGTAAAAACCATTATCTAGATTTTTTTTATTTTATTAAATTGTATTTTTTTTATTAAATTTAATTATTACCTATTTAATTAGGTTGTGATAAATTTGACTTAGATTTTGTATGTCCTTTTTGTCATTTACTGCATTTTGATCTTTCTTTATATGCATCATTTCTTTAATTGCCAGTTTATGACAATTGCTGTCTTGACCTAAAATTTTTGTTTCGGAAAATTTGAATTCATGTTTTTCACTTTTTTTCGTGTTTGTGTTAGGCCGTTGTAGGAAGCGTTCTTTGTATATTTATGGCCGTTTAACCGATTTTCTAAGTACTGTGTGGTCATATCTATATACTTTTTAGGGCCATTTTTGCAAGACACAGAATAAATTAAATTTTATTTTTTCTTTTTTGGAATTTCACTTTTTAGAGGACTGTATGAGTTTGTTAATATAGTCAAAAGCAGTGTTATCGTGCGGGTCATACGATTTATCAACGACAAACTTTTTAAGTTTGTTTTCTTTTATTACGTGTAATCATATCCTCCGCATAAAATCCGGATGATGAATTAGATAGACGTATGATATTTTCATATAAAAAAAGAGGATAAACATATAAATACCAGCAGTTGTAAAAATCTTTGAGCGATGTCACTTCAAATTCAGATTGACAAGTCAGTGACAAAATGAGTAATAGAAAACAATTTTCCGGTTTTTTGCATCCACAAGCGAAAAAATGGTAATAATCTAATAAAATATTACGAAAATGAAAATTCACCGGCCAATATCCAGGAGACAGTAGCAAAAGCTCTGGGAATCGGTATAAAGACTGTGCAGAAAATTGTTCATGAAAAAAAGCATAATTTACTTCCAAAGAAGATTAAGAAATGTACACGAAAAAAGCTAAAGACAGAAGACTTAAATGACAATGTAAAAATGGATGTTCGTAATGCAATTTACGACTTACACATCAAAAACTAATATAATCCTTCATGTTTTAAAAGAAGCTTTAAAAAATCGAGGTATATTGGAAATTGGACTAAAATTATTGTCAAAATTAATAAAATTGAATAAAAATCTGGACAATGCATCTCATCGTTCAAGAATCTTGAATAAACAACCTACTTCATCGTGGAAGAAAAAGTGATATTTATGACTGGCTAATAAAACAAAAACAAAATTTTATCCAATATGCTGAAACTTTTTTAATGTCAAAATCTATTAAAAAACCAACAATATTTGCTGTAAATGAAATATTACGGAAAAATAGACATGAGGTTTTACGACTGCCGCCATACCATTGCCAGTTTAACGCAATAGAATTAATATGGGCTGGGGCAAAATCATATTACGAAAAACACGTGAACGATGGTCTTACGTAAGATGAAGTGCAAATTGTTTGGCAAGATTCATTAAATTATATTACGCCGGAGTACTGCAAGAAACCTGTGGAGCATACGGGGAAATTAATATGGGATTGGTGGAATCGAGAACGAGTTCTAGATGTCGAAATAGCACCAATGATCAATGCGCCATTTGAGGACGACTCAGAAGATGAGGACTTTTTAAGTGATGATGATATTTTTTAGTCTATAATATTTAAAAGTTTCTGAAGAATTATATTAGTCTTTGACGTGTATAAATCATAAATTGCATTATGAATATTCATTTTTGCATTGTAACTTAAGTCTTTCGCCTTTCGATCTTTTCGTGTACATTTCTTAATCTTCCTCGGAAGTAAATTATTTTTTTTTTTCATGTACAAGTTTCTGTACATTCCAATTACCGATTCTCAAAGCTTTTGCCACCAGCTCCTGGATATTAGCCAAATTTTTTTATTAGATTTGATACCATTTTTTTGCTTACTTTTTTAGTACATTTGTAATTTTGTAGGCAATAAATAAATAATTATAGAATACTTGTTCCAATTTTAAGGCGTGTTTAAAATATATATATATATATATATATATATATATATATATATATATATATATATATATATATATATATATATATATATATATATATATATATATATATATATATATATATATATATATATATATATATATATATATATATATATATATATATATATATATATATATATATATATATATATATATATATATATATATATATATATATATATATATATATATATATATATATATATATATATATATATATATATATATATATATATATATATATATATATATATATATATATATATATATATATATATATATATATATATATATATATATATATATATATATATATATATATATATATATATATATATATATATATATATATATATATATATATATATATATATATATATATATATATATATATATATATATATATATATATATATATATATATATATTTCGCATGCATGGCCCTTAATTTTAGACTGAAATTTGAAGAAATCGGATAAGTAGTTTTTTAGCTATGCAGCGAGCAGACAGACTGACGGACAGACATACCTACAGACAGACGGAATTGAGAAAACATGTTTTCCGACATCTAGGGACCCTTAAACGTAAAGATCTGAGAAAGGGAAGTAATACCTAATTATCTTGTGTTTTTAACAAAAGTGTATAATATTTTTGCAAAATAAAATGTTTTTATTATCACAATACAAAAAAAAACAAGTTTTCTTTGCACAGGGGTGACCCGCATTTAAATAAATGACACTGTATAAGTGGTTAGATTTTTAGGTCAAGTGGGGCTCATAATTTTTGGTGATTGATAAAAAAATCTCACTTTCATTAAGTGGCTGTATAAACAGAACATATCCTGATTGTTCCACTGATTCGACCGGCCTTCCGACTTTATTAAGGCGCTTGCTATTTTGTGTATTTTTGTTTTTGCCAACAAAAAAATTTTAACCAAATACATATTTAGCGAATTTTCTTACTTAGTCCCTCGGTATTTAATATATAAAATAATATTAAGTAGCTATCTTAATAATATTGCGTAATATAATAAAAAAAAAACTAATTTCTTTCTCCCTGTATGTTTGTAAATAGCCCATCGAGATTTAACAGCTCGATAAAAGAATCACACAATATTTTGGTATTCACTGTGTTTTCTGATTTGATTATAATGTTGGTGCCCTTTGAACTCGCACGATAAGACCGCATTCGACTATAAATTATGTGATTTATGACATATAATTACGTCATATTTGAATTAAGTGTGTTTCAATTTTTCTGACAAACCATCTGTGTATGGTATTAATATGTATTTAGTATTGTTTGTGTGTTTTTATATACATCAAATATTTGTGGTGACCACCATAAATGCAGCATTTTCACAGTCTCAAGGATATGGTTGATTTAGTGGATGGTTAAGAAGTAAGGAGAAATGTTAAAGGCAAAAGTTTATTACTTTTTATTATCGCTGAGTTGTGTACAATTCTCTGAACAATGTTGAACTTGAAAATCATTCAGATGGACAAAATTATATTGATATATTACATAATTAACTTCTAAAGAAATTCAGAAGATATCAACAATTATTATTTTACATTCAGAAAAGTATGAGATAAAATTAAATAAATTAAAACAAACAGTATCCCACCAAACTGTATTTAAATTGCACGTTCAGTGGATTTTGAATTTTGAATGACGTCCATCCCACCACTGCTTCAATCCACCCCACCAGACTGGTGAATATAAAAACGTACCCAAATAAATTTAGAAATCATTCAGAAATATAAAACAGAGTATTTAAGTTATTTATGTTTTCTTGGCAATGAAAGCTAGTGAAAACTGTTTTTTAGTAATTTGTAAAACAAGTATAAAACTTCCTCAAACTACGATAAACTTTAAATAAATAGGATCGGAAGAAGGAGAATAAAACATTTTTTTTTCGTGATTATTGGTAAAAAAGTGCGAAATATTACGAGTTTTCACTTTTAATCGCCATTTATATACCATATCCTATCATAAAATTAAAAAAAAAACTGCAAATACATGGGTTCTTGGACGACACAAGAAACAACATTATTTTTTAAAAACCTCCCTCAGAACAGAATCGTGGCTGGGCCACTGTTTTCTATGCACTTCATAAAAAAATGAAATTGTGCAATGTAGATCGTATTTTCTGAACAAGCAGTAGTTTGTATTAAAAATGGCTTAATGGCAAATATATAATAAGGATAGAAATTGGACAGGATTACAACTCTTGGGTATTTCCTTATTAAGACCTTCATTTCCATGCACACGTGCTTTTTTATTGCCGCTGGAAGGGAATGTAAATAAATACTAGGCCGAATGAACAGAGTAACAGAAGAATATATTTCTTATTTTCTTACTTACATTTTGTTCACATCTTAAATGAACATAACTTTTTGTTTTTTAGCTTATTGAAATTTTTTAAAATTAATTTAATTTTGACCTATAAAACTGCTTAACCTGACAACTGGTTAAGTTACAATTCTTATGTTAAATTTAAAATACAATGTACATATGTGTTCTTAGGTATAATTTATGTCCATCACTAAAAATTGTTACAAACTGAAACAGTTTGACTTTAGTGGAGTCAGAGGTAAGGTAAAATAATCAATACTTTTGATAATGTAAGTGTACTTTTGAATAAGCGTTACTTGGGAAAATGTATTCAGTACTTTTTAGAAAAGTACTTGTACTGGTACTTGAAATTTCAAATTTTGGGTAACTATTACTTAATATTTAAAAAATGTAAATTTACTTAAGGTACTTTCTATTTTTAATACATAAGTTCTTTTAGTTTTTTCCGAATGTAGGTACTTCAATATTAAAAAGACTTAAGTACTTCAAAAATTATTTTAAGCACCTGGTTTACTTTATGTATTTTTTCAAAAACAAAGCTAAATATAAGTTAAAACTCAAAAAAATCTATTTATATAATATAGCCAATATAGGTAATCTAATAAGTATATAGAGGCAGTTTCAAAATCAGAAGTCTGGAATGTAGTGTATATTAGAAATTTTACTAATAAGTCATATCTGATCCAAATAAATTATAAATTGTACCTCTCCGAAATAAATATAGTTCAGAATTTAATTTTGGTCACCATGATTGCAAAAAAGAATGAATTCCAAACGACATCTAGAGTCAACTGTCATTTCTTAAATTGTCAGCTGTCAAAAATCAGCTGTAGGAAACAAGTTTTTTCTGACTTAAAAATCGTCGTTGGGGGAAAACCGAAAATGTAAGTAAATATAATTGAAATTTGGTATATTGTTAGCTCAGTTGGTCCTATTTAATAACATGATTTTGTTTTATAAAAAATATTTGGTAATTTGCAACATGGATTTTTTTTTGTAATAAAGTGAATATTATTAGGTAAATAGGGGTGAATAGGAACACATACATTATATGGAACTATAAAAGCAAAAGTCGTAAGCAATACAAAAAACACAGCAAGGAGCAAATAGCCAAAGCGGTAGAAGCTGTTAGACTTAATAATTTATCATACCGAGACGCATCGAAGAGGTTAAATATTCCGGCCAGAGTTATCTTTAGGCATTCCAAAGGTCACGTAAAAAGTCAAGGTTGCCAGATTGTTCTTAGAGAAGATGAGGAGCACTGATTTAAAAAAATAAGTACCTGTTCGGAATGGGGCTACCCAACAGCCCCGTATGATTTGAGGCTGATTATTAAAAACTGTTTAGATAAACCAGGAAGAGTTGAATAACATACCAGAACCAAACTATATTTACAGCTTTATGAAAAGAAACAAAAATCGCATTTCTCTTAAGTTCTGTGAAAATATCAAAAAAGCAGGAGCAAATGATTCTCGTAACATCATTGATCAATATTTTAACAATCTGGAAGAATATTTGCGAGATGTCCCAGCCAGCAACATTATTAATTATGATGAAACAAATTTGGCTGATGATGTTGATAATTTTTGAATTAAAAAAAAATCCCATTTTACATATCTCATTCATATCAATCTAAAAACGTGATCAACACAACAAAAAGTTCTACGTCTATAATGTTTGCTGCTTCTGGCGAAGGCAGAAGGTCATCGAGAAACCCGTTATAATCGATCTGCATCACGATGGTTCGATATGTACACCTTCGAAGGCTGGGTGCTCGTGGTTGCTGTCCTATAATTAAACAAACTCGAGAGATGCAAAATTTTTATTCCTGATAACTTAGCATCGCACCTTTCAATAGACCTTGTTAAATATTTAGAAGAATATAACGCCGAAATGATTTTTCTTCCTGCAAATTCGACGCATTTAACCATTAGATTAAGCATTCTTAAGGCTTCTCAAGATTGTTTGAAGGCAAATTTTGTTGAACGTTGTTAAAACGACTAGTGGATTATATAATTCCAAATGCCTCTAAGAAGATCCTTTCAGGGTTCCGAAAAGCAGGCAATGTACCTTTAAACATACAAAAGGTCTGAAACTGTTTGCCCCTAGACCACAGAATGAAATAAAAGCTGTAAATGACTCTTTTATAGATCTCTTGAAAGAAATGCGATACGGTGAAAGATTTTTTCCGGTGATAATAATGGTGGTGATATAATTGTAGATTTTTGTAAATGGGGACTGTTTATATATTCCTAAAGTAGAAGATACAAGTATTTTTTGTTATAACCAAATAATAAAAAAACTTATTATTTGGACCGAAAGAAGTGGCATTTATAGTTTTAGCGGCATCGATACCAATAACTATGAAATGAATGTTTAGTGTAAGATATAGTGTTTGTTTACCCATTTTTTACAATGCTGTTTTTTTATGAAAAAAAGAGTTTATTTTCAATTTTTATAAACTATGTTTTGCAGTTTTAAAAAAAATTGTATTTTATATATGACGTCTTTTCCTATAAAAAAAGGATCAAGAAATGATATATTTATTATAATTATATTTTAACTTTTGCTGTTCCTAATGCCCCCTAGCGTTTGAATGCAATTTAAAATAAGTAGGTTTTCCCATTATTAGAGTGACTAGGACGCATATGTTTTTTAAAAATAAAATATTTCTGATTATTGAGAAAAATACCATTTTATATACTGAGTTTAGATGTCAAATAGAATTTTTATGATATTAAACCAACAAAAAAATCACCTTTTTTGGAATAGATCAAATTAGTTAAAAAGTGTTCTTTTTCGCCTACTTTTACAGTGCCTACTTCCGGAAAAAAACTTAAAATTGAAAGTACTTAGGTATTAAAAACAGAAAATACTTTAAGCAGATTAGGATTTTGCAGTACATTTTTTTAAGTAATAGGTAATAGTTACCCGAAATTTGAAATTTTAAGAACCAGCACAAGTACCTTTTTAAAAAAGTATTGAATACATTATCCCAAGTAACGCTAATTCAAAAGTACTTAAATAAAATACTTACAGTATCAAAAGTTTTGATTATTTTACTTTAAGTACATTTCTATATTCAGTACCTTTGCTCTGACTCTACTAAAGTCAAACTGTTTCAATTTGTAAATATTTTTAGTGATGGAGATAAATTACCTAAGAACATAAATATGTAGGGGAGAACCGCTATGAAACGGACGGGTCTTGAAACGGACAGTTGTTATAGTTCCTATGTGGTCGTATGGCCGAAAATTTTACATTTAAATTTGGCAACCCTGTTCCCAAATCCCATTGCCACCGAAGTTGCGCGTCGAACCACTTGTCTATGTGCGAACCGCAGGCATTTTAATATTATTCGGTAAAAAAGTAAATTATTTGTGAAAAAATCGAACCATGTCACAGGTAAGCTATTGAAATATAGTCAGTTTTAGATTAATAAGGTTAAAACTAAGTTACTCTAGTATATTAATGTAGCGGCAGATCTTGTAAAATATTTCTCTATTTACCTTTTGTATTGTCATTTTGAGGTTAAGTGGGTGTTGTTTTGAAAAGGACACAAGACGCTGTAATGAAACGGACGTGTCAAGGCTTTATTAATTTATAGTTATTTTTAAATTTTAAATTCATGGGTACTATTTATTTATTTTTATTTTATTATTTGTTTACTTTTCAGATCAATAAACCTACACCAAAAAAAAAGGTTACGACCATCCAGTGAGGTAATCGAAATCGCCGTAAGAGAAGTTTTCGAAAGAAATCAATCAATTCGGTCAGTGGCGGCGGCCCATAACATGTCCAAGTCTTATTTAGCTTCTATTTGTAAGAAAGCTAAAACTAAGGAGGAAGATTATCATCATCGACCTAACATAGGGAATAAACGTATTTTTTCCCTTGATCAGGAAAAAATATTATCGGACTATCTGAAAACATCATCTAAGATGTGTTACGGCCTTACAACCGTGCAAGTTAGGGAACTGGCTTATCAGTATGCTAAGGCGAATAGCATTTTACCAAAACCTTGGACCAAAAACGAGATGGCATCAAAAGATTGGTTGCGAGGTTTTATAAAGAGAAATTCAACGTTGAGTTTACGAAAACCAGAAAACACATCGCTATCTAGAGCAACCTCTTTCAATCAAACAAATGTCAATAATTTTTATGACAACTTGCAGCGAGTTCTGGAGAAACACAAATTTGAGCCTCATATGATGTGGAACTTAGATGAAACCGGTTGTCTCACAGTTACAAATCCCCCAAAAGTTTTAGCGGTCAGAGGTTCAAAGCAAGTAGGGCAAGTGACCTTAGCAGAAAGAGGTAATTTGGTTACGATGCTTGGATTTATTAATGCATCTGGTGGAACAATCCCTCCATTTTTAATTTTTCCACGAGTGCATTTTAAAGAAGTTATGTTGAAAGAAGGACCCATTGGCGCAAAGGGAGTGGCAAATCCTAGTGGGTGGATGACGGAGGAAGGATTTTTAGACGCAATGAAGCACTTCATAAAATTTGTAAAGCCTACTGCAGAGGACCCATGCCTGATTTTGATGGATAACCATAAAACGCATATTACACTCGAAGTTGTCAAGTTAGCAAGGGAAAATTATATAACCATTCTTACATTTCCCCCGCACTATAGTCACCGACTACAGCCATTAGATGTCTGTGTATATGGATCCTTTAAAACCAGATATAGAACAGCAATGAATTCTTGGATGTTATCAAACCCAGGAAAAACGGTAACTATTTATGAAGTGGCTTCATTTGCTAACGAGGCTTTTCTTCATGCATTTTCACCGCCAAATATAACAAAGGCATTTTTGGCAACCGGAATACACCCATTTAATAGAAATATTTTTTCTGAGGACGATTTTTTGTCTTCATTTGTGTCAGATCGGCCAGATCCAAGCACTTCACAAGGCATCAAAGATGTTGCTCAGCCATCAACTTTCACCACTACAGATACCACCCCACAATCTTTAGAAGGTGATGTTTCACAGCCTTCCACTTCGAAAATTACTATAACTCCAGAACAACTAAGGCCATATCCTAAGGCACCTCCAAAAAAAGGCTGTCAGCGAGGACCTAGGAAAGGGAAAACAACGGTAATCACTGAGACACCAGAAAAAGACAAACTTTTAGAAAAAAAAGGAGCGGCAACAAAGAAAAAGTCAAATCCAAAAATATCAGCGGCTACAACAAAACGAATAAAAACCCTTATTCAAGAGTCCTCAAGTTCAGAAGATTTGGACAATTTTTCTATACACGATTCAAGTGATGACGATTTGCCATTACACGACTACTGCCATAGGAAGAATCCTGATGATAGTGAGCAGATGAACTTCCGCTAAGTCATTATTTCCAAATTTCAGAAATAAAACCCAACAATGAACAAAACCAACTAACACTAAAAGAGAACAATGAACTGAACACTGAAACCAAAGACAAAAATAATGCAGTAAATCAAAATAATTGTGTTTGTTGCATGAAGGCATACCAGCATAGCAAGACAGACTGGTTACAGTGCTTCATATGCAATTTATGGGCACATGAAACTTGTGGTCTTAAGGGAATTCGTCATTTTTATTGTAATAACTGTTCCTAATATAGCTTATGTTTAAATAAAAGTCATTTTTGAAGCAATTAATGTCTTTTAATGCGTATATAATTTTTAAAATCACTACTGTCCTTTTCAAAACCACCACCGTCCGTTTCAATACATCGATGTTTTGAAATGGACAAAGGCATGTTTTTCCAAATTTAAATATTACTCAGATCATAAGCTTGCCTAATTTTTTTTAATAGTTCATTTTACAAAGATATTAATAGAGCTTTTCGCCTATATGGTTTTAATGGATTTCATTGTCCATAACATTTTAATTTAATCATTTTTATTAAAGTGTCCACTTCATACCGGTTCTCCCCTACATTGGATTTTAAATACAGCTTAAAACTCAAGGCCCTGTTATCAGGTTTCCCACTCTTTAGAGATCAAAAATAAATTAATTTAAAAAAATATCAATAAGTTAAAGAAAGAAAACTTTTGTTCATTTAAAATGTGAACAAAATGAAATGACCGCGCTGTACATATGAGTAAGAAAATAAGAAATATTTTCTTCTGTTGCTTTGTTCACTCGGTTTAGTATTTTATCTTTATCAAATTACATTCCCCTCCAGCGGCAATAAAAGAGCATGTGTGCATGGAAATGAAAGTCTTAACGAGGAAACGCCCAAGGGTTGTAAATCTTATCCAATTTCTATCCACATTGTAAATTTGACGAAAAGAATATTGGAATTTAAATTTTCATCATTTGTACATTATGTCTGCGCTTAGAGGTTAGAAGACGACATAATGTCCAAAAAAAAATATGTTTGGAATATAAGCCATTTTTAATAAAAACGTCTGCTTGTTAAGAAAGTATGATCTACGTTACACAAATACAAAACATGAAATATAGCCAAGAGTAAACTAACCTTATTTCTCATTTTAAGGCATAGTATATGATAAAAATGCTATATCATTTATTAAATATAACTTAAATATTGAGAAATGTTTATAAAGGTTGTGCATTTCGTAATTTTATGTTTTTTACTTCTCTCGTCAAAGGGAAGTATCGTAATCGTAAAAAAATCATCCTGCGATATTTTTTCATATCTTCACGTTTCAGGGTCCCTGGATGCCGAAAAACATGTTTCCTCAATTCCGTCGGCCCATCTGTCTGTCTGTACCAAAAGTTTCTACCTATGCTACACTTGATGTGTGGGCATAATTTTAAATAAATTAAATAAGTAGTTTTTACAGTGACACACATCGCCATTTTGTTCCGTCAGTTTTAATTCTTGCCAGTTTATCCTTATATTGTTGAAATTAGCTCAAAATATTATGTTACACCACTGTTTCTATTTAGTATTAATGTAGCTATAAGCTTTTGCTTGCATCAGCAATTCTTGTAAACTCTGCTTTGAGATAAATAATAAAGACAGTCTGTACTGAAAATTCGACGCAACGTGTTTGATTTCAATAGGTTATGGGCCCAGGCCGTTTTAGCCTGCCTGAATTATCGGGATACGCGATTTAGTGTCAGTATAATTTTCGAGTGAAAGTACAAGTATGGCTGCCAATTACATGGTTAATGTTCCGAGATTGAAGGGACGGGAAAACTATAGTGATTGGGCGTTCGCAGTGGAAAATTTCCTTATACTGGAAGGTTTGTCCAAGTGTATAACGGAAGTTGTGCCTGCAGATGACGCAAAAGCGAAAGCAAAAATAATTTTAACTATTGACACATCTTTATACATCCATATAAAAGATGCGGCGTCAACAGTTGAGTTATGGGATAAATTAAAATCGATGTTTGACGACAAAGGGTTTGCAAGAAAGATTAGTCTCCTACGAAATTTAATTTCTACACGACTAGAAAACTGCGACTCGATGGCAGGTTATGTAAACCAAGTTGTAGAGATAAGTCAGAAGTTACGAGGCACAGGGTTCAGTATCAACGATGAGTGGATCGGTTCGTTGCTGTTGGCTGCATTGCCGGAAAAGTTTTCGCCAATGATCATGGCAATCGAGCATTCTGGCATTGCTATTACAACGGATTCGATAAAAACTAAATTATTAGATATGGAAGTCGACATTGGTAGTACAGGAGGTGCGTTTGCCAGTAAACCAGGTTGGCGTGGTACTCGTAACGCAGGATTTAGCCAGAAAACGGGAAATAGTGATAAGAAAATTCTGAAATGTTTTAAGTGCAAAAAATTAGGGCATTTTCAGAATAAATGTCCTTATATTGACAAGAAAAACAATGGTGACCAACAAACTTCTCATGCATTCAGTGTAGCATTTATGAATGGATCATTCAACAAATCAGAATGGTACGTGGACTCGGGCGCGAGTGTTCATTTGTGTGCAAACGAGGAATGGCTACAAGACTCTAGAAATCCCGTTGAATTGCGAGAAATTATAGTTGCAAATAAGACGAAAATTCCAGTCCAGTGTTTAGGTAATGTAAAATTAAGTACTATTGTCGGTCAAAATACATATGACGTAATAGTTAATAATGTTTTATGTGTCCCTAGTTTAACGACAAACTTGTTATCGGTAAGCCAACTTATAAAGAACGGAAATGTTGTGAAATTTGATACCAGTCGTTGCTTGATTTATAATAAAGAAAACGAGCTTATTGGTATGGCAAATTTAAAAGATGGTGTTTATAAATTAAATACTGTGAGTTGTGATAAACATTTTTTGGCAGGATCAGCTGTAGTAACCGGTATAACATGGCATCGGCGTTTTGGACATATAAATAGCGATTACTTAAACAAAATGAAAAATGGACTTGTAGATGGATTAAATTATCAGGGTTTATTGAAAAGTGGCCAAAACAATTGTGAAATTTGTTGCGAGGGTAAACAAGCCAAATTACCTTTTACGCATAGAGGTACTCGAGCAAAAAATATTTTAGAAATTGTACACGCTGATGTATGTGGTCCTATGGAAAATCGTTCCATTGGCGGATCAAAATATTTTTTAATATTCGAGGATGATTTCACGAGAATGGCTTTTGTATATTTCTTAAAAACCAAAGACGAAGTATTCGACTGTTTTAAACAATTTAAAGTGATGGCAGAAAACCAAACTGGTCAAAAATTGAAAATATTTAGATCGGACAATGATGGTGAATTTTGTAACGGAGATTTTAAAAGATTCCTAAATAACCATGGAATAATTCACCAGAAAACTAACCCATACACCCCACAGCAAAATGGAATGGTGGAAAGGTTGAACAGAACAGTCGTTGAAAAAGCAAAATGCTTGCTTTTTGATGCCAACTTACCAAAGAAGTTTTGGGCAGAAGCAGTACACACTGCGGTTTATTTAAGAAATAGATCGTTGGCTTCAGATTTGAATAAAACCCCATACGAAAAATGGACAGGCAAAAAGCCAAATGTCTCTAACCTTAGAATATTTGGGAGCACAATAATGGTTCATATTCCTAAAGAGAAAAGGTTAAAGTGGGACAAAAAGGCGGTGAAATGTATTTTGGTAGGGTATGATGATAATATCAAAGGTTATCGCATCTATGATGAAGAGAGAAACACAGTGTACACCAGTAGGGACGTAGTTGTGATGGAAAACAAGGATAACCAAGTCAGCATTATGGTGGAAAATGAAACAGATGCAAATTTGAACAATAGTAACGAAATACCAGCTCCAGTGGGAGATATCTTAGAAAGTGAAATAAACAACGAAGAAGACAGATCTTCTGAAAGTTCAGGTGAAATATGGGAAAATCACGATAGTGACGACAGTAGCCAAATCGAAGAAATTCTCACACAGTTGAGAAGATCAGAAAGAATCCCAAAACCCAGACAGTTTCAGGGCAGTGTTAGTTATTTTTGTCCAGATGATCCTGATTTAAGTGCTGATCTAGTTTCGGTGCAGAGTGCTTTATCAAGAGCGGATGGGGACAAATGGAGACGCGCCATGGAGGAAGAACTGCAGTCCTTCGAAGAAAACGAGGCATGGGAGTTAGTGGACATTCCTGAGAAGAGTACAATTGTTCAGTGCAAGTGGGTATTCAAAACAAAAAGTGAGAGTGATAACAAAGTGCGTTATAGAGCTAGATTAGTGGCAAAAGGTTTTTCTCAAAAACCTGGTATAGATTATGACGAAACTTTTTCACCCGTTGTGCGGCATTCTACCTTAAGATTATTGATAGCATTGTCAGTTAAGTTAGATTTAGAAATAACACACTTGGATGTGACAACTGCTTTCCTTAATGGAATCTTAGAAGAAGATGTTTATATGAATTTGCCTGAAGGCTTTGACACTTCCAATTCTAAAAATAAGGTGTTAAAATTAAAAAGAGCAATCTATGGTCTGAAACAATCTGCAAGAGCATGGTATACAAGGGTTGATGATTTTCTTAAAAAGTTGGATTACAAAAAATCAAAATTAGAACCTTGTTTGTATACAAAAATTACTGGAGATTGTTTCACATATGTAACAGTTTACGTTGATGACTTTTTTATTTCTTCAAACGATAATGTTGAAACTAATTTATTAAAGTATGAATTAGGACAGATGTTTAAGTTAAAAGATTTGGGTCAATTGAAAAATTGTTTAGGCATGAGGGTTCATATCGATAAAAATAAAAATGTTATTACTTTAGATCAAGAACAATATATTAATCAAGTATTAAAGCGATTTAATATGACCAATTGTAAAACAGTATGTACGCCCATGGAAACGAAACTAAATCTTTATAAGAAAGAAAATGCTAGCAGTGCTAAAGTGCCATATCAAGAACTTATTGGGAGCTTGATGTATCTAGCTGTTTTGACTAGGCCCGATATTGTTTTTTCAGTAAGCTATTTAAGTCAATTTAATAATTGTTTTGATGAAACACATTGGAAGCAAGCTAAGCATATTCTTAGATATTTACAAAAGACTAAACATTACGGTTTAAGGTTTTATAAAGATAAGCAAGACTTGAAAGGTTTTGTGGATGCCGACTGGGCAAGCGATATAAATGATAGAAAGTCATTTACGGGTTTCTGTTTTATATTTTCTGGTTCTGCTGTGTCATGGGAAAGTAGAAAACAGAAAACTGTGGCACTATCAAGTACCGAAGCCGAATATATGGGCTTGACAGAGGCTTCTAAAGAAGCTATTTATTTAAAAAACTTATTAAATGAATTAACAGGTTTTTCAAATTCAGTTGTTTTGTTTAATGATAGCCAGAGCGTGCAGAAGCTGTCGGTAAATCCTTCTTTTCATAGACGATCTAAGCATATAGATGTAAGACACCATTTTATTAGAGATGCTATCTCTCAAAACTTAGTTGAAATAAAATATTTACAGACAGCCGACATGCCTGCTGATATTCTAACAAAAAATGTATGTTCAGTGAAACATTATAAATTTTTAGATGAGTTAGGAGTTGTAAATTTTGAATAATATTTTGTGCTAGTGGGAGTGTTGAAATTAGCTCAAAATATTATGTTACACCACTGTTTCTATTTAGTATTAATGTAGCTATAAGCTTTTGCTTGCATCAGCAATTCTTGTAAACTCTGCTTTGAGATAAATAATAAAGACAGTCTGTACTGAAAATTCGACGCAACGTGTTTGATTTCAATATTATATCACATTTAATTTTTGTACAAAACTTAATGTCCATTGAATAAGAATATTTTTTTACGTTGATTTTTTAAACATTCTATTTGGTCTCCATTTTGAATTTTTACCAGTTTATCTCTATATCACACTTAATGCTTGCACAAAATTTGAAATTAATTTAATAAGTAGCTTTTTCAGGATGGATTTTTAAATAATTTATTTGGCCATCATTTTGTTTTGCTATCTCGGATTCGTACCAAAATGTTACCAGTTCATTCCTATGTATTACTTGGTTTTGTGCAAAATTTTGAGGTAAACTGGATAATTAGTTTTTAGTAAACATTTTTGTTACGTTTCCTTAGACCGCCATATTGAATTTTTACCAAATTATTACCAGATTATCCCAATATGGCCATTCATTTTTGACCAAAATTTCAAGTCGATCGGTTAAGTAGTTCTTAACTTGCGCCGCAAATTGATAGACAGAGCAACCGAATTGATAAAACATAATATTTGGTATTTAGGCACGCTAAAACGTCAAGATATGTAAGATGGTTATTTTTTTCACGATTACAAACATTTTATTTAGCCGCTATTTTGTTATATAAATATACCAATTCATATCCATACTACAATTAATTTAAGTAGTTTTTTCAGTTGAATTTTATGCAAAAATTGGGGTAAATTGGGTGAGTCGATATTTAGTAATAATGCTTTTAACATTTCATTAGGCCTCCATTTTGTTTCGCCATATTGAATTTTTACCAAAATCTTACCAGGTCATCCCCATACGACTTTTAATTTTTGACCAAAACTTGAAGTCAATCGGGTAAGTAGTTTTTTTAGCTATGCCACGAACAGACAGACCTGTTTTTCGGCATCTAGGGACCCTGGAAGGTAAATATATGAAAACC
Organism: Kuschelorhynchus macadamiae; assembly: GCA_030620095.1. NCBI lineage: Eukaryota > Metazoa > Arthropoda > Insecta > Coleoptera > Curculionidae > Kuschelorhynchus > Kuschelorhynchus macadamiae. Next base: position 1,181,271 of record JAUTXW010000365.1, read on the forward strand.
CTCCCTTTTAGAAGGGAAGAAAAAAGTTTTTTTCAATAGTTTCGTTAAATATCAAGAATTATATTACTAGAAAGTAAAATTCAAAACTAATCGTTTGCTAAAAGTCAGCAAGAAGGATTTTACAATTAAGGAAACTACTCAAAGCGATACAACTTGAGAGACAGACTACTAACGGGCCTAAAGAGGATGCAAGAGTGCTATCCGTTGTCTCCTCACCTGAGCAGTAACTCTTACCATAGATCAATTTAACTAGTTGCGCCTTAGTTCACATACCTTAGTTGGGCGTGTTAATCTCTACACTATGGCAGCTTACGAAAAAATGAACAAATACCTTTTTCATTCCGATATTTTATTAGTAATCTGATACAAATATCTAATACAAATAAAAAAAAGACAAGTTTGTTTTTGGGTAAAATTTCTATTTTTGTGGTTGTTGATTAACATCACTTATATTTTCACCAGATCATGACGACATCATAATTGTTTTGATCAAATAATAATGACTTTGCAGTAACATTCAAAGCATCGAGAGGTTAAAAACACCTTTTCGATGTAAACAAATTTTATCGCAAACAACTTTCACCTACACCCGAATAATAAATGAGTTCATTATAAACAAAAAATATCTTGCTTCATATTGTGGGGAATAATCTAAGATTCCACCAACTAAAATATTGTCGATTACTAAAAGTACGGTTAAGCGGATTATACTAAAAATTGATACCAGTCTTCTAAAAATTTAAACAAACAGCTCGGAATACGCAATTTCATCTATAAGGTTGGTTTTACCAAATAAAAATATTTAAATTTAATTACTTGTTATCCGAGCCAGAAACATTGACTTTGTCAAACTGACAGATATATTGATAGACAGAGAGATAAAAGTAAAAAATATCTCTATATCACACTTAATTCTTGCACAAAAACTGAAATTAATTTAATAAGTAGTATTCTGAGGCTGATTTTATAAATATTTTATTAGGTCGCTATTTTGTGTTGCTGTTTTGGATTCATATCAAAATGTTACTAGTTAATTTCCATGTAACACTTGATTTTTGTGCGGAATTTGAGGTAAATTGGATGATTAGTTTTTTTAGTAATAATTTTTTAACATTGTTCCGCCATTGGATTTTTACCAAAATATTACCAAGTCATCTCTATATGACCCATAATTTTTGACAAAAATTTGATATCAATATCATAAGCAGTTTTTAAGATATGTCGCGAACTGACAGACAGCAAGACCGACCGGCAGACGGACTGACGGAATTGAGAAAAACATATTTTTTGACAATCAGGGACGCTAAAACCTGATGATACGTAAATCCTGAGAGGGTATTTTTTCACGATTCCAAACATTTTATTTGGCCGCCATTTTGTTCTACAATCTTGAATTAGTAACACAACTTTACTAGTTTTAAATATTTTATTTTGTTCCGCCATATTGGATTGGTACCAGAATTTTACCAGTTGATTCCAACATAATACTTTGATGTTTGTACAAATTAATTAATTATATAAATTGGGTAAGTAGTTTTTTAATAATATTTTTTTTAAACATTTCACTAGGCCGACATTTTGTTTCGCCATATTAGATTTTTTTCAGAATATTACCAGGTCATCTGACCCTTAATTTTTGATCGAAATTTGAAGTCAATCGGGTAGGTGGTATTTAAGCTATACCGAGAACTGACGACAGACAGACAGATTGACCTATAGACAGATCGACGGAATTGATAAAACATATTTTTTTGGCATCTAGGGACGCTAAAACCTGAAAATATGTAATAGTGAGAGGGTGATTTTTTCCGGATTACAAACATTTTATTTGGCCCATTTTGTTCGGCCACCTTTAATTAGTACCACAATTTTACTAGTTGATCCCTATACCACAATTAATTATGGCACACAATTTGAAATTAATCCATAAAGCAGATTTTCAGGCTGAATTTTAAAATACTTTATTAAGTCGTCATTCTGGATTCGTACCAAAATGTTACTAGTTGATTTCCACATAATACTTGATGTTTGTGCAAAATTTGAGATAAGCTAGGCTCCCATTTTGTTTTACCATACTGAATTTTTACCAAAATGTTACCATGTCATCCTCATATGACTCTTAATTTTTGATCAAAATTTAAAGGGTAAGTAGTTTTTTAGACTACAGACAGGCCGACGGAATTGAGAAAAACATGTTTTTCGGCATCTAGGGACACTGAAACGTGAATATCTGAAAAAATCTCGGAGGGTGATTTTTTCACGATTACAATACTTCTATTTTACGATGGAATTAAAAACACCGCGACTTCTTTACGGTCGAGTTCAAATAAACCTTAGTAATTCAGATACGAAATATATTCCGAATTAGTTTTTTTTTAGGAGACTAGTTTCAAATATATAAACCCTTAAGTAGGGAAACTAGAAATTTGCATGCATTTCAAAATGTGCCTTTGTAATAGATTACCCATATTAATAATGACTGTATTCCTCTGTTGTATGGAAATAAAAGAGGCAATTCCTCTTTCAAAAGTTCGCAATTCCATTAAATATAGATATTTACACTTGATTAGCGTATTGTGAACCTTTTCTAAAATCCTAGAAAAAAAATGGAAAGCCAACTGAGAGCATTTCTTTTAAACTGAATGATAGCTTCGAAAATGCCCTATCTTGCTTATTGATGATGTTTTTAGATGGGTTGATAACAATAAGGTCGGTATTTTAATATCACAATCATAAAACTTGTGTTTCAGTCCTTCATTCATTCAAGGTTTTAGTGATAGTGTCCGATTTTTTTTTAAACTTTGATCCTACTCAGTAGATTGTTTATGACTGAATTAACTTGCAACCTTTACCTGTTTCGATCGATGTTCCACAAGGCAGCATTTTGGGTCCGCTTTTATATATTGTTTGTACTTGCAATTTATATAAATGTTTAAAAGACTGCTTTCCACATTTTTACGTAAATGACACACAACGTTACTATTTTTTCCAACAAATCATATGGCACAGGCCCAAGTTATAGTTAAAAATAGTAAAAGTATAAAGTCCTTTATTTCGATACTTTAAAGTTTGATTTTCGGGTTTAGGACAATAAATAAAACAATAAAACTTTGAAGTTGCCGACGTTTCGACTCTATATTTGGTCTGCTTCAAGGCTATTTCAAACGATAAGGAACCTTGTGTCAAAAACCAAACAAATCGTGCTCCAATATATGACACACAAAAAAAATTGGGTACAGTCTTTTCCCTTGAAACACTTAAAACAATATTGATATTAATTACATATATATATATATATATATATATATATATATATATATATATATATATATATATATATATCCAAGTGACTTTGAAAACATACGACGGGTGACTGACTCGAGATTCATAACGAGGGAAGTTCCGAGTAAAGATTTTTTTATAGATAAGTCTAAAATTGTAAAGTATTTTAATGTTATAAATATGATGTTATAACAATAAATTTATAATTCTTATAAATAACTGTAGTAACTATTACCTCTCTATATACTCACAGTACTGTCCTCTTTAAGAATTACAGATATACCAGCCCGCTGGGTAAGTGGTACAGAGAAAAGAGGGGCATAGAGAATGTCCTCTAGTATTCGAGATGTCCCCTTGATTGTTTGGATGGAAACACCAGTCTTTAGTGGAGTTTTCAGTTCTTTTTGAGTAGCGAGGATATTTTCGCAATTTACAATATTGAATAGAGGCATTGGAGTCAAATATGAATGTTACCTCTTCGTCGATTTATTCTGTAGAGCAGAGTGAAAAAAGCCCTTTTCACTATCGTTTTATTGGATCTGGATTGTTTGAAGAGTATTTTGACGACTAGACTCCTATTCTATTTAAGGCTTTTTGTTTTAATTATAGTCCTTTATTTTAAGATTTTATTGACCACCATATCTGCAATAGGTACTTCATAGGGCTTTCGGTAAATGTTTATTTCTGGCTTTTAGTATATGTTTATTTCTATAAACGGTATAAAAGTTGTCAACTGAGTATTTGCACCTTATAGTATTTTGTTGCTGCGTCGTTACACTTTTTCTTTAATCGCATCTAGCCTGGTAATCAAGTAATAGCGCCTTGCGTCACGGCGCGTATTAAGCACTTTTAACACATATTTTTCTGCAAGTAGGGCTTGCAACTGACATTTCCAAATACCATAGCGGTCACATCAAAATGTCTTATATTTCGTCTACTTTTATTTGCGTTCATTATCACCTATTTCATATTACAACAATTTCACATACGTATAACGCCAACACTATGTCGGTATAATACAAAGACGTATTGTTGCTCTGGGCCCATAACCTGTTAGGTTATAAAGGAAAAGGGCAGAACAGAAACAACAAAATTAAGTGTTGATACAAGCTAAGATCTTCTTTATTAACTTACTAAACTGTATAGGTTTTAAACGTACAGGGTGGTCCATTTAAGATGCTCCTATACTTTATCTCAATAAATAAGACACTGATAAAAAAAAGTTAAATACAAAAAGTATTTGACTCTAATTTAATTTTGTTTTATAATATTTTTATGTATACAGGGTGTTCCATTGTGCCAGGACAGTAACCAACTTTTTTCTTTTTAATGAAATGGCATGAATATTTTTAGAAATTCTAATTCTACACTTGATTTTGAGTATTTTTTGTCATCATAGCATACGAAATTTTGAGTAGTTTTTGAGAAAAATTAATTTTTCTATTTTTTTTCGGAAAAGCAGGTTTCTGGAAAAATGTGATTTTTTCACACCTGAAGACTAAAATTGTGAATTTTGGTTGTGAATCCATGGGAGTGGTTAATATTTAATACTCTGACCTATCAAAAGCGAAAATCCATTATACAAGGTGGTCACAAATGACCATAAAAAAAAAATGTTTTTGTAACTAAAAAAACTTAATTTTTTTAAATGGAACACCCTGTATTTAGCACTTTTATTGTGTTTAGGATTTAATTCTGCATCATTCCATACATATAGTTTATATTCCAAAAATTAGTAGTTTAGAAGTTATGACCAATTTTCTATAATAATTCGGGTATTTTTGTTAAAAATCTAACTAAACCTAAATAATATCCTATTCTAAGTTTTTTTTAACATTATAATTAAATTTAATATTAAATCAACAAGTAATGCAAGAAAGAAAGTAACTAATTACTTATTACAAAACATTTTCGACATAACCCCCGTCTTTGGCAATACAAGTAGTATACATGGTATTAATTCTCGCAATAGCATTTCTCACCGCGTCTGTTGCATTAAGTCTTTCTACCTCTTGCAGGGGTGTTAAGTCGGGGCTCTTCGCTGGCCAATCTATGGTCCCGTATCAACCAATCCAAAATGGAAACCATTGATTCAAACAATTTCTAACAGGCACTACAGTGTGGTATGGAGCACTATCTTGTTGATAAACAAGCCCTTCTTTAATATCGTTCGGTATATTGTTAATTAACGGAAATATTTCGTTCTCCAACAAATTTAAATAACTCTCACCATTCAGAACAAAGTCATAAAATACTGGACCTATTATTCGGTCACGGATAATACCACACGACATATAAACATTTCCCCACCCTGTTTTTTCTTTTCTTTTACACGATGTTCATTTGAGTTACACCAGTAATGATTATTTTTTCGGTTGAACATGCCGGCCGTATTGAAAATTGCCTCATCGGTAAATAAAATATTTTTAAAAATGTCAGTTTCAAAATGGTGGTCCATCATGAGAGAACAATAAAAGAGCCTTGTTTGAAAGTGAGTGAGTGAGTGTTATGTATTAGGGACGCATCGACTTCAAGGTCTTTTAGCGTCCTTCAACGTAACGATTTATTTAGTTTTTTTTTTGCGTGTTTTATATTTGTTTGAATAGATTTACATCTCTAAGGAAATCCATTAGCTCGGTTATATGAGAGTAACTTAAAAATTTTTTTAAGTCTTTTTTATATTTTGTGATAAATGGATTGGTATTGTATTTGTTGCAGGGTTTTATTATCTAGGATACAGTGAGGGTTTCATTGCATGTATCACAGATTGGCGCGTCTTCTCGGTTAAGTAGAAATTCGTGGGTTATTTTGGTATGCCCTATCCTTAATCTTGTAAGTACAATTGATTCTCTTCTATTAATGTCAGATGGCTAAAGGTTAGTAAAGAATATTTCTTTAACACCTTGTAGTTTATTTGGGTTATCTAATAGGTCCCAATCTAGTTGGACCATTTTCCTAACTAATGATTTATGGTATGTTTTTAAATCTTTTTCATGAAATATGGTGTTCAGTTTATTGTTGTAGGATGAGTGTTTAGATGATAGGTTGTCCGCTCTTTCGTTGCCAGGAATTCCAATGTGGCTGGGGATCCATAGAAAGGAGATAGATATATTTTTAATGTATGCTCTTTCAATGAGTATTTTTATTTCTTGAGCAATGGGATGTTGGGGTGAATATTGATTTAGGCAGTGTATAGTATTAAGCGAGTCGGTAATTATAACCCATTTAGGATGGGGAGACGTTATTGTGTATTGTAATGCTTTTAATATAGCTAGTAGTTCCGCAGTTAGTATAGTAGTTGATTCATGAAGGGAGTAGGATTTTTCGTTATATGTACAGTGATATGCTGCACCTACTGAGTTATCTTTTTTTGATCCGTCAGTATATATGTGCTTATAGTCCTTGTAGTTTGAGCTTATTATACGATGGAATTGGGAAATTATAATAGAATGGTTGGTCTTATGTTTGTTGAATCGTGTAAGTTCAGTGTTGCATTTGATGGGATATGAGTTCCATGGGGGAAAGGTAGTGGTCTGCTGTAAATATAGGTGGAGGGAAAAGGTTTAGTTGATTTTTAAGGTTCTTACATTGGTAGTGAGCGAGTAAAGGATATCTGGGGTTGTTTTGGGGCCTCATTCATGATAGTGAGGTAGGTGGGGTTTGAAGTAAAGTGAATGTGCATAGTTCAGTAAAAGTTCGATTCTTCTAAAGTGTAGTGATGGAGTTTCAGTTTCGCAGTAGAGACTACTACATGGACTAGTGTGAAATGCTCCTGTGGAGAGTTTAAGGCCTTTATTGAGTATAGTCTCTGGAAGGTTAATAATCATGGGTATGTATATATTGTCTAGTCCTGGAGAGCTGTTTTTGCATTTAGACATGGCGAAGTAAAGTTCTTGTTTTGTGAAAGGGAGGTTGTAAGATAGGTTTGAAAATGATTGTAATGGAGGATTTTCTTGAGGGTGAATGAGAGGTGAGCTGGAGTTATAGATGGATTGATAGTTTGGTTTTAGGTATTGAAATTTCAGCGGCTTTTATTATAGAATTTGTGACGAGGTCGGTGTATTCTTCTATATCAGATGTGTTTGGGGTAGGGGGATCATATACTGATTGATAAAGGTCCCAGTTGGCTTTATTTAGCATAAATGTAGAAGGAGGGGTTATTCTTGGTGTATGTGATAATAATTCTATTGAAATGGGAATATGATCACTTCCATAAGTGTCATGTAAGGCGGATTGATGCATGTATGGTAAGAAAGTGGAGTTGTACATAGAAAGGTCTATTGTTGATGTTGTAGGGGAAGAGGGTGATATAAATGTGGCGGAACCATCATTGAGAATATGTAAGTTATGATTCGTTAGTATTTCAGAAATTAATTTGCCTCTTTGATCAGTATGATGTGAGCCCCAAAGTGTGTTATGTGCATTGAAGTCTCCCACTATGAGTAGCGGTAGGAGCAATTGATTAATTAGATTAGTTAATTGAGCCTGTGAGACTGGAGTATTTGGGGGTAAGTATATATTACAGATTGTTAGTTTGATTGAAAGGTAGGTAGAAATTGCACATGCTTCTAAGTTTGTGTTTAGGTGGATTTCATTGAAGGAGATATTATTTTTAATTAGTAGGGCGACTCCTCCAGAAGCTTTATGGGGGTTATTTCTATCTTTTCTTATGCAAGTATAGCCTTTGTAATCGAATCTGTCAATGTCCTTTAGGTTAGTTTCTTGTAATGCTAGTATTTTTGGACAAAATAATTTGGTAAGAAGATTGGTGTCTTCAATATGGTGATATAGGCCATTGTAATTCCAGTGGATTATATTGTGTTTAGCCATTATTTCTTTTTGGAAGTGGATTTATTTTTAGATGTTTTGGTGGATTTTGGGATGGAATCTATGCTTGATATTGAGGATTTTAAAGACGATTGACCTAGGATTAGGGTGTCTTCATTTGTAAGTTTGGAGGAAGGTTTGTTTTTGTTGCGAATTGTTTTTTTAAGGGATAATTTGGTTGTGTGAGGTATTTGTGAGGAATGTTTAGTATTATGTGGGGGGACTGGTTAGATGATTTTGTATGTAAAAGAGGGGAAGAGGTGGGAGGGAGGGATTTAGGAGTTTGGATGTTGGAGGTTTTGGGGGTTGTGGGAATGGGATTTTGTTTAGGAGGTAAGGGTAGGGATTGAGGAAGAGGGGGATTTGAAAGAGATTTTGAGTAGGATACTGTTTGTGGAGGAGGATGGGAATCTACGATTCTTTTTGCTTCATAATGTGGGATTTTTTCTATTGTTTTGATTTTTTGTATTTCGTATTCATATTTGTATTTTGGACAACCTTTATACCGTGGAGAATGGTCTCCATCACAGTTAACACATATTAGAGGGGGGTTGCAAGGGGAATTTTCGTGGTATTCTTTACCGCAAGAAGGACAAATCTTTGAGTTTTTGCAGTTTGTTTCAGAATGTCCATATCTTTGGCAATTGAAGCAAGTTAAAGGGTTCGGAATGTGGGGTCGAACTTTGCATCTGTACCACCCTACATAAAGAAATTCTGGTAACGTCGTGGATCTTAAATTAATTAGTATTGAACTAGTATTTTTTTTGTCTCCATCAATTCGTTTCTTAATACGTTTAATACTTTTAACTCCTTGATCTTTTATGTTTTCGAGTATTTCTTCGTCTGTGCAGTTCAATAGATCCCAACATGATATTATTCCTTTTATATTATTTAGTCTTGGATGAGGGTTAATATCTACAGGAATATTAGCAATAGTATTTATATTATTTATTTTTTCTACTTGTATTGATTTATTTATTTCTATGAGTAGATTTCCATCTTTTAATTTCTTAATATTTTTGTGGTTGTCGATACTATTAAATATTGATTTGTGTATTAGAAAAGGAGAAATGTTAGTGAATGAGCCTTCTTTAGGTTTAATTATGTAGAACTTGTCGAAATGGGAATTTGTGGTGAATAAGGGTGATTGGGAGGTTTCTGTTAGAGGGCTTTCTCGTCTGCGGCGTTTACTTGAGGGTGGAGGTAGTTTAGGGAATTGAGTTTGGTTATAATTAAGGTTAGTGTTTAGAGTGAGGGATTTTGCACAAGTAGCTGTTTCCGGCATATCGACCTCGGTGTCCATCGGATATGCTGCGCAGTAGTTGGCTGACGGTCGGAGCGGGCCCGCGCGAGCACCCGCTTCACCGACCGGTACTGAGTTTCCGAGACTCTGCACCGTAATGTTTTTGTCATTGGATGACTTGTTCATTATTGCTAATGAGTTTTTGCCTTTTATACCTACGGCCAGGTGAGTGTGTTAGTAGTTGTAGGTGGCGTTTTGTGTGTGTGCGTGGTGTTTTGTGTAGGATGTGTAGGTGTGTGTGTATGTGTGTGTGCGTGTGTGTGTGTGTGTGTATGTGTGTATGTGTGTGTGTGTGTGAGTGTGTGAGTGTGTGTGAGTGTGTGTGTGTGTGTGCGTGTGTGTGTGTAGGTGAGTGGGTGTGTGTGGATGTGTGTGGGTGTTTGTGTGTTGTATTGTGTGGTTGTAGTGTGTGTGAGCGTGGGTATGTGTGTTGTTTGTGAGTGTAGAAATCGGGTGACCCCGGGAGCGTCGTGTCCCGTAGTTTTGGATCATGCTTGGACATGATTCAAAACCCCCTGGGGGGCCTTGTTTGAAAATCCTGTTGGGATAATTCCTGAACTGGTAAAAATTTGAACGGATGGTAGTTATTATTAGTTAAAGTCCTTTGAACACTAGTCTTACTAATTCCCGGTAGATCTCGGGATGCATCTCTTTGCGAATTTTCTTTGTTTTCTTCAAAATACAGGAGAATATCTAATTGCTCTTCTTCTGTTAGGACAATTTTTGGGCACCGTTTTTGTTTATTGATTACCACTCCACGTTTAAGATCACGAACAATTCGTGAAAAAATATGTTTCGTGGGTACCCGTCTTGCAGGATATAACAACCAATACTGACGCAGGGCTAATGCTGGACTCTTATTATTTCTTATGTAACATTCATGAAGATTTAAACGCTGTTGGACACTGTATAAAGCCCTTTTTCCTTTAAAAAGAGTTAGAGGCAACTAAATATCAAATAAAAACTGTGTATTTATTGGTGTCCTGGCAACAATTTTACTAGTTTTGTTTTTCCATGGATATCTTGTAAAATTAAGACGCGTTTAGAAATGCTATTATTGCGAAAATTAAAACCGTAACCGTAACATTATACTACTTGTATTGCCAAAGACGGGGGTTATGTCGAAAATGTTGTGTAATAAGTAATTAGTTACTTTCTTCCTTGCATTACTTGTTGATTTAATATTAAATTTAATTATAATGTTAAAAAAAAACTTAGAATAGGATATTATTTAGGTTTAGTTAGATTTTTAACAAAAATACCTGAATTATTATAGAAAATTGGTCATAACTTCTAAACTGCTAATTTTTGGAATATAAACTATATATAGAATGATGCAGAATTAAATCCTAAACATAATAAAAGTGGTAAATACAGTGTGTTCCATTTAAAAAAAATAAGTTTTTTTAGTTACAAAAACATTTTTTTTGATGGTCATTTTTGAAGCGAAAATCCATTATACAGGGGATATTTTTCGCTCTTGATAGGTCAGAGTATTAAATATTAACCACTCCCATGGATCCATAACCAAAATTCACAATTTTAATCTTCAAGTGTGAAAAAATCACATTTTGCCAAAAACCTGTTTTTCCGAAAAAAATTAGAAAAGTTAATTTTTATCAAAAATTACTCAAAATTTCGTATGCTATGATGACAAAAAATACTCAAAATCAAGTGTAGAATTAGAATTTCTAAAAATATTCATACCATTTCATTAAAAAGGATAAAGTTGGTTATTGTCCTGGCACAATGGAACACCCTGTATACATAAAAATATTATAAATAAAAAAAGGGCAAATACTTTTTGTATTTAACTTTTTTCCTCAGTGTCTTATTTATTGAGATAAAGTATAGGAACATCTTAAGTGGACCACCCTGTACATACAACCAGAGTTTACGTCATGTGCTTACTCTTCAGATTTTGTTATATAAACATATTCTCTGAATTGAATCTAAGCAGTAACATGATAGTTTGGTTCTTTTCCATTTTGTATTACTGGGTGAACTCAATACAAGGCACTTGTATTTCCACCTGGACTTTGCCTAGAAACGCAATCTTCACGCTAAGTGCCTAAAACAATTCAGTTTCGCAACCCTTATCATAAACGGCTATTCTCAAATAAATAATAATATTGTAACTAAAGTGTAAAAAGATCCCCTAATTGATAGGATTTTTTATAAAAATGCTTGTATTTTGCAGCGTAGAATTTTAATGGCATGATGACAAGCCTTCTTTGAAAATTGTTGATAGTCTCTCACAGGTCTTTTTATTGGCAACCTGTTACCCATGCCAACCCTATCATATTTTTCTTGATATTTAATTTAATTAAAGTTAAATTAAAACAGGGAATTGCGTATGGTGGAAAACCGGCCTCATAAATTATAATTATCTAATAATACATTTCAAAACGTCTTCAATCACGCAAATAATCGGCAAAAAAAATGTTTAATTTTCAATATTTACAGCAGTAATACCGCTTAATTACACTACATTTTAAAAATGGCCAACATACGGGTATTATCTGTCTTTATCCAGTTGTTTCTGGCCTCTGTTGTGCTCAAAAGCACATATTAATATATGTGTTGTGTTTTTGTCAGTCACACGAACCGATCTATTATGCTTTTATGAATCTTTGGGATGAATACGCTTTGTGCCCCTGAAATATATATCAAGTTTCTTAATAGCTTTAATTGCTTGGATGACAATAATGGGAAAATGTCGCCAACAACGTTTCTTAAAAACGTGCGTTTTAAGGGCAATTATCTGTGGTAGATAAAAGCCGTCTAAATTTGAAATTACTTTGTGATTAATTGTTAGTACGTTAATAACATTTTTAATATAAAATAAAATCGACTTCCACATTGAAAATATGATTTATGAAGTAAGCTTCAAACTGATTCTTAGTTAATCAGTAACAGACATTAATATATCGAGTGTCTAGATATATACCACATTAAATAAACACGGTCTTTATTACTTTGACACGGACTTCCTAAACAAATTTTCTATGTGGAATAAAATATTATTTTTTTCTTTTTAGTCCTATTTTGTTCTATTTGTTATAAAAAAATGTATTTCATTCTTTTTAGTACTATTTATACAAAGTTTTAAATTCTAAAACCTAACTTAGGTTAAAAGTTTGAAGGTACCTGATAAAATAAATAAGTAGCTACTGGGTCCGTTGCATGTGGAATTTTGCCAGAATCACAGTATTATTATTACAAAAATTGTCAGAATTTAAAAAAAATTAGTAAAATTGGACTCCTTGCTTTTAAAAACCCTGAAAACCTTATGAAACACGATATTAACTTGCAACTTGTTTCCTGATGATATGGTGAACTTAATATATATTCCGCCAATTCTGAAATATTCCTGATATGGGACCGCTCCGTTAATATCCTGAATAATCCCTGAAAATTTCATCCAAAATGGAGAAACCATCGCGGAGTAAAAATACATTGGGTCAAATTTATAACCTCCTCCTTTTTTAAAGCGAGTTGAAAAGGAAATATTTACTTTCTTGTAGTTTAATTCTATGGAAATCGTGGTTAGTCCGAATCACCTGAGCGATTTTTTTTAATTCACTGTCGCTTTGATTATTAATTTTTCTACGAGCGTGCGAAAGGTCTATTTTGAGCACGCATCATCATGCCAAAAGTGGCACTTTTCCGAATTACTATGGAAAATACGTTATTTTTCGCACTAGTGTGGAAAGTGCGGAAAATTAAAACCTTCCGAAATGTTGACGTATTTTTTGCAATTTTTATGCTTCCACATAATTCCAAAATAATCGTTATTTTTCTAAATTATCTCTTCTAATCAACATTAGATCCATTTATTTACAAATTGAAATTTTCCAAATTAGAGCATTTAAGATCTTAGTATATATTTCAAATATAGCAATTCAAATATGAACGCCAGCACATCTTACTAGTTGACATAGTAACAAGATGTGCTATGTGGTCTAAATTAAACGTAATATTTGTCATTAGCGATATTAAGTATATTAATTTGTCTGCATTCGCGTAAAAATTAATTAATATCTGTAAAATGTCGAATAATTACGATGAAGAATTACAGTTTTAGACGCTGCTAAGTCAATATACGCTGATCTTTTACCAAGACAATCCAAAGATCGTTACCAAAAAGAATACTCCAGTTTCACGAATTGGTGTTCACAAAACAACACAAAATGTAACCAAGAGCCCAAATTTGGTTTACACATACATACACATCTCTATAGACATCGTATTTTTTTCTAGTCAATGCAATCTATCATCAAACACCAGGAAGAAGGTGAACATGAAGGCACAATGTGCGGGCAATATCCAGAATGTGATTCCATAATATGAATGCTCTATGTGTGCCATGCAAGACAAAAATCGTTTCATTGGTTAATAACAAATATACAAACGACAGCCTAAACATTACATTAGAAGTGAAAAAACATAGCAGAGCAGATAGTACTTTTAATTGATATTTTAATACTCAGCTCCCATAAGTTTCCCACAGCAGTACAAAATTTATTTAATAACTTAAATCAGTCAGACAAACTACCAACAATTTAGTGTATAATCACGCAAACAGCAGCAGAAAATTTTACAAGAAATATTTAATTTAAAAAATACCAAAGAAGAAATATCGAGATTTCTTAATGAGGCACCAGATGGTATTTACCTGATAATCAAGTTGATACCAATCTTTGGGTTGGCTGAAGCATGTTGAAAGCAGGAATTAACAAATATTAGCATCGAAAACATCGAAGACAAAAATGATTTGCCCTCACAAAAGATTTTTTGTTGATTTGCAAAAGGGAGTACAATTCAAAATTCTGAGTAGTATACCGGTCACAGTTTTCGCCGGACATTAGCAACTATGTTAGCTGACTGCGGGGAAAATATAACTAACATTGAACGCCTTGGAGGGTGGAAATCAACAGCAGTTGCAGAAGGACACTTGGAAAATTCAACAAACCAGAAAAAATGATGTTCAGTAAAATAGTGTCTTCCTCTGCAGACCTCAGAAATACTCTCCTACTACTACTACCTTCTACATCTAAAAAATCGCCCATACTCCCTTTCTCTGCATCAACAGTTCCATCTACGAGCGGATTTTCTGAGGAATTTTCAGCCTAAAACAGTCAATTAACTTCGGCCATTAATTTGCATACGGCAAAACATTTTACTATGAATATTTTAAATAATAAACAATAACTATAATAAAGATAAAGGTTGAAATTTAAAAGACATAACTTTTCTTGTTAGCTATTTTTGTGAGTTGAAATTTAATAAACAGGCATAATTTTCTTTTGTTGTTAGATATTTTATTTCTTTCGTAATAATAATTATTAAGTGGATATAATTTAATTTGATGCTGACCAACACAACTTTAAAACTAACCAAGCTACTTTAGCAAGGAGGCTTCAATGACCTATTCTGGCAATGTCTGGGAGAAACCTGCCAGTTTCCTTAAAATGGCGCCATGGAGTAATTTTTATTTTTTAGTGCGTTTGCTAGGTGAGTAATGGGGTTCAAAAACTTTTTCAAACTAACACGAACATTAAGTCTTGTTAACAAGAATCCTTAGGTAATTCTTGTTAAAATAATTCTAACTTCTAAATTCTCATCGAAATATTGTTTGTTACTACATCTTTAATCAAGAGATTTCTTTGCAAAACTTTGCTTGCTTGCTTAGAGTCGAAGTACGGGGTTGACGGCATTTAACTTAATATGAGTTTTTTGAAACGACCAGCCATATTATTATCACTTCAGTTTATTGTTGAAAATTGTTCAAGGCTTCTTGATAAGTGAACCAACAAATGTTTTTCATTCTTTTTTTTTAATTAGCTTGGTAAAATGTATACATAGATCCTCACATTTTTTTATTTTTTGTAGGGATAACAATAAATTTGTAAAGTGGGGTGGATATCGTGCGATATCATCTTGTACATAGATTTAATACAGAAAAAGGAGATTCTATAGATCAAATAAGTGTCTTACGACATTTAATATTTGAGGTGATTTATTACAAGTGTAGTATAGTTATAGTTCCGGCCCTGGATTACAGGAAATGGGGCATATTTTTGAAATATGGCCAAAGAGTTCCTGCGTCTATTCGCGGCTTCCCTGTTACCGGCGGCAGATTTTTTATGATCTGTAAATCATGACCTTTATTACAAAACGAACATGCCATTTCAGACATATGTCTTTGTGCAATATGCCCCTGCTATTTTTTTCTCTTTTAAATATTAATAAACCGGTTTTGGTTTTTTTGCTAATTATTTATAAATGCAAGCAAGCAATTAAACTCCTAGTCAGATGAAACGGATATTCAAATTTTTTAATAGATTTTTCAAAATTAATATTTTCGTAACAAGAAGAGATGTTAAGATGTTTTTGGCAGATCTGGTGTAAATCTTATTGGAAACAAACGGCTTAAAGCAAATATATTGCTTATAGTAAAAAATCGAATGTATAAGACGTAGAGCGAGAGCCTGCAAAATTTTTAAAATTATGGTTATTACGAAAATTTACAAAAGCACTTTAACCTTTAATACTGTTCATTAAAAACCGGAGGAGGAAAATCACTTTTTAGGCTCCCAGAGGACCACTTAAGGTAAAGAACAAATTATTAGCAAGTATTAGGTATATTATATGTAATAGGAATAAGTTATTAGATTAGTGAATAATTAGGCATATTATATTTGCCATAGTAATATTAATAATAAAAATTGATCGTTTTATTCTATTATTTCCACATCTATAAGAGATGGGGAAGTATAGCATCGGCAAAAAAATTTAAATTTTTTTTCGCCAAATCGTCTTAAAAATACTCAAAATGTGTAAAAAAATAATTACGGCGACAAAAAAAATTGTAAAAATTAAGTGAAAAGAAATGAGGATGACAATTAAGATGTTGAAAAAATCGAGTAATATGTCGTTTCATGGGTTCCCGGAGATTTATATTGCCTAAAAAAATCGATAAAACCCATAGAAAATTAAACATTTTGTTACATTTTTGGTTTTGTTAAATAGATGAATTCCCAATATTTCGAATGTTTTATTTTTTTCTCTAATTTCTTAAGAATTGATATACGAGTTATATATTATTTTACGGTAAGATTATATGCCTCGATAACGTTTTGGTGCAGATTATTTTTACCTAAACAAATATTAACTCGATACACCCATTGATGCGGATTGTCCACGAACTCTTTTTCAAGGCTACAGCAAACAATACGCGTATTTCGGTATTGCTTCGCATTTTTGTTAGGTTAATTTGTGGCTATGTTAAAACAATTCTCATTAAAATTGTAAAAATTGATTTTAACTATTTTTATATATATTGAGTTTTTTTTCGGAAAAATCTGTCTTTCTTTTTTGGAAAAAAATGTTTTTATGATAACATATTTTTTATTAGAGTTAGTTAAGTTTAATAGACACTAGTAGTATGGCGGTCTAATAAGCTTTAAAAAGATCGAAATCGCGATTGTCATTTGACTGAAATGTATCACTGCCCCTGCGGTATTACAGAACATGTTCCAGAGAGGAATCATGATATTCTTGTTGTGACGTTGGTGTAACGTAAATCAAAAATACATTAACTTTAATAGAAATTTTAATTTACTTTATCTTATTTCAAAATGAGATATTGCTCTTTATTATTACTTTTCTTTTTCTTGCTTATTGGACATATTATAGGTATAAATAGGTAATTAGAAGTAGGGTTATACATATTTTATTTGGTCCGATGTTAAGGCACAATTTTCTTGATTTTTACCCCTATTTTGTTTGAATTTGTGCAAAATTGAATGCGGCTTTAAGTGTTATTTTTATAAACTGCTCACAGATTTGTTTTCTTATAGTTGTTATATATTACATAAACCGCTCACAGTTTAGAGAATATTTAAAACAATTGTTTTTAATTTTGATTTTTTCATGTTTGCAAAAATTTGTTTTCTTATAGTTGTTAAATAAATTAAATTTTAAATAGTCCTCAAACTGTGAACAGTGTATGTAGCATACACTGCTCACAGACTATTTAAAATTTAATTTATTTAACTGCGAGTTTTTTGTATTTATACAATTTTCTTATTCTTTTCTTAAAGTTGTTCCATACACTGTTCGAAGCTTGAAGGTTGTTTCAAACTCATTTGTACGAACTTTAACGTTATTATAGCAAACATTAAAAGATGTCGCGCTTGTAGAGAGCCTGCTCTCAATCAGCTATATTATGTTACTTAATATATTAAATCAATCAATCAACGAACCGATTTTTTTCTCACGTTTTAAAATGAGCTATAAGAGTTTTAATTATGTTTTTGTTGTATTTGAAAAAATCACTCATCGGTTTATTAATGCTATTTCTATTACAGAAAACCCAAAATTTGATGAGGAAAAATTGGTGCTACAAGATGTTTTGTAATAATATTATTCAAAACATTTTTATCGGTGGGATCAAAACTATTTGATCGTTCTTATAAAAATTGGCCTTCGTTGATAGATTTATTAATCTCTTTAGTTCATTATAATGATTCGTTATCTGGAACAGAGAAGTTTCAGTATTTGGTTTTCTTTTTGCAAAAAGAACCTTTGATATTTGCTAAGGCTAAACCTTCAACTAGCGATAATTATATCAAACACTCAAGGATCGTTTTCAGAAGCAACGCTTACTCACTTGTACCTATTGGTCTCACACCATGAATGCATCCAAATTATCTAATGATTCAGTATCAGGTCTTAGAACTTCATTAGATTCATTTACGGAAAACTTATCTGCTTTCACTCAGATGTTGACAGTGTGAAAACATTGTTTTGTTTAATATTTTACTTCAAAAATTAGATAATAAACCCAAATGAGCTCTTATAAATTTTAAAATTATTTCCCTCGAAACCGTAGCCTTCACTTGTGCAAAAGATGAACGTTCAAGCCAATTTTAAAGAAATAATCAAAATAGTGGGTGTTTGGTCGGGTTGATGGTTACGATAGAACAAAATATTCTCTTAAATGTAACTTTTGTAGTTCATTTCATTCGATCTGCTCATCTGCTACTCTTTGGCAATAAAAATAAAATTAGCACATTAAACAATAATTTAAATATTAGTATTGATGGTAACAGAATATCGGTAGTTGACTCTGCGAAGATTTGAAGAACATTTAAAGAAAATATTTCAAAAATCTTATTCGGCTTTGAAAGTTTTATATAATAATAGACATGTCTTGAATTTCAGAATGAGAAAAACTCTGTGCGAAACCTTGGTCCTATCTAATTTTAATTATTGTGACATTGTGTATGGTTGGTGACTTACTAGTGAGAGTCGTTTACGTGTACAGAGGGTGCAGGATGCGTGTGTTTGTTTTATATATGGTCTTAGAAAATATGATCATATTTCCCACAAATATCGTGATTTGAACTGGTTAAGGATGGATTTTAGAAGAAAATTACATTTATGTACATTTTTGATCAAAATTATTAATGGTACAAATTCACCCACTTCAATAAAGGAACGTCTTATTTTCCGTAGGGATGTGCATTCCCTAAATATTCGTGATCAGGGGGGATTAACAATGCCACATCATCAGAGTGCCATGTTCCGGAGATCTTTTAGTTTTAATGCTGTACAATGTTACAATGCTCTTCCTCAGACTTTTTTAGCGCTTAACTTTAATACATTTAAATATAAATATAAAAAATTTCTTTTAAGTGAACAAAATTTATTTTTAAATTAATATTGGTTAAACAGTGATATTTTACATTTCACTATAGAACTTTCTATGTCTATATAGCTTCTCCTGGATCCTTACACTCTTTTTTTTTTTTTTTTAATTATTGTTGTCTCTTTTCTATTTTACTTCACCTACACTAATAGAAATCAGTTTTTTTTATATACATCTATTGCAAATTATTATTTAATCAATTTTGGTTGGAGTCTGGTTCAGTAGAGTAGCTAAAGAAGCTAGATTGCGCCAAGCTTTGACTACTAACTGTTATGTTTTTTAGCTATTTTTTTTTTACTTAACTTTGTAATAATATGTATATGATATACTTAATATAAAGGCCTTATTTATTTATTTATTTATTTATTTATATACTAATGGCAAATTGCTAAAAATAAAAGATGGCGTTTTATTTGCCTCTATTGAGCTGATCGTATTGTGCCGTTTGTGTCACGCAAAGCATCATACTCTGTTGCATATTTAAATCATTCTAAATCGCAGCCAATGCCAGGTCCCAGCATGTTTCTCTACAATTGCCAAATGGCAGTCCTCAACTTTTGAACGTTGTGAATTCATCTTATAATGTTCCCAATAGCAAGAATTGTAAATCCACTGTTCTTTACTTTCATGTTGATAATTCTGGCGCTCTTACCATAGTTTTACTGTCTATTGCTTTGGTGGAGATATTCGACTGTCAAGGATATTTCCATCCAATTCGAATTTTGATGGACATTTTCTATCCAGTAAATATTAAAGTTTACAACAGATTAAAAGCTCTGCTCCTGTACTTGGCATAGGCAAATCGTTCAATGCAACGTTTGGTGTTGTTAATTGTAAAATTTGTCCTCGGGACAGTCAGGACTCTAACATTTCTACCTTTATAGGATGCCCAATTGAAATGTTATGGTTTACCAATATGATGGAAGGCGGTAAATAAGTAAGATATGTTAGTCACCAGATGCAATACACTCACCTAATATCGACCCAATAATTTTTAGTTTAAGTTAAATAAAACTTAGAAAAAAACTTGGAAAAAAAAAGTTGCATTGGATCTAACCACTATCAATAAGTAAATACTTAACTTGATCAATTGAAAAACCAACACGTTGGAAACAAATGACTTTTATTGTTAATTCACAATATTCAGTGACTTATCCCCAAGAAAAAAAAATGTACTGAACAAAAAAAAATGATTATTGTTAACTCAATTCCATCCACCAGGGAGCTTAATAGCATCCCAACAAGAAGTTAAATTTATTGTAAGGTTACACTAACTGAAATCCCAACTAAACTATTTAATTTGGGGTACGTAAATACAAAACCCAGAAGCTTATTCTTTATCTATACCACTCCAGATTAATAACATTTGGATTACACAATATAGACAAGAATTAGATCAAACAATCAGTTTAGAATCCCAATAAGTTTGTTTCCCCCTCTTAAATGATTGCTAGTTAAAACAAATACTCATGTTACAAACGATAATGGTTATGGTTAAATATTAAAAAAAATAAATTTTGATTAGCCACACGCTGAGTGGCAGCACAATAAATATCTATAAAATGTCTATTACATAGATTTGAATGTCTTAAATATTACCAATAAAACAGCAGTAATTAAGTAGCGCTACGAAGCCGGCTGCGTTTCACCTTACAGAAATTCTGCACAGTATGCTATATACTAGAGAAGGTGACACCAGTAATTGAATTAATATGCATAAACAGCTTGATTAACAGAAATAGTACTATATGTTGAGTTTCCAAATATTATACTACTACTTAGCTGATTACTCTAGTCACTAGTGTAGACTGTAAATGGTGGTAAGGCAGGTAACATTCAAGTGTTCCTCAGTGATCACTATGTCCTACAGCTCCGCTACGTAGAATGTATCCAAGACATCATGTCTATTCCATCAAAAGAAAAGTTCCAAATTCCATAAATAACTAGCAGTTAGGAAACCATACCAAAACCTTGCTAATGGTTTGTCTTTAAAGTTCCAAAATAATCCCAATGAACTTAACAGGTTCAATCTTATACAAAAACCCTGAAACAAGAATTGCCCCATGTAGAAAAATCTCTACAATAAAGTTTGGAATATAATTCCAGACAGACAAAACAGCACACAATATATACGAGAATATAAGACAAAATTCTTACCTCATTGTAGCTACGAGGGTACCAAAAAAAATTGCTTGATGAGCACCAATGTTAAGACGACCGATGTTAGTGGCACGTGGAAGTAATTAAGACAAAATGGCCATGTAGGCCGTAAAGTTGAAACCCAAAATTTACTAAACCATAATATTCAACTTCACTTCGTCAAACCGGATCCTTCTAATCTCCCATTTGGGATGGAATTTAGTTAAGAATAAAAAAAAATTCAGAACATTCGACACTTCCGTCGTTTATGAGACTTGGTGCCAAAAAGAAATATCTTTTCCTTAGCCCTTCTCACATAAACAAAATGGTTTCCATCACACAATATTACCAAACACGGTAAATCTACATATCCTTTTCTACATTCCAAAACATTATTTAAAAAAAAAACAACTTTTCTCAGTATCAACAAAATAATGTTGGTACAATAAATCCCCTAAATTAAATATTAACTTATAAATAGCCTTTATATCCATCGTATTGGAAAGAGATGAAAATATATTATTACTCCTCAACTAATAACCTGTATTTTGTCAAAGAATAACCATTTAAATTAGTAATATTAGCTCGCCGATACGT
Source organism: Kuschelorhynchus macadamiae (assembly GCA_030620095.1). Classification (NCBI taxonomy): domain Eukaryota; kingdom Metazoa; phylum Arthropoda; class Insecta; order Coleoptera; family Curculionidae; genus Kuschelorhynchus; species Kuschelorhynchus macadamiae. Next base: position 1,203,137 of record JAUTXW010000365.1, read on the forward strand.
CAAATCAATAGGACCTATAATAAAAAAAAAGAGAGACAATACTTCCACTTCTATACTTATTTCGACTACATTATTCTATCGATTGAAAGCATGTGGTTTTCATCTGACCTATCATAACCCTGTGTAAAAATCTGACCACTGATAAACAATAACAAAGCAATTCTTTGTAGATTTCTAAATATATAATAATGAATAAATTCACCTTACTAATTAATGCAAAATAGTGAACCAAGTTATTAAAGAACATTTGTGTTTAAATTTACGTGCTTGTGAAATTTCCAAACAAAATGTGATATGCTATTTGACATGTAAACAACAAAATTCTTCTGAACTAACTGATATAAACAAATGGAATCTTAGAATATTAACGCAAGAAAACTATATACAGGTAGATTTTTGAAAGTTCTATTAGATTAACGTATCAAAAACATATGTCACTTAGATTTTACCTTCATTTCTTTGTCTTATATGATTGTTGACCTAGTCTTCGAGTCACAGCATATTAAAAATGTTAATTCCTATTAATTGAAATATATAGTTAATTTTATATATAAAACAGTAATTATATGATAATACAGTACAATATGAAAGTATATTACATTGGCTCTATCAAAAATAAATTAAATTCACATAAGGTTCTAATTTTGTACTTTTGCTTCCGGCTATTTGTGACAAGAAATTTCTGGAACTAGCATTATTTCTGTAACTTAGATATCAATGGTAAATGTAAGCCTGAATATAGAATAAAATAGTGTTTTTAGTTATAAATTAGATTAAAATGGCTTAGAGATCACAAATGATATAACACTAAAAAAATGAAAAAGTGTCAAGCGAAGATTTATTTTACTGAATTTTACTGTCCTATGTACTGACAGACATATATGACAAATCTAACTGTAACAGGACCCTTATTTTGCGTTTCTGTGTTTATGAAAAAAATATTTTCATATCTGCCTAGTATTAGATTACCTTCTTAGAATAGAAATACTCTCTCAAAACTTCAACCGGCTAGTCCCAAGGTTTACATTCCAGGACCAGTTTATTTGTTACTTAGTTTTAATGTCTTTCCGATAATTTTACCTGATGAAAAGAACGAATTAAAGTTATAGGTATTTCTAATTTGGATTTTTCTCTTAGCTCATTTTTTGTATCGCTAGATTTTTCTCTTGATGCGACCTTAAAACAACTTTGGGAACTTGAGGAAGTACCTTCTGTTCATCTCTCCTCTCTAGACAATTCTGTTTGGGAGGATATTTATCAGTCTTCGGTGACTCGTGACGTAATTGAGTAACGCTGTAGCTTTACCCTTTCAAGAGTCCGATTCTGTATCCTTCCAATTTAAAGAGCGTGTCCTAAGATGCAAAAGATATTTTTTAAATCTTTTTAGAATTTATGAATATGTGTTTACTGCCGATATACGACAAATGTATCGACAAATTTTCAAAGATAATATCAAAAAAATAATTGGCGTTTTTCTCCAGATGAAACCTTATAAACATATCAATTTCTTACTGCAAGTTACGGTGTCTTCTCTTCGTAAGGTTCTTCGATGTAATTTTTCTTTTTGGTATGAATATTTTTTCTAGAATCTGAATCTGACTTATTCACCTGTATATTTTTAATTCGTTTCCTATGTATTTTTTTTACTTCCCTCGTAAAAGAGAAGTATTGTAAATGTAAAAAAATTCCCTTCGAGATTTTTTCAGATCTTTATGATTCAGGGTCCGTAGATGCCGAGGAACATTCCGTTATAGCCAAAAACCTACTTATTCGATTGACTTGACAAAATTTGGTCAAAAATGAAGGGTTTTTTTTAGAGATTTGAATTGGAGATAAATAGGAATCAAGGAAACAGTTTTTGTTTTTTAATTAAACTGAAAGAAAACCATATAAAATTTGGTGCAATGAATAAAATGTATCCTAGAGTGCTCAATTATTGAGAAAATGGTGAATAGTGAAAATTAATAAGAAATTGACAAATCGTTAAGAAAAATAAATCAAATATACGTGAATATTTGAGAAGAGTTTAAACTTATTATTGACTAACAAATATGAAAAGATTTTTCCGGATATAGTATTAAAATGTCTATAAGTCAATCGGAATGTTAGAACTGAAGCTGAGATAAATGTTATTGAATGAAAAGTAATTAGATATTTGCATAATTAACTCAAAGTCATTTACTCACCACTCAAGTAAAGCAAAGGCAACATTCACAAAAGAACACAACGTAGACATAACAGACACAACAAATTATATTTTAAAATTATGTCAAAATATCAAATTTTTATTTATTTTTTATTAAATATAAAGGACTAAAAAGGGGGTGTAAATTATCAACCCTTACTCCTGATTTATAAACTTGCTTTTGCTCTTACTTTTGCGTTTGACGTTCTGCTACGATTTTATCATATATTTATAAACTTGCTTTAAGGTGTTTTCAGAGTGCTTTTGTCCCTGGCTTTCTATATCACTCATATTGATAAAATGCTTCCTAACAATAAATAACTGGAAACTTATAACTAATTGTAACAACTTTTGGTATTTTATGGCAAAACACATCCAAACAAAACGAAAAATATACAAATGGAGTGGACCGTGCATTCTGGCGATCCAGCTTGTAAACAAAAATCACGTGACTCATTTCTCGAATTTCTATTGGTTGCGACGTATATGCTACGAGTTTCGCTACGACGGGAACGGAATCGCTAAAGCAAAATATGAATTTCGCCATCTCGAACGTCAACGGACGTCAAAAGCAAAAGCAATAGAACTGTTTATAAATGGCTCAACTCTGTTCTTAAGGTTTATATTCTAACGGCACGGGCAACGGCAACGTCAAAAGCAAGAGCAAAAGCAAAAAGCAAGTTTATAAATCTACCTTTAAAGCGATCAAGTCTCCATTATGTTAGAAACACGTGTCAATAAGCAAATGACACTATTGACGGTTTGACATGGTAGAGATTAGATTCGTAAGGTTGGTACAGTTAAATGTTCCTGAATCAGTTTTCATAATTAAAAAGGGGGGAGTTGTGTATGAAAAGGGTTAACTAACCAGAAACTTAGAATTATCATTTTTTAAGTTTACTTAGAGAAAGAATGACAATAAGGATGAATTAGTTAATTGAAATTGAAAAATAAAATGAAAATTTTAAATTTAGTTTAAAACTGTTGGGGGATTAACACTGTCAAGGTTGGTGAGAATAGTAGGACAGAGCTGGATTCAACTATACAATAAATTCGGTTGAACGAAAGTAAAAGAAATTATAACTTTTAAGAGAAAGTTAATCATTAAAATAAGTTAAAAAATTAAAACAGAGGGCAGTCAAGATGAATATGCCTCTTTTTTGATGATTTTTAAAAAAATATTTTATTGTTTTAATCAAATACCAAATTTTTAAAATATTGTGAAGGTCTTATCAAGAAACATATTGAACAATTGTATCAATTTGCGATAGTGAGTTTAAGTGGGTGAGAGGGAAAGAAGGAGAAGCTTTAACAGACTGATCACAAATCATACTTTGCTAGAAACATTTCAAGTCTGCAAACAATTATGTACGAATTAACTAGTAAAATTTTGGTACGAATCCAAGATAGCGGAACAAAATGGCGGCTTAATACTATATTCAAAAATTCAGCCGGAAAAAACTACACAATTTGGAGAACTGAACTGTGTCCCATAATAATTGTGGTGTAGAGATAAACTAGTAAAACTATGGTATTATTTCAGTATGGTGGAACAAATAAAATTTTCGTAATTTGAAAATATCACTCTCTTACATTTTAGCTTCCCTAGATACCAAAAATAAGTTTTATCAATTCCGTCGGTATGTTTGTCGGTTTATCTGTTAGTTCGCGGCATAGCTTAAAAACTAGTCATCAGACTAATTTTAGATTTTAGCCAAAATTAAGGGTCATATGGGGATGAACTGGTAATATTCTGGTAAGAATCCAATATGTCGGAACAAGATGGCGGCCTAGTGGAACGTTAAAAAAACTATTACTAAAAAAACTAATTATTCAATTTACCTAAAATTTTGCACAAAAATCAAGTGCTACATAAGAATGAACTGGTAACATTTGATATGAATATAAGATAACAAAACAAAATGGAGACCTAATAAAACTTGAAAAATCAGCCTGAAAAAACTACTTCAAATTTTGTGCAAGCGCTAAGTGTGATATAGAGGTAAACTGGTAAAGTTGTGTTACGTATTCAATGGCGGCCAAATAATTATTTTTTAAAAATCAACGTAAAAAAATATTTTCAATTGACTTTAAATTTTGTAGAAAAATTAAATGTGACTGGTACGAATTTAACATGACGTAACAAAATCGCGGTGTATGTCAATATAAAAACTACTTACTCAATTTATTTTAAATTATGCTTAAAAATGAAGTGTGGCATAGGTATAAACTGGTAAAATAATGGTAGGAATCAAATAGGCGGGAACAAAATGTTTGCAACGACAGTATATATGTGTTCCTAAATAATTAAGTTGTAAACTAAAGTCGGTCAGACTTCACTATTCCTAATAAAAGGAAATATTTATAACGAGGGAAGTTCCCTGGTGAAGGAATTACCGATACTTTTACTAAATTGTGACATAACATTTATTTTTCTATGATTTGTAGTAAAACACTCTGCATCCAGAAATTAATTTAAGAATTGTGGGATACATATGATAACAAACATTTATTCCAGCGCATTTCATCGCCCTTTAGAATGGAACTTAATATCAATATTAAATTTTTTTTTGAAAAATTAGAAATTTTGCCAGGACGGAATTAAAAAATTTCTAGTTTTATTAGTTAAGTAAATTCAGGTGTCTTCTTAAAAGCCGAAAATTCTCTGTAATGGCTCATTGCACATTTTTATTACGCGAAAATGTTAGCTGTGTTTCAATTTGTGTACCGGGTATCCCAAGAATTTCAAATATAGAGAGTGATAACGTATAATATCAAATTTTTATTTTTCTCGATAGACAATAATTGGCAGGTAAGGCATTTTAAAGACATTCTACCAAGGTGAAAAACACTGTCAGTGCTACAAGATTACAGCGAGTTGCGAAAAGTAGTATTTTTTAATGGAATACCTTACATATCCTACTTTATATCAGTAGCGGCTCGCGGGAGATAAAGTAAGTGAAGTGCAAATGAAGCAAGAAAATATCGCAATAATTTTTTTTCAGAATTTTTTTATATGTGGAAGGGGTAGAATATTTTTTTACTTACTAAATTTTGTATACTAAATTAATTCTGTATCCTTCATAGCCTCAAGACAATGGACAAATACAGCCTGCGGGGCTATTTCTTTTTTTTTTGAAGGCCATTTAGATGACCAGACATCACACAAATTGGTCCAAAATTTGATCCAATAGAGAATATAAATTCACTGACGTTCTATCTGAGCTGACATTATAAAATCGTAAGAATCTCTCGACTACTGAACCTTCTGAATTAACGTATCTTAAAATTATGCAGCACTGGGAGTTTTGCGTAATATCAGTGGTGTCATCCATTTGCTCAGAAAAAAATTGTGTGTTCATTACTTCATTTTTTACGTGGTCATTTAAATAATCAGAAATGCATTCAATTATTTCGTTTTGAATAGTTTTCGAGTCACCAGTAAAAACATTTTTTCGTGATGATCTTTTAGTTCTTGGGAACTTCTCGGTATTAATAAACCTAAAAGCTTTTTAAAATTCTACCTATTTATTGACTCGCTGCTCTCATCATGGCTGCGAAAGACTAACTCTTGTTTTGTAAGGTACAAAACTGCGTCAATTACCAAGCATATAAATAGTCTATTAAAGTGTCAGCTATAGTGTTTTGATTTTTTACAAATGTTTTTAGCATTAATTGGCATTCTAAATGCTCCGCCGAGTCTTCACGTTTATGTAATGACCTACATATATTTAACATACCTGAAAATTCTTTCTTATTCCATACTGAATATTTATTGGAAACTAGTAAACAAGCCCAGCAAAACAATTTTTGTAATATTTGACTACTACATAATCATTTGTACGCCGAAAACCAGGATGACGATTAAAACTCTGATCTTGTTCCTTCTATCGATTAAATGGAGTTTCCAACAAAATGCAAACCACATCCGTGATCGGATTCATCAATAATGTAAATTAATAAACCCGACACCAAATAAAGTTGTAACAACCCCATAAAAAAATATAAGACAAAACAGTTAAGCAAACTGCAAAGAGACCAACCTTGTTGCAGCGAAATCCGCGAAAATAAAAGTAAACAACCACCCTAAACTGAACAACAGGTGGTTGTAGTGTACTGCGTTAGCAATTCACCGAGAGCGTTGTATGGCGCTGGGTAACATTATCCTTCTATGAGCTCGACGTCATCGAGTACGCGTTGTCATGGCAACCTAGTAGGAAAATCGTAAACTAAATATAGCATCTCCAGCAAAGTCGAAGCGGTTTGCGCCACTGTTATAGTTGTTATAATAAAGTTCGATTGAAAGTTTTAAAAAGACATGCCGCCAACGGTCAAGTAAAATATTTATTCGAGATGTACAGTTTATTTTTTCCAAATTAGGTGAATAAATGAATGTAAAAACTGAAATGATGTATTCAGCAGAGTACGACAGAAAAATCAATGATTTACTTTCGGATGGTACAACATACGGAGAGATAGAAAGAGACCCAACCAATATTTTTCAGAAAAAAAACAACGACCTGACGGAAAAAAAAACTCGACTTGTATTTGAAGATCTCGAAAAAACAGTCATTAATAACTTGAACTTTGACTTACCCTTTTTCTATAGGTACATAGATGATTGTTTGCTAGCTATCCCTAAAGAAAAATCCGAGTACATTTTAGATAAGTTCAACAAATATCATAACAAATTAAAATTTACCATCGAGTTTGAAAATCAAATAAACTTCTTAGATCTGACCCTTTACCGCGTAAAAGATAAAATAGGAACAGCTTGGTACACTAAAAATACCTGGTCTGGAAGGTATCTTAATTTTAACTCTGAACACCCTATTTCCAAAAAAAATCAGTTGTCACCAGTTTGGCAGAGAGAGTCATAAATTTATCTGACCCTGAATTCCGAAAAGACGCAATTAACAAAGCAAAACAAGCATTAATCTCAAACTCTTACCCAAAACACCTTAAAGATTCGATTTAGAAAAAATTCATAAACTGTACAACAACCTTAATCAAATACAACATACTAATAATCCAAACCAAAATACACGAAAATACGTAACCTTGCCATACGTTTCTGGTTTGTCTGAAAAAATAAAAAATGTATTTAAGGGCGAAAACATAAAGGTAAGTCACAAAGGTTTTAACTTACTTAACAAACATTTCAGTAAATTAAAAACAACAATACCAAAAGAAAAAAAGTGCAACATTGTATATGAGATACAGTGCAAGGACTGCAATAAAGTATATATTGGGCACACTAGTCAGTACCTCAAAATCGGATTAACAGTCACAAGTACGATAAAAAAAACAAAACAGCTCTCACAAATCACACAACTGAAACCAACGATACTTTTAACTATAGTGACAGTAAAATACTTACTACTGAAACCAACTTAAAAAAAAGAGAGTTTTACGAAATAGTTTACATCCAAAAAAATTCCAATTCTGTAAACGCAAAAACAGATACAAAAAATTTAAATAAAATATACCACACCCTTTTAAAATAAAATGTGCGACATGTAATAAACAAACCTGGTAGATTCTAAAATACACCAATTTATTATAGCGTCCTTGTATATAAAATAAAATCCAAGCAAAGTATTTAAAGGGAAAAAAAATCACTGCCACATAAAACAACGTCGTATTATTCTAGTATTGTTAGATATTGAAGTAAATGTCCAGTCTGAGCGGTGTAGTTTTAATTTGTGTTTCAATGTAATTGTGTCCATATATGTTTAAATGTTATGTCTGTACTCCAAATTTCCTACTGTAAGTTTTTAGTTCAAAACCCATTTTAATCTTTCTAATATTGTAGAATCTGATAAAGGCTCAAGTTATAGCCGAAACGTTATATATATATATATATATATATATATATATATATATATATATATATATATATATATATTTTTCAAAATACAAAAATTTTATTTGGCCGTCATTTTGTTCCGCCAACTTAAATTAGTACCACAGTTTTACTAGTTCATATCTATACCACAATTAGTTATGGCATATAATTTGAAATCAGTTCATTAAGTAGCTTTTACAGCCTGAATTTATAAATATTTTATTAAGCCGCCATTTTGTTTTGCCAACTTGTATTCGTACCAAAATTTTACCAGTTGATTCCCACATAATACTTGACTTTTATGCAAAATTAAAGATACATTGTATAGTTTTTTTAGTAATAATTTTTTTAACGTTTCAATAGGCCGCCCCATATGAGCTTTAATTTTTGAATAAAACTTGAGGTCAATCTGATGAGTAGTTTTTAAGCTATGCCGCGAACTAAGAGACAGACAGACAAACCGACAGACGAACAGACGGAATTGATAAAACATTTTTTTTGACATCTAGGGACGCTAAAACGTGAGGCTATGTAAAAGCTGAGAGGCAGTGACGGCTCGCCAAGGGACGCGGTTGAAGCGCCGCTTCACCTACATTTTCCAATCAATTCACTTAAAAATTAAAATATTTTTAAAATATTAAGCATTTTATAATCTACATTTTTATTGGTTTTTTACTAAAATATTACCGGGTCATTCCTATATGACGTAGTATGTTTTATATAAATGCACATTATTTACTTAATTATACCATTATTTTCTATCAAAACTTGTGCGTTATATACTCAAAAAATAGTAATGACTTAAAAACGTAGCGCATCAGACTCTCCATGCACGCCGGCTTTCACGCTTAGATTTGTTTACGGCAGTTGCTATGGCAACGCAACGGATATCCATAGGCCAAATAGAGATTGGAGCGGCATATAACTGCTGCTGCGGGCTACAGGAGCTTGTTATAGAATTAATGTAATGTAAATTAGTGCGTTCGGATCATCGGAGGCGAAAGCAGTTTTACATTGATCGAATCGAATCGAAATTAGCTTTAAGATACAGGTATATAACTGTTTTTTAAGAACAAAAAAATATATTTAAAATCTTATAAATTCATATTATTTCTCCTAAGTATTAAAAAACGCTCCAAAGCTATGGATAATTAACATCATAAAAAGGTTAAAAAAACAGCCATTTTGGGCGTGGCACCTAGAAAAATTTTCGCCTGGGGCGCTCTACGCCTAGCAACACGGCGCTTTACCCGTTCTTAAATCAAAAAATCGCTACTGCTAGAAGAGTGTTTTTTTAGATTACAAAAATTTTATACGGTCGCAATTTTGTTCCGCCATCTTGGATTCTTACCAAAATTTTACCAGTGATTCCTACATAATACTTAATTTTTGTGTAAAATTTGAGATAAATTGGATAAGCAATTTTTTAGTAAATTTTTTTTTTAACATTTTACTTGGTGACCATTTTGTTTTTTCATATTGGATTTTTACCAAAATCTTACTAGGTCGTCCCCATATGACGCGTCAATTTTTGACCAAAATTTGATGTCAATCGGGTAAGTAGTTTTTTAGCTATGCCGTGAACAGACGGATCGACAGACAGACAAACCGACGGAATCGAGAAAACATATTTTTCGTCTTCTAGGGAGCCTGAAACGTAAAGATCTGAAAAAATCTAGAAGGGTGATTTTTTCACGATTATAATACTTTTCTTTTACGAAGGAAGTAAAAACAACTGACAACTTAAAACTATATAAGCTGCATCAGATTTAATTTATATTACTATTTTTTAGAAGATTGTAAGTTTTATTTAGCGAGGCAGGGCGAGGCTTTATCAAACTAAAGAAAAACATTTTGAAATTTCGTTTTCATAACATCGTAGAACATCATTCAAGATAGATTTATCTTCGTGAACGACTTCTTTAAAACACATAATAGACTGGAGCCTTGTCGACTTCGCTCTTTCACGGATTCATGATCCGCTATCTATTCCCCATCCCGAGAATAAATTTTTCCCGTAATATTTTTGGCGTCAAAAATAAATTACCTATTCAGCGAGATTCATTCTTTAATCTGGCTGACGCATGAAATTGATACAAAGGACCAAATTTTATTTCTCTATTGAACAGGCCCGTATCGTAGATTCGGTGCGAGAAATTGACTATTTAGCTTGTATATCAGTATTGGAAATTGGATTTTTTAACAACAGGAATGGAAAATTTGTATTTTTATTTCTTTTAAAGGGATAGACAATTTCGAATGCAAGTTCATAAAGTTGATATTGAAATCCTGCTTCTTGGGATTAGACCGTGTCAAATTGGAATTACCATCCGACGTTTCGCCTTCGTTTGGACGAGGCATTTTCAGGAATCTTTACTTCACGAGATCTAAACACTAAATGAACTCGGAGAGATTCAGGCGGGCTTTTATACCCGACTTGTGCTCGCCGAACCGTGACCCTGTGTTAGGATCGGTTTTCACGTGTGAAAATTTTTGTATATTTAAAAATGTCGATAGATTCAGAGGATATGGAGAAGTTAATTACAAAGGTTTGTTGTAATTTTGTCAAACAAATGGAGGAAAAGATCGAGACAAAGTTTAGTAAGTTAGGTGACACACTTTCTTCACTGTGTAGCTCATTAAAAATTTTTGAAGTTATGGTTACCAAAAATACAGAGTCTATTGCTAGTGTTCAGCAACGTCTCGACAGTCTAGAACAAAATAACAAAAACAACTGTGTACGTATTTGTGGACTCAATATTGAGGACACTGATAATATAGCTAATTGTGTTGTGTCTTTTATTAGAGACAGGTTGAAAGTGCCATGTTCCCTTAATGACTTGGATTTCGCGTTTCCTATTGGCAATAAGACAAATAAAGAGCCAAATCCGTCAACGATATTAGTTCGGTTTATATCGAATATTAAAAAAAGATCGGTAGTGTCGGCAAAAAAAATTCTTAAAAATTCAGGTGTCGTAATTTATGAGGATCTAACTCGGAGCAGGTATAATCTGCTTGTGGCGGCTAGAAAAAAGTATGGCAAAAGTGTGTGGTCAGTGGACGGTAAAATTTATTTTTGGGACCCTGTTAAAAATCAGAAGACATTGGTTCTGCAGAATAGTGATATCTAAATAATTATAGCTATCATGTTTATACTCAATTATGTTGTGGTTGTTTCGGTACCACTGTTCTGCTGAAACCAAACAACACTGTGCGATGGGCTATGGGAAGTAATACCTTATGTTTTTTTTTTGCTTTGCTTTTTTTTTTTTTTGGAATGTTGAATGAACATTACTTTACCTTACATTTATTTTCAACGGGTTATTGAAAATAATAAATATTTGTAATTCCTGATTGATTTCGGATTGAAAATATTTCGATTTTATAGAAAATATCATTTTGTTATTGTGTATTATTAAGAACTTCAATTTTGTGTTGAATATGTATTTTTTTATGCAATATAGGAATAGGGTGGGTAGTGTACTTTATTTAGATGGATATATTTTGGGAAAGTAATATTATACCAACTTGTTAATCTGTTGATTTTCGACGTATGGCTATCGTGGTATTTAATTTAATTCTGATTTGAATAGTAAGCTTTCGTACTCTATTTAGTATATTTTTTTTTTGGCAAAAATGTGATTACCTGTGTTATATTTAAATATAATACAGCGTATTTGAAATAAAATATCACATCTTTTTAATTTTAAGTATATATACAGGGAGATCTTGTGCTAAGTGTGACTATCATCTCATAAAGTAATTAGAATATTATATAGGTATATATATATATATATATATATATATTTTTATTTAGGCTAGTTTACTTATCTTTTGGGAGTCGCTGTTGGGTGCAGGTTATTGTTGGGGAGGCAGTGTTGGATATAAGAAAAATTTATTTATGCACAGTTTAAATTTTAAAGTTGCTCACTTAAACATTCGATCTATTTTTACAGGTTTTTTGGAATTTAAAATTGCAATTGAAGATTTCAATTTTGATTTAATATTTCTTACAGAGACATGGCTATCTGATGGTGACGACGTTTCTCTGTTTGCTATTCCGGGTTATCGGCTATTTCATAAGGATAGATTGGGTAGAGGCGGAGGTGTTGCAGCTTTTGTTAAAAATAATTTAACGCCAGAGTTACTGTCTTTTGAATTTAATGTAGCACACTTTCTTGAATTCTTAATTTTTAAAATCAAATTAAAAAATAAATATTACGCTTTTTGTGTTTTTTATCGTCCTCCAAATACTAACTTTAACTCCATTGCAAATGATTTTGACAACATTTTTTCCAGTATCTACCCTACTGTAGAACATATAATATGTTTAGGAGATTTTAATATTAATTTATTAAACTTAGATAATCCCTTAGTTCCTCTCTTTGAAAATTACAACTTGATACAAATATTAAATGAACCAACAAGAATATCGAGAACTGCCGTGACACTTTTATATCCTATATTTGTAACTGATGAATCATTAATTAAAGAATTCGGCACTATTCCTATGGATAATATTTCAGATCATTGTTTAGTATACTCTTATTTAACAATAGAAAAACCTTCTGTTCAGCCGATGATTATTACTTATCGTAATTTTAAAAATTTTGACGTAAACTCATTTCTTCATGATCTTCATTTGCTTCAGTGGAACGATATATTTTACGAAAACAATATAAATAATAAAATAAACCTTTTGAATAAACTTTTTTTCCCACTTTTTGACAAACATGCTCCATTCAAAACGGTCAGAATTACAAAGTCTAAGGCGCCTTGGCTAACACCAAATCTTAAAATTTTTATGAAGCAAAGAGATCAGGCTTTACGGGAATTTAAACGAGCCAGGACTGCTGTTGCCTGGGAAAATTATAAACGCTTAAGAAATTTTACTGTTTCGTTAGTAAGGCGGGAAAAGAGGAAATATTTAAATGAAGTTTGCGCGGAAAAAAATTTAAGAAAAACCTGGAGATCTTTGAAGTCATTGAAGTTATGCTCTGGTAAAGATTTTAGTATTCCAGATAATCTGGCCGATCCAAATAAGAATAGTGATTATTTTGGTGAATTTCTTCAAAATATTTCTGATTGCAGTTTGAAAATTAATTTTTATCGGAATAATATTTTTAATGATCAATTGAATTTTCCTTTTAATATGACTACTATTGCGGAGGTTCACAAAATAATTCACGAAATACGTACTGAGGCTGCTGGTGTTGATGGCATGAGCGTTAAAATGTTAAAAATTTGCAGTCCTTTCATTGACAAATACATTACCCATATTATTAATTGTTGCATAGAGACTAATTATTTTCCGGATCAGTGGAAAATTTCTATTGGAAAACCTTTATCTAAAACCAAAAATCCAACCAAACTTAACGATCTCAGGATAATCAGCATTTTACCACTTCTTTCTAAAATTTTTGAAAAAATTTTATATAATCAATTATTCAATTACTGTATTGTTAATAATATAATTCCGGAAACTAAATGTGGCTTCAGAAAAGACTTTAGTACATCCGTTGCATTGGTTGGTTTAACCGATGATATTATGACTGCTGTTGATAAGAAATTAAATAGTGCGCTAGTCCTCCTTGATTTTTCCAAAGCTTTCGATACTATTAATCACGAACTTCTGCTATCAAAACTAAAATATTATGGACTTGAGGAACCCTCAGTTAATCTTATAAAGTCATATTTTTCTAATCGTTATCAAAAAATTTTTTGTAATGACATATTTTCAGATGAGGTTCAGATCTTGTCAGGTGTGCCTCAGGGTTCGATCCTTGGACCACTTCTTTTTATTATTTACACTTCAGATATTTTGAAATCTTTAAAACAATGTAAAATTCAGGCGTACGCAGATGACACTCAAATTTACTATCATTTTAGTCATGAAGACCACTTAAATGCATCAAATATAATAAATGAAGATTTAAATATATTACAAAAACTTTCTTTTGAACACAACTTAAAATTAAACCCTTCAAAATCAATTTTAATGCTTTTTGGCCCAAAGAACCACAGAGATTTTTTGTGCCAAAATCTTAATATTAATATTGACAGTATCAGACTTCCTGTGGTTGCGTCTGCTCGTAACTTGGGAATTCTGTTGGATTCCGAGTTACGGTTTAGGGAATACGTTAAAATATTGATTCAAAAATCGTATCTGTCTCTAAAGGTATTGTATAACAGCCGTCAAGTCCTTAGTTTTTCCTTGCGTAAAATGCTTTGCGAATCCCTAGTTTTATCAAATTTTAATTATTGCGATTTTGTCTATGGTCCTTGTCTGGCCATGGCAGACAAGAATCGGATTCAAAAAGTTCAAAATACATGTTCGCGCCTTATTTTGGGACTAAGAAAATTTGACCTTATTTCACATACTTTCAAAGAACTAGGTTGGCTTAAAATGGATAATCGTAGAACGTTACATCTAGGCAGCTTTTTAATAAAAATTTTAAAAAACCCTGTGCTACCTATATCCCTTAAAAATAAGTTTATGTTACGTTTAAATATCCACTCACGTAACATTAGATTTTGCAATAAATTAACGATGCCTCATCATCAGACCGCCATGTTTCAGAGATCTTTTACTTATAATGCCATAATACTGTATAACTCATTACCCTCTGAGCTAACATTGTTAAATGATATCAAATTTAAAACTTTTTTTAAAAAACATCTCTTTAATATTCAAAACTCTATTTAAAATTAAAATTAAATTAAAATGTTTAAATTACTATTATTTTTATTTACAATTCTGCTTATGTCTTGTTTCTCCAATATGGCAGGTATAACCATGACTCCTAACACTCGTAACTTTTTTTTATGTATGTTAATATAATTATTTGATTTGCATGTTAAATTTAGATTAATATTTTAACTTTTTTAATTTTAAGCCTATTTGGCTAGACTGCGCCCTGTTTTTTCCTGGATTTTTTTTTATAATTTTAAGCAAACATTGTAACAAGTAAGAAAATAAAAGTCATTTATTATTATTATTATTATTATATTCTAATTTTTTGTTTATAAAATCCTGGAACTGATGCTAGAATCTTGGTTTCTTTTACATTTATAATATGGCCAGTGATATGCTGTTGTTCAGCTACAGCAGATTGAAAAATTTGTTTCTTTTTAATGCATCCTTCATGTTCCCTAAGTCTAGTTGATATTGAGCGTCCTGTTTCTTCCACATACATTTCTCTATAGGAGCAAGGTATTTTATACACTCCTTCTGTTTGAAAAGGTACAATATCTTTCGGGGATTGCAAGCATTGTTCAATCTTCTTATGTGTACTGAAGATTGTACGTATGTTGGACCAACAAAGTAACCTACCTAACGGTGGTGAGTTAATAACCGATTTATTTTGTGCTGGATGGTAGTGGGAATTTGTATTTAAGTATCTATATGTATGCGTGGGTTTTCAATACACAGAATGTCCTAATGTACTATTTTCCTTCCTTTGAACAAATACATATAGATAGGGAATTGTTTAATTAGATTCAACTTCCATTTTGAATATAATGATGATTGATATTATGATGTTGATTTAGGTAGTCCAGCAATATGACGAGACTATGCTACCTATGAGGTCAAACAACAAAAACAACATCTTTATATATGAACCAGTGTTTTGGTTTTAGTGAAGCGGAAGTTAGAGCAGTATCCCTAAAGACCTCCATAAAGATATTCGCTACAACAGGAGATCCAATAGCTGCCCCTGAAAGGTGTTCATAAAAAGTTCATTGAAAAACGAAATAAGCAGATATAAGACAAGCTTTCACTAAGTCTATTTTAGTTATTATCAAGATCATTATGATTCAATGTTTGATATAATGGAAATTGAGTCGTTGACAGGAACATTTGTGTGTAGTGATCGTACATCGAAACTTTGGGATACTGCTGGATTACCTTAAGTTTTTCCACGAAATGTGCTGAGCTTTTATATATTTTTCTAGTAAATGGATTAAGAAAATTTGGAAGATATTTACTGTACTGTGTACTTTGTATATGGGCGAGTCTACTGTGTACATTGTTCTTCTGTATCTTGGGAGACCGTAGAACATGGTGCTCTTGGAGCTGCTTGGTTTTAATGATTTCTTCTCCGCTGGTGGTAGACTGGATGTGTTAATCAGATTGGTGATGCGTCTTTCTATTCAACTTGTAGGGTCTGCCTCCATAATCTTACAGGAGTTGTTGCCCAAAAGTTGAGTTGCCTTTTCCTCGTTTTCTGTTCTGTCCATGACGACTGTGGCGTTGCCTTTATTTGCCGGAATAACCAGAATGTGTGCGTTTCCATTTAAAATCTTCAACTCTTTTTTTCGGGTGCAGAGAGATTTGACTTCGGTGGTTTTGATAAAATAGGATGATTACTTCGGCGGTCCAACATATGTACAATCACATCAGAAGATTGGACAATACTTGCGATCCCCGAAAGATACCTTTTCAAACAGAAGGAGTACAAAAAATGCCTTGCTCCTGTGGAGAAGTGTATGTGGAAGAAACAGAACACTTAATATCAACTAGATTGAAGGAACATGAACGGTGTATTAGAAAGAAACAAATTGAACAATCTACTGTTTTTGAATACCAACATTCTACTGGACATATCATAAATGTAAAAGAGACAAAAGTTCATGCCTCGGTATCGGAATTCTATAAACGAAAAATCGAATAATCTATCGAAATTCGTAAGCATCCTAACAACTCTAATAGAGCTTCAGTCTACATCATACGTAGAAACCGATTGTTATACTAGATCTCGATTTGGTGAACACAGATCGACTATAAATAGTCTAGGTCTCTCCGAGCTCATTCAGTGTTCCGATCTCGTGAAGTGAAGATCCCTGAAGATGCCTCGTGCGATCAAAGGCGAAACGTCGGAAAGTGATTCTATTTTGACAAGGTCTAATCTCAAGAACCATCATATCGAAGTTAAGGACCTTAACATTTTTTTAATGGTTATATATTGATCAGTTCGTAATATTTTAGATTCGTAATGTTATTTTTTCACTATCTGCGCAACGTTACTTACTATTTAAGTCACTGGCGTCACCTTTTTTGAGGGTGGGGATAATAGTCGTTTTTTTGAGTTATTGGAAATAGACCAGATTGGATGACTAATTTTGTAATGTGTTTAGGAAGCTCTGTAGTTTAAAGACATTTTAAGGGGCTTGTCGTTATGCCATGCTGACCAATGAACTCTGACAACCATTTTTTCCTGCGTTACCAGTTTAAACCCTAAAAATAAAAACTTTACTTTTTAAAATTGCATTTTTTGGGAAAAATTTAAAAACTATATGTTAAAACAGGGGCTACTTTTCTTTGGCAACAATTATTAGATAATTAGGATTGATAAAAATGTACCTTTGAACCATGTAAAAAATGCGTTAACGATTGGTGGGTATAATTTTAGGCACGGATAGCTTAAAAGAAGCTATTCTAATAAGGAAATTTATTAGTTTATTATTTAGAATAGTAAGATACATCCAAATAACGCATATTCATCCCAACTTCGACTGTAAATGTCAATTGAGAAAGTATAGTCTTGCTAATTGATAAATTGATCTTTTAATCAATTTTTGATTATAGACACCTCATAAGTAGGTAAATTATTATCATTTATATAAATTGTTCAAAATTCATTTACTTCCTTCGCAAAAGTGAAATATTGTAATCGTAAAAAAATCACCCTTCGAGAATTTTTCAGATCTTTACGTTTCAGGGTCCCTAGATGCCGAACACCATGTTTTCTCCATTTCGTCAGTCTGTTTGTCTGTTCGCGGCATAGCTAAAAAACCACTTACCCGAGTGACTTCAAATTTTGTGGTCAAAAATTAAGGGCCATATGGGGATGAACAGGTAAAATTTTGGTAAAAAACGAAGTGAAACGTTAAAAAAATATTAGTTAAAAACTACTTATCCAATTTATCTGAAATTTTGCATAAAAATCATGTATTATGTAGTAATCAACTGGTTATTTTGGTACGAATTCAAGATGGCGGGATAAAATGGGGACTTAGTAAAATATTTAAAAATTCAGCCAGAAAAACTACTTAACGCCCTGATTTTAAATTATATGTTATAAATAATTGTGGTACATAGAATAACTAGGAAAACTGTGATACTAATTCAAGATGGCGGAACAAAATAGCGTCTAAATAAAATATTTGTAATCGTGAAAAAATGAAATATGCCTCCCAGGACCTTTTAGAGTATCTAGAGCCAAAAAATATGCTTTATGAGTTCCGTACGTCCGTCTTTCAGTTTGTCTGTCTGTCAATTCACGACATAGAAAACTACTTAAGCGATTGACTTTATTTTGGGTAAAAATTAAGGGTCATATGGGAATGACCTTGTAACATTTTGGTAAAAATCCAATTAGGCAAAACAAAATGGCGGACTATTATTAGAAAATTATCACCAAAAAACTACCTATGCAGTTTATCTCAAATTTTGCACAAAAATCAGATATTATGTAGGAATCAACTGGTAAATGTATGGTACGAGTCCAAGATGGCGGCTTAGTAAAATATTTAAAAATTCAGCCCGAACAACTAGTTAATGGACTGATTTTAAATTGTGTGCCAAACATAATTGTGGAATACAGATGAACTAATAAAACCATGGTACTACCTTAAGATGGCGGAACAAAATGGCAGCTAAATATAATATTTGTAATCGTGAAAAATCGCCGTCTCAGGTTTTACAAATCTTCACGTTTTAGCGTCCCTAGATGCCAGAAAATATGTTATCAATTCTGTTGTCTGTCAGTTCTTAATATAGCTTAAAAACCACTTATCCCATTGACTTAAAATTTTTGGTCAAAAATTAAGGGTCATATAGGAATGACTTGGTAATATTTTGGTAAAAAGCCAATATGATAAAACAAACTGGTGGCTTAGTGAAATGTTACAAAACTATCACAAAAACTACTTACCCAGTTTATCTCAAATTTTGTACAAAAATCAAGTATTATGTAGGAATCGACTAGTAACATTTTGGTACAAATCCATGGCTTAACAAAATGGCGGCTTAATAAAATATTTAAAAATTCAGCTTGCAAAAAATTCTCAGCAAACTGATTTCAAATTGTGTGCCATAAATAATTGTGGTATACAGATGAACTAGTAAAATTGTGGTACTTATTCAAGATGACGACGGAACAAAATGGCGGCTAAATATAATATTTGTAATCGTAAAAAAATTACCTTCCAGGTTTTACATATCTCCACATTTTAGCGTTCCTAGGCACCAAAAAATATGATTTATCAATTCCGTCAGTCCATCTGTCGGTTTGGCTGTCTGTCTACTTATGAGACTGACTTTAAACTTAGGTCCAAAATTGAGGGCCGTAAAGGGATGACCTGGTAATGTTTTGGTAAAAATTAAATATGCCGGAATAAGATAGCGGTCTAGTGAAGCGTCAAAAAAATATTACTGAAAAAACGAATTATCCACTTTACCTTACATTTTTTACAAAAAAAAGTGTTATATAGGAATGAACTGGTAACATTTTGGTATGAATATAAGATAGCACAACAAAATGGCAGCTTTTTAAGATGTTTTAACAGCCTAGCAGACATTACTTAGTAGATCAATTTCAATATTTGTGCAAGCATTAAGTGTGTTATAGAGATAAACTGTAAATTTGTGGTACGAATTTAAGATAGCAGAACAAAAATTTTAAAAAAGTCGACTTAAAAAAAATCTTATTCAATTGACTAAATTTTGCAGAAAAATTAAATGTGGTATAGGGATAAACTGGTACTAATTCATCATGACGTAACAAAATGTGGGTGTGGGTTAATATAAAAACTACTTATTGAATTTATTTTAAATAATGCCCAAAAGTCAAGTGTTGCATAGGTAGAAACTGGTAAAATATTGGTAAAAATCCAATATGATCTAACAAAATGGCCACGAATAAAATTGTTTTAAAAGACAGAATATATGTGTTACTAAGTAACTATGTAATGAACTAAATTGGACCACACCTATTCCTAATAAATGGAAAGATTCATAACGAGGGAAGTTCCGGGTAAAAGAAATGGTTACCGATTTTTTTAAAATAATAGTTTACTTTATATTTCTAACATATATGCAAACAATGTGTAGGTATATTAAAATTTTAAATATTAATTTTCTTCATATTTTTAAGGTCTAAAGTCTGGCCACGGACCTGTAACGCAAGGGCGCGACGTCGGTGGCAGAGCAGATAACAAATTGAAAGTGTTAAGAAGTTTAATAAAGTCAGGAAGTTCTCACCCCATCGATGGGCCGACCCGATAAGTAAGTAAATCCTTCGACAAAAAAACGAACAAGGAACCTTTTCTACAAAAGAAAAATTCACTTACGTCATCAGTATTGAATCGAGTTTGTTAGATGCGGAATAAAAAAGTAACGAATGTTTATTGATTACATGACGCAATGTTTATTACATTATTAACACGATGTTATTTTGTCAAAATAACTTTAAATATTTTAAATCTGATTTTCCAAAAAATGTTTTAGTAGGAAAGAGAAAACAAAAGAAACATGGGACGTGAAACATCTGGGGTTAACCTTAAAATAATAAAATGTATAATTTAAGCTTAAAGAAACTTGATAACTAGAAAAAAAAGTATTACTTAGCCAAGTTCGTTATATCAATAGATTTTCCCGTTTTATAATGATGCCCTTATTGCAGTTCCCAAAAATAGTTAGCGTCCGTCAAGACATTTTTTTTTCTCTGAAACTTGGCCTTACAATATTAGTGTTTTAGCCACGGAAAATAATAAAATTTACTGGATTTATTAATTAAGTAAAGAAACAATCCTTAACATAAATTGAACAGGGACGCACACTTCACGTCACTGGGGCCTGTTAGAACGACTGTTTAAACAAACACAAACAAGGTAGAACACTAAAAAATGATAAACACATATGGAAAGTATTAGATTATAGAGTAATGTCTTAAACTAATTAAAAATAATATAAGAAAACTTAAGATAATAAAGTAAGTATAGTGTTTACATATTAGATATTACGTTTATTATTCTTAAAAAAACTGCAAATAGCCAAAAAATTTTCTGTATTATTGTAATATATTAAATAGAGCATCGGAATAGTCTTCTGTTAGTCTGCAGGTGAAAAATATATGATTTATATAATGGATCATTTTTAACTCAGATTTTATTAAGGTGGCTTGGGAAGCAGCCGTGACTGCTTTTGAGACAGATACCAGTGCGTTAATGGAATGTCTTGGTGTAGCTTAAAATAAAACATGTTTGTGATGTTCCCATATATTTTCCATTCTTTGTTCCATTCATTTAACATGTATTTAAAAAAAACAATAAAAATCTGAAAGTACAATGGTAGGTTCATGAATTTTCTTTTGTTTGGGCAGTTTTGTCGACAATCTCGTTGCCCATTATTCCAGAATACGATTTGGACCAGAGAAAATGCATTTATATGTATTTCATTGAATTTAAAATTTGTATTATATTGGCAATAAAAGTATTGGGGTTTTTACTTTTGCTGATATAAACATTTTTTAAACTGTAAAGGACAGATTGAGAGTTGGAGCAAATAATGATCTTTTCGAAATTTGATGTAAGGGCCCATCTAAGGCATGACAAATAGCCGCTGCTTCGGCTGAAAAAATACTGAAGTTTTTATGTAGGCTAAAAGCCTGTTAATAGTTGTATTGAGGATAGTAAAATGCTGCATTTAGATTTTCTTGTTTTGAAACATCTGTATATTTAATAATAAATGATTTGTGATACTTCGACAAATATTCATTGAATGACGGTTTTACTAAAAAGGTCTCAGGTGGATATATATGAATACTAACATTTACCTGTATAAACAGATCATTATAATCAAGGTCATAGATAATTTTTGACTATATTTGATTGTTTTCAAACAATCTAATGGTATTAATCTTTTCATATGCTTTAGCTAGAAGCGACGCATTCTTTTTTGCCCAATATGGGTGTGTAAAGTTATATAAAAATAAATTATAAATTTTTATTAAGATCTGATGATTCTTTGTGAACAATTTAAGAATACATTTTGTGGCTTAATATTTCCTTTTAAGATTTAGCGGCGGTTCGAAAGCTTCAACTAAAATAGCGGTTATGGGAGAAGAGGTCATAAGACCATAGCAAATTTGCAAGGCTTTGTATTGTATCTTGTCAACTTTGTTAAGATGACGTTTACTTGCTGAGCCATAGAAGAGGCTGGTGTAATCAATGACGTATCTTATATAGGCTTTATAAAACACAAAAGCAATTTGTTGATGAGCTCCCGAACTTAAAGAACGTACTTGTTTGAGTACATTTATGCTCTTTTCGGTTTTATGTACAGAGTGTCCCATTTTGGGTACTTTTGCGTTATTTTTATAGATAGAAAGTTGAGGTTTTCGCGACAGTATGTCACTTTTTCGTAAAACTAAAGATGCCGTTAACAAAATTTTAACAGCTTTTTTGGTTTTTAAAATACAGGGCTAATTTGAAAATGTTGCATTTTCATTCTCGTATCTCAACTATATGATGATACCTTACCGAAAATGTGAAAACTGTTTCTTACATAACTTTTTAGACTATAAAATTTGTCTTTTTTACCTTTTCAAAAATATATAAAAGTATTCAATTTTTCTCAGAAACACGCAAATAAATGACAATTTTAGGAATGAAGTAGGAATGAACTGGTAACATTTATATACAGTGTATCCCACATTCGCTTCTCTATATAGGGATCTCGGCTCCTATTATACCTACAGCAAAGGTTAAACGGGGAAAGTTTTAGAGAAAACTTATTGCATTCGATATCTGGCTTCAGATTTACTATCGCTCAATAAGTTTGGGAAATATAGGCGATAAACCGAAAATTGCGGATTTCGTTTTTCGCCAGTATATCCAGAACGGTAAATTTTACAGCTGTCAAAATGTGACATTATTCGGACACATTTTTAAGACAAATAAGATGGCGTATACGACTCGTCTTCACTGTTTTTTGTTAACCCGCAACCCGCCTCAACTTTCATTTTTCTTATGACCGCCATATTGGATTTTTCGATTTTTGGAAAGAGCCTAAAATTTCCAGTCTACTGATATCTCACAAGGGCATTAAAGATTTTAGTGTCATCAAAATATCACACTTCGTAAATTAGGTTTCAATGTTTTTAAAGGAGGCCGTGATTTATTTGTCACAAGATTACATTAATAAGTAGGTAATGTATTGAACGCATTGAATTTTCAATACAACATAAACGTAAATAACGACTTAAAAAATCTAAATGAGCTTTAACTACTTTGTAAGTGGGTAACATTAATTTACAAATCTGCAAAATGACGTCCATTTACATCGAGACATTTTTGACAATTGGTGACTGTTTTTCGTACAACCCTGGTAAGTGTATTTCGGTTAATATTTCTAAATGTGTCCAGAACTCTTTGTCTCAGGATTTCTATGGTCACGGGGGGATCAAATTCGTAGATTTCATTCTTCGTGTGACCCCAGAGGTAGAAATCCAATATTTGACCATTTAAAAAAATTATTCTTTCGTCAAACTGCTTCTGTATTGCGAGCCGGACATCCGTCTTGTTGAAACCAAGTTCTTCTGAATTCATCTTCCGTTAGAATAGCTCGTAAGGCTGGTACAACCTGGATTCGCAAAATCTCTAGGTACCTCTGCCCGTTTAGGTTGTAGTCAAACAAAAATGGTCCAATAAGTCGATTTCCTGAAATGATTAATAATTTATAAATAGGTGCCCAACAGTGAAATTTATCTTTATTAAAAAGTAAATATTTCCTTTCCAAAAATAATTATCGAAACATCCCGTAATGAATGAGCTTGTATACAGTTGAAACCTATTCAGCTTTATTATGAAAAAGAAAAACATATTTGGTTAGTGAGAAGTAATAGTCGTAATAAATTATTTTGTAGGTATTGCATATTAATTTCGGACATACTAAATCAATTTATTTCTGTGATATAATAATCTTAAAGAATTACATCGCAAAACATAAAATATCAAGAGAACAAACCCCTTGCACTTTAAAATTTAAATTATTCGGAAATACAGCTGAACGCCTTTCTTCTTCCTCTTAAATAATTTTTTTAGATAAAGTGTTAATAAATTTATAGAACCCAATTCTATTTTTATAGGTTCTTCGAAACTACTATACAAAATGATTGAATAAAAATGTAATACAATATCAAAAAAGTAAGTTGACTGAATAGAGTAGAACCTTTTTAATTTTTTTTTATTAGATTATACTCTTTTAGTATCATTAAAGAACTAAACGAAAAAAAAAAGATTATTACTTGACCATCATTTGCTGCCTATTTAAAAAAGATTGGTTAGATTAACTTATCAATGATCCCACACCAAACGTTACTTCCAAATCTGATCTGTAGACGTCTCTCTGCCACTTCGTGAGGATTTTGCACAGCCCAATGATGACAGTTGTGCCTATTAAAGACTCCACGATTCGTGAACCTGCTCTCATCGGATCACAAGACATGATTTACAAAATCAGGATTTGCATTACATATCCTAGTATACCACTCACAGAACTGTAGTCGTCTTGGAAAATCAGTTTCCTTAAGTCCTTGTACTATTATGGGTTTGTATGGATGGTACGTATTCTTTTTTAAAACTCTCTTACTGTTGATTTTGGCACATTAGTTTCCTGTTCCACAGTTCTTACCGATGCGCTAGGGTTTTCGTTGATAGCTTGTAAAATGTTTCTGTCTCGATTTTCATTGTTATTATTGTATCCGGTTCTAGGTTGTTCGAAGGCACCATGGTTAATTAAATTAACTACGATTTTCCTGAATTGGGTTTTATGAGGCGGCCGTCGTTCGGGGTACATCTCCATATACCTTGCTGAGGTAACGTCGGCGTTTCTGTATGATTGGAAGTACAGAGCTAACATGTCAACCTTTTCTTCATTTGAATACGGAATGGCGGCCATTTTCTAGGTTTTGAGAATTTATGTATCTACTACTTATTAAAACACAGCTTTGATACTTTCAACTATTTAACTTAACGTCAAAGTCAAAATCCAATTTTGTTACAGATAAATCATGGCCTCCTTAGAAAAGCATTGAGAGCTAACATTAATTTAAATCATGGCCTCCTTAGAAAAAACAGAAATCTAACTTTACGAACTCTTTTCAAAAATCGAAAAATCCAATATGGTGGCCATAAAAAAATGAAAGTTGAGGCGGGTTGCGGGTTAACTAAAAACAATGAAGGCGTGTCGTATACGCCTATTTATTTGCATTAAAAATGTGCCCAAATAATGTCACATTTTGGCAGCTGTCAAATTTACCGTTCCGGATATACTGGCCAAAAACGAAATCCACCATTTTCGGTTTTTCATCGATATTTCCAAAAACAACTGATCGATCGTAAATCTGAAGCCGGATATCGAATGCAATAAGTTTCCTCTAAAACTCTCCCAATTTAACCTTTGCTGTAGGTATAATAGGAGCCGAGATCCCTGTATAGAGAAGCGAATCTGCGACACACTGTATATATATATATATATATATATATATATATATATATATATATATATATCCTTATTGTGAACGAATCTATTAAGCAAGCCATAATTTTTAAAGTATTTGATGTATCAAAACGAAATTTCGTATAGGTAAATGGCACATAAAGAGGAGAGTTTTCGCATATTGTTCACATTCCGGTCACATTTTTTAAATGGAATACTCTGTATACTTTTACATTTTTGTGTTCCTGAGACTATTCTGAATCAGAATGTGATATCTCAAAAACTTTTTACGCTTACTTGATTTTTTTGTAGTCATTTTTAAAATTGCATCTAGGTGGCCATGACCGGACGCAAATTAATCTAAGGACCTGCGACCCTTTTTAGACGAGCACTTTTTCAAAAGAGGATTTTACTGCGAATCTGACGGTTTTAACCTTTTTGCCATTTGATTAAAAATAAGCTCAAAAATTAAATATTTCTAAGGAAAATACTCGATAATCAATTATTTACTTTTATTAAATGGGCCATGGATATCCATGCTGGATATTAAGTAGGATTTTTAATTGTGACAGTTAAGTCCTAACACTGGAACTTGTGGTGGAAGATACATCAAAATACAAGAGTTCTAACGACACTACATCACAACTTGTTACGCTCTGGACGCGCGTTTCGCTACCCAAGTTAGCATCATCGGCAGATGATATAAATAAAAGTAACTTATCCTAACCGAGACTATTTATAGGTAAATGTGGTCACACTTTGTTGCACTCGACTGCACCGTTATCAAGTAAACAATAGAGGGGACTATAGGGAATAGGCCCCCTGTCTTTATTTAATGGTTTTTTACCACATTTAACTATTTCTATACTCTCAAATGCATCCAATAATCTACTATTAGATACATTTTTAATCAACTTAAGTCTAGAAAAAGTATTTAAAAATGTAGGTTTTACAGTAGCCTACAAAACGGAGAACAGTTTGAAAAATCTCCTTGGAAAACCTAAAGACAAAGTCGACTTGAAGGAGAGGAGTGGCATCTATGAAATTAGCTGTAATGGCAACATAAACGTTCTATAAACATTAGTTTTAAAAAACACATGGCCCATTTAAGATACGGAAGAACAGAAAAGTCAAGCGGTGCCCAACGTGCTTTAGAAAACAATCACCAAATAGGAATAAATAATCTTAAGTTGATTAAAAATGTATCTAATAATAGATTATTGGATGCATTTGAGAGTATAGAAATAGTTAAATGTGGTAAGAAAACACTAAATAAAGACAAAGGGCCTATTCCCTATGGTCCCCTCTATTGTTTACTTGATAACGGTGCAGTCGGGTGCAACAAAGTGTGACCACATTTACCTATAAATAGTCTCAGTTAGGATAAGTTACTTTAGTTTATATCATCTGCTGATGATGCTAACTTGGTTAGCGAAACGCGCGTCCAGAACGTAACAAGTTGTAGTGTAGTGTGATTAGAACTCTTGTATTTTGATGTGACAGTTGGTTGATCAAGATTACTTACGTTGGATCTATCTAGGCGTCATGTCACGTAAAATCTGCACAGCCTATCTCGGTTGATGAAAAGAATGCACGCCTATGCACCTAACGCTCGGAACAGCATTTTTTATACAGTTTTCTGCTGCCCCTCTTTAGAGATGGTCAACAAACTTAGGCGTGCAAATCTGTATCTTTGGCTAACAAATAGTTCAGAGTATTAAATAAAAATATAACTTCAACTAACTTCAATAACGCTGTAAAATGTAAAAGCACAACATTTCAGTTCACTGTAGTTGTTCAAAGTGCATTCCTCCTTGTTCACGACACATTTCCGCTCGTTCAATTGCTTCTCTCAACACGTTGTACAGCATTTGAGGAGTAATACTTCTAAATACACGTACAATCCTTTCTTCTAACATTTCAAGAGTGGCTGGAGCTGTTAAATAGACTCTTTCTTTAACACATCCCCAAATAAAGAAATCGAAAACAGTGAAATCCGGTGAACGGGCGGGCCACCGTATTGGGCCATTGGTTGCAATAACTTTATTATTAAAATGTTCAATTAAATAATTAAGAACTTCTCTGGTATTGGAGGTGGTGCTCCATCTTGCTGGAAGTAAATTCGGCGTAAAACTTCTAAAGGTAGATCATAAAGATGTTGCTCAATTTCATTTTGGAGAAAGCCAAGTACCTAACCCCTGTTAATTAGCCTTGAAATAAAATTGGTCCAATTATTCTGTTACCAATAACACCAGCCCAGACATTGACAATAAACCTTTCTTGAAAATTTGCTACTACTCATTTGTTGATTTTGTTGGGCCCAGTGACGAGCGTTTTGCTTGTTAAACATACCATTATTAGTAAATCTGGATTCGTCAGAAAATAAGATAAAGTTGATAAAATTTGGGTCAATTCTACAATTTTGGAGCAACCAATCACAAAACATTACCCGTCTATCGCCATCGTCAGGATACAAATGTTGGTGTAACTGGTACTTAAAAGCTCGATATCCGTGTTTCTTTAGTATTTTTCTAGCTGATTTGTGACTTAAACCCAGTTCGTGATTAATTTTTCCTAACGAAACAGTTTTATCAATTTTAAACCTAGCAAGAACGTTAATCTCCATCTCTTCATTTATAATAAATCTGCCTTCTGCCACTTGATTTCCTTCCTGATGCTTAAAACGATTCTCGAGATATGGAAAATACTGATGGACTGGATGTTGTCGGTCGGGGTATCTCTGAGCATACAACTCAGCCGCATTCTTTGAATTTTTATGACATTCTCCAAATAATAATAACATATCGACTTTTTCACTTTGAGTATACATTATTTTGACTTTTGAAAACAAAAATAACACTGAAAACAAAAAATATGGAAATCTTATGTCTACTCAGTAAGAATAGGTAAGTGTCACTCTCAAAACAAAAAATTCTACTTAATATCCAGCATGACTATCCATGGCACACTTGCTAAAAGTAAATAATTGATTATCGAGTATTTTCTTAGTATTATTTAATTTTTGAGCTTATTTTTAATCCAATCGCAAAAAAATTAGTACCGTTAGATTTGCAAAATATCCTCTTTTCAAAAAGTGATTGTCTAAAAAGGGTCGCCACTTGAAAAAAAAATAGTTAGACACAAAAATTTGATTTTACCAACTTCTCTTGTTCCTAGCTATTAGACTAATCACTAAAACTTAGAGATTGTATTATTCTGTCATCATTTCAGGTCCTTAGATAAACTCAAATTTTAGAGCTTTCTTAAACACAATTTTGAGTGCTTTTAATAGAACCTTCCCGCTTAAGACTATCAAATCTAAGAGTCATAAATACTGGACTACATTTCTGCTAAAAATTAGCGTTCCCTGTTATATATAAAAAATTTCACCGACTCCATTCTTATTCTCGACTATATCTCTAATTATAGGAGGATCTATATTAAACTAATCAAGTCAGCAAAAAAATATACTATCAAAAACGTCTAACAAAGTCTAAAAAAGTTTCAACGGGAACCTGTTCCATTCTCAATGACTTCAGAAACAAATCCAGGGGAGTGCGGTGAAATTATAAGAAAGGGAAACTTACCTATTTGTAATGTAATTTGATTGTAATGATCCGACATTTTTTGGAGAAGTTTATTTTCAATGGACAACAGCGATGTATGCGAAAGTCTCTCCTGCCCCGTTGAATTACTCACGAAATTTTTTATACGTTTAAGTGTTAAAAAATTGCATTCTACTGATGAACTTGTCAATACTAATTCACACAATTTCGACACTTCGGTGTAGGCATCTTCCAGCTCCTTGTCTTTTAAAAATTGCATTAGTTCCTTAGCGTTATTTTTTGCGCTAATATCATCAGTTTCATAAATCACTTTTAGTTCAGATCGTAGTAACACTCGGGCGAAGAACTGGCCATAATGAAGAAAAAGAGATTTAAACGCATTTTCTGGAAAAGTTTTTCCTTTAAATGCATCAAAATTGCAGAGCTCGAGGAATTTAAAATCATTTAAACCGTTAAATTTATAGTTTATTTGTTGCTGAATTTGATCGATTATTCCATAAAAGAGGCGTCTGTATGATGTTTGAACATCTCCCACCTTGTACATTTAACGTCATCGTTTTCTCCCAAAATAGGCCAAAGTCATCTCTTTTTTGGCTTAACATGGACTTAAAATCATCCACTTTTTTTAGGCAAAAAGCAATATCATTTGTTTTAGTTTGTAATATATTAAAAACATTGTCCGAGAATGAAAATATTTCTGAAAATATGTTCAACAAATAATTAAAATTAAAATCTCGTTTCAAACAGTCCAAAAACTCCCTCGAACTATTTATTGCTTTTGAGTCCCACGTTTCATTATTTTCTATTTAATTCTCAAATAGTTCAATCAGTGATTCACAATTTTCAGATACTGTTAACACAAGTCTTTCATTATAGTTCCACCTAGTAGGAGCTATTTTGGGCAATCGTTTGTGGACAATGGAGTCCAAAGCTTGTGTACGCTTTGTTGACTTGGAAAAAAAGCAGCCATGCCACTTAAAGTAACGAAAAATACTTTACACTCTTTAATGTGATTGATGGACTGGGATAAAACTAAATTTAATTTAGGAGCAAAACAATGGACAAACACAGCACTTGGGAAAGTTTCTCGAACTTTAGCTTGCAGACCCCCTAATTATCCTGCCATCACTGCAGCTCCATCACAGCTTTGAGCAACTAATTTTTTCTCTCCATTAATGTCTTTAGTAACGTTATAAACTACGGTATATAATGCATCTGCTGTACGATTTTCGGACACATTCTTAAAACCTAAAAATCGCTCTTGAATACTTCCGTCTGTTTTAACGTAGCGTATTACTATAGATAATTGGCTAAAATTAGTGATATCAGTTGTTTCGTCCAGAACAATAGCAATGAACCGCGCCTCGCCAATCTCCTGCTTAATTCTTTTTAGAATAATGGTTGCAACAGCGGAAATTAAATCATTCTGGATTCGATTCGACGTTCCGCGAAAAACGCTAGACTGCTCTAAATGATTTTTTAAGCAATTTTAGCCATTAAACTAAGTAAATCTTGAAAATTTCCTCTATTTGAAGAAACCCTTGTTTCGTCATGACCTCTAAATCCCAATTCGTGCTGTCCGAGAAAACAAACACCATCGATAAGTCTTCTTAATATTTGCCTATTTTTATCGACTGTGTTGGCGGTGACTAATTTCCAACTGTTTATTAAGGGTGTGTTCAATTCTGGTTTTGCCGAAGACCTTTTCTTTTATGACGGTCTGCAAATGCGCTTTGGACATAATGTGTCTTTTTACAGCTTTATGGAAATTGTTTAAATCGGAAAAACCAGTTTTATTCCAGAGACCTTTTTTCATTTTCAAAAAGTAAACATGGTCAACAAAATAATTTACTTATATTTTCACACCCTGTTAGCCATTTAAATTGTTCGTATTGTATTTCCGGATAAAAATGTTTAATACAGCTTTTCATTTTTGTGGTTAAATTTTTGATAGGCGGTTTTGCCCTTCCTTTGGAAATTATTTGAAGCTTATCAGCGAAGTTTAATGTTGAAAATCCCTTTATTATTAAGACACACACCATACGTTCACACACACTCTTCTTACTAAATTCTCCAACATTTTCAACGTTATTACCGACAGCCGAAGTTGACGGTATTTGCATATTCACGTCCGCATTATTGTCCTCCATATCGCACCATGCACGACGCGACGTACTTATCACACAATACGGATAGCCGTTCAAACAAAGAACCTACTCCAACGATAGCTTCCGCCCCCACCCTAAGCACGCGACTGATATGCAAAAATTGCAAACAGCCGGGAAAAATTCAATAACCTTTGGCTCGATTCACAGGAAATCAAGCATACAGGACTTGGCTGCAGAGAAGCTAGCGGCCCGCATAGGTTCTATTCGATTTTCTATTGTGGCGCGCTCGGAGTCAAGGCCGCATTTATTATGGGCTTGATAATTAAGGTCCGGTCTTGGGACCTATTCTTTTTTTGTTATACATTAATGTTATCACTAAACTAAAAATTAATGGAAAAATCTCCCTTTTTGCTGACTACACAAGCATAACATATAGTGATTTTGATACATTCTAATATTTTCAACGACCTTGTTATGATTAAGGCTTGGTCCGATAACCGATTCCAGTCTGCTTTGCTTCAATGTGGATAAAACGGTGGCCTTATCTTATAAAGGGACTTTACAACCACTTCAGCTACTAAACAACAATATTAAATACAATACAAGTCGATTAAATTACTGGGTTTGAATATAAATAACAACCTAAAATGGTCTAGGCATATTGACATCTTAACTAAAAAACTTTCTATCGCTCGCTTTGCCATTCGATCAGTTTCAAAGGAACTGGACGTGTCTTCTGCCAGACTTACTTATTTCTTTCTGTTCGAATCCCATCTTCGCTATGGCCTTCCCTTTAGGGCTGCTGTACCACCGAGCAATTTCTTAGTATTTGTAGGCTTCAAAAGAGAGCAATCCGCTATTGGTTTGGTCCAAATAATAGAACGCACTGGCAATACTATTCCAAAAACATGAAATATTAACACTTTCTGCATTATTTATTTTAGAAACTGTTTGTTTGATAAGAAAACATATAAGCACACTGCAAGGCATTTGAAATTTTTTTTTAAGGAATGAACTGTCTGATTCGTTAACATTAATTATTTTTGTTACATATTACATTAAAATTATACATTTTCTTTTTTTTCTAATACACTTTGATTACTATATTATTTCAGTTCACTTTTTGTTTAACTTCACTTAACTTCAGTTATTTTGCTTGTACAACCATCACACCACTCGTGTATGTATTGTTTATTTCCTTTTGCTAGGTCACCTGGATTCATTAACCGCTTTACAGCAATATTACGAATAAAACGAATGTTATATATTCAATTTATGTATTTGCATTGACCTATCGAAAAATGATTTTTTTCGATCAATATTTCGTTTTTTTTTTCATTGTTTTTGTTTCTTTTCGTTTTAAGGTAAATTTCACTTTATCCATGAAATTGTAATAATTTTTCTGCGACAATAAAGCATACTTTTGTTTCTTGTTTGTTTATTAATTTGCGTCCGGTCATGGCCACCTAGATGCAATTTTAAACATGGCTATAAAAATCAAGTAGGTGTAAAAAGTTTTTAAAATGTCACATTCTGATTCAGAATTGTCTCAGGAATCCAAAAATGTAAAAATATACAGAGTGTTCCATTTAAAAATCGAAACTGGAGCCATTTCCGGTGAAACCGGAAGTAACCGGAATGTGAAAAATATGCGAAAACCCTCCTCTTGATGTACCATTTATCAAATACTTCAAACGTTATGGCCTGTCTAATAGATTCGTTAACACCCGGTATATATATATATATATATATATATATATATATATATATACATATATATCTACATATATATAATATATTTTATTTTCCCTTTCCATAATACAATACGCAAAATACGCATCGATGAAAATGTCAGCTACAGGGAATTACCCCAGAGACATCCCCTTAACATTTTCGTATATGGAATTCACGTTCCTATATATGCGTATGTCAATCATATACGATCTGGGAAAAGACCAACCATGTGTAGCGGAAAAACACTGATATGCTTTCTGTTTTCATGTATTATAGTTTTCCTTTTGTGCCCTGGTGTTTGCTGCAAGGGGTCGCCACGGAAATGTCTGTTTAAATCATTGATATTTCTGATATGTTCTAACTTTATATATATATATATATATATATATATATATATATATATATATATATATATATATATATATATATATATATATATATATATATATATATATATATATATATATACATATATATATATATATATATATATATATATATATATATATATATATATATATATATATATATATACATATATATATATATATATATATATATATATATATATATATATATATATATATATATATATGCAAAAATATATATATATATATATATATATATATATATATATATATATATATATATATATATATATATATATATATATATATATATATATATATATATATATATATATATATATATATATATATATATATATATATATATATATATATATATATATATATATATATATATATATATATATATATATATATATATATATATATATATATATATATATATATATATATGATATATATATATATATATATATATATATATATATATATATATATATATATATATATATATATATATATATATATATATATATATATATATATATATATATATATATATACATATATATGATATATATAACAGGTATAACGGCGATAAAGGTAGCGATTTTTATAATTACATCTACATTTTATTAAATACCCTTTTCAAATTAAAGGATTGAGGTGTGCAACCCCATTTGCTAAAAGGCATCTGTTTTGCTATCCCGTTATTTTTATTACGTATTACCTATACGCAATAGTAACCTTAAACTTACTAATCTAATACAGATTTTAATGTTATTCAGAGAGGGCCACGTCGCTATTTTGATGTCCAACTACCAAGTAAATTTGGTCGCTGCTGGGGTTGGAGTTGTTTTATAGTTTACATTTAGCTTACCAAGGTGTATCTTAGACCGTCAATAAAATCTTCATTCACTAACCTAGCCAGCAGTTGCAGGGGTCCCAAAATATTTCTGCGCATGTCTCAAAATGCGAATTCGTTATTGGTCTGTTTGGACATTTATAAATGTCTTATAGGAAGTTAATATTGCCATTTGATTATGGGCTCAGCGATTGGATGGAAGTAGCAATTTGCACAGTAGCCAAGTGATTCGGGCATCAGTTTTAACAGATATAAGATTAGCTATATATTTGATCAAAATACAAGAGTTCTAACCACACTAAACCACAACTTGTTACGTTCTGGACGCGCGTTTTGCTAACCAAGTTAGCATCATCAGCAGATGATATAAACTGCTTATCAGTTTTCAGTCAATTACCAAATCTATATGCACATGTAAAATCGGTAAATTAATTCGTACAGAATTCCACTACTTTTAATAAACTTATTAGATACATTTGATAATAACTGATAGCTTAGTATTTAAGTTTATTAAATATTATTAACATTATTTATTTTTCATAACATTATTTAGGAAGTATGCAAAAAATAAATTATGTTCTTTATTATTTTCTTTATAAAAAGATGGTTTTATTCTCAGACATGGAATTTTATCCAATATTTAAACATTTTATTGGGATGCTATATAGGATTCGCACTGAAAATTTACCAGTCTCTTCCTGTTTAACTTTTGATTTTTGTTCAAAATTTTAACTCCATTGGATAAGCAGTTTTTTGGTACTGGGTTTTTTCTTTATTAGGCCGCCAGTTTCCGCCATAATAGATTTGAAAAAAAATGTTACCTATTTGTCTCTATATCACATTCTAATTAACAACCTTTGATGTCAATCAGATAAGTAGTTTTTGAGCTATATCGCATACAGATAGACAGACAGGCTGACCGAAATGAGATATTTTTCGGAGTTCAGGGCCCCAAAAACAGAAACGCAAAGATCTGCAAGAAACTCGGAAGGTAATTTTTTTCACGATTACAATATTTCCCTCTTCGAAGGCTTATACACATGTGGAAAAATCAAACAATTTAACATTGGATGTGGTCGGCGTGTATGTAATTTTCTAATTCCGGTTGAATTCCCTTACACATAGGTTTTCCCCATTAACCCGGAAGCATACTGAAATTTTTCTTGTAGTATTGCAATCGTGAAAAAATTACCCTCCGTGATTTTTTTTAGATCTTTACGTTTGAGGGTTCCTATGCTGAAAAACATGTTTCCTCAATTCCGTTGGTCTGTCGTCATAGTCGGCATAATTAAAAAACTGCTTACCCGATTGACTTCAAATTTTGGTCAAAAATTAAGGGTCATATGGGGATGACATGGTAATATTTTGGTAAAAATCCAATCTAGCAAATCAAAATGGCGGCCTAGTGAAATGTAAAAAAAAATAATAAAAATCTACTAATCCAATTATTCTAAATGCACAAAAATCAAGTACTACGTAGAAATTAACTGCTAAAATTTTGGTAGGAATCCAAGATGGCGCAACAAAATGGCGGCTTTACAAAATATTTAAAAAAGCAGCCCGAAAAAACTACTTAATGGATCGATTTCTATTTATATGTCCTAACTAATTGTAGTATAAAGATGAACTAATAAAGCTGTGGTACTTATTGAAGATGGCGGAACAAAATGGCGGCCAAATAAAATACTTGTAATTGTGAATCACAAATCACATTCTCAAAATTACATAATTTCAGGTTTTAGCGTCCCTAGATGCCAAAAAAAATGTTTTATCAATTCCGGACGGTCCGTCTGTCGGTTTGTCTGTCTGTCTGCCAGTTCACGGCATAGCTTAAAAACTACTCATCGGGTTGATTTTAAATTTTAGTCAAAAATTAAGGCTCATATGAGGATGACCTGGTAATATTTTGGTAAAAATTCGATATGCCGGAACAAGAGGCCTAGTGAAAATAAAATATTTAAAAAATGGGTCTGAAAAACTACGTATTAGATTAATTTCAAATATTGTGTAAGGATTAAGTGTGATATAGAGATAAACTGATAAAGTTGTGGTACGAATTCAAGATGGCGGGCAAATAATTTTTACTTCCCTCATAAAAGGGAAGTATTGTAATTATGAAAAAATAGCCCTTTATGTTTCAAGGTCCCTAGATGCCGAAAAAACATGTTTTCTCAATTCCGTCGGTCAGTCTGTCGCTCCGCCTGTTCGAAACATAGCTAAATAACTACTTACCCTTGACTTCAAATTTTGGTCAAAAATTAAGGGCCATATAGGGATCATCTCGAAACATTTTGGTAAAAATATAATTCGGTAGTACAAAAAGGCGGCCTAGTGAAATGTTAAAAAATGTATTACTAAGAAACTACTTATCCGATTTATCTGAAATTTTGTACAAAAATCACATATTATATAGGCATCAATAACTGATACAATTGTGGTACGAAAATTGTGGTACTAATTCAAGATGGCGGAACAAAATTGCGGCCAAATAAAATATTTATAATTGTGAAAAAATCACTCTTTCAGGTTTTAGCGTTCCTAGATGCCAAAAAATATTTTAATCAGTTCGCGGCATGGCTTAAAAAGTTCTCATCAAAGTGACTCTACATTTTAGTCAAGAAATAAGTGTCATATGGGAATGACCTGACAATATGTTGGTAAACATCTAATATGTCGGATAAGAAGTCGGCCTAGAGGAACGTTACATAAATTATTACTAAAAATGCTATTTATCCAATTTTTCCAAATTTTACATAAAAAACAAGTATTACATTTGAATGAACTGGTAACATGTTGGTATGAATGACGTAACAAAATGGCGGTTTGTTTCAATGTAATAAATACTTATTGAGTTTGTTTTAAATTATGTCCAAAAATCAAGTATGGGATCGGTAGAAACTAGAAACTGCTAAAATATTGGTAGGAATCCAATATGATGGAACAAAATGGCGTCCAATAAAAATGTTTGAAAAAATAGTATATATGTGTTATTAAATGACTACGTACTGAACTAAATTAGGTCACAGTCCACAATTCCTAATAAAAGGAAAACGAGGGAAATTCCGGGTAAAGGAAATTTACCGATTTCTTTCAAGAAGGTGAAACATCATTTGTAATGTATTTATTCTTACATAATTGTGTGAAGAACTAAACAGGGTCATACTTTGTTGTGATGAAAGAAAGGATTTATAAGGAAGGAATTTCCGGTTAAAGCCAATTTACTGATATTTCTTTAATTTATATTTTTTATTTTCCCAAATTATTTTATTTTGCCACATTATTTAACGTAACTGTGATTGTTACTCAACATTTTTATAGCACACATATATGCACCCCTTTCCATTTTATCACCCATGCAGATAAATATTGTACTCCCCATAGATGAAAAAACAATCCAAGACCTTTCTGGGAATACTGAATTTGGCGTAATGGGAGTCTGGCAAATGTTCGCCTGCATGAAATAAGACGAAGAAATTTGGATCCTTCCCCTTCGTAAACAACGCTTTAGATAAAAAAGTAAATTTAGGCAGTTGCCGAACTTCAAAGGATATTCCAAAGGATCGATCGGCTTTGGGTTTATACGAGTTTTACTTTTATTGCTCAACAAGAGAGAGAAACGGGTATCGATATTTATTAGCTTTTTCGATAGTGCGTCCGAAGAGA
Organism: Kuschelorhynchus macadamiae; assembly: GCA_030620095.1. Lineage (NCBI taxonomy): Eukaryota > Metazoa > Arthropoda > Insecta > Coleoptera > Curculionidae > Kuschelorhynchus > Kuschelorhynchus macadamiae. Next base: position 1,240,977 of record JAUTXW010000365.1, read on the forward strand.
AATTATTAGGGAGGGGGGAGTGTCTACAAGATATTTTCAACTTTTTCAACACAATATTTATTTATTGAATTGAAAAAAATTCATAAAAATAAGGTTTAAATGTATTTATTTTTTTCTTTCAAGAATATTGTAAGTTTGTTACAACATTGGTCAAAACTTTTTTTAAATTTCATCTTTTACCCCTTTTAATTTAGGATTTTAATGCTTTGACTATGCCCAGAGCTGTCACAATTCCAACCCAAAGTAATTCAACTACTAGTTACCAATTATCTGCCGATAAAAAGTACTTGCTAAGTACCAATTACTTTATATTTTAAAAATTATTAAAGCCAAAGTATTTGAAAAGTAAAAATTGAAGTATTTTTTTTAATAATTCAATTACTAAGAGAAATTTTGTAATTAAAATTCAATTACAAACAATGTATTTAAAGCCACTAAAAGCAATTCAAATACTTATTGTAATTAAAATACTCAAGGAATTATTGCATTTCCGAAAAGTCACTAAAATGCAGAGGAAGTACCGTGGTCACCAGTTTCTCACACAAGTACCACCCCTTAATTTTTTATTTTACTTTGTAGAATACAATGTTAAGTACAAAAGTTACATGGTTCAATTTATATTTGTTTAAATCTAATACCCTGTATATTATATAGCTGTGAAGTTAGCAACGTTTTTCCAGCAACGTTGCTGGCAACGAATTTCCATTGCCGGTACACAATCAAAGGGGAGCGACAAAGTATATGTAATTTAGCTTATTAATGGAGGTGTTTTTTAATACTTTGTGAGTTAAACAATGGCTTTATTACGATAAAAATAATTGAAATAAAAGACATTAACATCAGAATTTGTATCACTTAGATACTCTGATTGTGATTGCTTGTAGTAATAATCAGATCGCACAAGTCTTGGTTTAAAAAATTTAACAATTTTAATTTTTTGGGGTTGCTTTTACCAGTTTATCCCCTGCTTTGAGAAACAAATACCAAATTAATAGGTAGTTGGCACAAGTCTTGGTTTAAAAGGTACGATTATTTTAGTTTTTATGGGGTTGTTTTTTGCCCTTTTATCCCCTGCTTTTGGACATAGTTTTAAAACTGTAGTTAAATTATGTTTAAAGGTAAACACCACCAGAGTCTGTAAGTGGCACAAGCCTTGCTTTAATGAATATGCTTTTTTAAATTTTATGGTGGTGTTTTCACACCCTTATTCCCTAATTTTGGCCATTATATTAAAACTGTAGTTTGATTATTATGAAAAACAAAAACCATCTAAATATAATATATAATAATATAATATAAATATATAGTTGGCACAAATCTTGGTTTAAAAAAAATTATTAATCTGATCATTAGAGGAAATTAGGGTAATTCGGAATACTGTTGCTAGTTTGGAATACTAACTTATTAAAGGTATGCGTAGCGCCATCTCGATAAATATACAATAACCTAGTAGTATAGTCTATAACTAACGGCCAGGTGATTCTGTAGTTATTTTGATTTATGACAGAGGGCAAACACATGTGAAAAATTAATTGTAACGTCATTAAAACTTTTTAGTGCAAATTAAATCGGCTATCATCGCTTTGAATTTTTAAATAAATATAATTTTGATTAGGTGCTCAGGTAAGTAAAGGCTTATACTTTAAGCTGCTAGTTGTATTTTTCTGATACATTAAGGGGTTTACGTTTTTTTCCGGTTTATGGGGTGGGTGTTGCTAATTCAAATATGGAATATTCCATATTATATTCATTTTTTGTAATATTTGATTTCTACTGTTGTTTTATTCATGGCGCCCAAAAAATATGCTAAAAAAGGCAAACTGGAATCCCGAAGATATGGCCGCTGCAGCGCAGGCAGTAAGAGAGAAAAAATGGGATACCTCAAGGCATCCATAAACTTTAAAGTGCCAAGAACCAACAGCTTGTTCGTAAAAATATTGGGCGAAAACCTGTTTTTAATAAACATTTTGCATCTCTATTGGTGGAATATGCAATTAAAATGGAGACGAAGTTTTATGACCCAAATGGATTTAAAGACTCGCTTACCAACTAGCTATTAGAAACAACATTGAAAATCCATTTAGCAACAACACTGCGGGCCGCTATTAGCTTAAAGGGTTTCTCTCTAGAAACAAAAACATACTATCGATGAGAAAACCAACTGGTAAGTCGTTTGCAAGAGCCCTTAGATTCACAAAAGAACGCATGAACGAGTTCTATGACCTTCTAGAACAAGTTTACGACAATCATAACTTTACAGCAGATCGTATTTTTAATGTAAATGAAACGGGTTTGTTCATAGTCCAAAGTAAATTCCCAAAAATTATTGCTAGACGCGATAAAAAGCAAATTGGTGCAATGACTTCAGCGGAGAGAGATTCTCTGGTCACAGTGGGAGCATGTATGAGCCCAGCTGGTATATTTGTACCACCAAGGATTATTTTTCCAAGGAAAAACATGACAGACGCTTTAATGAAGGGGGCATCTTTGGGTTGAATAGGGGAAGTACATCCATCTGGGTGGATTCAAACTCATTTATTTACAGAGTGGTTTGAGCACTTTATTGAATATACAAAACCATCTGAAAAATCGCCAGTTTTGCTAATTTTCGACGGGCATTACAGTCACACGAAAAATACAGATATTATTGACAAAGCAAGACAAAATCATGTTACGCTATTGTCGCTTCCCCCCATGGTACCCACAAAGCCCAACCTTTAGATAGATCGTCTATGGGCCCTTTAAAATCTTACTATAGTGAGGAGGTACGCATATTGCTTCGTGAAAATAACAAGCCTTTGACTGCGTACGTAAAATAGGGGGTATCTATCATTTTGACAGACATGCGTTTAGTGACGCAGATTACCTTGCTGCCGAACAGGAAAATCAATTACAAAATGAGACCATTCAGCAATTAAACCTGAGTGATGTGATGTCAGCTGACGAAAATGAATTATCTGCAAACGAAAGCGACGTAAGATCACGCAATGAAGTAGAACCTGAAGAGCAACAATCAGCGGAACCCGGTCCATCTTCAAAAAGTGTTTCAGTAGAAGTAGAAAAACCACAGCTAGCAAGCAGCTGTCGTTTATACGTAACACCTTCTGATATTTCACCGGTGCCCTTACCAAAGAAGCGAAATTCTAATAGAGGCCGAAAAGCAACAAAATCAACAATTGTCTCTAGTTCTCCATACAAAAGAGAACTTGAGGAAACAGCAAAGAAAATACCACCAAATAAGGTTGTCAAATTAAGCTTGAACAAGACGATTAAAAAAGTTGAAAAAGCTGGAAAAAGTGGCATAAGAAAAAGAAAGCAAAGACCAGAAGACCAACAATCAGATAGTGAGTCTGATGTAAGCTTCGAAAATTCGGGTTTTTCAGAAGAGCTCGCTCCAGAATTTGATTTAGATCGGGTGCCAGGAAATCAGGAGACTGTATGTTTTTTCTGTGATGGAAAATTTAGCGAAGATGTAAGGGGAGAGCAGTGGGTGCACTCTGAGTGTGCTGGATATGACGCCGGAACATATGTGTGTGACTACTGTAAATAATCAACCCAATTTTCAATTTAATAAATATTTGGTTACTTTTTAACAATATCTTATTTAACTCCTAACGAAAAAACATGTGCTGGTATTTTGAAATATTCCAAATTAGTGGTATTCCAAATTAATTGCGTGTTATGTTCTCAGGGTATTTTGACATCTTCCTTTTTCTTAGTGAAAAATTCGTTTCAAAGACTTTCAAACGTTTTGAAATTTTCCTGTGACATAATACATATGTAGACCTAAGAGAATATATTTATTTTATTCAAATTTGTCAATATTTAATTTTTTTGATAATTTGTTTTAAAACTGCTATTCTAAAATACCCTCACTTCCTCTACTACTAGTAATCACGGAGTATGTAAGTGACAATAATTTTTATTGTAATAAAGCCATTGTTTGACTTACAAAGTATGAAAAGGACATCTCCATTCATAAGCTAAATAACATACACTTTGCGGCTCCGCTTTGATTGTGTACCGGCAGTGGAAAAGTTGTTAAGAGAAACGTTGCTAACTTCACATCTATGTATGTTGTTACATTTTTGGATCTAACGGGAAAATATATGCACATTTAATGTATCATGTCCGATACCTAAATTCAACTGTTTCTGAAATATTAAAGTTTGAAGTTTGATATTTCGAACCCTTTAAAATAGTATAAAATCTAAACGCTTTGAATTAAGACAAAATAATATGCACTTTTCGCTCTTAGTTTTTAATTACCTATCCCCTGACATTTATTTCCGGCTGGATCGGAAGTTGAAAATTTTGAATTTGCGGCATAGCCGGAAGTGCTATGTGAATTTATGATTAAAACCATTTAGTTTTTATAGCATGTAATAGAGCTCTAAGTATTTATTCAGAAACAGTTGAAAATGCTTAGACTTCCCCCTAGACTCCAGAAATGTATTTATATACATAAACAAAACACGACAACCTGTATAAATCAAAATGGGTTATTAGAAAAATATACATTTTTTAACCTAATTGTAATGCAAAATATGGACTTGTAAAAAAATGTACACTGAAAAAAAAAATTTCAAACCAGAATAATTGGTCCTTTATTTTCATTTATCTTAGACCAATAAATAAAAGTATGGGCTCTCATCATTTAATTTGAATATACTAATGATAAACTAAATACATAATAAATTAAGGTCAACATTCTACATAATTATTTATTAAAACAAATAACAAATTATAAACATATACTTATTTATGTTATTGGTTTTTGGTTTAAATTTTTATTTAGTACCTACTTATGCAATACAGCAGTATGGGAAAAAATCCGAAAATTATGGTAATACCAATTAATTACGCACAAAATTTTATTTCTGAAAAACACAAGTTTTACAAAAAAATGAAATCATCAAAATAATTTGTTTTACATGAAATTGTAACCTAGGTTAAAAGATGTGTTGGTTTAAATTTAAAAAATCTGAAATTATTTCAAAATGAATATCAAAGAACCTAAAAATTATATAAAAATAATGTACCTAAAGTCTATTCAAGTTCAAGATAGGGTGCATGTAGACAAATGCTATTATACGTCCAATACGCCTTTTAAATAAAGGGGTCGAATATGATATAAATTTTTAACAAACTTTTGAAGGCGTATTGCAAGCACAATAACTTTGGTTTACAAGCACTCTGTCTTGAATATGAATAGACTTTACTTTTAAAAAGTTGTTTAAATAAACTTTTCAAAAGCAAATACGAATCAGGGGTTATGCTTTTTAAGTCTCAATATTTCTTTTACTTTTTATCATACATACACCATAATAATTGTTACCAGATTTTCCGTAAGTATTCTTTTTTTATATCCTATAAATTAATTACTAGGTAAAGTGCGGGACACGAAAGAAAACCGGGCGGAGTCAATCGGTTTAGGAAGGTCGGCCAAGAAATCTTTTTAAACCAGTGGTGTCCCGTCGTTCTTTAAATAATATGGCACTGCTTTTTGACTATACGCACTTCAGATAATTAAAAAATGTAACTATGCTTAATAAACCTTTATCTATATTTGTCTGTTTTCTTTCGTGTACCGCACTTCTATATCTCTTCTGTGTTGCAAAAATGGCGAAATTTTGAATTTTAAAATGATTTAATTTTGATTTTTCTTGATCGATTTACCTATAAATATAGTTTTTCTTGAGTTCTGTCATTAACGGTTCCCGGGCTTCTGCCTACGTCCACTATTATTGGACCACCCAGTATAGTGATACACGATTTACAAGGGCAGCCAGCATCAGATCCAGTGAACGAGATTTATTAAAATTTTTCTGTATGCAGTTCGACTTTGGGCTTGTTGAGTATGCCAAAAGTGGCCGTCTGTCTCCGTTTGTCATATTACTTTATACAGGGGCCGTCATTGTGAAGTACTATACAGGGCGTTTTCTAATTGCGTGCTGATGTTAAAGGGGGTGTTTTTATGTCTTAAAAGTCTTAACTTTTGAGATACAGGATGGTAATGTTTAAAAAGAAATCATTTTTTTTCATCCCAATTCTGATGCTATTGTAGATAACTGCATGAAATTTGATACACGTCTTCTATGCATTAAGGAGCATACGGATTTACCCAGGTTAATTACATATGCACGCCACTGGTAGAAATTTCAAAAATTGATTGTTAATAAAAAATGCCCTTTTATGCATAAAAGACGTGTATCAAATTTCACACAGTTATTTATCTATAATAGCATCAAAATTAGGATTAAAAGAAAATGTTTTTTTATAACCCTGTATCTCTAAAGTTAAGACTTTTAGGATCATATTAAACTTTTTTCTTAAAAATGTCCAAGAATCGCCCCCCTTTAACATTAGCACGCAATTAGGAAACGCCCTGTATAGTACTTCACAATGACGCCCCCTGTACAAAATAATATGACAGACGGAGACAAAAGGTTACTTTTGGCATACCCGAATAGCCCAAAGTCGAACTGCATAAGTTAAAATTTTGATAAATCTTGTTCACTGGAATCAGTGCTGGCTCCCCTACTATAACTACATTGATGTGTTAATTTTGGAAAAATATGAGTTCTGTAGTTTTTCAAATATTAATTGCAATATAAGATATTTTTGGATACCCGGTATTGAACAGAAAATTAATTATTTTGAAGCAGTTTATTGACAGCTACTTTATGAACAATTTTACAAAATATATGAAAAAAAAACAAAGCCATTTTTGAGGTTGACGGCTGTGATTCTAATGGTTCTATTCCTTCTAAATCGTTGTATTCCTCTAAAAATGATGAGGTTTCGTCGTCACCACTTGAAGATCCCAGTGTGATAACTAAATCATCAATAACTGTTTCAATTTTGCTATCTAGTTCCCAGTATTTATCTTCAGTAGAACGAACATGTTTAACAAACGATTTCCAATTTTCAGCCGATATTGAGTCAATCGCTTCTAATGTTATTTTATTTAAATCTTTAATTGAAAGTTCACCGGTGTTGCGTTCTCGAATATATTTTTTTACTCCTGCCCATGCAAGTTCAATAGGGTTTAGGTCGCACATGTATGGAGACAGCCTTAAAGGTGTATGACCAAGGTTACGTAAGAGACTTGTCAATTTTATACTTTTTTTCTCTAGGCTTGTTGGCTGATATTACTTCATATAATTGATATTTTCTCCATGTTGGATCACATACAAGATTGTTCGATTTAAGCCACGATATCATATGACCTTTTGTAGAGTATTTAGTTGGTACTTTATCTTCTACGTGAGAATGATAAGACGCATTATCCATTACCACGACTGATTTGGGAGGAATGTTAGATAGAAGCTTCTCGAGCAACCACTTTTCAAAATTATCTCTATTCATCTATCCATGATAATCTCCAGTTGTTAGTCCCGAGCGAAAAACTTAAGCAGCACCTGGAATAAATCCGACTTCTGAACCAGCATGAACTATAATAAAGCGACTACTAGAGCGGATTCCCTGAACAACACCTGTAACACTTTCACTTTGCCAGCATTTGTTCGCTGTCATATCATCATCTACCCAGGTTTCGTCTAGATACACAATGTTGCTCCCTTCTTGCCTATATTACTTTACAGTTGATAGATATTTCACCCGCCAGTGAAAAATATTTGGTCTCTCAATGAGCAATTTTCGTTTATTTTGGCACTTGCGCCAAACAAAACCATTTGATCGTAAAAGCCGATTTAAGGTTTTATACCCGTACGGAAAATCTATTTGTTCTCTCTTTGTTCTTTACAGCACGAAGTAGGGGTTTGCAGTTCGGAACCTTCTTCAAAAAGTCTCTATTATTCGTCGAATTACTTGAAAATCACCATCGTCAATTTTATCTTTGTATGATAATCGGGGTCTTTTTTTACCAGGAGATTTTAAAGGTGAAGTAGAACATGAGCGATTATTATGTTCTCTTTGAATTTTTCTTACACTACTTTCCGAAACACCAGTGTAAAATGCAGCGCGTTCTGTTCGATTTTGAATTGGAATAGTAAAACTATTATTTTCAGCTTCTCTAGTACAGGCCTCTATAACGCTCGCAATAACTTCACGTGCACCGCTTCGAATTGTTTTTCCTCTTTTGCTCGCCATCGTTACTTCGAAATAATAATTCAAATTCAGCGCAACGCATTTATACAGAAATGAAAACAAATGCTCGAAATGTATAGGCGCCACTGGAAATAGCTAGAACCTTATAGCGGCAAATACATGGAGGCACTAGGGACATAACAATTACAAGTGGACCAGTGCGAAATTTACTAAATCCTCCATTAATTTTCCGTACCGCTTAGCTGGCGCACTTTATAGGTGAAGCGGCAAACTATTACAACAAATAAAATAACATAAAATTTCTTTCTTTGCGCACACAAATTTTACTTTTCCGCTTGCTTAAGACTATGAACCTTTATTTTAAGGACCGCCCGGTTTTCTTTCGTGTCCCGCACAATACCCGATTTTGGCTGAAATATGTTTTCGGTTAATGGAGTGTAAGGCATTGATACAAACTATGAATATTTTCGCTAGGGTATATTGTCTCTTTTCGAATCACTTTTAATACGTTGGATATATCAATTACCAAAGTACAAATTACAAAAGCAGATTTCTCGGAAATAGCTGATATTTTTTTGTTTTATGATATAGACTGCTTAAAAGAGAAAACCCAAAAATAAATTGACATGTTTTTCTATAATATGAAAACCTGAGATAGAGTTATATATATATATATATATATATATATAACATAAATATTAAGAGCTGCTAATCTTGCTATCTAATTAACTCTAAATGTACCCTAAAAAATCGAATGTCCCGATCATTATGTCCATACAGAAGTTTCTCCTTTTTCTGGAAACTCCATAATGCGATGACAATGATATGGAAAGCGAACAGAAATCCAACTACTCAATAATAATAATTAAATTTGAGGAATTCAATTACTTGCAAAAGTAGTAGACGAAACGACGAACGCATTTTTTATGTTTAATTTCTTAAATATAATTTGTTGTAATAAAAGTGGCTTAGGGCAATATACTAACGCAGAGGTAAAATGCTGAAAGTCAGATAACAACAGATGTTATTTCTATAAAAGTTTTAACCTGAATAAATTAGTTTGTTAGTATCTAAGAAAATATCTAAAGGTAATTTTATAAAAAAATTGGTAATACAAAAATTAAACTTATGATTGAAGCAGAATAGGCAGATTATTTCTTTAATAAAAAGACGTCACTTATTAAAATCACTGGCATTCTTTAAAAAATATTTACGCTAACATCATACACATAAAATCATTCGCCTGACGATTATACTGCAACGAGTGAACTAAAAATAAAACCTGGAAATATAAAAATATAAAATAACCAACAAATCAATTTTTTTGGTGTCTATGCTTTTTCCATCCCTTCTGGGAATGGCGTGAGGGGGCTTAATAGCAACTATATCGAATTTTATCTTATTTTGGAGATCTGTGGACATTGTCGAACGTTGTTCTAGTAACTAGGGGAGTTCCTCAGGGCTCAATCCTTGGTGCGATGCTAATTTTACTTTAAGCAAATAGTGTCAAATAACATATTCCAGTTCGCAGATGACACTTCACTGATTATGGTAGAATCAGGAGTTTCCCAAATATTAACAGTTGGATTGTTTGTGGTGTAATTAGAATTTTGAGAGACCAGCTGTCGCTTAAAACTTTTAAAGCGTTTTATTTCTCGTAGGTTCAATCGATTATATTATATGGAATGATTTTTTGGGGTTCATCATGTCAGGCACTTAGAGTTGTTCTTCTAAAAGATTATTCGCTGTCTGCTGGTTTTAAGCTACAACGCATTTTGTTGAATTTATTTTAAAGACCTTTCCTTCCTTCCTTTTGGTCTGGAAGGGACCTTATTATCAGCACATAAAGGCATTTAATTAACTGCCTTTAGAGCTTTGAGCAATTCATACAGCAGAATTTTTATTCGTTTAAATGTCGTTAATGTTATATATGTAATTAAATCATACTGGTTAATTAGATCTGAAATGTATGTTATATTGTATTGTTTTTAAGTTGTTAAGATTTAATATTATGTTATCAAATCATTGTAACTGTCAGCATTTCATTTTTATCAATTTTCTATAATAATTTTTTATTATCATTTCCGTGAAATAGATGTTGCTGTAGTTTTTTGTATAAACTGATTTCCGCAAAAAGTATAAATAAATCCTTAAAAGAAAAAAATGTCTTCTTCTTTTTTTCTGCGCAAGCCGGAGGTCTAAACGTCGACCCGTTTTCGAATTCGGAAGGAATGAAAAAGAAGTGAGAAACATTGTGGTTAAAAAATGAAATGCAATCGTTATTGATAAAAAAATCGGTTTTAACATTTACTGGGGTTTCAAAGGAATTCAACAACACATCATGTTAGTTTATACCGTTCTGTGTCTACTAACGCTTAAGCCTTTTGTCTTTTTTGCTTTTTCTACTTAAATATTTTCATTTTCTCTCATTTTATTTCGTACTGATAAAGATAAAGTCGAGATCCTTTTTTTATGAATCTATCTGGACATACTATATGTATGTTCAGATAGATCAGTTTCAGCAAGTTATATGAAAAGTGTTGTTTTTCAAGTTCGTAACAATTTTTAGCATTAAAGATGTTCCGCAATCTGATTGTCCTTCTATTAAATCTATATAGATCTCTAAATTCAAGTTCTAGGAACATTTGCTGTTAAATCGAAATAATCACTTCGAGTAGTAACGGCAGATGTGGGTGTGGGTAACTAGCTGTTCACGAAATTATAGAAAAGCATAAATCTCACCATCTCCACCAATCTCACCAGAACGCAGATTACAGTTTTGTTATATTTGCAAGAGTTTCTATTAAATCTGACGATCTTGAAATTCAAGTTCTAGGAACATTTGCTGTTAAATCGAAGTAATCACTTCGTAAACCAGCTGTTCACAAAATTATAGAAAAATATGAATCTCACCACCATAAATTTCCCTTGTACAAGAAATTAATGAAGATGACCCAGAACGCAGATTCAGTTTTGTCAAAAAATATTATATTTGCAAGTGTTGTTGAACCTCTTTTTTTTCAGCAAGATAGAACGTCCGCGCATTTTTATTTACCCGTCAGAGAGTATGTTCATAAATGCATTTCCTGGGTCCTGGATTGGACGCTGTGGAACTATTAAATGGTTGGCATGGTCGCTGGATCCGTTTGATTTATTTATTTAGGCTAACCTAAAAAAACGAGTGTTTCTTACAAAACCCAATAATTTACAAGAACTACAACTAAAAATTATTGATGTTTGCTTTAGTGTGACGCTTAAAATGTTCTAAAACGTTTGAAGAGAATTTAAAAGTAGACATTATTATTGCCAAGAAGTCAAACGGTTGTCATTTTAAACTAACACACAAAATAAAATTAAAAGTAAACATTTTTACTTTACGACTGGAATTCTTATTTCAATACGTTACTTTCGAGAATGTTTTCAGATAGAGACCTCTGGTTTGCGCGCATATTTTAGAGTCTCTAAAAACTTCAATCTTTTGTCGCCACCCCCAGAAGAGGTGAAAAAATGTTAAGAATGCAAAAAATTGTTTTGGGAGTACGAATGCATCTACCATATTTTAATTGTTTTATATTTAGTTGTATTCTAGATATTAGCGCATCTAGTTCTTGAAATACATTAAGGCAAATTCCCTTTTTATTTGATTACATTTAATCGGATAAGAAGAAAAATTAATAGAAAACTAAATGTCGTTATCCAATAATGTTAATTAATATCACAAAATTATAGTTATATTAATTCAATAGTTATTACTAACTATTAAATTTTTGAGAGTATAATTGTATTTCCAAACTCACACCAGTCTATAGTCGCATTCTTAGGTTTATGTTCCAACATCCGACAAAAAAAAACTATGAAAGAAGAATACACGTGTAAATGGTAACTAGAAAAGTGTTAGTCATTTGTTTTTTGACTTGGTGTATTTCCAGGACTACACTAAGACTTTTGACCGGTTAGTATGCTTAAAATTAATACGCGGGCGGATCTGACAATAAACTGTAGGTCCCATACATGTGTGTAAACTGTATCTGAAATAGTTACATATAAGACGGTTTCAGAAATTAAGATGACGTAAATTCTAAACGGTTTAAGCAAATACGGATTGCACATTCCCATCTAACGTTTTATAGTTTTTACTACGGAACAAACTTTTATTTTTTTACATTTCGAGAAATTAGCTTAAATGTCTATCTTAAAAAAATTAATCTTATTTAACTTAAGAAAATAAATAACAAGAAAACATAAATACATATTACATATATCAAGAGCCTGGATCTGCAGCCCTGTAGTCTTCAACTGAATAAAAAGCAGTTTCCAGTTTGGATCAAAACGTCTGAATTCTGAATGATCAGTGTATTTGATTATATAATGTAACTACAGGGTATTTCCATTTAAAATTTTGAAGTTAATGTTAAATTTCGTTATATCTGGCAACAGCGTAGTTTTAAAATTATTTTCTCGATACAATTTGTCACATTGCCTAAATATTGATTATTCATCTTGTTGCTCTAGTATCTGTAGTACCAGATAAACTTGAACCTCTTTTAATAGTAAAGAGCTAACTAACAAAAAATAGATCGCGTTTTTTAGATTAAGTTTTCTATTTTTTCTTCAGGATGGATATTTTAAATACAATAGTTGGACGATTTGATGATTGATTTTATGAGCTTTGATTAATCTTACAAGTCAATTTTGAACTACCTCTACCTTATAAAAGTCCTACAACAACACAAAAGTATGATGACCTTTACTTGGACAGTGACCTTGACGACTTGTAAGTCAATTTAATAATAAGTTTTTCTAGGCAGTTCTGAAGCACCTCAACTTTCCCAGATAACACAACCAATAAGTTTAAACAATCCTTGCTACATACGGCTAGTGTTGCTAGTATGTAGTAGTCTCGTATCTCGTGCCGAATTGAATTACCCATACAAATATTTCTGATCAACTAGACTTATCTCGCGCCCTGGGCAAATCCGCGTCTAATTTAGTTGTGTGCGAGGTAATATTTCAAGTAAACGGCCACATGAACGACTAAAAGTGGTTAACTTATTGTGTATCTGATAGACCGTCTATGCGAAGTATAAAATGTCTTTGGTTTAGATAATTTCCAATTTTAAGAGTAAGGGAGAGTAGGATAATGGTGCGCAGCGGGTAATGGTACGCATCATTGGCGCCTAATACAGCCAGTTTAACTAAGGCTGCAGTCTACGAACAATCGACGAACGTCTGTCGCCATCGATCCCGTGGTCAGTTAGTAATTTGTGGTCATAATATGCAAATGTTGATTTATTTCGTATAAAAGAATATCTTTTAATACTGGCAAAACTATTCTTTGGCTTGACACCCAAGGGGTTAAGAAGACTAGCATTTCGGTATGCAAGAGAGAAAAATATTAAAAATAATTTCAATCGTGAAAAAGCGAGAAGAGTACTTGAGGTTATCCTTACACAGCCAGAAGGAACCAGTTTAAATAGAATTGCTTCATTCAACAAAGATTCTGTACATGCTTTTTATTCAAATCTTCGAAATCTGATGGAAAGATTTAAATTTGTGGCGAATAGAATATACAATATGGACGAGACTGGAATCACAACAGTCCAGGCCAAATATCCTAAAGTCTACGGACCAAAAGGTGTAAAAAAAGAAGCAGCCGCTATCTCAGGAGAAAGGGGGAGAACCATAACAGCGGTTTTCTGGGTAAGTATAAGTAATGTCCCCACCTTGTTAATATATCCCAGACATAAAATGCCAGAGACTCTGAAAAAAAATTGACCAATCGGCACCTCCTTTAAGTGTACAAAAAATGGTTGGATTCATTCGAAGCTGTTTGTTGAGTGGCTACTACATTTTGAGAAACACACGAAACCTTCGGACACCGAACTTGTTCTCTTAGTGCTAGATAACCATTCCAGCCATATCTCGATTCCAGCTTACAATGTCTGTCGAGAAAAGGACATTCACATGGTATCACTTCCCCCACATACTTCAGACCATCTACAGCCGTTGGAACTTACTTTCTTCAGTTCTTTAAAAAACGCTTTTTATAGGGAGTACGATTTGTACCTGTCAACGACTGGTCATACGAAGATAACAGAATACGATGTCGGCGAAACCCAAACAGATTTGATGAAAATGATTTTGCCCCCGCTAATCAAGTTCTGAATCACACAACTGGAGCTGTTCCTAAAATAGCGGACCCAATTTCACCCATGACAAATAGTGAAGTTCCTTTACCCAATATTCATCCAAATTTAACAGTTGACAATCAAGAACCTCAACCAAGTACCTCAAAACAAAACTCGTCCTTTACTATGGCTCCTTTACCAAAGCAAGCAGTCAAAACAACAGCTAAAAGCAATTATCGAGAGAAACAGCCATCACAGATACTAACAAGCACACCTATGAAAGACAAACTACAAGAAAAAAAAAACAATAAAATAAGAAAGTATGAAGAGAAATGAAAAAGAAAGAAACCAGAAAGCTCTAAAGAAAGGAACTATTCGTAAATGTTTTGATGAGCCTCTAGACAAAAAAGATAAAGGTAAACAAAAAAGAAAGATGCCAGAGCCTGAATTTTCCGATTCTTCAGAGGAAGATTTATCGGATATATGCGACGAGGACTAATTGGCTGATACAGAATTAAGTTTTATACCACCGCCATTACAAGTCCCTAGCAAATCTAACGAGACTTGTTCTGTCTTTGGAGACATCGGAAAAAACATGGAGTTATGGTACCGATGCTGCTACATGGGACCATGCTCAGTGCGCAGCTACAGATTCTGCAACAAACTACAAATGTGAGACCTGTTCAAAATTATAATAAAGCCTGAGTTTAAACCACATTTTTTTCTTTTATTTCTCTATCTATTTTAATGTGCACCATTCCCGTACACATGCGCCTAATTTTATGATTTTAATTTTTATCTCAAAACATGAAAAAACCTACATGAATGAAGATATTACTTATTGATAGTCGAGTAATTAGGGCTTCTATTGCCAACTTTAAGTTTTCCAAAACATTAAAAATGTGGCCACCAGATCAAATCCCGCTTAAATGCGCACCATTCCCCCACTTTCCCTTACGCTTGTACGCAAAGAAAGGAGTATCAATATTTTCTTAAAAAATCATTATACGAAATATATTTCGTTTCATTCAAATTATTTCTTTTTCGTTTTGAGTAGTTAATTTTAAAACAATTTTAAAGTAATAAAGTAACAATATACACATTCGATATTATAAATTCTAAATCGATTTTCCATCTTCTATCTAGTTGCTGTTTCCTCGAGATAACTGGATCCTATAGCAAATAAGGAGATGTCAAAGAAAAAAGTGGGCTTCATTTAATCTGTTATTTAAAATGAGTAGAACTGACTATTTTTTATTCAACAGGGCCTTTGTAGATTACTAAATATTTAAGCAATATAAAGAACTTTTTTCAGGAAGTTTCCTACTGTTCCGCTATTACTTTATCAATGTCCGGTTTTATTAAAATCTGTTATTCGATTTTGCTTAAAACGCATTTCAATAGACCGTAAGATTCAATACTGTTTCCTTTCTCCAACATCGGCATTCTGGAATTGGTTGAAAACAATACACAATTAGTCTGAATGTGCCCGGGTCTTTGTGCATGTGACGCTAATTATTGTTTCCCGCACTACTGTTCTCAGTTTAGTTGGAATTTTCGAGACACGACTTTGTTGACTGCCCCGTTTCCTGTGTTACTCAAAGGATATGTCTGAAAATGTCTTGAAACAGAATTGGATTTGCTTACTATTGTTTGACACTCTCTCGTGCACATAAAGGAGTTTAAAATTCACAGTAAATCTAAATTAGAATAAAGGAAGAATAAGAGATGATTTTTTTATATAAGTTGAACATGGAGTTTGGCTCAGTTGTGAACAATTCTCATCTTAAACATCAAACTGGTTTAATATTTGGTAAGATCACCACCTCGTTTCCTAAAAAAATAACGTGTAATACGCATGTTGCTCCGGTATAAAAACAATGTTACACGTGCTTCGTGTGCCACGTGCCTACGTGTGCCTTGTTAGGGGTGAAGATTACTAAGGCAACCAACATGTTACTTAAAAAGTACTGAGGCGAGTTTTCATTCTTACCTTTACATGTATTTAGTTTAGGAAACAAATTACAGAGTTTGTGATGTTTGGTTTTAACTACATGGCTAAAATTTCGTACGCTCTGGCATGACTTATTTGGTTCATTGGTAAATGACTTAAATTTTCTAATTGGTTTTGCGATATAAACTGCACAAACTATCTTTTTCTTTTATAAGCAAATTTACCTTCAACATGCTTAAAATGACAAAAAAATAGAATGAAACTAAAGAACAGTCGCTTTTAAAACTTAAAAGAAAAAATCGGTAAATTCCTTTACCCAGAACTTCCCTTGTTATGAATATTACTTTTATTGGGAAGAGTGAAGTGTGATCCGAGTTCGTTCAGTACATAGTCACAGTATATATGTGTTACATATACTGTCTCTTCATCTTTATTGGGCGTCATTTTGTTCTATCATATTGGATCTCCACCAATATATTTACCATTTTTTGGGTTTTTCCGCCTTAGAAAATTGGAAAAAAATAAAAAATAAAATATAATTACCCTATAAATTGAATAGATAGTCTTAAGTTCTGGGTCCACTATGAAGGTACCCGAGGAACGACACTGAAAAATGTTTCTTTTCTGGACGTTTCGAGGGAAAGTCTACCCCCGTCTTCAGCAAACCTACAAATAAAATACTAAAAGCAGAATATGTCTTATGTTTCGTATCAGAAATATAACCAGAATGGCTAATCTCCGACAAAATGTCAATGAATGTCAATTTAAAGGTGTTATTTTTAATTGTTAGAATAAGGTGCGAAATAGGTGTACTTAGAGTATGTTCATTTTAATTTATTGTATTTTGAGGTGTCCTTTTTTCACTTCAGTATTTAGCAAATTTAACCAAGTGTTATTAAAACTAACGGAACGAGATGCTACACAATTATCTTTATTTAATAATATTAAGGCACTTTCTTTTATTTTACGTTTTTTGGAACATGGTTCTTTTGCTAAAATACTAGAAGCATTAAAATTAATTTTATGATTGTTATCTAGTGCATGTTGGCAAATGTTTGATTTTTGAAATTCCCTATTTTTTATGTATTTTTGGTGTTCTTTAATTCTTTTGGCTAATGGCCTAGCGGTTTCACCTATATAAAATTTATTGCATTGACACGGAATTTTATAAATAACATTTTTTGTATTTTCTTTTTCATTGCTAGGTTTTGTTTTTGTAAGTTTACTTCTAAGTGTATTTTATATTTTAAAGATCGTTCTGATGTTAAAACGTTTACCTATTCGTTTTATTTTATCTGATAAATTAGGTATGTATGCTATAAAGAGATTTGTAATTGGTCTATTTTGGATTTTTTTTGGTTGGTCTGTTTCTTTTTCAATAGTAAATTTAATTGTTGGTTCTTTGGTGTTAATATGATATAAAAAATTATTTAAATGTTGATCGTCATGTTCATAGATACAAAAAATGTCATCAATGTATCTCCACCAAATAAGTGGTTTATGATCGTAATTTTGAATATAATTTAATTCAAAGTTTTCCATAAAAATATTACTTAGTAAAGGAGATAAAGGAGACCTCATAGCCATGCCAAAATTTTGTTGGTAATATTCTTTTTTGTATTGAAAATAAGTGGTTTTTACACAAAAAGTTAGTAATTCTAGAATAGTATTAATGGTTAATAATGTACATTCACTAAGATTGTTATCATTTTCAAGTTTATTTCTTACTATGTTTAAAGTTTTATCTACAGGTACATTTGTAAAAAGACTAACGATATCAAAACTTACCAGTGTATTATTTATATTTATTTGAATATTAGACAATTTCTCAATGAAGTTTTGTGAATTTTTTATATATGAATTAGTGTTACCTACTAGCGGTTTTAATATATTTAAAAGAAACCTAGCTAAAGGATGTGTCGGTGAGTTTACGCTAATTACTATTGATCTTAATGGTATGTTTGGTTTATGAATTTTTGGTACCCCATAGAAATGTGGTGTTTTACTGTGGTGTGGTGTTAATTTAAATTGTTCAATATCTATAAATTGGTTTTTATGTTTTTTAAGCATAGTGTATATTTGTTTTTCTATGTATTCTGTTGGATCTTTATTTAATTTCGAGTAAGTGTTTTCAATGATTTCGTTGAAAAATGTTTTTATGAATTTGAAAATCCAAAAGACAAAAAAATCCAAAATAGACCAATTACAAATCTCTTTATACCATACATACCTAATTTATCAGATAAAATAAAACGAATAGGTAAACGTTTTAACATCAGAACGATCTTTAAGACACAAAATACACTTAGAAGTAAACTTACAAAAACAAAACCTAGCAATGAACAAGAGAATACAAAAAATGTTATTTATAAAATTCCGTGTCAATGCAATAAATTTTATATAGGTGAAACCTCTAGGCCATTAGCCAAAAGAATTAAAGAACACCAAACATACATAAAAAATAGGGAATTTCAAAAATCAAACATTTGCCAACATGCACTAGATAACAATCATAAAATTAATTTTAATGCTTCTAGTATTTTAGCAAAAGAACCACGTTCCAAAAAACGTAAAATAAAAGAAAGTGCCTTAATATTATTAAATAAAGATAATTGTGTAGCATCTTGTTCCGTTAGTTTTAATAATACTTGGTTAAATTCGCTAAATACTGAAGTAAAAAAAGGACACCTCAAAATACAATAAATTAAAATGAACATACTCTAGGTACACCTATTTCGCACCTTATTCTAACAATTAAAAATAACACCTTTAAATTGACATTCATTGACATTTTGTCAGAGATTAGCCATTCTGGTTATATTTCTGATACGAAACATAAGACATATTCTGCTTTTAGTATTTTATTTGTAGGTTTGCTGAAGACGGGGGTAGACTTTCCCTCGAAACGTCCAGAAAAGAAACATTTTTCAGTGTCGTTCCTTGGGTACCTTCATAGTGGACTCAGAACTTAAGACTATCTCAATTTATAGGGTAATTATATTTTATTTTTTATTTTTTTCCAATTTTCTTAGGCGGAAAAACCCAAAAAATAGTTTTAAACCATGAATCCGCCACTACAATTTCGTAATTATTTCCTATACAGGTATGGGCCTAACATTTGTAGAGTTTTTCGTAATTTAGAAAATAAATTTAAAAAACTACAACATTCTGAAAATAGTCTTACTTTTTTATGTAAATGTAGGAATAATAACTTAATTCCAAATTTCTTAAAACTAAAAACATCTTACATCTTACACCAACACTAAGACAAATAAAATCTTAGAAAGAGCAAGTAAGGCTCTATTGAGAGAGAGAATTCAATTTCATAGATTTAATAAAACTCAAATTAAAGTTGAAATTGACAACATAAAGAGATATTTACATGAACAAATTTCTTTATATGATTATAATCACATATGTAACTGTGTTCAATATAGCTATAAACTAAATTTTGAAAAATAAAAACAAATTCACTTAAATAAATTTAATAAACTTTTACAAGAGCAATTAAATAATGAAATGAATTTTCTGAGAAAAAGTAGTTAATTTATCAAATAGAGAAATTTCAGAGTCTGAAAAACTTGTTCTTTCTAAAGGTTTGAATTTTTCAGTTACACAAAAAACAATTCCTAAGTTTGATATCATTTCAGCAATTGAAGAAACGGCTCAAAATCTACCAGATGATCAAAAAGATGAATTTAGAATTAGAACTAAAATTGCTCTTGAAAAACCACTTAAAATTAGACAAAATCTCACCCCCATAGAACAAAAAGCACTAAAAACACTTCAATCAGATAACACAATTAAAATTCTTCCAGCAGATAAAGGTAATGCAACTGTTTTAATGGATTGTACTGACTACGATCAAAAAATAACCTCACTTATAAACGAAAACACTTACTCGAAATTAAATAAAGATCCAACAGAACACATAGAAAGACAAATATACACTATGCTTAAATAACATAAAAACCAATTTATAGATATTGAACGATTTAAATTAACACCACACCACAGTAAAACACCACATTTCTATGGGGTACCAAAAATTCATATACCAAACATACCATTAAGATCAATAGTAAGTAGCGTAAACTCACCGACACATCCTTTAGCTAGGTTTCTTTTAAATATATTAAAACCGCTAGTAGGTAACACTAATTCATATATAAAAAATTCACAACACTTCATTGCGAAATTGTCTAATATTCAAATAAATATAAATAATACACTGGTAAGTTTTGATATCGTTAGTCTTTTTACAAATGTATCTGTAGATAAAACTTTAAACATAGTAAGAAATAAACTTGAAAATGATAACAATCTTAATAAACGTACATCATTAAACATTAACACTATTCTAGAATTACTAACTTTTTGTGTAAAAACCACTTATTTTCAATACAAAAACGAATATTACCAACAAAATTTTGGCATGGCTATGGGGTCTCCTTTATCTCCTTTACTAAGTAATATTTTTATGGAAAACTTTGAATTAAATTATATTCAAAATTACGATCATAAACCACTTATTTGGTGGAAATACATTGATGACATTTTTTGATTCTATGAACATGACGATCAACATTTAAATAATTTTTTATATCATATTAACACCAAAGAACCAACAATTAAATTTACTATTGAAAAGGAAATAGACCAACAACTTCCATTTTTAGACATACTTATCAAAGAAGACATACACAGTTTTGAAACAAAAGTATACAGAAACCTACACACACAAACAGATACTTAAATTTTTACTCAAATCGTCCATCATGGTTAAAAAGGGAGTTGTAAAAAGTCTATATGATAGAGCAAAAATAATTTGCAAAGATCAAAATTTTATTAAAGAAAAAAATTTTATAAAAGATGTTTTAAAACAAAACAATTATCCTAATGATTTCGTTGAAAAATGTTTTTATGAATTTGAGAATCCAAAAGACAAAAAAATCCAAAATAGACCAATTACAAATCTCTTTATACCATACATACCTAATTTATCAGATAAAATAAAACGAATAGGTAAACGTTTTAACATCAGAACGATCTCTAAAACACAAAATACACTTAAAAGTAAACTTACAAAAACAAAACCTAGCAATGAACAAGAAAATACAAAAAATGTTATTTATAAAATTCCGTGTCAATGCAATAAATTTTATATAGGTGAAACCTCTAGGCCATTAGCCAAAAGAGTTAAAGAACACCAAACATACATAAAAAATAGGGAATTTCAAAAATCAAACATTTGCCAACATGCACTAGATAACAATCATAAAATTAATTTTAATGCTTCTAGTATTTTAGCAAAAGAACCATGTTCCAAAAAACGTAAAATAAAAGAAAGTGCCTTAATATTATTAAATAAAGATAATTGTGTAGCATCTTGTTTCGTTAGTTTTAATAAAACTTGGTTAAATTTGCTAAATACTGAAGTAAAAAAAGGACACCTCAAAATACAATAAATTAAAATGAACATACTCTAGGTACACCTATTTCGCACCTTATTCTAACAATTAAAAATAACACCTTTAAATTGACATTCATTGACATTTTGTCAGAGATTAGCCATTCTGGTTATATTTCTGATACGAAACATAAGACATATTCTGCTTTTAGTATTTTATTTGTAGGTTTGCTGAAGACGGGGGTAGACTTTCCCTCGAAACGTCCAGAAAAGAAACATTTTTCAGTGTCGTTCTTCGGGTACCTTCATAGTGGACCCAGAACTTAAGACTATCTATTCAATTTATAGGGTAATTATATTTTATTTTTTTTCCAATTTTCAAAGGCGGAAAAACCCAATAAATAGTTTTAAACCATGAATCCGCCACTACAATTTCGTAATTATTTAATATATTTACCATTCTCTTTCTACCTATGCCACACTTAACTTTTGAGGATAATTTAAAATAAATTCAATAAGTATCCCAAATTCACATTTAATTTGTCTGCAAAATTTGAAATTAATTGAACAAGATTTTTCTACGTTGATTTTTTAAAAATTTTATTTGGCCGTCATTTTGTTTCGCAATCTTAAATTAAAACACATATTATAAGTCTTTACCTACTCCGTTGGTCCGCAGGTATCCCAAATATTAAGTTTCTGAGCGGTTTTCATTAACGATTCTCTTGTTGTTATGCTAGAGTGGTTTATTATTTGGGGTTAGCAACCAGTAAAAAAAACAAAGGCCCCATTTTAAATTGCCGACGTTTTGCCAATTTACTGTTGCATCCTCAGGACACATAGATTTTTATATCCTGCATGAAACCCATATTAGTCTTTACCTACTCCATTGGTCCGCAGATATTTCCTAACTCCAAATAATAGACCACTCTAACGTAACAACAAGAAGATCGTTAACGAAAACCATTTAGAAATTTAATATCTGGGAAATATCTGCAATTCAACGTAGTAGGTGAAGACTGACAATATGACTTTCGTGCAGAATATAGAATCTATATATGTGTCCTGAGGATGCAACGATAAAGTTTCAAAACGTCGACAGTTTAAAAGTATTTTGTTTTTTTACTGAATCCTAACCCCAAATAATACACCACTTTGACATAAAAACAAAAGGATTGTTAACGAAAACCATTTAGAAACTTAATATATGGGAAATATCTGCGGATAAACGGAAGACTGTTGGTATGAGTTTCATGCTGGATATAGAATCTACATATGTGTGCTGAAGATGCAACGTTAAAGGTGCGAAACGTCGACTATTTAAAAATTGTATTTTGTTTTTTTACTGGATCCTAATCTCAAGTAATACACCACTCTAACATAACAACAAAAGGATTGTTAACGAAAACTATTTATGAACTTAATATCTACGTAATATATGCGAAACAACGGAGTAAAAATACTGATAATATAGGTTTCATGCAGGATATAAGATCTATATATGCGCTCTGAGGATGCAACAATTAAGTTGCAAAACGTCGACAATTTAAAAAAAAATCTTGTTTTTCTCTACTGGATCTTAACCCTTAAGTAATACACCACTTTAACAAAAATTTTTTAACATTGTTTCGCCGTATTGAAGTTTTACGAAAATATTATCAGGCCATTCCCATATGACCCTTAATTTTCGATCAAAATTTGAAGTCAGTCGGGTAAGTAGTATTTAAGCTATGTTGCGAACTGACACACAGGCCGACACACGGACCGACGTAATTGATAAAACATGTTTTTTGGACGCTAAAACGTGACGATATGTAAATCCTTATAGGGTGATTTTCGTCACGATTACAAAAATTTTATTTGGCCGAAATTTTGTTCCGCTATCTTGAATTAGTAACACAGTTTTACTGGTTGAGCCTATACCTATTTGTTATAGCAAACAATTTGAAATCATCCACTAAATAGTTTTTTCGGGCTGAATTTTTAAATATTTTATTATACTGCCATTTTGTTTCGTCATCTTGGATTCATACCAAAATTTTACCAGGTAATTCCAACATAATACTTAATGTTTATGCAAAATTTGAAATAAATTGGATAAGCAGTTTTTCATAATAATTTTTTTTAACATTTCACTGCGCCGCCATTTTGTTTCGCCATTTTGGATTTTTACCAAAATATTACCAGGCCATATCCATATGACTCTTATTTTTTTATGGAAATTTGGAGTCAATCGGGTAAGTAGTCTTTAAGCTATGCCGCAAACTGACAAGCAGACATACCTGCAGACCGGCCGACGGAATTGATATAACATATCTACGGATGGTTAAAAGTAAAGATGTGTAAAACTTGAGAGGGTGATTTTTTCATGATTACATAATTTTTATTTGGCGGCCATTTTGTTTGGCCACCTTGATTTAGTATCAGAATTTTACTGGTTAATTGATCTCTTTTAGTTATGACAAACAATTTGAAATCAAACCATTAAGCAGTTTTTGAGGCTAAATTTTTAAATATTTTATTAAGCTGCCATTTTGTTGCGCCATCTTGGATTCGTACCAAAATATACCAGTTGAATCCAATAAATCACTTGATGTTTTCTGCAAAATTTGAAATAAATTGGATGAGTAGTTTTTCAATAATATTTTTTTAAGATTTCACTAGGCCATTTTGTCCAATAAATCACTTGATGTTTTCTGCAAAATTTGAAATAAATTGGATGAGTAGTTTTTCAATAATATTTTTTTAAGATTTCACTAGGCCATTTTGTTTGGCCATATTGGATTTTTTACCAAAATGTTACCAGATCATTCCCATATGATCTTTAATTTTTGACCAAAATTTGAAGTACATCGGGTTAGTAATCTTTAAGCCATGCCGCGAACTGACAGACAGACAGACAGACAGACAAATCGACAGGTAGACTACCGGAATTGATAAAACATATTTTTTGGCATCTAGCTATGCTAAAACGTAAATATCTGTAAAACCTGAGAGAGTGATTTTTTCACCATTACAAACATTTTATTTGGCCGCCATTTTGTTCGGCCATCTTGAATTAGTACCACTATTTTAATAGTTAATCCCTATAGCATAATTAGTTATGGCACAAAATTTGAAATCAAACCATTAAGCAGTTGTTTCAGGCTGAATTTTTAAATACTCTATTATGCCGCCATTTAGTTCTGCCATCTTGGATTGGTACCAAAATGTTACCAGATCATCCCCATATGACCTTTAATTTTTGACCAAAATTTTAATCAATCGGATAAGTAGTTGTTTAGCTACGCTGCGAAAAGAGTGATTTTTTCACGATTACAATACTTCCCTTTACGAGGGAAGTAAAAATAATATGGCTGAAGTAGTTTGTTAACTTGCGGCAGATCGAATGACAACCAGAAAAAAAAACACTGACGGTGAGTACTGACAAACTAAAAACCTTTTGTATAAATATAGGTCTACCTCCATGGAAGGCGAGAATAGGAAAATAAAAAAATCAGTAAATCTCCTTTATCCGAAACTTCCTTCATTATGATTCTTTCCATTTGTTAGGAATAGTGAAGAGTGACCCAATTTAGTTCAGTACATAGTCACAGTATATACGTGTTACATATACTGTCTTTTCAAACATCCTTATTGGGCGATATTTTGTTCCATCATCTTGAAGTCCTACCAATATTTTACCAGTTTCTTTCTACCTATGCCACACTTCACTTTTGGACATAATTTAAAATAAGTTCAGTAAGTAGTTTTTACATTGACACATAAGTGGTTTTTAAGCTATGCCACGAACTGACAAACAGACATACAGACCGATCGACGGTAGAGACGTTAAAACGTAAGTATTGTAAATCCTGAGAGGGTGAATTTTTTCACGATAACAAACATTTTATTTGGCCGCCATTTTGTTCGGCCATCTTGAAATAGTACCAGAGTTTTTAGAACTAAGATTAGGAAACTTTCCTCAGACAAAAAATAGAGATGTTAGGAAAAACACTGCGGAAGTATAACGAAAGTTAGTAGTAGAAAAAAGATGAGAACAATTTATGTACTATCTGTAGGAAGAGATTATTATTACCATTGGGGGGGGGTAGTAGAACATAAAGTGGAAAGGATCAGAAATTTAGGAAATTTTTGATAGAATATTTGGGCAGACAAAGAGATGCATAAAAATATAAAAATAACGGTACATGGCTTAAGAGAGAGTTTGAATGAGGTAATGCTAACTGAAAACGAAATTTAAAAAACAGTTAGTAGAAACCTACAACTGAAAATCACGTGGGGTGAATATTTCAATTAAATTCACATAGTGCCCGTTTGGTCTATACTGAATTTAATAATCTCAGCCACCTGTTCTACGTTGACGACGTAATGTTTGTATGTATGCTCCTTCGAAAAAAGTCTTGGTGTGTTTATTACTACTAGGCTACTAGCTCGCGGCTCGCCAGTTCTACGAACCTTGTGGTACAAGCGTAGAAAACAAGGGAGTTTGAAAAACTGAAAAAGCAAAAGGAATTCAGATATCTCGTGGATCGTTACAAATACTTATTGCACGAACAAAGTGGTTAAAAGAGAGAGTACAAAAAAACTTCTATTAAGGGTGTAAGAAATAATAAGACGTATCTAACAAGGAAAGTTAAACTAAAAGCCTGAAATGCATGGGGTATACAGGCACTTTTATGTTCTTTCGGAGTTATAAAATAATAATCAACTGATTTAGAAAGTCTAGAGCAATAAGGGTTAAAATTAACAAAAAAATCACCATCCCGGGCTTAAGTATGTACAAATAAATCAAATATATGCGAAAAT
The DNA here is from genome assembly GCA_030620095.1 of Kuschelorhynchus macadamiae. Lineage (NCBI taxonomy): Eukaryota > Metazoa > Arthropoda > Insecta > Coleoptera > Curculionidae > Kuschelorhynchus > Kuschelorhynchus macadamiae. Next base: position 1,267,351 of record JAUTXW010000365.1, read on the forward strand.
CATAACACCGACTAGTAATGAACGAAACTACTGATATTAGAAAGACCGCACAATTAAAGGGGAGAAGTCGAAGAAATTGCAAGTTTTATTTTTAATTATAAAACATTTACAGGCTCATTTAAAGCTCTTTGATTAAGCGGAGGTATCTTATGTTGGGGGAGGATTAAGATTATATAATCGTACTTACATTGCTTGTTCAAAAATAAAGAAATTAAACGTTTGCTATCCCTTAAGTTCTTCATAAGCCTACTGCTTTCCAAAAAAAAACCGAAGTTTTTCGCGAGGGAGGGGGATACCTAAAGTCCTTATAAAAATAGTATTTTTTTCTAACGTCAGAGTCAAAATAGTAAACTTCAATGTATTTAATATATCTATTCAAATAGATGTCTTTATGCTCTTTTAAAGCCGATACAGAATTTATTTTTCATTTTGAGCAGGCAACTTGAAGAGTTAGTATTGGCACTTAAGTTGGTACTTTTATCACCCGAATAACAACACCTTTATTTGCATTTGTTCTTGCGGATACCTGCAAGACCTTTCTGAGACGATTTAGGGCAAATGAAGGCGGACAAGTACTCCATATCGGAGAGTTTTAAGGGAACTCGAAGTATTTTTAAAAGTTTCTCTACTTACACTCGAGTTGTTAGCTTCTTTGATCAGAAACAACAATAGATGATTTAGCTTTTAAGGAGATTAAATCTTTTATTAGTTTTGTATAATTTTGCTCTAAGAAAAAATAGGAAACTTGCGGATCTAAAGTGATAAATTATATGTTGTTTTAAAAATACTAAGTATACATAACCGCACAGAAATTTGGGAAAGACCGTTATATGTTCCAATATAAACATTTCAAAGAAACAGGCATTTTTCGAAGTCGGAAAATTCCTTCACCGATGAATCCGACCGAAAATCAGTGTCTTAATTATATCTTTATTTAACTTTTAGTGTACCAAGTCAATAACACATTAAGAATAAAAACGGCAGAATATATTTTTTTAATATTATCAAAATCAGAGAAAACTGGTTAACAAAAGTTTTAATCCTCTCGTAGGTATTCTTGCATTTGCTTGATAACAAACGTCCGCTTGGCGGACATATCTCGAAAACTATTAGAGATAGGACATTGACTTTGAGATGTATTTTTAGAGGAGACGTAGATCTTCAGATTTGTTTGAAACATTTTTCTGTACCACCTTTGATGTCGAAGATATGGTACCGTAAAGTTGACCAAAAAAGTCAACTTGGATCTGACACGGGTGAGGTCGCAATTTTAATTTTTTTCCGACGAAACTTTCTGGAACGATGGTTCTTCCGGTCTTACAGAACCCTATTGTTTTTGGTTGGGTTTCGATTTCGTTTGACAATTTTACAAATTTTTTTCTTTCGATAAAAGGTTGTTTTGGGGCGCTTATATCTCAAAGTGGGTGAGTCCTATCGAAATTTTCCAATAGACGTTTTTCATAGGAAATATCTAGGAGAACAAAAACCTAAATGTATCTTTGTCTGAAAAATGATGGGAAAATAGAAATTTTTAAGAAAAACTGAAATTTTTCGACAAAGTCATAAAAATGTAATTTTTTAGTCGTTTTTTCTTTTTTATAAAAAAAGTAAGCATCAGGTCAGAAAGCTAATTACGGCACCGTAAAGTGCTTAAAAAGCTACACAAATGAACTATTTAGGAAAAGTCCTGGATTATATACAGGGGGTGCACTAACGGGGTGAAATTTGCATTTGCACCAAAGTTACCAAGAATGGGTACATTTTTTAACAATATCCTGTATTACAAGGAAACTAATACATCTAAGCCGGTAGGGTATTTTTTTTAATAACTGTAATTTTTTAAAGTTGATAACTTAAATTCCATCTCTAACCTCATTTTGCCGCTTACTGCAAATATTAATCGAAATCATTTCCAGACCCGCGGATAGAGCATTTATTTGGCTACAAAAAAGCTCTAACATTTCCCTCTAACTACTCAGAAAGTGGATGAAAATTTTATTTAATTCATTAAAATTTAAAGAAAAAAGTGCACTTATCGGTCAAAAAATGATAGGTGGCCTTGGCTTAGAGATATTTGATATATCAGTTGTGATTGATGATTGATGTCACGGTTCAGTCTTGGTTTGTTTAAAGTAAATATTTCTGTGATATTTTATATCGCTTTGATTTAGGTTTTTGCATTTACGTCTTAAAGAGTCGTTTTCACGATTTGTATTTTAAACTTACTAGTTTAAGTGTATGTACATTTTCATTGTGTTCAGAGAATTCTCTTGTGAGAACAAAACTTTGTTTTTCAACGAGAATTTACCTGAGTTATTTAAAAATCGAAGAAACCATTAACGTGTTTCATGGCATCTGTCGAGGCAGTTTCTGTGAAGTGACCACATCTCCGTATTAAAATGTAAGTGTTTGGTTATTTTTTTTTAAATCGAAGTTTTGCCATTAGTAATATCCTAGTATCATATTTTGATAACGGCGATGTATTTTAACAATATGATGATTATTTATTGTGTTTTTATTTGATTAATAGTTGTAAATTTGAATAAGTTCTTCCGAAGCAGTTATCGACTTTTGAAATTCTCATTTTCGTTACTGATTTAGTCAATGATTTAACAGTACTATTAAATTTTGTATATTCATTACCGGAATGGATAGATTTTCAAGCTTGTTAATCTTTTTATTTTCAATTTTGTATGTACTTTTACTGATTATTTCTGTAAAATCTTAAAATCGTGCATTTATTATAAGAGGTACACATAATTAGCTTTTCAGAGTATTTTCTTATAAAGTCTGATCGGATGCATCAAAAACATACATATACAGGGTGTTACAAATTTAAGGTACCAGCATTGGGATCCCGGAAACGGTAAGAGATACAAACAGGTTGAATTAGTTGCGTAATTTAATGTCGGATAATAATTAGTTGGAAAATAATATCCGTAAATAAACCGGAAATCATCTGTATAACGCATTTGAAGAAATATTAAAAAATAAATTTTGCATCTTTATAGTAACTTTTCCTTATCTACAAAATGGTGAACCTAGATTTGGAATCCGATTTTTCTTCTCCGAGTTCCATTATCAACTTAATTTTTTTTAATACGGACCTGGAATCTTTATTTTGTTTTTGAAAATCCCTTGACCTCTCAAAACTAATGGTGTAATGCACTCAAACATTTAGGGTATTTAAAAACCTTGTTTGTGAATTTGGGGAGATTCTGATTTTCCGTCTCTACATTGTTATTTTTGCGAGATCGAAAGCTTTTTAAAAAAACTGTTTTTTTCTTAACTTTTAAACTTAATTTTTTTAAATACGGTTTTCAAATTTCGATGTAATTTTTAGGGGAGTAATTTATTTAGAAAAAATATTGTGACAGCTCTCAAAAAATAATTTTTTTCCTGTAACTTCTGAACTACTTAAATTTTTTTATATACAGTTTTCACAGTTCTATGTAACTTTTAAGGGCGTCATTAATTTGAAATTTTTTTTTACATCTGTCAAAAAATTTTTTTTTTCCGTTCATTTTCAAATACGGCAGGTACGTTGTATTGAGGTAATAAAAAAAAATGACATGTCAAAAAAAATTATTTTCCCCATAACTTCTGAACTGCTTAAAATTTTTAGATATCGGTTGCACAGTTACTTGTAACATTTATTGTCGTAATTTATTTTAGAGAAATATTTTGGGAGCTGTCCAAAAGAACGTCTAGTATTCTTAACTTTTAAATAGCTAAATTTTTTTTAAATGAGATTTTTACAGATAAATGTATACTGCATATTACTTGTTATTCTTCTTTTTAGTAAATAAAAACGACCATCCTCTACAAATGGGGCATTGAAATCAAAAACCGCCCCGGGCCTCAAATACTCTTAGTCCGCCAATGCTAAGAACACTCGCGGGGTACAGATGATTCTTTTGATACCCTCATGGAAGAGGGTGCAGGAATTTTGCCTGTAGGTGGTAACAAACAATGCAAAGATACATATTAACTAACATACACTCATTACTGTTGTACACATTACATTATAAATAAAATTCTGTGTTTGTAATTCAATCTGTCTTCCAAATTTTAAGGTTATCGATATCCCAATTGTGGCAAGAAACAAAATATGTACCGGGTGATTATTTAGAAGTTCTAGGTTACGTTGCTGGAAAAATCATAAAAGATGTTACTTTCGGTTGAAACGAAAATGCGATTTATCTTTTTGAATTACAGTGTAACACAAGAACGGAAACTGTGCGATAAATAAAAAGAAACATTGTAAAAGGCAATTTTGAAAAAATCTTACAGTTCCCTAACTTGCATTTTATTATTAGCAAAAACATTAACTTCTGTTTTTTAATTATGAAATACATTGCAGTTCTCGTAGTTTTTCTACATTCTACAAATCAGTAAAATAGAATGTCTACCGGCCCTATATGAGAAAACATATTCCTTTCATTAAACAACAACCGTGCTTTCCTTAAACTACTTTTGACACTTGTCAATTTTATATTAGTGCTTCACTTTTTTTTATACTATCACTAGTTTGATTAACCGTTTTGAATTTTTTTAGTTAATCTCGAATAGAATTTTTCTTGTTTTTTTGCCACACTTAAAAAAATATATATTCTTTGTTTATCAGTCTAGTAAAACTAAAATGGCACTTTAATACCTATACTTCACTTTCTAACTGACTGTAAAAAAGGAGGTTACCAATTTGACCCTATGTATTTTTTATGTATATACATCGATTACTCCGCGCAGTAGTGGTCCCAGAGCAAGCATAATAAAAAATGTAAAAAATGATGCAATGTGGCCATTTCCAATTGTTTTGGCGTGAGCCTATAACAATATATACTGCGTTCACCATATCATTAGGAAAAAAAGTTTGCATGTTAATATCGTGTCTCAAATGGTTTTCAGGGGTTTTAATTGCACGAAATTCAATTTTAATCATTTCCATAAATTTTGACAATTTTTATATTAATACGGTGATTCTGGAAAAATTTCATATGCAATGGATCCAGTAGCTACTCATTTATTTTGTTAGGGACCTCCAAAATCAAGTTTAGGCGTTAGAGCTTAAAAGATTTAAAAATTCAGCTCAGCTCAGCTCAGCTGATTGCAGCGAATATCGTCGATAGCCCTAGATGTCGCCTGAGCATTATTAAATGTTGCCGGCTTTATTTATCGGGGGTAATATCGCTAGTGCATCTAAATAATTTGTTTAACAAACAGCCTGAACGCTAGTGCGGATGCTATTTGTTAAACACATTTCTTGGAACTGAATATTCCAATTTTTGCATAGGAAAAATTAGATGCACGAGGGATATTAGGTAAGATTCGAGGTAAGATTATTTCCTGAGTTAAGTAATTAGATTAATAATATTTAATATGATAATATTTTTATTTAAGACAATAGTAGAAACAATAATTATTAAACTAAAAAACATATTAAAATATTTTATTTTCGGAAAAAATTCAGACAGATGTCAGGCTATTTTTCCACTTAAAAATTAAATATGAGGTCAAAAATATTTTAGCGCCTAATAAACAAAAGCAAGTACAATATGTGTTTTTATTCAGGATGTTAACGTAAAAGGTGTAATTTATTACTCAAATGACAGGGTTTTCTTGTGATCAGCTGCAACTGTTCACGCTGACGATCCGTTAACCAGTACCATCTCACTAAACCGCCACCTATCCGGGAAGTGCTAAAGTTTAATCCCTCGGAGATAGAATCCGGCAAGCAGGTTGAAAGCGAGATCAATATTAATAGCCACAAGGCGTTGGCCAATTAGAACTTTCCATGTTATAAACCACAAAAAAATTAACGTAAGGAAATAAAACTGGCTGGCAAAGGACAAACGGGACATTTTGAGTCTAGCCACACGCAGCCAAATTAAAAGTTATCATAATCTTAAAGAAAAGAAAATAAAGTTAACTATTCATACTGTTATTTAAAGTACATATTTTTGAGAAGACGGATTGTTGTATACTGAAAATGTTCACTTTATAACAGGATATCCCGACATCGAAAAAAAACATGGAGCAAGATGTCCCAAGATACAAATAAGAATATACAAATTTGTAATTAGAGATTATATTTTTAGCTCGTGAAGCCAGCTACGGGTTTCAGTTGCAATTTCAGCTCTAGTTTTCTTATTGTCCGAGTTCAAGTTTCGGAGTTCCAATTCCATTTCCAGTGCAAATTAAAGTCTAAAGCACGTGTTTAAGTTGGAGATCATTTAACCCTTACCGTTGATCTAGTCCGAAGGTCATTTACAAAAATTAATAACAGAATCATCTGTCTGAGGGATTTGGTGGCTGAACCTTTAAGATAAGTACCCCATTTAAAAACTGAGCAATACTGTGCAACACTTAATTTGTTTATTTAGAAAATATTAAATTTAAAATATCAAGCTTTCTTTGTATCTGTGAATTTCTTCTTAAAATTTATCATTTTTAAATTAATAAAGGATCATAATTATATAATTCAACATTTTATTGGTTTAGGGTACAATTAGTAAATATAAGTAAGATCAGCGTTTGGCCAAACATTAAGGGTAGTAATAAATTTAATATGTACCAAGAAATTTACATTAATTTGTGACTGTTTCTTTTATATCACACATATCTTATACCTTTTTGTTTTTTTTTTCATAGCAATAGACTTGCAAAAATTCACACAGTTGTTTTTTTTTATAGAGTTAAATTTATCCCCTCAATATAACAGCCATCGAACTGTTCAGATGTCCTCTCGATATTTTACAATTCTTAATTTTTTATTTTCGATTTAATTAAACATTTGATAAAAGTAAAGATTTCCTCATTTTATCCACTGACTTCTACCAGACTTCCACTGACTTCCACCAGACTTCAACCAGACTTCCACCAGACTTCCAATGACTTCCACTGACTTCCATTGACTTCCATTGACTTTCACCAGACTTCCACTAACTTCCATTTGCTTGCAGATTTCCTCAGCGGATTCCCTCACTATGAAATACAAATTTTTATATAAAAAAAATAGAACACGACAGAAAAACATTAAAAAGTTAAAACTAATATTTTATTGAAAATTTTGCTTTATGTAGTCGGTATAAAAGTATATAAATGGCAGCTGGTGATTAAGTAATTAAGAATTAGTTTGACACAGATTTCATAAAGTCAAATTTTCTATAATTTTTTACTTTTTGGACCTTTTTTTAAATCGGTTATATTTTTATTCAATTTTTTTTATTTAACGTTTTTTGTTATTTAGTTTAAGTATTTTCTATTTTGATTAAATCATTTTTTCTGCAAAATGCGGAAATATACCAACTTTCCCTCCAGTTTTTTGGTAACAACGTTTCAAGTATGTCTGGTCATCCTTTGTGCAGAATTCCAGTTTGTCTACTAATTTCAACAGAACATGTGTAAAATCCGCAGAGATGATCATTTTCATACTATATCATTCTTGGAGGATGATATAGTATGTAAATTAGTATTCAGTAGCAGTAAATAAAAAGTATTATTATTGATTCTTTAAGTCGGAATATCAATATTATTTGTAAATGCCAACGACGCTCGAGTGTGTTATAACCAATATTATAACTACCTTTATCGACATTCGTTTTAATTACTAAATCTCTGGCTTATAAAATTTTTTATGTGGAACCCCAATACATAGAAATTTCTCGACCCTCCAAGTACATATTCTATTCTCTGTTCCCCCAGTAATCAAAGTACTCCATGCAGTGGCATCGTGCATTCAAAGCGCCTTTTTAAAGAGCCCTCTGCGTAGGGAGCTTAAAAGACTATTACTATTACCCATTGGCCTTATTGTGTTTCGTGAACTCATTTTTGTGTCGGAAAATTACCTGAAAATAATTATTTTCGCATGGCCGTGCAGAAAAATTTTGTTTAGCCCAAATTGATTAATTTTTGGTCAGCCCCCGTTTGCAAAATTCAGCCTACTATTTTATTCCTACGTCGATATGAAGTTTCCCGTTGTCCGGTTACTATTCAATTTCATTATGTTAAAAATATTTGAAGCATTTTATGCCCTCAAAAGCAAAAAATGAGAGTATGCCCTGGAATATATATTTTTTTAAATAAAGTTGCTCTCTAAATTTAATACACATTACAGCCAGCATGTCCTGTATGTCGTAGTAGTTGGAGGGGTCTAGAGACCTAACTGGTAGGTCTATAAGACCCTTTCAGTCTATCCCAGAGCCTGTCATCATGCGACTTCCAGCTCAACTTTGCAGTATTTATAACTTTTTTTGTTAAGGCCAATTGTTGCCCATATTATTTTGGGAGTCGAATTTCTTCTAAATTCTTTCTTCTTGTGACGAGGATCATTTCGGCCTTTTTCGGGTTAATCGTAAGACTTGCCACTTCATACCATGCCTCTATTATATTACAGGTTTGTACATAAAAGCCTACACCGGAAAGTAAAACATTAGGCACTACTAATGACTGGGGGTTTCCTATGACAACCAAGGATATGTCTAAGATTGTATGGACGTTCGTTACAAAACAGAGCCGTGCGATTGGCCAGTGGCGTGACAATATGCCTGGGCCTGATTTTGTGAGGCTTTGCGCAATTGACTATAGATATCAAACATCAAAGGGCCTCTGTTGGAGCTTCACAAATAAAAGAGTTCTTTTTTTGAAAATATCGAGCCCTTTTAATAGACTCTTCTCCCTCTAATGTGTACAATTATAATGAAACCAACATCACAGACGACTCAGGTTCCAAAAAGTGTTAGCGCCGAGAGATTTATAAGCATAATGCTATGCGTAAATTCTGACGGAGTTTTTCTTCCACCAATGGTGGTATACAAGAGTCAAAACGTGTATAAAAATTGAACTGTAGGTTGCCCCAAAGAAACCGATTATTTCTATAGTAAGAGTAGTTGGTTCGATATGAACCTCTCTGGAGAGTGTTTGTTTATTTTTTAGTATTTACTTCCACGCATACAAAACAATACTAATCCAGAAAGTAAAAAAATAGTGTTCGGGGATAACTTAGCCTTGCATTTTTCTCCTAAAGTCATAGAAACTGCCCTAGATAATTTACATGACACTACTTCCTGTCCGCTCTACCCGTCTTATGAAAGCCCTCGATGTGATCGTTTTCGAACCAATGCACAAAGTGAAGAGCCGTCCTAGATACGTGGAGGAAAAAATCTCGCCGTCAGGGAACAATTCCTAAGGAACATTTCCCGTCACTCTTAATGGACTCGATGCAGTTGATAGCTGAAAAAAATGTTAAGTCTGGCTTCAGACATACGTGTAGGCAAACGTCGAATGCTGTTACAATTATTTTGTTTTTATGTATTCTTCTTCACAGGTATATGTTCTATTTTGATATACCAGAGAAGTCTTAGCAAAACTTCCATCTGAACTTTGTTGCAAAAACTTTGGATGAAAGTTTATTGGAATTTCGAAAGGAAACTAGAGGGAAACTTCTACGACACGAAGAAGCGGAAAAAAATATCAATTCTACCTGGTCAACAAATGCTCTAACAAACTGTGCAGGAGTAGATCTATGCTTGAAAATATAAACGATTTTCAGTCCTCTAATATGATGAAACCCTCGCTTCTATTTGTAAAAAATATAAGAAAAGCAGGACACTTCTTTTCGTCGTTGTATCATCATAAAAAAAGAATATGGGAAAACAAAATGGCGGCTTAATAAAATATTTAAAAATTCAACCTGAAAAACTTTTTAATGAACTGATTTCAAATCGCGTGCCTTAACTAATTGTAGTATAGAGATTAGAGATGAACTAGTAAAACTGAGGTACTAGTTCAAGATGGTGGCCAAATAAAATGTTTTTAATCTTAAAAAAACCACATTCTCAGGTTTTACATTACTTCACGTTTTAACATCCCTAGGTGCCAAAAAATATGTTTTATCAATTCCGTCGCGCGTCGGTTAGTCTCTGCTTGTGAGTACGCGGCCTAGCTTAAAAACTACTATATACAGGGTCGTATGGGGATGTACTTGGTAATATTTTGGTAAGAATCCAGTATGCCGGAACAAGATGGTGGTCTACTTAATTATTAAAAAATTACTACTTAAAACAACAACATATAAGACAGCAAAACAAAATGACGTTCTAATACAATATTAAAAAAAAACTACTTATTAGATTAATTTCAAATTTTGTGCGAGCATTAAATGTGATACAGAGATAAACTGGTAAAGTTATGATACGAACTCAAAATGGTTGAGCAAAATGGCAGCCAAATAGAATTAAAAAAATTAACTCAAAAATAATCTTATTCAATTGACTTTAAATTTTGCAACAAAATTAAATGAGAGGGATAAACTGATACGAATTCAATATGACGTAACAAAATGGCGGTGTGTGTCAATGCAAAAACTACTTAATTGAATTTATTATGCCCAAGAATCAAGTAACTGGTAAAATATTGGTAGGAATCCAATATAATGGAACAAAATGGCGCCCAATCAAAATGTTTGAAAACACAGTAATTACGATGTACTGAACTAAAGTTTGTCACTTTTCACTATTCTTAATAAAAGGAAAGATTCATAACGAGGGAAGTTCCGGATAAAGAAAATTTACCTATTTTTTTTGTTTTAAAATTAGTGTCAATGGACTTTGAATGTCATGACTAGAGCAAAAAAACGTTTACTTTGGATTTCGAAATCCACTGTACAAGAGCAAATATGTCCAAAATCTGTCGAAGTACCACCGTTTTACAGTACTTATTGGAATGACTTTAAATTCTGATAAAAAATGAAGGGTCATTTGGAGAAGAAATGGTAATATTTTAGTAAAAGTCTAATATGGCGAAACAAAATGGCGGCCTAGTGAAATGTTCAAAAAAATATTATTAAAAAACTGCTTATGCAATTTGCCTCAAATTTTGCATAAAAATCAATTATTACTTAGAAATTAACTCGTAAAAAAACTAATTATATTAGATTGATTTCCACTTTTGTGCAAGAAAGTGTGAAATATAGATAAACTGGTAAATTTGTGGTACTAATTCAAGATTGTGGAACAACATGGGTGCCAAATAAAATGTTTGTAATCGTGAAAAGTCACCCATCCAGGATTTTATTCAATTTTACGTTTTTTTACGTCCTGGTGGCTCCTAAATGTGAGCATGACTTGGTAATACTTTGGTAAAAATTCAATATGGCGTAACAAAATGGCGGGTTTGTAAAATGTTTATTTAAAAAAAATTAATTTTTTTATGGTTCAAACGTTTAATAAAAATGCAGTAGCATTAGTAAACCTATTAATAAAATCTATATTTGTTACACGTATATTTATTTTATAATCATTGTCCTCATTGACAAAATAAAAAGATTATAATACATTTTTTAAAACCATCGGTCAGCCGATCTAATATTTTTACCGAGACGTCTATTCTTCTACAGTTATGCGTTGCAATGAAAACAACTTCCTTGTCAGTGCCAAATAGTATTTCGCCGAATATGGGCTAACTTTTGATCTCTTACAAAAAAAATCGGTAAATTTCCTTTACCTGGAACTTCCCTGGGTATGAAATTTTTCTTTTATTACGAATAGTGAAGAGTGGCCCAATTTAGTTCTGTACATAGTCATTAATGTCTCCAAATATTTTTACTGGGCGCCATTTTGTTCCATCATATTGGACTCCTTCCAATGTCTGCCTATGCAACACTTGATTCTTAGGCATAATTTATCGTATCAGTTTATCACGTTTAATTTTTCTGCAAAATTTAAAGTCAATCGAATAAGATTTGTTTACGTTAATTCTTAAAAATTTTATTTGGCCTCCATTTTGTTCCTATATTTTGAATTGGTACCACAACTTTACCAGTTTATCCCTATATCACACTTAATGCTTGTACAAATTTTGAAATTAATTTAAAAAGTAGTTTTTTTTCAGGCTGATTTTTTAAACATTTTATTAGGTCCCCATTTTGTTTTTCTATCTTATATTCACACCAAAGTCATTAGGTCATTCCTATGTAACACTTGATTTTTGTGCAACATTTAAGGAAAATTGGATAATTAGTTTTGTAATAATAATCTTCTCAACGTTTCACTAGACCGTCATCTTGTTCCGGCATAATGGATTTTTACCAAAATATCACCAGGTACATCCCCATTTGACCTTTAATTTTGGACTAAAATTTGAAGTCTATCTGATCAGTAGCTATCCGTGAACTGACAAACAGACAGACAAACCGACAGACGAACCGACGGAATTGATAAAAGATACTTTTTGGCATTTAGAGACACTAAAACGTGAAGATATGTAAAACCTGGGAGGGTGATTTTTACACTATTACAAACATTTTATTTGGGCGCCATATTATTCGGCCATCTTCTAAAAGTACCACAGGTTTACTAGTTCATATTTATACTACAGTTAGTTATGGCACAATATTTTAAATAAGTTCATTAAATAGTTTTTTTTATATCTTTCTATACATATTTTATTAAGCCGCAATTTTGGATTCGTATCAAAATTTTACCAGTCGATTCCTACATACATTTTTTGGTGCAAAATTTGAGATATATATTGGATAAGTAGTTTTTTAGTAATATTTTTTGGTTTTTTACCGAAATGTTGCTAGGTCATTTCCAGATGACCCTTAATTTCTGACCAAAATTTGAAGTCAATCGCTTAAGTAGTTTTTTAGCTATGCCTCGAAAGACGGATCGACAGGCCGACGATTTTCGGCATCAAGGGAACCTGAAACGTAAACATCTGGAAATATCTGGGTGATGTGTTTACGATTACAATACTTTCCGTTCCGTTCAGCCCATTCCCGAAGAACCAACTGGATACTCTGGGTTATTCAAAGGCATTAAAAACATATTTATAATAATTAACTGTGATAAGAAAGCAGTAGTAAGTAATACTGAAAGGCATTAAAAAATTGCTTATAGATATTTAATGATAAATTCAAGTATTTAAAGGAAATAAACATTATTAAAAAGATATATAAATAAGTATTAAAATGGTACTTAAAGGTATTTAAGGGTGAGGTGTACACTTTTTTATTTTTTAGAATTAGCCGAAACTTTAAAAATGAGGTAAACGCAGAACAGTGCCTACTTAACGATTAGGCCTTAATGTCCATGAAACCGTCACCCACGTATATCGTGCTGCTCCTTCGAGTCTAGCCTAACCCGACGTGGAACAGGTCTTGCAAGTTTTCTTCAGCGGATACGAAGAAGTTCTTTTCTCTGAAAAAGACGGGTTAGCGATGTCCCGGGGCTCGATTGTTGTCTGATGAGATGTTGGCCGGTTTATCTCTTCTTGCCGTAAATTGTACAGGGTGTCCCACGTCATGGGCGCACTCGATTTTATTAATTAATATTGAGCTAGAATAAAAATTCAGAAACTATGTTTGTGTGGATTTTCTGGCTATCCGAAAAGGAATAAAAAAACCATTTAACGTAAAATAATCCTTCACAAAAAAAGCATTTTTCTATCAGGGCAGTTTTAGGCAAAGCGAATGTACCGATATTAAAACAAAGCTTTTGTTTATCTAAATAAACTGACGGAAAATGAACATTTTTCAAAAGAAATTGGTAAATTTTCTTTACCCGGAACTTCCTTCGTTATGATTTTTCCTTTTATTAGGAATAGTGAAATGTGACCCAATTTAATTCCGCACATAGTCGTTTAATAACACATATAAACTGTCTTTTCAAACGTTTTTATCGGCCGCCAATTTGTTGGATTCGTTTTTATGCTATATTTGATTTTTGGCTGTAATTTAAAACAAATTGAATAAATATCTATCATATTATTTTTAGACGGCCATTGTCATGTTGAATTTTACCCTATTACTTTTAATTTTTCTGCAGAATTTGTATGAATTTCTAAACATTTTATTTGAGCACCATTTTGTTCCGCCATCTTGAATTCATACCGCAATTTTACCAGTTTATCTCTATATTACTCTTAATACTTGCACAAAATTTGAAATAAATCTAACAAATAAGTAGTTTTTCAGGCTGACTTTTTAAACACTTTAACGGACGGCGGCCTAACCGTCCTGTTTTGCTACATTGGATGCTTACCAAAATGTTACCAGTTAATTCTTACGCAACATTTGATTTCTGCGCAAAATTTGAGGTAAATTGGATATTTAATTTTTAGTAATATTTTTTTTATCAATTCACTATGCCAACATTTTGTTCCGACACAATGAATTTTTACCAAAATATTTCCGGGTAGTCATCATATGACCCTTCATTTTTTATCAAAATTTGAAGTCAATCGGGTAAATAGCTTTTAGCTGCCCTTCGATCTATCAGACAGACAGACAGACAGACCGACGGAATTGAGATTATTTATTTATACATAATAGGGGCAACAACAGATTACACAATCCAAAAAGTAACCCACTACGTATTACAATATTTTAGAGGTTAACAAAATGACAGAGAAAAAAGCGAAAGTTAAAGTTAAATAAAAACAGTCTTAATATATACCAATAATAAAAAATATAATTAACCACAGTACATTCAGAAAATGATACAAATCAATGATATTTTAAAGCACTCTAAGTTAATAAAATGTTTACTAAAATAATTTACCATTCTACACAGTGGTGAATTCTGACCTGAATTGGTCCTACGGAAAGGAATATGAAAGAGTTTTTGATGCCTAAAATTTCTGCTGAAAACATTAAACTGAATACACGAGTAAACCTGCTACACCTTTAATTATCCTAAATAGCATTAGCAGATCAGCGATAACACGTCTGCGTTGCAACGACAAAATGTTAAATCGTCTCATAATATTATAATTTCTGTCTAGAATAAAGTGATTTAATTTAAAACCGAGATAACTTAAAAATTTATGGTGCACAGATTTTAGTCCTCTTATAAATGTCTTATCGTGGATTTCAAACTACCGATGCAAAACATAGCCTGCTGTGAATAAAGGCATAGTAGAGGTTAAGTAGGGCAATTGCATTAGTAAAATACCTTGTGTTTTCTTTATGAATCACAGCCAACGGTTGTAATTATTTAAGATTTTTTCGATATGGGACTTAAATACCAGCCTGGAGTCCAATATGACACCTAAGTTCCTGATCTCCGAAACCCTTTTTAAACTAACATTTCGAATGTGGTAGTTGCAATTAATCATGTTTCTGTTTCTGGTGTAGGAGATTATAAAGCATTTGTTTACGTTTAAAAACAGACTTCTGGTCTCGCAGTAAGTAGAAAATCGTTCCAAGTCCTCTCTCATTTTCAGGCGGTCGTGCGGTGTTTGAATAGTCCGAAAGAGTTTTAAATCACCAGCTTATAAAGAACAGATCAGGAATTCTTAAAACAGCCACTAATATTTATGTATAGGCCGAAAAAGAGAGGGTCTAAATGGCTCCCCTGAGGATCACCGGAGGGAACCCGAAACGAATCAGAAATGTAGCCATTAACTGCCACTGCCTGAGTCCGATCTTGTAGATATGACCATATCCATCTTAAAAGTTAGTTAGATACACAACTTCAGAAAGGCGATCAATTAGTATCCGGAACGAAATCAAATTTGTCTTTGTCTAGCTGGCATGAAGCCATGTTGTTCAGGTTTAATTATATATTTGACATGTTCCAAATTTTTTTTATATATAATTTTTTCATATAACTTACCTGGAAGGCACAGCTTACTAACAGGCCTATAGTTTTAAACATCATGTTTATTTTCGTTTTTAAATGTAGGACTTATGTGAGAATATTTCCACTTTGCTGGAAAAAAACCCACTCTGAAGAGACGTGTTAAATCACATGGGATATTATCAGGGCCCATACACCTTTTTGTATCAAGGGAGTTGATTGTAGACGAGACCTCAAACTCATTCAGAACAAAGCTACTGTTATACCCAGAATCTAAGATATTCGGTATAAAGCGATCCGGATATACATAATAGTACTTAACGCATTGAGAAAAAAGGCCAAAAATGTCACTACAAGTGCTGGAACTCTGAGTACCATAAAACATAGAGCTAGGTATACAATCTGTAGTTTTTCTTTTGATTTTAACAAATTTCCAAAACTTTTTTGTGTTGAAATTATTAGAAATATCATTTTCAGTGGAACGAACATAGTCGTTAAAATCGTTTTGCATACGTTGCTCGGAAAGCCGACGCAAATTTGAACAAGTAATATAGTTGTTTTGATTTTTATAAATCTTGTATATATTTTATGCATTTTTTGTTTGCGAAAAATAGTTCTGATCGTTTCAGCCCTGAAGTAAACAGGAAATCCACGTCTAATTCTAAATTTAGGAACAAATTGATTAATACAATCGCTCAACACAGTAAAAATATTCGACATCCAAATTAACATCGGCACCCATAAGGTGACCTAACCAGTCAATCTGCAAATGTTTGAAATTAATAGCCTCAAAGTCGGCTTTGTTGAAGTCGAAAATACTTGTAGAGTTCTAATTGAGTTTCCTAAATCCAACCCTCATAGACTCCCCAATACGACCTACATAATCCCTATTGCAAAAAACCAAATCTAAGAGTCTATTGTTCATATTTTTAATATAATTAAATGACATAAATTCCATAGAAAAAAGAATGTGATCATTTCGGCATAACTGTCATGAACATTGTTGGGTTCCAAGAAAGTTTCATTATCCACTAGACACCATTTAATTATTGGAAAATTAAAGTCCCTCAAAATAATCAGACAGTTCTTACCTAAAGTTGCTTCATTATATTGTGTTTTACTAAAGAATGAATAATAAGCCAACATGTCTCCTGGAGGAAGGTATACACAACAGATATAGAACCTGACATCAGTGTTGTTTGCCAGGGAGATCCATAAATCCTCAGCTTCAGATCGAAGAGCGGAGACATCACACTTTGTAGGTAGACCTTACCGCCACCATCAGTCTTTGCAGACCGGGTTGTTTCGCTGTAACTCCTAAATACATGATAATTATTATTAAACAATACTATCACTTAGAGTTTTATTGAGCCATATTTCAGTGAAACACGTTACGTCATATCTGTAAGAGAAAGTATTGTGAAAAAAAAGATAATATATTTTTGTCATCTGAAACGTGAGGATATGTAAAACCTAGGCTGGTGATTTCTCCACAATTCCGCAACTGCTATTCAGAAGAGAGCCTATATCTGAAGCGGACTGGCATCTTGCTAGAAAAATTGTGACTAGTCAATCTATAAAATGGGCAGTAGCTACAAAGCAGCAGGTCCTGATAAAATTATTCCTGATTATTAATGATACAGGCAGGTCTAGATACCTTCCCCCCCCGTTTCGAGAGGGTGTTTGAAGCCAGCATAGCATTGGACTATGTCCCCATAGCGTAGATATCGGCAAATGTGGTCTTCATCTCCAAAGCAGGTAGGAAAGACTACAGTGCCCCTAAGTTCTTCGAACCAATTAGCTTGACGTCTTTCCTAATAAAAACTTTAGAAAAGGTGGTTGACAGATACCTAATAGAGATCATATCATAGAGTATCCACTATACAGGAACCAGCTTACTTACAGCAAGGGTAAGTCAACAGAGACTGCTCTCTATGCTGTGGTACAGAAAGCGGAGTAGTGCCTTGCAGGCCAGAGGAGCAGCGGATCGTTTGGTGACCTGGGTGACATCTGCGCTTGTAAGTCGTATGGTTAGTGTTTCCCTGGAATACTACCAGTTGAGTCCACGAAGCGGCTGCCCGTCGGGGAGTTGCATCTCGTCACGCCTCTGGTGTTTGGTAATGGATGGGCTTCTAAAGAAACCGCAAAACCGCAAGGGCTTTTATGCGCAGTTTCTAACAATTGCCTATGAACGAATGCAAGTGGCTTGCAGGATAATTGCACAATGGTGCTCCGAGTCAGGCTGTACATCAATCCAGATAAGACAAAGCTCATACTCGTCACCAAAAGATTTTGATTGCCAACCCCGTATCAGAGACCTCTGCACCTGAAGCAGGAGGTCAAAACCTCGGGGTGGCTATGGATAGTAAACTGACGTGGAAAGCACACGTTAAACAGGTAACCAATAAATCCATGGCAATAATGTGGCAACTACGTCGCGTGGTGCGTCAGAAGTGAAGTTAATCCCCGCAGGTCCTCGACTGGCTCTATCTGCAGTCATCCAACCGAGGATCACTTACGGATCCGTGGTCTGGTGAGGGTCTTCTTCAAAGATTGACCTGCTTAGTGATTGCCGGAGCAACAAGAAATACGCCAGGCGCCGAACTCAACGTTCTTTTGGGTTTCCCAGAGCTTCCGATATGGATAAAGAGGGAAGCCATAGCTCATGCAAAAGAATGGACGACTCCGGAAGTTGGTTATAAATCCAACAGGAATGAGTCACATGAAAATCGCTGCCGTTATAATGCGCCAGGAGATCTCCCACCTGTCCACGAGGGTTATTCTTCCAGACATTTTTTTCAGGCTCACTAAGCCTTTTGAAATTTGAAAGAAGAGATCAATGCAATGAGAATAGGACACTTCATCGAGCTGACGTTCAATCGTGGTATACAGACGGCTCGTGGATTGCCAGTTCTGCGTCAGCCAGCGCCGAAATATATTGGTCGGAGAGGTCTTTCTGCTGGGAAAACATACAACTGTTTTTCAGGCTGAGGTCTATGCTATATTGCAGTATGCAACAAAGGATGAAGTCTGGCTAGGAGCGGAGAATAACATCGGCATTCACTCAGTCATGCGGCTCTTAAAGCTATCGGTAAGCCCAGCGATAGTCTAGGAATGCAGATATTCACTAAGTGAGCTAGCAACGACTAAGGTGGTGAAATAAAAATGGGTCCCTGGGCATAGTGGTGTCAAAGGCGATGAGAAAGCGGGTGAGTTCACCAGAAGCGGATTAAGGTTCCAATATTCGGGCCCAAAACCCTGCCTGGTTGTAAGTAAGCAATACTGCTCGCAGGCTTTGCATAGATGGGCCTGGGAAAAGACAAAGGAGAATTGGTCACGGACGAACTACTGTAGACAGGTAAAAGAAATTCTATTCAAACCATGCGGATCTAAAGCAACCCGGTTGATGTCAAGAAATCGACAGGTGATTGGGGATCTAATTGGCATTTTGACAGAACTCTGTAAACTAAACAGGCACATGCATGAGCTGGGGTTAGCGGACAAGCCTTGCGTCCTAGATGTGGGGCAGTGGAGGAGAATGCCTATCATCTTGTTCGCACGTGTGAAAGGTGGACAAGAGTACGCTGGAACACGGCATTGAGTCTCTCTCCAAGGAAGAATTACAACTTTGTAGAAGAGTGGAGTGACGTGGGAGGAAGCAGGGTTCCCGAAAAGGACCTTTTAGGCCTAGTTGCTGGGCTTGTCCCCTCCACATCTTACTACTACTGTTGTCGTAAACAATAACAGAAAATAGATTGTCTCCATTTTTTTTGCTTAGCTGCCGTCTTACTTCCAGTGTTTTTGTTGTAACATTTAATTTTTCGTCAGATCGGTGCATATCTTATTTAGACTGTAGAGCTCGAAAATCTTAAACCAGTAGTTTACTTACAGTATGATCTTTTAAAACCTTCGCTACTTAGAAGACTATTCAAATTTTATTTAAGCTTCTTCTAAGTGTATCTTTGTATTAAAAACTGTGTAAAATACTATATTTAACTGGATGTTATCCATGTCACTTTTTGAGCAAAATGTTTGTTACACTTATATCCTATGATGGTAAACTCTTCACCTTCTTCCTGTATATCGGCGTTCAATATAACGTTACATAACGCAGTCCTCAGATATGGCGTTAATAAAAAAACGATAGAATTATTGAGGAAGAAATAATGTTTTATTCGTTTTCTCCATTCGTACGTATGGGTACCATTCATTCTCGTGGTCGTATCCGCCTTGCAGCGTAAAAACAGGTTGATTCCACTTCTTGCATCGTTTTTTGCCTGACTCTACAAAGTATATCTTAAAGCATCATTTGTTACTGTACTTTTTTCAGTTTATAATTAGGACTTATATAATTCAAATGGGTTATTTTTTAAGAAAAAATAGATAAAGATATTTTTTTTTAAATAAAATTAACATTTCTTATACCGATACTTTGAAAATATTTCCTGCAGGTTCTTTCAATTAATTCTATGAAAAATTATTTATTTGTTGTATCTGTGTTTCCCATCTTGGAAAGTTTAGGTGGCAAATAAATAGAGAAATAATTGATTTTCTTTGTCTATTTTTTAACGATGAAATATAGAGTAACTAAATTAATTTTTAATATAAAATGCTTTAAAGTAAATATGGATGTAGAGCTTCGATTTACGTTTAGTTCTTAAACTCGCATATTCACTTGAGCACAGGTCAGGGTTAGTAGCGAAAAATTAATAGTACAGAGATATTTTTTTTTCGATTTCATGTGTTTCGTTCATATTTCGGTTCAAGTGAATACGCGGCTTACAAGTCCTTAATCGATTCAGGCTTAGTAAAAGCGCCACAATAAGGTTTTCGGTTACTTTCTAGTAAATAATCAGAGATTTTTGAAAACGTTTGATAACTGCGAATTTAGATAATGTTATTTTACAAAAATACATCCCAAAAATAATTCGGGAAAATATATACAGTATATATATATATATATATATATATATATATATATATATATATATTTTTTTTTTTTTTTTTTTGAAAAATAAATAAGGTTTGCGTTATCAAATAATAAATTTCTTATACAGGGGGCATACAAATACAAAAATGTCTTTTGGGTAGAAAAACATACCTTGTTCATAATTTTCTCTCAAAAGTAGAAATATTAAATATGTTTTGAATGAAACCCCAAGCAGAAATACAAGATTTCGTTACAAGATTTAAAAGTAAGAGTATCACTTTTATCACATTAGTTTTTAAAGTCCCAAATATTCTCAAGTACACCTTTAATTACTAGTTTCTAAAATAAGTAAGACACTTAAAGACGTACTTGTCCATGTCTTCATTTCATTAATGTAAAATAGTTTTTATCAAAAATAATTAAATAATCGTACTCAAAATTTCAAATTCAATACATTTTTCTGCTTCCTTAGATATCTGAAAGAATTTTTGATTTCTTCCTGGGTTATTTAATGAATAGCCTGGGTGCCTTTTAGCACTTTATCATTACTTGGTATTGGATCAGCATAAATAATTTGATTTAAACGGTTTAATAGAAACCTGTCAACCACAGTTAAGTCACGGCTCCTTGGGGGGCCACAAAATTGGGCCGTTTCTTCCAGTCTATCTTGTACTAAATTTTGCGGTTAAGCCATTCACTGGCGGCGCAATGTGGTTTTTACTGGCGAAATTTTAATGGCAAATTTTCAAGTTCAAAGTTAAAAAATGTATCCAGCATTTTTAGGTACGTTATTCTATTCCAGGTGTTATTGTAGAAATATGGCACGTTAACTTTTATATAATATTGTCTTCGCGTCATTATTCTGAATTCGAGGATATATATTTGAATATTAAACAATGATTAGACAAAAGGACAGTAAGTGTTCGCAAAACACAATAAACTTAAAAGTTAAAAGATAAATATTCGTCAAACAAGTAAAACGCGTTTCTTATTAAAACTTCCCTAATACTATTTTTAAAACTTTTATAGGTTAAATCTTAAATTCTATGGTGTAATCCATAATCCATTATAAAATTTTATAATCCACTTTGACACCTCTTTAGCCTCCAAAATGGAGCAACCAAGTCATGTTTGTGTCGGGTGTTATGCTGGTGTACATCTGCGTTTCGTTTCGATTGAACTCTCGGTTTACTTTACCTACATCAGATTTTTATAAAATGTACTGAGAGGAAAATTTAAGTATACCAAGAGATGTATAAGTCCCTCTTCAGTCATCCCGATATCCAAGACCAGCCAGAGTTCTCATAGCTTTACGTTGCAGTGCAAAAATCCGACCCGCCTCGGCAGAATGGCCCCACACAAGCACGGCATATGTAAGTGCGAGTGAAAGACAGCATAATATGCTGACCTTAAAACGGAAGAGGATACATTATTTGCAATATTACGCAAAATGAATAAGCTACGCCGCAACTTTTTGCTCAGCTCGTAAACATGTGGGCCCCATTGCAGGTTTGGATCTAACTGCACCCCTAAAAACTTCACACAATTCACGTATTCATTGACATCCCCAACCTCACGCAGAGAGAAGACATTTCGGTTACTTTGATTAAGCAGCAATCTGTTCATGGAGAACCACTCCTCAGCTCTTTTTTGGGCGCTAGCAGAACCCTCGAGTGCACCCTGTAGACTATCAGCTGCTAAGATAATTGTATCATCAGCGAAAAGTGTGTACTTCTCTGATGTTTCCATTGCTGGTAGATTATTTATATAAATAAGGAATAATATAGGTCCCAGAACAGAACCTTGAGATATACCAATGTTATGTGCACTTTTTTCAGATGACCCACCACACACTAACTGTTTTTCTTCTGTCAATAAGATATAATTTCATAGATGAACGCTTGTATGACAGAAATTACATTTGTAGAGCTTTTGTATTAGGATTTCATGATTGACACAATCAAATGCTTTGCTCAAATCACACAGGAGAACCGCCTCCAACTGTAAATTGTGAAAGAACTCAATTATGCTGGATACCAGATCTAAAATACCCATTACCATATTTCTGTCCCTCCTGAATCCAAATTGACTTTGTGAAAATTAACTGTCTCGAAATAATGAATAACTTGTAGGGCCATGGTTTTCTTTACTATTTTGGAAATGATTGGTAACAATGATATGAGTCTATAGTTTTTTGATTGTTCTTAATCCTCTTTTTTAAAAATAGGAATTACTATAGCACATTTAAGGCTAGAAGGAAAAATACATTCTTTAAAAGATAGGTTTATAAGGTTAGTAAGTGGAATTATTAATATATTTTTTATTGTTTCTTTGTTTCTTACATATTAAAATCTTTTAAACAAATACCACAATACTCAATACACTTTTCAATATTATAGTCAACATGAACATCTAAAATTTTAAAATCTAAACAGTTTTTAATGAACATGACCATCCCTCCAGCATATTGAATTACAAAAATCCTTTGCTTGAGATGCATTTTGAAGAACTAAAACTGTTTGCATCATTAAATATTATTTTTCTTTTTAAGAGCCAAAACAGTTCTTTGGAAATAAAGACATTTATCGGACTAGTTGGTCGTTAATTTGTAACAATTATTTTAGATGACCATCCCTGTAACACTGCATTACAAAAATTCTTTGCTCAGGAGATGCATTTTGACTATTTTACATTAAATGATTATTATTTCATGAAATAAAGACATTGACTAGTCCGTCGTTAAGTGTAACAATTATTTTAGAAACCAGTAGGTACAGTGATTAAAGGCGTGCTTCAGAATATTTTGATATTTAAAATGTAATGTAACAAAACTGATACTCTTAATTTTAAATCTTGTTTAATATTTGTACTTTTGAGAGAAAATTATAAACGAGGTATGAATTTTAAGCAAAACAACATTTTTGTATTTTCTATACCCCCTGTATAAAGTATTAAATTTTTGATAACGCGAACGTTATTCATTTTTGGAGCAAAAACTTTTATCAAAAGTGACCCTTTTCGTATTTTGCAAAAGGTGACATTTTTACTTTTACACAAAATAACATTTTTGTATTTTGTATGCCCCCTGTATAAAAAATTAAATTTTTCATAACGCGAACCTTTTTTTTTCAAGCAAACAAATTTTATCAAGAGTTACTTTTTTCAATTCTTAATCCCATTAGACCTCTTATAAAGTCCATCCGCGGACATACTGTAGTTTAAAATGAGTGGTCCCTCTAAAAAGCTTTTCTCGAAAGCTGTAAATATTTCAAAACTCTATCTTTTGATATGTTCGGTGAAAAAAAGGTTGATCATTTTCAGAAAAAATCGCGAGAATCCCTTAAAAAATGAAGTTTTCTGTCAATGCCAATAACATGCAACATATAAATCTGTAACTTCTTCATTTGTTGACGAGTTTTGGCTATTCGTTTATCCCGGTAGGCATTGTTTTAACAATAATTTGCTGAAAACGAGAGTCGATTTTATTCATCATGACTGACCCTACAGATATATTGCAGTGTGGAAACTTGCAAAATAAACCGTCAAAAATGGCGCCAATAACGTATTATTTGCTTATAATTTTAACGGTTAATAATTTTTTTAAACAAAAACATTTATAACAGTTCCAACTTGATAATCAAATAAATGAACAAAAAAGTTATTGCGATACATACACTGGGAACTAGATTTTTGTTAATTCACTGTGGTTTTAATTATTAACATTAAAAGCTGAATATACCAATTTCATTTTATAAAAATAAATAGTTTCATTTTATTTACAAAAGTTTCCGTGGAATAAAGTTAATAATATCGATTAAAGAGTGACTAGAGATCTGTGCATACATTTCAGCCCGATATGCGCTAAGGTTGAACTCTAAGAAACTTTTGAAAAGGAGCGTGTACGAACATTTTTGCCTGTCTTTGAGCTTTCTTAGCGGTGCCGGCGTATCGGTACCACATGAAACAGAAACGATTGACTAGATAAAAAAATCTATCTTTTTGCTACTGGACATAGATTTATATTTTTTTTTCGAGGTGTTTGCATACTTTGACAGGCCAGACTTTCAACCGGACACGGGTCCAGAAAGTTGTTGACGCGGTAAAAATACATATTTTTTGAAAAGTAGAATAAATTTCATGTCTTGTATACCAAATAAGCTTGATATTAAATAATAAATGAGTCATGTCAAATATGACATTAGCCTCTTATATTTTACGTTATACGAGGGTTTATAAAGTATTTCAGTACACGGTTTGTATTGTATTCGTGAAAAAATCAACTTCCGAGATTTTTTGAGATTTTTACGAATATCAAATGCCGGTCTGTGCCTTTGTCTCTTCTCGGCATAGCTAAAAAAACTACTAATCCGATTGATTTCAAATTTTGGTCAAATGTCAATTACCTATGCATTTTGCGACATACATATCTGACGCTTCGTACAAATATAGCCTACGTGATGCTAAAAATGTATGTGAAACATTGTCTTTGTGACTTCATTTGTTAACGAGTTTTGGCTATTTGTTTATTCCTAGAGGCATTATTTAAACAATAATTCTGCCGCAAGCAATTTTCTTCAGGTTGGAAATTTGTAAAATAAAATACCAAAATTGCCTCAAAAAATATATTAGTTTGTTTCTAACTTCAACGGTTAATAACTTTTAAATATAAACATCAATAACGTTTTTATATATCTAGTAATATGTTGAAAATCGGTAAATTTCCTTTACCCAGAACTTCCTTTTCCTAGGATTAGTGGAGTGTGACTCAATTTAGTTTGGTACATAGTCATTAAGTAACATACACAGTGTGTCTACTTAAGTTCTCTACATATAGGAAACTTTTTTATTAGTAGCTTTACGGAAAAAAGTTACTCTTTATAAAAAGTTCTGCTTTCTGCCAAAATAATATTAAAATATTCAAACTTGAGCTTGCATATACAGGGTGGTCAAAAATTCCAAAAAATCGAAATTCACTCAAAAGAAAAGAACCTTTAATTTTTATTTTATAGCAAAATGTAATACAAAATCTTACTTAGAATAAAAAAAAACGTATCTAGCACTATAGATTCGTTGCTTCCTGTCTGAAATCACTTCTTAAAAAATGTAAAACTTTGGCTTCTTACTGGCAAATCCAGTTTCTTACTTTTGTTCTTACCTACATACCAGCAAAATGTCCTTATTTATCGATTGTTGATAATGGCATTGTCACTGCCATTGTCAACCACAATATTGTATTACTTTATTGAAATATCAGTTTGAATATTATAGTAAAAAGAAATGCCGCTGAAATTAAGCAAAGAAGATAAAATTCAAATAATTTTAATTGTCGGAGAAAATTATAAAACATTTCGAGAAGCTGCAGACGTTTTCAACAACAGACACCCTGATAAAATTATACATTTCACAACAGTGGGGAATATTCTAACTAAATTCAAGACTTTTGGAAATGTAGAAAATAACTTCACTAATTTTAATTCTAATAAACATTACATGTAAATAACTTAATTAACAATAAAAACTAACTGTTCCGTCACTGCACATTTGCCTCAACATATCCACCATCTCTTTCCATACAGGTAACCGTTCTTACAGAAAATTCTCTTAAAACGTTTCTAATCATGGCAGGCGTTATGGCCTAATTACCCTCTCCAAATGATCAACATTTTGAAATGGCTTCTTTAGATACACTTTCTCTTTTAGGCAGCCCCAAAAGAAATAATTAAGAGGGTTCAAGTCCGGAGATCTAGGTGGCCAGAAAATATCAGAATACCTGTCGACTACTCGTCCATTAAAGATAGTATTATAATTTACCATATTTGGAACCTTTCACTTATGGGTAGTTCATGAATGAAATCGTACAAGTAAGTATTTAGAAAATCCAAGTAGCGTTGACTATTTAAATTATGTCGAAAAAAAAACTGGTCCAAAAAAACTATCTTTATAAATTCCGCACCACACTTTTGTTTTGAATGAATACTGATCACGAGTTTGTATAACAAAATTAGGATTAACGTTACTCCACCAACGACAATTTTGCGAACTTACAGTCCCATTGGAAGTAAATGTTAAAGGATCCTTCTAGCTCCCCTTGTATCAGACAGCAAAACTCGAACCGTCGCTCAAAGTCTCCTGGTCTCAAGGTATGTATAAATTTTGGTTTGTAAGGTCGAAAACTGTTTTCTTTCAATATTTTATTATCTATGTTATTTGGCAACGTTGCTGACCTTTTGCGTAGGGACTTTTTAGGGTCTTCTATGACAGAGAGCATTATTTGATTTGTAGTTTCGTCATCCGCAACCCTTGACCTCCGTTTCTTGTTAAAGTTATTTCTACATTTACAAAAATGAATTTATTGAATATTTAGTTAGAATATTCCCCACTATTGTGAAATGTATAATTTTATCGGGGTGTCTGTTGTTAAAAATGTCTGGAGCTTCTCGAAATGTTTTAAAATTTTCTCCGACAATTAAAATTATTTAAATTTTATCTTCTTTGCTTAATTTCAATATTGTGGTTGACAATGGCAGTGACAATGCCATTATCAGCAATCGATAAATAAGAAAATTTTGCTGGTACGTAGGTAGGAACAAAAGTAAGAAATTGGACTTGCCAGTAAGAAGCCAAAGTTATACATTTCTTAAGAAATGATTTTCAGATAGGAAGCAACGAATCTAGTGCTAGGTATGTTTTTTTATTCTAAGTAAGATTTTGTATTATATTTTGCTATAAAATAAAAATTAATAGTACTTTTCTCTTGAGTCAATTTCGATTTTTTGGAATTTTTGACCACCCTGTATATGCAATCTCAAGTTTGAATATTTTAATATTATTTTGGCAGAAAGCAGAACTTTTTATAAAAAGTTACTTTTTTCCGTAAAACTACTAATAAAAAAGTTTCTCATATGTAGAGAACTTAAGTAGACACACTGTATATGCTGTTTTTTTCAAACTTTTATACTGGACATCGTTTTGTTCCACTATATTGGATTCGTACTAGTATTTTACCAGTTTCTACTTATTTAGTAGTAGATTTTACCTTAACACACGCCGCCGCCATTTTGTTCCGTCATGTTGAATTCGTACCGATTTATACCTATACCTATTACATTTATTTTTCTGCAAAATTAAAAGTCATTTGAAAAAGAAGATTTTTTACGTTGTTTTTTTTAAACTTTCATTTTACCGGTATTCTGTTCCGTTATGTTGAATTCGTACCACAACTCCAAGGGTTTATCTCTATATTTTAGTTAATGTCTGCACAAAATTTGAAATTAAAATATTAAGTAGTTTTTTCAAGTGAAATGTTAACAAAATTATTACAAAAAACTACTTATCTAATAATAAATACTTCAAACTTTGTGCATTAATTAGTTATCGTATAGTGATGAAAAGGTAAAATTGTGGTACAAATTCAAGACGGCGGAACAAAACGGAGGTCAAATAAAATGATTTTAATTGTGGAAAAAACACCTGGTTTTACATATTTTCAAGTTTTAGCGTGCCTAGATGCCAAAAAGTATTTGCCTAAAAACTACTTACCCGATTGGCTTCAAATTGGGCAAACATTAAAGGTCACATGGAGACGACCTGGTAATATTTTGTTAAATCTAGTATGGCGGAACAAGATGGCAGCCTATTGAAACCTTAAAAAAAAGTGACTAAAAAACTAATTATCCAACTCAAATTTTGCACAAAAATCAAGTGTTATATAGGAATGAACTTTTGGTTTGAATCAAAGGCAGCAAAAAAAATGGCTGCCTAATAAAATATTTAAAAGTCAGCCTGAAAAAACTACTTAAGATTGTTTTAAATTTTGTGCACGCATTAAGTGTGATATAGAGATTAACTCGTAGATTTGTGGTACGAATTGAAGACGGCGGGACAGAATGACATAAGAAGTCAAAATGATTAAAAAAATCAATATAAAAATTCTTCTAATTCAACATGACAATTCTGCAGAAAAAATAAATGGACTTTAGACAATTGTTTATATATTTTCTCCAATTATTTTTTGAATCTATTTTGATAAAATAACATTATTTAGATGCACTTAACCAGTACGCCCATCCATTTTCCTTACAGGAATTTCGGTTTCAGGATATTTTCGTATATAAAAAAAATTAAACGTTATTAGAAAGTTTCTAGTTGGGCACAATTGGTTGGTAATCACACATCAACTCACAATGATGGGATACGTTCACACGCTATCCAAGATGTGTCCACAACGACAGAATGTTCGTTATGGACGTTATTCTTTAATAGAGAATCACAAAAACTTAGGTATAGCTACAACTTTTTTCCAACCTTTCTGAAGTCTTACATAATATCAGTTTCAATTTTAATAAATAATAACAATAATCGTTTAAAACCGCTTTAACCGTTTAAAGCTATTATGATTTCTGGGTCTAATCTGGTTCTGTCAGTCATGAACAATCGTGTTTGGCAATTTTTTCATTCAAATTAATTAATGTGTATTTAATTGCTTAAATTATTAAACCCAAAATTAGTACTAATCAATTATTTCACTGTATCTATCCACATGTCAGAATCCATTAAACATATCTTTATTTTCAGGAGTCAAACATTAGAGAGTTGTTGCATTAGCAATATTTTCTGAAAAACAGAAATAGGTGTAACATATTGTTATTTTCTGCAAAAATGTATGCACAGCAATAGATATAGAGTGACTGGCAGAATATGAAGTTAATGAAAATGCACAAAAATGCTCTTGACTTTTTCCTATTTCAAGTGAGAGGTATAATAATAGGGTGCGCCAAATATATTAAAATGTGACTTGACGCGATAAAAAATTGTTTAAAAGAAAATTGAAACAGACAAATTAAAGAATCTACAAATATAGGTAAAAATGCTTTATAATGTACAATTTTTTGAGGTATATTATTTGTGTAAATTAATATTGTAGATTAACAAAATTATTAATTAATTTTTTCATTCTGCAACTGCTTTGAAAATAAAATAAGAAAAGTTAACAGATATATACGAAAGCGTAGAAGGGCCACAATTTTTTATTTTTATTTTTGTAACAAATTCCGACTTCTATCTCGGAATTCCGACTTCTAACTCGGAATTCCGACTTCTATCTCGGAATTCCGACTTCTATCTCGGAATTCCGACTTCTAACTCGGAATTCCGACTTCTATCTCGGAATTCCGACTTCTATCTCGGAATTCCGACTTCTATCTCGGAATTCCGACTTCTATCTCGGAATTCCGACTTCTATCTCGGAATTCCGACTTCTATCTCGGAATTCTGACTTGTAACTCGGAATTCCGACTTCTATCTCGGAATCCCGACTTCTAACTCGGAATTTTGACTTATAGTAGTGTTGTCACATAAATGTTCCAATTTTTGCTTTGGATGCGTTGTCCAGTGACTGCACATTTAATAATTGTCCTTGTGATAAAGACATTTATGACTTGTGTAAAATATTAATTGTTGAAAATGTCTAGAAATAGTATCTAGTATGATGAAATCTAACCCCTGAAGGGTAGAAGACAAAGAAATTTTAATAAATGAGGAAAAAAATAAATAAATTATTAAATTCTATTCCTTGTAGCGACACCATGGACGGCAATGCAAGCCAAACTATTTATAGGATGCTTTTACTAACATATCTATAATTAATATAAAGTTTAAATAAGAAGTGCAGCGAATCTCTAAAGAGTAGGTAACTTAAATAGATTTTAATAAATAAGAAAAAAAGTATATTTTACCCTAAATAGACTCCCTCGGATCGTAGTACAAGCCAAAATATTTATAGGGGGCTGTTACCCCGATGTCTGGAAATAATATATATTATGAATTAATATAGCAGCAGGTTTCAGAAAGGGTAGAAAATTCAAATTAAATTTAATAAAGTAGGAAAAATTCAATTAATTAAATTACCAATGTGTCTAGAAATAACAACTCTATGAATAAAAGTGACAGGATTAGAAAACTGAAACAAAGTTTATTGAATGAAAAAAGTCATATTTTCATATTATGTCCCAGACCCCGAACAAAACTAGGTAGTCAAAATATTAATTGGAAGTTGTTGTCAATAGGTCTAATAATAATATATAGTATGCATAAAAGTGGCAGTGAGGTCCTTAAGGGTAGAAGACCCCGGCCTGCCGAGTCATTCCAATATATTAATGATGTATCTGTTACAAACTTTTACGACAAGTAGAAGAAGATCCAAAACGGGTAATGCAACTTAATACATAAAAAACCTAAATGAGTGGGAACATTAGTCAAAGAGTCTATAATTAGTAATACAGTCTACTGTATTAGATATTTTGTCAGCAAACCACGTATATCAAGGCACCCATTTTAATATTTTGGAGAAATTAAAAGAAGTACCTATTCCTTTTGTTGGGTGTGATCAACACGAAAAAAATGTACAACTACGATCATTGAGTTGTACCTTGTTAGTAGAATGCTCTTTATTTGTAAAGAGGTTTACCGAATAGATAAAGCTAAAAGAAAGAAAATAAGGTGCTTGAAGAAACAATCAAAATTATGATTAACTTTTCACTGTGTTCTTGTATCTGTTTTGATAGATTGATGTCTTTCCACAAAGTTAGAAATAAGAACTACAACGGAAACTTGATTTATGAGGATATGATTTGCTAACAATTTTTTTTGCTGAAATCATGTTACAGATTTTTGTTTTGAAACTTCATAAAATATCAATGTCTTCATTTGTGGAGGAATTCTAATAATTATAGTTTAAAAAACTGAAAAACACGCTGTAATAGTAAACTGAACTAAAATAAAACCATTTGGACGAGAATAAAGTGATTAACAAGAAAATTAATGTCATTGTGAAAACAGCGTGGGTCTGATATCAGTTATAAATATTTTATCGGTATAATTTCTGAAAGTAAAGTCAGTATGAAAATATGGTATAAAGGCACCCTACACTTTTTTACAAAAGTAATTTTTTTCTTTTTAGTTCAATTTACTATTAAAGCGTGTTTTTTAGTTTTGTAAAC
This sequence comes from Kuschelorhynchus macadamiae, assembly GCA_030620095.1. NCBI lineage: Eukaryota > Metazoa > Arthropoda > Insecta > Coleoptera > Curculionidae > Kuschelorhynchus > Kuschelorhynchus macadamiae. The sequence goes on from JAUTXW010000365.1 coordinate 1,298,859, forward strand.
TATATTTTTTTATCTTTTTAGTTCCGTTTACTATTAGAGCGTGTTTTTTAGTTTTGTCAAACTATAATTTATTTTTCTTCGCTACCTTCCCGTGCCGAGAATGGGTAATTTGCGCGTCTGCTGCCGTCCTTTTATATGGTAGCCATTTCCAGGGTCCCTTTCCGAGATGAAATTTTTTTATCCTGATGATCCTGTTCAGGATAATGGGACCAACTTATCAAATAATTGCATGGGCATCGATTGTAATCTGGCGTTATAAAGTGGGTGAAAATCAAATGAACCTAACAAAAGCGTTTTAAAACGAGTACATTTACTCGAATAATATTTTAATTAACAGGTATCAGGGAAATTTGGTTTTTCTGACTTTGTTTTAGTTATTATATTTTGTATCATCCATAGAATGTAACTGATTAGTTATGTTCCTGTCCTTACTTGAAAAAGTCAACCTAAAATCTTTTATACCTTGATGAAATTTAATCTGAATGAATAATAACGGAATTGAAAAATAAAGATTAATGAATAATCGTTTAACGAAATATAAGTTACTTTAATAGAGGATGCATAAACCTTTCATAGGTGCTAGTTATTTACTCAAAAAAAAAATATTTTTTTTAACAAATATATTTCTTTTCATCTAAAAGAAAAACAATAATAATTATATTTAAATTTTATGTATAATAATAAATAGTTGGCAAATTGGGAAAAGAAAAGAACAATACTTATGAGTAAATGACGATAATCCTTGATGAAGAGCGAGGATACATATGCCCCCACACTACAATGCGTATATTAAAATCTGAAAAAAAAATATTTATATATCTGAAAATGCGTGCATCCCCTCCGTGCTATTGCATCTTTTTAACATAATATGGATCAGATGTTCTTACTAAATGCTGTTTTATTATTTCTACTATCTATGAAAAAGATAAAGCAAAGTACAAATTTTTATTTTTCATGTCAACCATATTCAAGCCATCGGAACCGACCCAGTCATTATTTTTTAATTTGGACTTTATGCACAGTTAATAAATTTCTTTAGTTTTACTTAGCTTCATCCTGATCCCTATAATTAAAACATTAATTTCATTCAGAATGATCGCTTCATTTGACGTTAAAATAGTATATAAAAAAGTGATTGCGCTAATAAGCAGTCGTGTATTAATTACAACGCAGATAGAAATTCCGAGTTAGAAGTCGGAATTCCGAGATAGAAGTCGGAATTCGGAAGTCGGAATTCCGAGATAGAAGTCGGAATTCCAAGTTACAAGTCAGAATTCCGAGATAGAAGTCGGAATTCCGAGATAGAAGTCGACATTCCGAGATAGAAGTCGGAATTCCGAGTTACAAGACGGAATTCCGAGTTACGGAATTCCGAGATAGAAGTCGGAATTCCTAGTTAGAAGTCGGAATTCCGAGATAGAAGTCGGAATTCCGAGTTACAAGTCAGAATTTCGAGATAGAAGTCGGAATTCCGAGATAGAAGTCGGAATTCCCAGTTAGAAGTCGGAATTCTGAGATAGAAGTCGGAATTCCGAGTTAGAAGTCGGAATTCCGAGATAGAAGTCGGAATTCCGAGTTAGAAGTTAGAAGTCGGAATTCCGAGATAGAAGTCGGAATTTGTTACAAAAATAAAAATAAAAAAATTGTGGCCCTTCTACGCTTTCGTAGATATACCCATATTTTTTGTAAACATCTTGCTCAAAAATCTAGAATATGCTGAATAATTACTTAACATTCTGTCTGTAAATAACTTTGCTGTACTCCAGTTTTTGTAACTTATTTCATCCAATTTGGAACTCTAGAAGACTATCTTAACTAAAAACAAGTTGGAATGGATTACCAAAAAATAATTTCTTTGATTAGGATGAAAACACAAATAAAATATTAAAGAAAGAGATGCACTTAAAATATCAAAAAGCCAAAAAAACAAATATTTTAGGAAGTAAAGGCAGTGATTATATGTCATCATCGAATAAAGAGGCGTTTTTAAGAAAATATATGTACTGCAAGCATTTCATTTATTTTGCAGGTTGGTTATAAATCTTCCTTTTCCTTAGGAATAATGGAGTGTGACCCAATTTAGTTTAGCACATAGCCATTTTCTTTTAAAAATATCTGGTTTTATTAACTTTTATCTGAACAAATAAGCTAAGAGCTGGGAGCCCTAAGCCTCAGCCTACTCAGTCTAATTGGAGATCTGCGTCTACACAAAATATAGAGTCGATGAGTAACTACCTATTTAATACCGTTATGAAATTATAATTTATTTTAACACTTGAGGTTTATTTTTTTTTAATTTCATGTTTCTCTAATAAACCAACTAATGTTTAATTGAACAAATTGATGAATAGGCGTTCTCTTTTTATTTCTCTCGAAAAAGTGAAAGTACTGTAAGCAATTTTTACCGATCTTTACGTTTTAGATGCATCTAGATGCCCAAAAAAACATGTTTTCTCAATTGCGTCGGCCTGTCTGTCGATCTGACTCACTGCATGTTTGTCTATTCGCGAGATAGCTAAAAAACTACGTACCCGATTGACTTCAAAGAATAGAGAAGTATTACTTCGATAAATAGTCATTTAATAATACATATTTCTACGTATGCCACACTTGAAATTTGGCCATACTTTAAAATAAATTGAATAAGTAGTTTTTAGAGTGACACATCGCTATTTTGTTCCGTCATGTTGAAATTGTACCAGTTTATTTCTATATCACATTTAATTTTTGTGCGAAACTTAAAGTCGATCGAATAAGAAGATTTTTTTACGTTGATATCTTAAACATTTTATTTGGCCGCCATAGTGAAACGTTAAAAATCCAAGAAAATTCAAAAAATGTTGTTGATGCATTAAGAGCTATGTAATTATATCTATAAGCTGATGGTTTCTTTTACTTAAAGTCGAACCTTAATTCTGGTTTCATCTCGACTCGAGTATCGAGATTTTGTCTCGGCAGGCGGCATCACTATTTGTAGGCAAGTCAAGGACTCGACTTTTATCATATGAAACCACCCCTTCCCCTGAGCTGCCTCCAAAAACCACCATGGACCAGAACTTTTTTGAAATTTGTGTGACCTTTGGGGTGGTTCACCTCGGTACACTACGGCTACGCCGCGGCCGGCGCCGTCTGAGAAAAAAGGTGTTCGCGGAACGATCGTAGAGGATGGTAAAAATATATTCCCCTTTAGCACAGTAGAGTACGACGAGGGCACTTTGTTCGGAACCCCATTGATGCAAAATTAAGATCGGCACTGCTATTTTCTAAGAGGTAAGGCTTTTTTTTTCAAATTTCCTGTTCAAAACTCTCGGATAAGTTAAAAAAATTAAAAAAGGGATAACTTTGGAGGCATTTTGCAAGCACTTTCTACAAAGTGAGGAGGGGGTTCGAGAGGCAATTTAAAGGAGATTTAAAATAAAAATAAGACGTTTATTCCACAAATGCCAGGAGAATTGATGAAATTTTAAAGAAATTGAAACAAATCTTTTATTTTCCTTACTTTTTCACACTGAGCAAAAAAAATTTATGGGGCCCAAGAGAACCCCCCAGGGTTAAAAAACACATCAGAATTAAGGTTCGACCTGAACAGGACAGACCATTTTGAATTAAAATTTGCATTTTTACTTCCCTCATAAAAGAGACGTATTGTAATGGTGAAAAAATCACCCTTCGAGATATCTTCAGATCTTTACGTTTCAGGGTCTCTAGATGTTAAAAAACATGTTTTCTCAATTCTGTCGCTTTGTCCGTCTGTTTGTCTAAAATAAAATGGATCATATGGGAATGGTAACATTTTGGTAAAAATTCAATATGGCAAAATAAAATGGCGGTCTAATGAAATGTTAAAAAAAATTATTACTAAAGAATTACTTATCCAATTTTCATCAAATTTTGCCCAAAATCATGTGTTATGTAGAAATTAACTGGTAATACTTTGGTACGAATCCAAGACGGCGAAACAAAATGACAGCTTAATCAAATATTTAAAAATTCGTCCTGAAAAAACTACTTAATGGATTCATTTCAAATTTTGTGGAATAACTAATTGTGATACCTATAGAAATGATCTGGTAAAAATTCAAGATGGCGGACCAAAATGGCGGCCAAATAAAATTTTTGTTTCTGTCGGTCTGTCTGTCAATTCGCGGCATAGACTAAAAACTATTTACCCGATCAATTTGATATTTGATCAAAATTTAATAGCCATTTGGTAAAAATCTATTATGGCACAACAGGATAGCGGCCTAGTGGAAACTTGAAACATTATTACTTAAAGACTAGTTATCCAGTTTACTTGAAATTTTGCACGCAAATTAAATATTATAAAGGAATAAACTGGTAACATTTGGTACGAATCGAAGATGGCAAAACAAAATGGCACCCTAATAAAATATTTAAAAATCATACATCAAACTACTTACTAGACTAATTTCAAAATTTGTGCAAACAGTCAGTGTGGTATAGAGATAAACAAGTAATTTTGTGCTACGAATTCAAAATGACGGCAAAAAATGGCGGCCAAACAAAAAGTTTAAAATATCAACGTAAAAAAATCTTATTCGATCGATTTTAAGTTTCGCACAAAAATTAAACGTGATACAGAGATAAACTGGTACGAATGCAACATGACGGAACAAAATGGCGATGTATTACTGTAAAAACTACTTATTCAATTTATTTTAAATGATGCCCAAAAATTAAGTGTGGCATAGGTAGAAATATGTGTTACTAAATGACTATTTATCGTTCCGGGTAAAGGAAATTTACCTATTTTTTCAGTTTGCACGTTGGCCCCTATATAATCTTAACGATCGATTTTGAACGAAAGGACTACATGCTCCAACGAAACACCTATGTTTGCTCTGAGAGACCTGTTTAAAATGTATACCGATTAGTGTTTGTTGAGTGTCTGAATTGTGAATTTTGTAACATTTAGCGCGCACAAACATTTTTAGTTTGCTTTGAGCTTTCTTATTGGCGCGAGCGTATCGGTACTTCCTAGGGCAAAAACGATTAAGCAGGTCACAAGCTCCATCGTTTGGCTACAAGTCATGGAATTAAATATGTTGCAGTTCTCGATACACTGATCAAAAGCTTTCATGGGCACAAATAAATCCTAGTTATTGATATACAGAGTGACGACGTTGGGATTTTGCATTTTCCACATTTTACACAAAATTTTTATTTTTTTAAATTTTAAATACTTAATATGTATTCGGAAAGGTCAGAAGCTTAGAATATTTTTGATGGAAAGCTAATTGATGAAAAAGTAAAAATAAACTTATACAAGGTGAAGCTGTATATGAATTTTAATATACAAATTTAATACCTTCTTATTGCTTTATCTGAAATCTAGATATAATCTGTTTATAGTTAGGATATTTAAATAGCCAGTGAAAATGCCACATTTTAATTATTATCCAATGCATATTAGCATTAGATACAGTTGTAATAATATATATGAAAATAAAATGAAACAGGGTGTTTCATAAACTTCTAAAAAAATTCGATTACTGTTATGTCAGACTCAGCTGATTTTCATAATAATTCCTCAAAGACTAATAACATTCTATTAATGTAATATTGTGTTTGATAAATAGTTCCCTTTTTTTGTTTTAATAATTTCAATAACATGGATTATGTAATATATTTATTACGTCATTTACAATAAAAAAAACTTTAAAATAAGTGTAAATTGTAAAGTAAAAATTAAAATAAATATATATATTATATATATTATATAATAACATATTACTAATAACTTAAATTTAGTTAATACATAAACAGTGAGTCACTCAAATGGGTCTCCTTTAATTATTTGCACTAGGCAAGATAAAAAATTAAAATTTGCAAACTTCAATACTCAACTAATGCTCTTTTGTGATGCATGTGAGTTTCGTGATTAAATATTTTAAGACGGCTGCTGGCCGCTATCCTCAAAAAAAAATTAATGGAAAAAGGGGTCGAGCATATTGTTTGAAAGGTTTTTGAAACTTAAATTTTCAAAATTTTATTCCTCACATGATCCTTAAATAATATTTTCTTATGAGCATGGCTGCTAAATATTGTACTTTTTTATTTACAGGGTGCTTTTCCTTTATAAAACACCCTGTAAATATACAACTGTAATTATAATGACAGCCTAGTTTGGAGAAAAATTATTGTTAAAAAGACCTTTCAAAAGATACTACCCGATCGTCCTTTCCATTTTGTGTTTTCTTATATTGTCACACTTTGAGGAATTATTATGAAAAATTAGGTGAACGACAGCATAGTTAGTCTACAATTTTATGAAACTGCCTGTATTATTTTATTCTTAATTAAATTATCAAAGCTGAATTTAATGATAATATTCGTTCGATAATAAAAGTGTGTCAATTTTAGTGAGTATTTAAATATTCCAACTATAAAGTGATGATCCTGCTTTTCAGATAATATAATGCCTTATAAAACTTGTGTATTAAAATTCATGACCAGTAATGTCAGCTATGTACAAAAACTTTTGTTACACATATTAAATTTTCATTCAATTTTGATAAACGTGTCAAAAATTCATGAAAATCTGACTGTTTGTTTGAGTGTAATGGAGCTTTTAATAAAGATTTGAATTTTAGTTTTGTAGGTGCAGCCGAATATGAAACAAAAATGTCCGAATTCTTAAATACAGCTACACCCTGTATAAGTTTGTTATTACTAATACATACTTTAGCTTCTAGTCAAAAATATTCTAAGCGATTTTTCCTTTCAAATGCATATTAATTAATTAAGATAAATAAATAAAAAATTTCATGAAATATGAAAAACGCAAAATTCCAACTTGAGTCCTGTTTATAAAAAACTAGAGGCAGGATTAAGTTGTGGTCATGAGAGCTTTTGACCAGGATGTTAAATTTTCAGAAAAATTGACTGAAATTGATTTTCTATAAGAAATCTGCGGGGTCCTTTCTAGTCGGATGCTTTAAGCAAATGTTACCTATCGAGTTGACAAGCTTTGTTCTCAACTATCAAGGATTAAGTTTTTTACATGCTCACCAATTTTTAGCCAATTCTGCCCATTTGTCTTTTTTCCTCTTTTGTGGGCGGATTTTAAAGGCAGCACAGGGGCGGGAGTGCTAATTTTTTCATATGATGAAAGGTCGGGTTCTTGATGTGCTCACTCATTTTCAGCTAGATCTGGTAAATTTCGGAGGTTTAATAATATTTTGGTCTCTGGATTATAAAATTCTCTAAGTGTGACACTTAGATAATTTTAGTCAAAGATAACCTGAATGTGTAAAGGTATAAATTCTTATAACTATATAATAATAACATAGCATAATTATAAAATGATTAACAATAGATACCAGGTATATACTAAACGAGTTTATAAAAAGCAGCAAAGCGATAAAGAGACACATAAAAGTAGAAAATTCATTTCGGATAATGCTTTAATAATACGTTTGTGGATGTGACCAGAGTTACACATTTGAGTACATATCGGCTTAAAAAAAATATCATCGCTCGTTAAGGAAATAGGTACTTAATTAAATGTTTGCTAGGTCAACCGGTTTGGATGGAGCGGACTGTGCACGAACTCGTCCCGATGTCGCGAAGGTAATCACAAAATAAGTAATCCGAAAATGTATCTTGTTGATAGAGACAGAATCTTGCGAATTATGAGAAGAAGCGTTTGAGATTTGATAGCCGCTGAAATCATATCTTTCCAGAGACACTATAAGAACATAAATTTAATATTGTCTTCTAGATGTAGCGTTCTTAATTCAGGGTAGTTGTAGTTAGCGGCGGATCTATAGATAAAGCAGATATATATATATATATATATATATATATATATATATATATATATATATATATATATATATATATATATATATATATATATATATATATATATATATATATATATATATATATATATATATATATATATATATATATATATATATATATATATATATATATATATATATATATATATATATATATATATATATATATATATATATATATATATATATATATATATTGTCATTTACACGTTTATCACAAACACTTTATAATTACAATCAAAAAACAAGTGAACCAGGCTTAAATACATTTCTCCATATGGCCAATGGCTGAGAACTTCTTGTATGAATCAGTATTCATTTTAATAATCACAAAAACTAATAAAATGAGACACTAAAACAACAAACTTCATAAAAAACCCACGTAGGCGAAAAGTAAACAAAACGATTTTAGCAGCAATATGGCCGAACCAATCAAAAATTGGCTACTCTATTGTTGCGACTGTCCTTATAAAATCACCGACCCAATCTCGACCGAGCGCCCTATCTCCGGAACCTCAAGTACAAGTAATAGTTTACTTGTAGTAAATAATTACTGTAATTCTTACTTCTAAGTTGCAATAAAAGAATAACGACTGGTAATAGCTAGTTTAAAGTAGCAGTAGACGATAGCTTTTTCTACTCTGCAACGACTCGTTTTACTTTATAGTAATACGTTATAGGAGTGCATTTGAACGTAATGGAGTAGTCTCTGCAAAGTTCAAGAAGGTACTGATACTTAAAAGTTGTAATTTAGTAAACAGATTACAAACAGTAACTTTCAATAATTACTATTATGTAACGGAAAAGAAATGACGACCTTGGAGTCAATTCCTTAATTAGTTGCTTGGCAGAAGTTATTATATAATTACATTACATGGAAAATTACTATTATTATTATTCGCAGTAACAAATACATATATAATACTTAAAAACATGTAACGTAAAGTGTTTGTTGATATATAGTAGGATTATTAGTAATAAATATGTAAAAACTCTTAAAGAGTAGTAGTGGAAACAGTTGTAGCTGCTTTAGTGCTAGCTGGGTATATATATTGATAAATATATATAGGGTGTTTCTGAATAAGTGTCCGATATTTCACAGTGATTCTCTAAATGTCTAAAATGCTTCGTTTTCGAGATCCAGGGAGACCAAGTTTTATTTTTATTTTTTCTGTTTAATTTCCTAAATAATTCCGATTTCTGGATGAAAATTGGTATCTGGAGGTTTTTTGACATTGTGTATTTGAATTTGAACTTAATTTAGCTCTTACTTGTAGGGGGCGCTACCTACACGTCTTTTCAAAAGCTCTTAACTTTTTTGTAGGACCTTGTATTACATTTTTGGTTAAAAAACTTTATTTTTCAAAATATCCATTATGGGGTTTTTTTGACATTAGAAATTTGAATTTGACATTAATTTAGTTCTTACTTCTAGGAGGAGCCATCTACATGTCTTTTCTCACTTTTAAAGGCTCGTAACTTTTTTCTAGGACCTTGTATTACATTTTTGATAAAAAAATGAATTAAAATCTTTACTGTTTCTCGAGATTTATAATTGCTATGAGAATTAAGTGAAACAATATCATGGAGGAACAATTTCTTTAATCATCATAAACATTTTAGACAATGATTTATAAAATAACAACATACAATAATAAAAAAACAACAAACGATAAAACAATAGATTTTTTTACAGAAATCTATTATGCGATTCCTTAGTTGTTCTACAATTTGAATCGGAGTTTGGTAAACGAGGGTCTTAAGATGACCCCAAAGGAAATAATCCAGGCAGTTAAGGTCTCGTGACCTAGGGGGGTATGGATGAGGCCATCCTCGACCTATCCAACGATTATTAAAAGTTTGATTTAAACATTCTGTGTTACACAGGGTCGCTTAAAATTCGTGATTTTACTGCTATATACAAAAAGGGTGGGAAATAGATAGAAATAAAAGTAAGTCCCTGTAAAAAGCGACTTATTTTGGCATATATGTCTTAGATAGCACTGAAATGTTGTGATGAAATATGTCATTATAAAAATAATTTGACAATTAATGCATTAATAACGATACATTTGCTTGTTTCTTAACAAGAGTGACTCGAAAAGAACTAAAATAAAATGAGCTAACTATTCAATTGTAGTTTTGATGAAATTGTTGATTGTTCATGGACAATCTGGCCTAATTAATGAACAAGAGAAGGTTTTTACGAATACATAATAATTTCACTTATTATGAGTGAAAACTGAAATCGGAACGACATTTAGCTAAGCCTGCTACATCTGATGAAGACAACAATCATAAATGTTCTAGCATATTTTCACGCTTATCACCAAGCTTCTATCAGAAGTGCAGAAGCTGATTTAGGCTTAACTCATGCCTTTGTTCAAAGGATCCTTGCTAATCATGATATGCACCCATACAAGTTTACAAAAGCCCTGAAACCAGAAGATTACCAAAATAGGGTTAGAATATTATCGTACCTGCTGGTCTCAACTGGATGGGGCACTGGCCCATTGCACTGGGGCAGTAATGACAAAGTTGTTTGGAATGTTTGAAAATCCTTAACTTAGATGTTTAGGACAGTGGAATTGGCCTGCTAGATCACCCGAACTTACGCCACTTGATTTTCACTTGTGAAGTGGTTTGAAAAAAAATTATAAAAGATGCCAGTTTGATAAGGCGGGCCACAACGGAACCTCCTAATATTCGGATTCTCAATGGTTTGTAGGTCAACGGTCGTCATTTTCAACATTTATTAAGAAAGTCTTTTCATTTTTTCTAATATGTTTTTCTTTTTTATTCTTATTTGCTCTCTTCTTGTATTTATGTTATTTGACGAACTGAAATTAGTTTTCAGTCTTGATCCATAATTAATGATATTATTTTGTAACCATACAAAATTTCTCTTGTTCATTAATTGTAAATCATCACCCTTTTGCATGTTCTTCCTATAATTAGGCCACATTGTCCATGGAGAACAAATAATAAAATTTTATGAAAACCCATTTGAACAGTCATTTCCCTCCATTTTAATTATTCCCTTTCAGACACTTTCGTAAATAAATGCGCAAACGCATTATTATTAATGTATTAACGAGTGTATTAATAATTATCAAGTTTTCCTACCGACATCTTTCATCATGACATTTCATCGCTATTTAAGACAAATATGCCAAGATAATCCGATTTTGACACAAACATGCTTTTATTTCCGAAACCCTGTTATTTACAGTATAGAAATTTGATATATTATTTAAAAGGGATTTTTGTATTTAGCAGTCAAATCACGAATTTTAAGCGATCCTGTATAATACAGAACAAATTTTTCTTTAAAAACTAATACACAGGACCTTGCAAGCAACGCCCAATATTTTAACTTTATACGAATCCCGATAGCGCAGCAATAAACATTTAATTCGAGCTATGTTTTGAACAAAAAATTTGGAAAATAATTAATATCTCGGAAACCATTAGGGATGGGTACAGAAATTCGAACATTCGAAATATCGAAGATGTTGCTACTTTTTGGCAAAATTGGCTACTTTTTCGTAAAAGTGCATCGCTAAAAATATTTTACGTCGATAGATCAGGAGCAATTATCTAAGTATCCAAATTTTCAGACTATGTCCTGTATTCCGAAAACATCTAAGGTACTAAGTTCTATTCAGTCTTATGACTTGCTTTCATCACATTTGTTTGTAATCGACTAAATATTCAAAACATTGGTGTCGGGGTCGTCCCGAGGGGTCCGGCGGCCTTATGTGTACTATATTTTATTAAAGTCTAATATATATATATATATTTGAAACCTTGCAACTTCTTCAATTAGATTTAAAGTGACTTTTTACAAATATCATTCTCTATTGAAATAAAGAATTTGAATCCCTTCATGGTAAAGTTTCGAACGAATCGTTTTAAACTCTCATTTAGTTGATGAGACATTGTAGAAAAAGTAAATCACTATTTTGCATGTTTTTACGCCTTAATGGTAGATTATTAAGTCATTGGCAAAATAATCTTAAAATTTTCTTTAAAATTTATTTAAAGATGTTTTGCTAAGAGGTAAAAACACATTTGACCCAGTTAAGGACGGAATTTCAAAAAAAAAACATCAGAAACTGATTTTTAAATAAATATTTTTGAAAGCCGTGGACGAAAGAGTCGTTTAAGAAACTCATTTATTACAAAGAGATTGTAAAAAGAATAAATTATTTTTTTACGTCCTTGAAGGTGGACTTTATGGAATATTATGGAAATTGTTTTTAAATAATTATTTTTAAAAGCCATTGGCAAAAGAATTGTTTTAGAATCACATTTAGTTGAATATATATTTTCTAGGTTACCCCCTTAAGGAGAAATTTATTTTAGGAAATAATCCTTTAATGAAGAAATCATTCACATTTATTTGAATATATGTTGTAAAAAAACAATAAAAACCGATTTCCCCATTTCTTATCCAATTAAGAGAAAAACTTCGAAAAAATCCAGAAGTTGGGTTTTCGAATATCGAATATTATTTTTGTAATCTATTGACCGAAGAACTGCCCTAAAATTCCATTTAATTAAAAAAGTATTGTAAAAAAGTAAAAACATAGTTTATCCCGTTAGGGGCAATTTAAAAAAAATCTTTTCTCATATTTCACCTATATCACAAAAAAAACCGTCCATGCCAAATATGAACGATTTCAGAAAAAGATTTTTTTAGGCATAGATAAATTAATCAATAAATATTTCTTAATTTTGATTCTAGAAGAATAACAACCCAAACTTTTTTCTGGAATCGAAAATTAAGAAAATATCTGCTTGTCTAATAAATAAACTTACTTTTAAAAAACAAATCACTTTTAAAATTTATTGTCAATTTAACAAACGAAAAAAATATGATGAATCCCAATTTTATCCTATTTTGGCAGTTCCAAGAATTATTCGCCTTTCTGCAGGCACAATGTGCACACCCATAAGATCGGCCCTGATTGGTGATGAGAAAATAAATACATAGCGAGATTTAACGCAAGTGTACGATATAATTTAATATAAACAAGAACAAAATTTAACATGAATAAGAAAAATACAATGAAGAAGACATAAAAAATTAATATTTTGTCAAACCGCCTTCTTCCTGCATTACTTGATTTCGTCTGTTGGGCATTGAGTTAATATATTTACCGCAATCAAGTTCTTCCTAGCACTGATGGATTATTTCCCACAGTTCATTAGAATTTTGAGGCCTAAAGTTACGTCATATATTTTTTTCACTATCAATCCACAAATGTCTCTCGGATTCATATCCGGACTGTAAGAAGGCCTAGGCAATACTTCCACATTATTATTCTGAAATCACTGTCTTATATTATTGGCAGCATGGACAGGGCAATTATCATGTTAATAAATAAACGAGTTACTTGGATGTAATTGACGACATTATGTGTTCCAAAATATGTGCATACTATTCTGCATTAAAGCCGCTTTTTATGCGATAACATATACACCTAATCCATATTTTTAAAACTAAGCTGCTCGTATATTTTTCATGATATCTGCTGTTGTCTGATCGGTATACATGAATTTGGCAAATATAGGTGGATTGAAAAGTTCTTCATCGGTGACCACGATCCTGTTCCAAAATTGTGGCTGAAAGTATATATAACTCAAGGCAAAAATTAACCTTCCCTGTTTTGCTAATCCTCCTACTGGTCGTGGGCTGCGATACAGGAAGTTCTGGGGCAATCACAGCATCCCTAGAGACTGGGAAAGGATTTTATCTCAGGTGGCCTATGAGTTCCGCATCCTGTTCTGCGTTGGAAACCCTATTATATCCTGAACCTGCTTTCCTTTCTAATGTTCCCTCTAACTTCCATCGTTTTTTGATTTTTAAAATGGTCGATTTACTTTTCTCCTGTCGCTCTGATAGGGCACGAATATATTCTATTCTGGTAATTATTTGGGCTTTTTCAACTACGAATAGTTAACTTAGTTTTATATTTATTCACACATGTAAAAAATATCTCGAAAAAGATTATTGTGACTATGTCAACTTGACAACCAAAGTCATTTTGAAAATTTTATGGTGGCACCGAAAATCCTACTTACACAAGCATACATTAGGTTACCACTTTTCTCTGAATAGGACTGTACCATGGACCCTGAGTCACCCTGTATAAAAATATAAAAGCAAACTATGCCCTGAAACTCAATAATTTAAATGTGTTAAACGTTTGAGGAATGCAAGTTTTTGGATTATGATATTTCAAATGTAAATGATAACTTAAAAACGTGACTGGTGATATTAACATTTTGTGCATATAACACTAAAGTTCATTATTTATTTAAATACCATATTTTATTGAAGAAAAGAATCATTTCAGATAAAAACCACTTTGCATTAGTTCTAACACAACTTAAAAATTATTTATTGTATGCTTTTTAATCTCTAGACGAGTTCGCGTAATACTAGCCATATCACTTTTTTGTCGTAATGGCCTATTAAGCTACCTTAATTAATATCACCATTCGGAACACTAATATCTTCACGTAGACAGTTACAAAGCTGTTTTGTTCTGATAACAGTTTATTTTCATACATAATGACCATACATATACATAAACCATCACGATTACTAGATAAATCAAAGTAATGATTCCCAGCTGAGGTTTCACCATTTAGATCATGTAATTTTTTTTTACCGTGGTGAAAATTTTATAAAGTGGCTGAGAAAAAAAAGAACAAAATCTTATTTCATATTTTGCTATTTCAAAAAAGCACCGAAAAGTAAAAGATGTTTTAAATCATCTTAAAATTTTTTATCTGGTTGAACTCGGTTTTAAAATTGTTATGTGATTATTAAGGTACTAAGTAATGCAATGTTTTTATTATCGGTTACTTTTCTTTAAAATTCATAATTTTTAGAGGAATAGTACGATCTAAGCCTGAAGTACCGTCTTTTTATTGTTTATTAGGCTTGTCGCCGATCCTTTTAAGTGAAATTTTTATATCATTTAAAATATTATTACTTTCCTCGTAAATAAAAGTATTGTAATCGAGAAAAAACCACCTTCCGAGATTTTGTCAGTTCTTCGCGTTTCAGGGTCCCTAGATGCCGAAAAACATTTTCTCATTTCTTCGGTCTATTTGTCCGTACGTTTCTCTGTCCGTTTGTCTATCTGCCGGTCGGTCTGTTAGTAGGTTTATCTGCTCGCGGTATAGCTGATAGCTACTTCTCCGAATGACTTTAAATTTTGGTCAAAAATGTCATATGGGGACGATATGGTAACATTTTGGTAAACATCCAATATGTCGGAACAAAATCGCGACCTAACAAAATGTTAAAAAGATAATTATTAAAAATACTGCTTTATTCCGGATCCAGTTTACACAATTTTGCAGAAATATAGTTGTGATATGGAGATGAACTGGTAAAATTCTGGTGCAAATCCAAAGTGGCGGAACAAAATGGCAACCTAATAATATATTTAAAAAATCAGTTCAAAAAAATCACTTCATCGATTGTTTTAAAATTTTCCACAAAATTTAAGTGTTACAAAGGCATAAACTGATAAGTGTTGGTACGAATCCAAGATGGCGTAAAAAATGGCTAATTAAATGTTTATAAAATCGGTCAGAAAAAAGTGCCTATTCCACTAGTTTTAAATTTTACACAAAAATCAAGTGCGGCATAAGGGATAAACTGGCAAGATTTTGGTGACAAGCCATTATGGTGAAACAAAATTGCGGCTTAATTAAATGTTTAAAATATTAGTATCAAAAAATTTTCAGTTAAAATGAAATTTTGACGAACTGATAAAATGTTGTCAATACTATGACAGTACCAGATGGTGGCCTAATTAAATTTTAAAAATCCGGTAATTACTAATGCCGCGAGACGAGACAAAATTTGTACTCTCGTCTCGTGTCGACTTACTCTCGTCTCGACCTACTCTCGTCTCGTGTCGACACCATTCACTCTCGACATTCAAGACGAGACGAGAATGAAGGGGTTTTAATATAAGGCATTCCCTCATCTTGTAGGTATAGATACGTTTTTTTATTGCGTCTCAAGAAAACACATAGAACAATAATTAACATATTGATGCTTGGGTATGTTTGACTTTTGGCTTATTCATTAATTTAGAATTGGTTAAATTCAAAAATCATATAATACTCCACCAAATGTTAATAACTTTTCTAAACCTATTTTTGATAACCATTTTGTATACTTACTTAATAGTCTAAAATTGATAATTCTCTTCTCTTGAAGCAGAAAGTAGAAACTCTTTGAAAATGAAGTTCCGTTTAAATTTAGCAAAACTCATTTGCTTAAATGAGATTTTGTTTTTGTTTTTAGAAATTTAAGTACTTACATATTTAAAATATTAAAAATACTGAAAATTTTTAAAAAATCTGAATACATAATGTACATGAAACATTTTATCTACGATAGTGTTGTTTTTACAAAAAAAAATATAATTTGTGAATTTTTATCTAAGATGAAACCATTGCCAAAATACTAAAAATTTCGTTGTAGAAAGAGTGCATATTTCTTAGAAAACGTAGAGAAACTTTAATACTATTTACTTTGAAAATGGGATGTAGATAAAAATATATTTTGGAGGGGCTATTTTGGGCTCGAATTATTCTAGGGGGGCATATCGATATGCCATATATTTATGTAGAAGAATTCAAAAAATAATCAAAACAACTATAGTATTACTTATTTATATATCAAAAGAAAAAAAAACAAAACTGCTAAACTACTTAAACATTTTGGAAGGTTTTAACATTCAAAAACTTTTGTAAGAGGTATTGTTTTATAGATAATGGCTAATAAAATTTTCATTAATTTTTTTCAAAAAAAGGAACGTAAGCAGAAAATTCGAATCTTTAGGATATAATTTTTATGTTACTTCCGTAAAAATTAAAATATCTGAATTTAAAAAAAGCGTTTTGAAGGTGAAGGGTGTAACTATAGACAATCAGAGGGGTAATTTTTTCTTCAAAAATTCTGCATTTGGTCAGATGGCATATTTGGCCTTACGTAATTTGCCAATTGCACTCTATATCGCAACCTTGCGTGTATAGATTTACATACTTAAGAGTACACGTAGTATGTTAAATAATTTCATGCATTTATGTAATTTTTGGGCCATTTCAAAGTTACAACTCAAAAATTTCATTTTATGAAAAACAACTCTAATATCGTCCTATCTTTGTTATTTATTATTGAATTTCCTTGTAATCAGATAGATAATAGATACTAGAATAGGCAAATATCTTAATTTTTTCAAAACTTATAAACTAATTTCAGTTTCCGAAGATTTAAAAAACTCTAATTTTCTGCCTTTCGTGTTTTTTTTTAACGAAATTCAGAAAAAAAACTTTGTTAGACAATATCTCAAAAAACGGTGCCTCTTATTAAATTCTTTGATAGCTCATAGAATATTATTTTTTATTTAATTTAAAAAATTACGTCAATAAACGTTAAACGGAACTGTAAATATTGTATTTAAAACATCCAAGTTACTGATAAACAGAACGGGGTCAAAACAAATCATGACGCGCACTAGTGAGGATAGGGGACTTCTGATATGTTGTTCTACACATTTTAGAGCAGCTGTAACAATTTTCAGCTCAACGGTATTTTTTGTCAGGTTTTCCTGGCATTTTACTTAAATCCTCGGGCTTAATTCCATAAAATAACCAACACAAGAAGGTGGAAAACAATTTTTACCCATTCAAGAAGCTCGGTTCATTAGACTGATTTCTTAAATTAATTGCTTTGCTCTTTTAAACACCACAACAAAAGAAAAGGTGAACCGACTCCCACGGCATGAATACTACTGAACCTGTTATAAAAAGTTGTAAAGCAGAACCAAAATAGCACGTGAGCAGAGCAGAACAGGAAAGTTGTGGTGTGAATATTGAAACTGATTTGTTGGTGAAGATGTTTGTATTGTGCTAAAAAATGCTGCCCTACTTCCATTCAAGCAGTCACTTGTCCTATGTTAAATCAGCCTATTTATACTAACAGATGAACCAATTAGAAACTTCCATGACCCAAGAGTATTATTACAATGTTCTGCATTGGCAAGGTTTATGGCCGATATTACCATTGAGGAAGTACTTATGCGTTCTGTGAAATCAGAAAGAGGCTTGACACGGGGAAAATGGGTGTTATTAATTCCAGAATCAACGGAAGTTTGCGAATCGTTAGAGACGTTTTCAAAATCTTGGCCTTGCTATTCAGAACAGCATGCTAAACTGCGCGATTCTTAAGGAAATCGGGACTATATTGATCTTCAGCGATTGCTTGATTGGTTGGAATGCCATAATCCATTTGATGACCAAATAAATTCACTTTTATCAATTTCCTCATCTACAGTAGCGTCAGTTGCTATAAAATGAGATTCTGCGAGAAAGGTGGGAGAACATATTTTATTGAGATGCATTGTCCTAAATTTTTGAAAAGAAATGACAAAGTTAAACCCCAGTGGCGGCTATTCAGGTGCAGTAGGAGAAGTGCCACTTCACCAGGAAAAATAAACAAGCAAACATCTAACTATATTTATTCTATATCTCTTAAAATTTAAGTTTTTACATTCATTTATTCACCTAATTGGCAAAAAATAAACTGTACATCTCGAATAAATATTTTACTTGATCGTTGGCGGCATCTCTTTTTAAAACATTCAATCGAACTTTGTTATAACAACTATAACAGTGGCGCAAACCGCTTCGACTTTGCTGGAGGTGCTATGTTTAGTTTACGATTTTCCTACTACGTTGCCATGACAACGCGTTCGCGATGACGTCGAGCACATGGAAGAATAATGTTAACCAGCGCCATACAACGCTCTCAGTGAGTAGTATAGCAGGGGCGGTCCTGCGACACCTCGATGGCATCTTGACCACCGATCGGTCCCAGGAGCTCTTCGGCTCACCTGCCTGCAAGAAGTGTTTACCTGTCACTTTTGTGCACCTGTCTTTTGCGTGACACCTGGTTTGCACAGGTAGGTGTGATTTTTGAAAAAAACTTCCAAGAAGCGAGCTTCGCCTCGCGTCATCACAAGAGCCGAGCCTCGCCTCGCCGAATTCCGAGAATTGTTTTTCTGTTAATTAAAATGAATATGTTCGACGTAAGACTAGAGGTCAGGTTCGCAGATAAGAAAAGGTCGAGTACCGAGAATTGTTTTTCTGTTAATTAAAATGAATATGTTCGACGTAAGACTAGAGGTCAGGTTCGCAGATAAGAAAAGGTCGAGGATGTAGATAAGGAGATGTTTGTGTAGTATTGAGATGAGCAATGTTTGAATAAATGCGGAAAATATTAGTTTTTGGAAAAATACCGAGAATAGCTTGTTTTAATTTTCGACGACGTAAGACTAGAGGTCAGGTTCGCAGATAAGAAAAGGTTGAGAATGTAGATAAGGAGATCTTTGTGTAGTATTGAGATGAGCAATAATAATGTTTTAATAAATAATATTTGTTTCGAATAATAACGTATAGCAGGTGATTAAAAATATGTATAGCACACATAATTAATATATACGTAAGCCTTCTATAAATGAATACAATTTTTATGCCAAAGATGTAATTGTTCAGTTGAAAAAAATATTAATAAACACTTAAAACATAGAGTAAAGTTATTAAAATTTTGTGATCCTTGTTTAGCGAATTATGTATTTGGTGTAAATAGTATTAGGTCTATGATTTTAATGTCAAAATAGAACAGTGCAAAAATATGGAAATTAAAATGTAAAAAAAAACTACTACGATTTATTTTATGTGTTGTTAGTTTTACTTAGTGGGTCTCGTAATTCGAACTATGGCAGGAGAAAATTCAATTTTGTGTCTTGATATCCAGAGATTTAATTGTGCCTCTGGATTTATTCCAAAATAACTAGCTGTGTATGATGGAACACGTTGTTCAAATTTTCTTTTCAAACCACCATATAGCAAAAGCATGTTAAAAGGCCAGGATTTAAAAACGATATCTTATCTCGAAAACTCATATCATAGTCTAATATGGGAGTCTGGTTTAGTAGACTTGAACGAAATAGCAAATGTCTTAGAACATGTGATGAAAAGATATCATGACCCAAAAATATACGTCAAAGGAGATGAAAAGGTGAATTTTCTAAGAAAATTTATAAGTGCAGAAAAAATTTTTAAAATACCTCTGGAGAGTGAACCGAAGCTAAGCAAGTTTAAGAAAGTTCTCGAATGTCACTTTCACAAGGATCCATATGGCACTACTTGGCACTGTGCATTATCAAACACCAAGTTATAAATACTGTTTTTTTTGTTTAAAGATCAATAAATTATTTGTAGAAAACATGGAAATAAAACGTATATGGAAAAAATATTTATTTTATTAAGTCACTCTACATTATTTTTATCTATCCGACTATTATACTTATCACTGAAACCTAACCATGTTACGAATACTCTATTGTTTTTACGTTTTAACACTTTTTCAACTAAATAAATGTCTGGATATTTAACTTTTTGCAATTGAAGTTCATAGAATCCTCCTTTAATGTCTTGTTTTTCTGCATCTTGAAGTAGGTCTGTCATTGGATTTATAAGTTAAACTTTTTTTAATATAAATTCGGTTTGGATTTATAAAAATTTGCACTTATAGTGTGTTATTAGTATAGGTTTTTAATATAAAAAACATAACATATTTTAATATTTTATTTAATATTATCAGATGATCCGAAACCTTTATTTCCCCCTAATGTCCCAAAAAGAATACTGTTAGTCGATACAGAAGTGCAATTAATAGATTTTTTTGATGATGATTTGTGCAATTTTGTCTGATTTACAAATTTTAGATGTGATATTTGAATGATTAAATAAAACTATAAATACATTCTTGATCAATGATGCCCGCTCCGACGTCGATTCCATATTTGGCCCGATATTGAATGGATTTCAGCGTAGAATCCTTGTGGTAGTTCAATTTGTATGCCTGTGTCAATTTTTGTCCTTGATGATGGTTCAATGGTGTGGTCTTCTACGCTGAAAAGATCGAATCCAGCCGCTTCAGAGGTAAATTGTCTAGGAGCTAGAGCCTCTGGGTGTGTTTTTTCTTAATTTAATCTGAAAAAAAAGTAAATTTAGTTATTATATGAAGTAAATATTGGTATTCAACAAATTTATTAATTTAATGCCTGCCTGGATAGTTGGTTTTGTTGTTGTTGTTGATGATGAGACTGATGTTTTATTCGTTCTAATCTACGAAATTCCCTTTTTACACTTTTTGAAGCACATATCGGACTTTATCGCAGTACCAAATGGTTGGATACGTAACGGATAGGATCATAAGTTTCGAATGTTCCATCTTCATCCCAGCTATAATCAACCAATTGTGATGATGATGGTACTGCTGTTGTTGTTGTTGTTGTTGTTGGTGCTGCTGTCAACGATGACGACGACGACGACGACGACACGACGACGACGATGATGATGGTGCATCAAAAAGTTTGGTTCTTGGTGTAGTCATTCTTTTTTGATTTATTCTAAAAACAAATAAAAAAAATAGTAATTTTTTTGTATATCCTATTTATTATAATATTTTTGATATATTTAATTTTTTAGAATATAATTTTTTAATATTGTTGTTTACTTTTTGTTCTAGGTGCTTTATTCGAAACAGATAATAGATAAATTAGAAAAATTAAAAACATGAATATTATTTTTAAAATTAGGTAGCTTGTTTTAAATTTCGATAATGAATTACACAATTTTTTTTTAATAAAAAATGTAGTTAGCAATTTTGGAAGTTTTGATTTTGGAGGACATAAATGTTCCGGACAAAGTGGTAAATCTTTATGTAATTGAAAAAGTTCTCTAGGATATTCTATATCAACTTTAAATATATATCCAATGGCGCTATCGTCAGCAATATTTAAAATAATATTAGGTGTAAAATTATTTAGATTACTCCATTTAAAATTTTTTTGAGGTAATGGTAAACTCATTGCTGCACCATATGAATTATTAACATCAAAATACATTAAATAAGATTGAGTTAATTTTGAATCGTAAGATGTTTCCATATATTTATTATTAGCTTTACCATATGTATTCGAACATTGAGATATACTTCCTCGAATACCTCTTTCGATAAATAAAAGCATGTCAATGTCAGTTAGTAGTAGTTCTAATTCGATACCTTGTGACAAAACAATTTGATAAGTTAAACCTGGAACGGTATAGGTCCACAATGCATCTAGTTCGTATGTTGTTAGACACATATCTCTAAAGTTTTCAAAAATATCAGCCAAAAGTAGAAAACGTCAGTTTTAAGGTATAATTCTGCATATTCTTGTAAATTGTTGATATTAAAAGTATTCCAAAAACGGTTTGAGACAAAACAATATTCATCTTGTGAAATATTTTTACCACTAATGGAACTATAAAAAGATTCTATTTTCGGAAATGTTGTGTCTTTTAATTGTTCCCAACAATCTAAATATCCATATGGAAAAAACTCCTTTACGTGATAGTAATTCAAATTCGGTATTTATATAAGAATCCAGAAATCTAAAATTAATATTTGTATTTTCTATATATTTTGTAAAAGAAATATATCTTTCTTTATTAATTATAAATGTAAAGGGAAAAATAACTTTTTCCCTTTACATTAAGACTGAGTGCTTTAATTAAGAAATAACTATCGTAGCCGGAGAGAGATTGTAGAATAATACAAGTGTCATGGGGTCAGTTACGCAGATAACAAAAGGTCAAGATGATTACAAGATGAATGAGTAGCACCACGAAACTGACAATGATCTCTAACTTTTTTTTTTCATCGAATGCAAATGGTTTTTTACAAATAAAACAATGAGATACAGAATAAAATGTATGTAATTCTTCTTTGTTTAAAGGTTTTATTGGAATTATATTTTTAAAAATTTTGTCAACTTGGTATGCAATATTCTCAAGTTCTTTTAGGAACCATTCAATGCAGTCTTTTCCTATAAATATTTTAAAATATGATAAAGAATTATTATATTTAAAATAATATGTAATGCTGAAAGCTTTATGTTCTTGATATATTGTAGTCGTAGTAGTAGTAGACTTTGAATTAATTGTGTTTGGATTTATTTTTTCTAAAATACTTTCTAAATCGGCATAAAGGAACTCTTTGTTTAAATTTAAAATTTGTATATTTTAAAATATTGTTATCATCAGATGGTAAAGTTATTTTGGTTTTATTCATAGTTTTACAACAAATTAAATGTTTTTGAAGATTTTCTTCAGTTTTAAAGTGATTTAAACATCTTTCACAAAACCATTTTTTGTGACTTATATTTCCCATTTGTTGGTTTAATACACGTGATAGATCTTTAATTAAAGCAAAATGATATATATATGGATAGTTATTTTCATCATTAAAATAATCTATTTTATTATTACAAGGAATCATTAGTAAATTTATTTTTGGAGAATAATTTTGTTGACTTGAACACAGTGGAACAATTTTATAGTGAAAATGTTAATTGATAATTTATTTAATATTTCAAATTTTAATTAATTAAATTCAATGTTATCATACTTTAATACCTCACTAAAATGAGGATAAGAAGATGTTCTGTTTATATTTCTGTTTTTTTTTATCACTTACTGGATATAAAGCACATACAATTGACCATAAAAACAATATTGATCATTATTTTTAATGTTAATAATTCCTTTGTATTTTTAAGAAATTGAGGCATTTCTGTGTAAATTGAAAGGTCAACATTTATAGGGTAAAATTATTTATATTCACTTTTAAATGTAAAATTTCATATAACGCAAAACCAGAATCTCTTTCTTGAAATTCTTCCAATTCTTTAAAAATTTTATTTTTCGCATTTTCAGTATACCAATTTCTTTTAGAGCAGTATTATTGTGAATAATTTCGTTTTCTGTAGAAAAATGTTTTTATATCAGTTTCCAAATTATGAGGTTTAATAAACATTGCGGAAAATATAATATTAACTTTTAATAGATTTTTTTTTAATTCGTTTTTTATCTGAATTGAAAAACTTTTATATGCTTTATTTAAAAAAATTGTTGGATCTTTAATATATAAGTTTATAATAGCACCTGTTCGTATTCGTTCCTGAAAACACGATTCAATATCTTCCAATAATAAATTTTTTTTAATTATTTTTAAATAGAGCAGAACGACCAAATTTTATTCTTTTTTGATTTTTAAAATTTACCTTATAATTTGTTAAATAAGTTAAACTTGATTCAATTTTTGAAAAATTTGCAATACATTTTGATTTACTTTTTTTGACAGTTATTAATTAATTTTATTATTTTATTTAAATATTTTATCCAAAATAAATATTCATCTTTTTTTAATTAATCTGCTTACCTGCTCGATTTTATGTAGCACTTTAGTGACCAACTGATCAAGAGTCTGTAAGCTAATTTCAGAATTAACATCCATTTTTATAATGGACTGAAGTCTATTAGAATAGTTGAATAGGGAACTAGGTATATACATATTTTTTTTAAGTTGTTGCAGTGAATTAGATTTTATTATAATACATAAGATAATTTCAGTGAATCCAAAATAATAAAGTTAACAAATTAACCCACAATTAAAGAAATAAGTTATTGCACCTTATATAAAAAATATATTCTATTTACAAATTAAGTAATCATTTCTACTGCGTAGTTGCATATGTAAATGTAAGTAATGGTTTTGTTATTATACAATAGGACAGGTTTGAGTTTTTTGTATTATTCCATTTAAACATTTCATAAGAAATACATTTATCTTAAAATTTATATTTTTTCAAATATAATATGTTTGAAACTAAATTTCCTAGTTTACCCTCCCATTAAAACAAGAATCCACATCTTCCCAAACTGATTTTCTTTTCAACAGACCCTTGTTATTTTTTAAGTGAAATTTAAAACGTAATAAAAAGTGTTTTTAAAATTGACAAATTACTTTCTATTAAAGTTTTTGCATATACCATAAAAAAATCAGTAACTTTCAAAGAAAATCAAAATAAATACTATTATTTAATTAAATGGAATTTTGTATATAGACAAGCTCGAAAAAGTGACGGTCTGTCAAAAATATTATCTAGTTAGACTTCGTTTTGAAAAAAAAATTAAAGAATGTGAAAGTGTACTTGAAAAAATTCTAAATACAGAACATAGATATAAAATATACAATGAAAGGATAAATATATTAAATAAGTAAAATAAGTTTAAAAAATAAGTATGTTCCTGTTAAATAAATATAAGTTGATTCATGACAACTAAAGCCATCTTTAACGTAAAATTAATTTTATCTTTTACAAATACCACGATTGTAGATGGTGTCGTAGACATTTGTTTTTTTGATTTTAAAACTTTTTAATTAGAAAAAAATATATTTATATATAGAACTATTAAAATGTAAAAAAACTAACTCCGCATCCAGTCGTTCAGTTAGAATTTATGTAACATCGTGGGTATTTTATTTGGGGAACACAGTGAAAAAAAGTATACAAATATTATTTACTTACCCAAAAAAAAATTTAAAATATTTACTGAAATTACACGTATCACTATTATCTAACTAATCCAAATAATTTATTCTAAGATTTGGTTGTTTTGTTACAATTTTGTTTTGAACTATTTCCATTTCATCTCCCTCGAATAAAGTTACTTTTGAAATTTTATTCACTTTTTTTTATAAAGTTTGTGAATATGAAAATTTGATAATATTGATGATCCCTGATTGGGAACGAAATTCGTTTTAAGTAAATTAGGAAATTTAGTTTCAAACTTATTGACAGGTCTTTGCTCAACAACAAAATTAGTTTTAAACATTTTTTTTTTGTCAAATCACTTTTACTGTACTTGTTAATGGATTTTATTATATTAATCGATCGTATAAAATTAAACAATATGCACTAGTATTTTCTGGAACTGAAGAACTTGTTTCAAATTCTATACGAATATCAACAAACGAATAGAGAGAGAACTCATACCAAACGCAAACTCTGGAAGAGTATAATTACAAATTTATCATTGAAAAAAAATTTGAGATTTTGACGTAGACGACGATCAAAGTATTCATTAATTTCAAAGGAAATCTATTCGAGGAAGATGAAATGGAAATAGTTCAAAACAAAATTGTAATAAAACAACCAAATCTTAGAATAAATTATTTGGATTAGTTAGATAATAGTGATACGTGTAATTTCAGTAAATATTTTAAATTTTTTTTTGGGTAAGTAAATAATATTTGTATACTTTTTTTCACTGTGTTCCCCAAATAAAATACCCACGATGTTACATAAATTCTAACTGAACGACTGGATGCGGAGTTAGTTTTTTTACATTTTAATAGTTCTATATATAAATATATTTTTTTCTAATTAAAAAGTTTTAAAATCAAAAAAACAGATGTCTACGACACCATCTACAATCGTGGTATTTGTAAAAGATAAAATTAATTTTACGTTAAAGATGGCTTTAGTTGTCATGAATCAACTTATATTTATTTAACAGGAACATACTTATTTTTTAAACTTATTTTACTTATTTAATATATTTATCCTTTCATTGTATATTTTATATCTATGTTCTGTATTTAGAATTTTTTCAAGTACACTTTCACATTCTTTAATTTTTTTTTCAAAACGAAGTTTAACTAGATAATATTTTTGACAGTCACTTTTTCGAGCTTGTCTATATACAAAATTCCATTTAATTAAATAATAGTATTTATTTTGATTTTCTTTGAAAGTTACTGATTTTTTTTATGGTATATGCAAAAACTTTAATAGAAAGTAATTTGTCAATTTTAAAAACACTTTTTATTACGTTTTAAATTTCACTTAAAAAATAACAAGGGTCTGTTGAAAAGAAAATCAGTTTGGGAAGATGTGGATTCTTGTTTTAATGGGAGGGTAAACTAGGAAATTTAGTTTCAAACATATTATATTTGAAAAAATATAAATTTTAAGATAAATGTATTTCTTATGAAATGTTTAAATGGAATAATACAAAAAACTCAAACCTGTACTTTTGTATAATAACAAAACCATTACTTACATTTACATATGCAACTACGCAGTAGAAATGATTACTTAATTTGTAAATAGAATATATTTTTTATATAAGGTGCAATAACTTATTTCTTTAATTGTGGGTTAATTTGTTAACTTTATTATTTTGGATTCACTGAAATTATCTTATGTATTATAATAAAATCTAATTCACTGCAACAACTTAAAAAAAATATGTATATACCTAGATCCCTATTCAACTATTCTAATAGACTTCAGTCCATTATAAAAATGGATGTTAATTCTGAAATTAGCTTACAGACTCTTGATCAGTTGGTCAGTAAAGTGCTACATAAAATCGAGCAGGTAAGCAGATTAATTAAAAAAAGATGGATATTTATTTTGGATAAAATATTTAAATAAAATAATAAAATTAATTAATAACTGTCAAAAAAAGTAAATCAAAATGTATTGCAAATTTTTCAAAAATTGAATCAAGTTTAACTTATTTAACAAATTATAAGGTAAATTTTAAAAATCAAAAAAGAATAAAATTTTGTCGTTCTGCTCTATTTAAAAATAATTAAAAAAAAATTATTATTGGAAGATATTGAATCGTGTTTTCAGGAACGAATACGAACAGGTGCTATTATAAACTTAAATATTAAAGATCCAACAATTTTTTTAAATAAAGCATATAAAAGTTTTTCAATTCAGATAAAAAACGAATTAAAAAAAAAAAAAATCTATTAAAAGTTAATATTATATTTTCCGCAAAGTTTATAAAATCTCATAATATGGAAACTGAGATAAAAACATTTTTCTACAGAAAACGAAATTATTCACAATAATACTGCTCTAAAAGAAATTGGTATACTGAAAATGCGAAAAATAAAATTTTTAAAAAATTGGAAGAATTTCAAGAAAGAGATTCTGGTTTTGCGTTATATGAAATTTTACATTTAAAAGTGAATATAAATAATTTTACCCTATAAATGTTGACCTTTCAATTTACACAGAAATGCCTCAATTTCTTAAAAATACAAAGGAATTATTAACATTAAAAATAATGATCAATATTGTTTTTATGGTCAATTGTATGTGCTTTATATCCAGTAAGTGATAAAAAAAACAGAAATATAAACAGAACATCTTCTTATCCTCATTTTAGTGAGGTATTAAAGTATGATAACATTGAATTTCCCATATGCATTAAAAATATATTAAAATTTGAAATATTAAATAAATTATCAATTAACATTTTCACTATAAAATTGTTCCACTGTGTTCAAGTCAACAAAATTATTCTCCAAAAATAAATTTACTAATGATTCCTTGTAATAATAAAATAGTTTATTTTAATGATGAAAATAACTATCCATATATATATCATTTTGCTTTAATTAAAGATCTATCACGTGTATTAAACCAACAAATGGGAAATATAAGTCACAAAAAATGGTTTTGTGAAAGATGTTTAAATCACTTTAAAACTGAAGAAAATCTTCAAAAACATTTAATTTGTTGTAAAACTATGAATAAAACCAAAATAACTTTACCATCTGATGATAACAATATTTTAAAATATACAAATTTTAAATTTAAACAAAGAGTTCCTTTATGCCGATTTAGAAAGTATTGTAGAAAAAATAAATCCAAAGGCTACTACTACTACGACTACGATATATCACGAACATAAAGCTTTCAGCATTACATATTATTTTAAATATAATAATTCTTTATCATATTTTAAAATATTTATAGGAAAAGACTGCATTGAATGGTTCCTAAAAGAACTTGAGAATATTGCATACCAAGTTGACAAAATTTTTAAAAATATAATTCCAATAAAACCTTTAAACAAAGAAGAATTACATACATTTTATTCTGTATCTCATTGTTTTATTTGTAAAAAACCATTTGCATTCGATGAAAAAAAAAAAAGTTAGAGATCATTGTCAGTTTCGTGGTGCTACTCATTCATCTTGTAATCATCTTGACCTTTTGTTATCTGCGTAACTGACCCCATGACACTTGTATTATTCTACAATCTCTCTCCGGCTACGATAGTTATTTCTTAATTAAAGCACTCAGTCTTAATGTAAAGGGAAAAAGTTATTTTTCCCTTTACATTTATAATTAATAAAGAAAGATATATTTCTTTTACAAAATATATAGAAAATACAAATATTAATTTTAGATTTCTGGATTCTTATAGATTTATGTCTTCCAGTATTAACAATTTATCCTCTTATTTACCTAATGATAAAAAAAATATTCTTAAAAGTTTTTATACATCAAATACCGAATTTGAATTACTATCACGTAAAGGAATTTTTTCCATATGGATATTTAGATTGTTGGGAACAATTAAAAGACACAACATTTCCGAAAATAGAATCTTTTTATAGTTCCATTAGTGGTAAAAATATTTCACAAGATGAATATTGTTTTGTCTCAAACCGTTTTTGGAATACTTTTAATATCAACAATTTACAAGAATATGCAGAATTATACCTTAAAACTGACGTTTTCTACTTTTGGCTGATATTTTCGAAAACTTTAGAGATATGTGTCTAACAACATACGAACTAGATGCATTGTGGACCTATACCGTTCCAGGTTTAACTTATCAAATTGTTTTGTCACAAGGTATCGAATTAGAACTACTACTAACTGACATTGACATGCTTTTATTTATCGAAAGAGGTATTCGAGGAAGTATATCTCAATGTTCGAATACATATGGTAAAGCTAATAATAAATATATAGAAACATCTTACGATTCAAAATTAACTCAATCTTATTTAATGTATTTTGATGTTAATAATTCATATGGTGCAGCAATGAGTTTACCATTACCTCAAAAAAATTTTAAATGGAGTAATCTAAATAATTTTACACCTAATATTATTTTAAATATTGCTGACGATAGCGCCATTGGATATATATTTAAAGTTGATATAGAATATCCTAGAGAACTTTTTCAATTACATAAAGATTTAACACTTTGTCCGGAACATTTATGTCCACCAAAATCAAAACTTCCAAAATTACTAACTACATTTTTTATTAAAAAAAAATTGTGTAATTCATTATCGAAATTTAAAACAAGCTTTACAATTAGGATTAAAAATTATAGAAATAGATAAAGTATTAAAATTTGATCAATCATGTTGGTTAAAAAAAAAAACATATTGATTTAAATACAAATTTACGAAAAGAAAGCAAAAATGATTTTGAAATTTTTTTTTAAGTTATTAAATAATGCATTCTTTGGAAAAACCATAGAAAACGTACGCAAACATAAAGATATTAAGTTAGTAACAAGATGAAATGGTAGATTTGGAGCAAATTTTTATATTTCACAACCAAATTTTCATAGTTGTACTTGTATTTCTAATGACATTGTTCTTATCGAAATGTCACGATTAGAAGTAAAAATAAATAAAACCAATATTTAGTAGGTTTCAGCATTTTTTTTTTGGATCTGTCAAAAAAACGTTTTTTATGACTTTCATTATAACTATATAAAAAATAAATTTGGATCTAACGCAAAACTTTTGTATACAGATACCGATTCTTTAATATATCTTTTTTTTTTCTCGTTGACGATATCTATCAACATATTAAAGAAGATATTCATTTATTTGATACTTTAGATTATCCTTATAACAACGTATATATAATATGCCCTCAAAAAGTAAAAAAATTTAGGATTAATGAAAGATGAACTAAATGGAACAATTATGTTAGAATTTATAGGTCTTAAATCTAAAACGTATTCCATAAAAGTATATAAAACACAAATGGAATTAGAAAAGATATAAAAAAATGAAAAATCAAGGAATAGATTTAAAAGAAACTGATAATTTTATTCAAAATTATAACATTATAAAAAAGTAAAGAGAATTAATAAAACTGCATTTAAAACTATAACTTTTGATGACTATAATCAACGTATTTTTAATAATACTTGTAATAATGTTAATCAAAAAATGATTGTATCAAAATTACATAAAGTTTATACATTTAATCAGACAAAAGTTGCTCTAAATCCTTACGACGATAAAAGAATCGTCAATTACAAATATACAGATACTTTGCCATGGGGATTTCCTTAAAACTAAAATTTACCTAATAAAAAAACAATATTCATGTTTTTAATTTTTTTAATTTATCTATTATCTGTTTCGAATAAAGCACCTAGAACAAAAAGCAAACAACAATATTAAAAGGTTATATTCTAAAAAATTAAATATGTCAAAAAATATTATAATAAATAGGATATACAAAAAAATTACTATTTTTTTATTTTTTTTTAGAATAAATCAAAAAAGAATGACTACACCAAGAACCAAACTTTTTGATGCACCATCATCATCGTCGTCGTCGTCGTCGTCGTCATCGTTGACAGCAGCACCAACAACAACAGCAGTACCATCATCATCACAATTGGTTGATTATAGCTGGGATGAAGATGGAACATTCGAAACTTATGATCCTATCCGTTACGTATCCAACCATTTGGTACTGCGACAAAGTCCGATAGGTGCTTCAAAAAGTGTAAAAAGGGAATTTCGTAGATTAGAACGAATAAAACATCAGTCTCATCATCAACAACAACAACAAAACCAACTATCCAGGCAGGCATTAAATTAATAAATTTGTTGAATACCAATATTTACTTCATATAATAACTAAATTTACTTTTTTTTTCAGATTAAATTAAGAAAAAACACACCCAGAGGCTCTAGCTCCTAGACAATTTACCTCTGAAGCGGCTGGATTCGATCTTTTCAGCGTAGAAGACCACACCATTGAACCATCATCAAGGACAAAAATTGACACAGGCATACAAATTGAAATACCACAAGGATTCTACGCTGAAATCCATTCAAGATCGGGCCAAATATGGAATCGACGTCGGAGCGGGCATCATTGATCAAGAATGTATTTATAGTTTTATTTAATCATTCAAATATCACATCTAAAATTTGTAAATCAGACAAAACTGCACAAATCATCATCAAAAAAATCTATTAATTGCACTTCTGTATCGACTAACAGTATTCTTTTTGGGACATTAGGGGGAAATAAAGGTTTCGGATCATCTGATAATATTAAATAAAATATTAAAATATGTTATGTTTTTTATATTAAAAACCTATACTAATAACACACTATAAGTGCAAATTTTTATAAATCCAAACCGAATTTATATTAAAAAAAGTTTAACTTACAAATCCAGTGACATACCTACTTCAAGATGCAGAAAAACAAGACATTAAAGGAGGATTCTATGAACTTCAATTGCAAAAAGTTAAATATCCAGACATTTATTTAGTTGAAAAAGTGTTAAAACGTAAAAACAATAGAGTATTCGTAAAATGGTTAGGTTTCAGTGATAAGTATAATAGTCGGATAGATAAAAATAATGTAGAGTGACTTAATAAAATAAATATTTTTTTTCATATACGTTTTATTTCCATGTTTTCTACAAATAATTTATTGATCTTTAAACAAAAAAAAACAGTATTTATAACTTGGTCTTTGATAATGCACAGTGCCAAGTAGTGCCATATGGATCTTTGTGAAAGTGACATTCGGGAACTTTCTTAAACTTGCTTAGCTTCGGTTCACTCTCCAGAGGTATTTTAAAAATTTTTTCTGCACTTATAAATTTTCTTTGAAAATTCACCTTTTCATCTCCTTTGTCGTATATTTTTGGGGCATCATATCTTTTCATCACATGTTCTAAGATATTTGCTATTTCGTTCAAGTCTACTAAACCAGACTCCCATATTAGACCATGATATGAGTTTTCGAGATAAGATATCGTTTTTAAATCCTGGCCTTTTAACATGCTTTTGTTATCTGGTGGTTTGAAAAGAAAATTTGAACGTGTTCCATCATACTCAGCTAGTTCTTTTGGAATAAATCCAGAGGCACAATTAAATCTCTGGATATCAAGACACAAAATTGAATTTTCTCCTGCCATAGTTCGAATTACGAGACCCACTAAGTAAAACTAACAACACATAAAATAAACCGTAGTAGTTTTTTTTTACATTTTAATTTCCATATTTTTGCACTGTTCTATTTTGACATTAAAATCATAGACCTAATACTATTTATACCAAATACATAATTCGCTAAACAAGGATCACAAAATTTTAATAACTTTACTCTATGTTTTAAGTGTTTATTAATATTTTTTTTCAACTGAACAATTACATCTTTGGCATAAAAATTGTATTCATTTATAGAAGGCTTACGTATATATTAATTATGTGTGCTATACATATTTTTAATCACCTGGTATACGTTATTATTCGAAACAAATATTATTTATTAAAACATTATTATTGCTCATCTCAATACTACACAAAGATCTCCTTATCTACATCCTCGACCTTTTCTTATCTGCGAACCTGACCTCTAGTCTTACGTCGTCGAAAATTAAAACAAGCTATTCTCGGTATTTTTCCAAGAACTAATATTTTACTTATTTATTCAAACATTGCTCATCTCAATACTACACAAACATCTCCTTATCTACATCCTCGACCTTTTCTTATCTGCGAACCTGACCTCTAGTCTTACGTCGAACATATTAATTAACAGAAAAACAATTCTCGGTACTCGACCTTTTCTTATCTGCGAACCTGACCTCTAGTCTTACGTCGAACATATTCATTTTAATTAACAGAAAAACAATTCTCGGAATTCGGCGAGGCGAGGCTCGGCTCTTGTGATGACGCGAGGCGAAGCTCGCTTCTTGGAAGTTTTTTTCAAAAATAACACCTACCTGTGCAAACCAGGTGTCACGCTTAAGACAGGTGCACAAAAGTGACAGGTAAACACTTCTTGCAGGCAGGTGAGCCGAAGAGCTCCTGGGACCGATCGGTGGTCAAGATGCCATCGAGGTGTCCCAGGACCGCCCCTGCTATACTACTTCGGTGAATTGCTAACGCAGTACACTACACTCACGTGTCGTTCAGTTTGGGGTGGTTGTTTACTTTTATTTTCGCGGATTTCGCTGCAACCGGTTAGTTCTCTTGCAGTTTGCATGACTGTTTTGTCTTGGTGTTGGTGCAACTTTATTTGGTGTCGGGTTTATTAATTTACAATATTGATGAATCCGATCACGGATGTGGTTTGCATTTTGTTGGAACTCCATTTAATCAATGGAGGGAACAAGATCAGAGTTTTAATCGTCATCCTTATTTTTCGGCGTACAAAAGGTTATGTAGTAGTCAAATATTACAAACATTGTTTTGCTGGCCTTGCTTACTAGTTTTCAATAAATATTCAGTGTGGAATAAGGAAGGATTTGCAAGTATGTTAAATATATGAAGGTCTTAACATAAACATGAAGACTCGTTTCAAAAATGCGAATTAATGCTAAAAACATTTGTAAAAAATCAAAGCACTATAGCTGACACTTTAAAAGAAAATGCTAAACTATATAAAATACATTTTAACGAAAACGTCCGATTAAATAAACAATTTATGTGCTTGGTAATTGACGCAGTTTTGTACCTTGCAAAACAAGAGTTAGTCTTTCGCAGCCATGATGAGAGCAGCGAGTAAGTAAATAGGGGGAATTTTAAAAAACTTTTAGGTTTATTAATATCGAGAAGTTCCCAAGAACTAAAAGATCATCACGAAAAAATTAAAAAAATGTTTTTACTGGTGACTCGAAAACTATTCAAAATGAAATAATTGAATGCATTTCTGATTATTTAAATGATCATGTAAAAATGAAATAACGAATACAGAGTTTTTTTTTGTGCAAGTGGATGACACCACTGATATTACGCAAACCTCCCAGTGCTCCATAATTTTAAGATACGTTAATTCAGAAGGTTCAGCAGTCGAGAGATTCTTAGGATTTTATAATATTTGCTCCTATGGAACGTCGGAGAATTTATATTCTCTATTAGATCAAATTTTAGACCAATTTGACTATAAACATAAATTAATAGGGCAATGTTACGATGGCGCAAGTGTGATGTTTGGCCATCTAAATGGCTATTTGTCCATTGTCTTGCTGCTATGAAGGATAGTAGAATTGATTTAGTATACAAAATTTAGGTAAGTCGCAAAAAATTTTCTTTACCTTCCACATATAAAAAAAAATTCTGGAAAAAAATTATTGCGAAATTTTCTTGCTTCGTTTGCACTTCACTTACTTTTTCACCCGCGAGCCGCTACTGTAAGGTTGTGTGGCAATTTCCAGCAACATATCGAGAAATCCTAAACCAATATGTAAACTACTTTCTCTATCATTATGGCTCTAACAGCAACAATATTTCATGGGCATGATGCAGAAATTTCCCCTAAATCGCAAGAACAGATGCGTAAGGCAGGAAAGGTTTCCAGTATTTGAATCAATTTTACAGACAATTCTGCAACCACTATTAGTCAGGAAAAATTTATTGCGATCGTTAAAAACAAAAAAATATTCATTGAAGAAAAATGGTGCTGAGATTAAATTTGTTTTGGCATATTTTCGTTCCATAGGCATTTATTAAATAAGTCTATGAGTTATATGTTGTTAAACGAAGGCCCCTCGTTTAATATCATATATAAAGCTCTTATTTCACAAGATACTTTATCTCACTTGCCTCTAACCATTAAAAATATTAACAAATGCTAAATACCTTAAAAAGGCTAAACATCCCTAACAAAATTTGAAATAAAAAAATTAATAGGTTTCATAAACTCGAAGTAAAATGTTCCATCTATCAGATGGAAAAGTTTCCATTAACAAACAAGTCGAGGGGAAACATTTTCTTTGAACTTTCTTGATGCCTTAGGCTTCAAGCTGGGCGAAACTTTTTTATTTAGTCCGTTTTGTGTGTATGCGTGTCGAGGAAACTTTTATTGTCAGAAGAAAACGAGTTTTCTTATTATGAAGTTCGAGACTTCTGACAGAGAGGGGTAACCATCTTTTTTTTGAGATTTTTAAGGAATTAGGAGGAAAAGGATACAGAACTTTTGATGTTGTTCTCGTTTTAAATCAATATTTGTATACGTTTCTAAGAGGAAAAAGGGTTGTCTTAATATTAGTTACCAATACCAATACCAATACACTACTGTGCAATAAAAAGTAAGACAAGAAATTTGATGGTTGTAAATCTGCCTGCCTCAATTGAATTTGCCCATCGTAATCAAGCTGACACTGACAAAAATTGCTCGAAAATTATCCCTTTATCTGCCTAAATTCTAAGTTATTGATGCAAGGGTAAAAATAATACGGCAAGTTGCAAATGCAATGCGGGTTAATGGGATTAATAAAAATACTGTATTGAAGGTAAAGAAGCAATGAGAAAACCATGCAATAACCAGAAAATCAGAAAGTGGAATAAGAAAAATTTCGAGTAATGAATCAGAATTAATACATCTCGTTCGTGAAAATTCTTTTTCCAGGGTTAGAGTTCCTGCGGTGGAATAAAAATTTTCCATGTTTACGTTCTACAGTCAGTAGAAGAGAAGAATTCAAGGTTCTAAAATATCAAATTATATCGCTGCAGAGAGAGTAAGTTGACCGATTTGCACAAACAGAGATTCTTAATTTATGGGTAAAATCATATAAAGAAGACAACCGTTTTGAAATACCGTAAAGTTATTAAATTAAATGTAATGCTACCTTCTGTTAGGTAAATTTGTCCTGACGACTGATGATGGATTTATATTCCACAGTAGCGGCTGCTGGGTTTCAGACGCGGGGGCTCAAAAAACTCTGCCAAATATATTTTGGCAAAAATATACCAGAATTGATAAAAAAGCTCATAATAATAATTATTAAGTAAGACTTACTCTAATCTCTTTTATATTTTAAGTTGATCCTCCTCTCCTTTTGATTCGCAAAGTAATCTATGAACTTTTCATTGAAAGTTGGAATATTTTTCAACAATTTTCTTTCGATGCTTAACATAGCTAATGCACAAAGCCTTGACTGTCCCATTATGTTTCGCATAAAGGTTTTAATTTGTTTTAGTGTGGAAAAACACCGTTCACACGTTTCACAGTTTCAGAAAATGTTTTATATAAAATATTATTAACAATTGAAGAATCGCAACAGCACCAGCGATAATTTGAAAATCTTCTCGGTTATAAATCACTTCTAGTTCGGATTTTAATTTTAAGACAATAACTCTATGATAATGTGCGTTTACCATTTTTAAAATGTCTTGGTTTGCTTTGTATGCTCCAAATGTGTCTGTTTCAAACAGTTGCGAAATCATATCTATGCTGAATTTATGATGAAAGTACGTCACAAATTTATATTACAATTCTGTGGTTAGAATCATTAAGCTTCCTGCGTTTACTTCTATGCGATTTAGATGCATCTAAATTTACATCTTTAGTCAAATATTCAGTCTCCGACACTGAATCACGCACTTTTTCAATATTTTCAGCAAATGCTGTAATGTACTTATTAACTGATATAACATCAATAATTCGTTCTTGTAACCGATTGAAAAGTATATCAGAATGCAGCATTATTAAGTGAAAAAAATCCAACCAGTATATGAAATTATCATTCTGCAAATAGCCTTTTAAAGAACTAGTCTGATTCAAAATGTTTCCATCTTCCTTCTCATTATAATATTTTCTAAACAGTTAAGTCAGTTTTATGGGTATGCATAGTTTCTATATACTTAGTGTTAAAATTCCATCATGTAGGAGAAGATTTAGGTAATAATAATTTTATTGGTTTATGCTGATTGGTCGATTTCTGCAATATGAGGTTCCGTTGATGAATGAAGTTTACAGCTGGATATTTTTCTTTGATTTTTGTTTGAACGCCGTCTAATTTGCCACTCATTGACGAAGCACCGTCGTAGCTCTGTCCAATTAACTTATTTGTGTTATGTTATGCCGTTGTACTTGGTGGAATAATTATTTTTTAGAATCGTTCCTGTACAATGCCATCCACAACATATCTTAAAATTAAGTTCATTTGAGTTTTATTAGCTTTAACGGCAAGAAAATGTGATTGTTCAATTTCTTGTTTTATTTGAGAATGTGCTACGGCGAGCATAGAATCCAAAATTTCATTCTGGATGAACTTGGAAATGCCTTTAAAAACAGTGTTTTTATCCATATGTTCTTTAAATATCGCATCTAATTCGGATATGAAATCTATAAGTCCGCGAAAATGCCTGAGTTTTACAATGAATCACTTTTATCATGCCCGCGTAATGCAACTTCAAATAATCCACAAAATTTTACACAGTTTTATTTAAAATATATCGGTTTTTAGAAACATTTTCATTAAAATCGCAAACGGATTTCCGATACGCACTATCCAGTTGTTGCTTTATGTCCACACGGCCGAGAGAAGCGTAACTCAAAGAGTTATTCATATGAAGAACCGAAAAAGAACGTTTTTTAATTTTTTCCTTCAAATGTTTAATATCAGTGACACCGGTTTTTGCCCAAAACACATCCTCAGATAATAGGAGACAAGGGTAACAAAATAAAGCATTTTTAACTTCACACCCGCAAATCCAGTCACACAATGAATACATGGATTGTTTAAAGTACCTGTGAATATCCTTTCTATGGTGCTTGGTCGTTTGCTTGATATTTAAGTTTGGAACAGGCCTTCCACTTTCTTTAAATTTAATGCCGCGTGCATGATTAAAAATCCTAGCTGTTTTCAAAAACAAAATGTTTTTCAAAACAGACATAATTTATTTGAAATAATCTAACACTCACACAAAAGCAACATAACATACGATTACATATCCTGAATTGAAAAATCGAATACGATCAATCCAGGCCGGTTGTCGACTTCATTGCATCATTGCAAGCGAATGTTACTCTCACCCTTACTCAAACAAGCGACTATTTATCTCTCTGTTTTCTTTGCAGTGTATTTCTCCATAAGCCATTAAAACTATTGGGGACTGTTTTTCAACCAGTCCCAGAAAGCACCAGTAAGGTCGCGACGCCATTCAAATGGTAGTACGGGCGGCGGGTAAATGTAAAGGCTAAGAATTTAATTGTAATATTACCGGCGGGTGAAAAATGTGTAATGTATTCGATACTTAGTTGAAAAAAATAGAAAACTGCAATAAGTTGAAATATATTTGAATTATGAATCAGATAAGTTCAATTTAATTATTTTGGTAGGTGATTGACCAAATGACCTTTAGGGGAAACCGCCACTGATATTCCAGCAGGATAACTGTTCAGTAAAAACAGTAGAGTTCGGTAGTGGTTTTAAAATAATAATTAAAGTTTTGCCCTGGCCTGCCGGAAATCAATGTAATGAAAAGGGTGTGGGGAATAATTGTATAGAAACTATAGAACAACGCTACGACATAGTTT
Organism: Kuschelorhynchus macadamiae; assembly: GCA_030620095.1. Lineage (NCBI taxonomy): Eukaryota > Metazoa > Arthropoda > Insecta > Coleoptera > Curculionidae > Kuschelorhynchus > Kuschelorhynchus macadamiae. The sequence continues at coordinate 1,338,052 of JAUTXW010000365.1, forward strand.
AGAGTCTCTATGAATGAATTTCTCGAAGACTAGAAGAAGCTATTTGGAGCAATTCGGCAATGACAAAATATTAAATTATATTTTGTTTGATATATCTTCTAATTTAGGTTTTCACTATTCAAATAATACATATGAAGTTTTCTTAACCCAATTTCTTACTGCATACTTTAGATATATAGATACATTAGAACTTGTTTTCTGTACATTTGTCTTACTTTTTTTTGGAAGCATATTAAACTATACGCAGGTTTACAGAGACAAATATTTGTCCTACCTTTTATTGCACAGCAGTGTACCTGATTAATTATGACCAGTGTTGCCATGTATGTAGATTTTTAAATTACCAAATTCTATTGAGCTTTCAAACATATTAAAAAAGACTTTACAAGAAAATCTTTTTCTTTTTGAATATTTTTTAAACATTTATTATTCTTGAGTATAATTAAATTTCTATATGAGAAATATCTTTTTAATGCTCAAAAGATAGATTTTTAAATTTCATATTTTGTTTTGCTTTCCATTTGTTTTCTGGATTGTTTATATGTTTGCAAATATACTTTCATTGATTTGATACTAGTATGGTATAAATGTGTTGTGTAATTCAACAAGTGAAACAAGGTTCAATAGACTAACCATTTTCAGCGCCTCGTTTCTATCTAGCATTTTTTCATTTCAATCTAATAATCTTCGTAAACTCTATTTTGTAAAAAAATAAACTAAAAATCATTATTATTAATAAAAAAGCTTCGAACCAAGAAGTTCCAATCTGGAACATCGTTGGCTTCGAAATTTAATCGAAATTTGAGATTACCCAGCAAAGATAATTCGTTGTGCATTTTATTGGTTATCGTTATTTTTGTTTTAATTTGAATTACAAAATCTTTTATTTTCATAACATGACAATCATAACACTCGAATTTTCATTAACGACTAACTCCATGTTAAATCCATGACTTCAGAATATAAACAAAATTAATGATGTTCTTCTTACTAGTAGGGGCAGAATTAGCATTTCAAAGTTCCTGGGTTCTATCCCCGGCAGGTGATAACTTTTTTAGTTTTTTTTTTGTAATACCTATACTTTAGTATGAAGTGGTGTTTTAAAAAGCGGATTGCGTGTTGGATAGCCCTAGTTAGGCATTTTTTGACATAAAAAAAGTGTTTTTATTTAAAATAAGTTACTGATTCACTTATTATTAGGATTTCACGAATTTTTGAAATTGGAACTACCAGTATCTGTCAAAGTCTGCTTTTTCTTATTTATTTTATTTTAAAGTAGAAGTCAATTATCGACTCAGCCATCCAAACGTAGTCCAAATTATTAGTGAGCGCCAGTGGCCTATTTACGGGGGAAGGTTGTGGGTTTAAACCCCCTCAGAGCCACTTTTGCTTAAGGTAAAATGATACAAATAATATAAAGTAAGGATAGTTTTTTTGTGATTGGCTGGTAAAACCCATTGTCCATATTGCCATATTATCTACGCCCAAGCAATGTTTATATACGCCACTGTTGAGGTGAGCGCTATCAGCCTTATAGATAGGTAATCAAAATAAATATCAAATTTTGACTTGTCGGCAAAAAGCCATGTTAATTAATTACCAAAATGCAGTCAGATCAGACGTCCATATTACCAGAATATTACTAACAGCCTTTTTCCATATTCTTCTTTACAAAATATACCTTCATATTACCTGATTATGACATTCTGATCTTCTTCTCCTTCTTTCTTAGCATGTATTCATCCACTGTTGGATGTAGGTCTCTTCCAGATTTTTTCATTCTATTCTATTTTGAGCTTTTCAGAACCATTGTTTTGTTGCAACTTGTTTAACGTCGTCAATCCATCGTTTTGACGGTCGGCCTATACTCCATTTGTTTTCTCTGGGTCTCCAGTGTATAAGTTTATTTGTCCACCTCTCTCTTTCCATCCTAGCCACGTGACCTGCCCATTGCCATTTTAATTCAGCAATTTTAAGAACAGAGAAATTCCTAGCATCGCTCTTTCTATTGCTCTTTCGCGTAGACGGTTGCCATTCTTTTTTATTAAGGTGGTGGTTTCCATTCCGTAGGTGATGACGGGGAGAATACACTGATCGAAGACTTTTCTTTTAAGACTGATTGGAATGTTTTTTTTTTTTGGAAGGATAAAGTTCAGTTTTCCAAATGCTTAACAACTTTGCCTTATTCTTTTAGAGAGTTCAGCGCCTTGATTTTCCTTGCCCACAATTACATTGTGTCCAAGATAAATGTAGCCTCAGACATGTTCTACAGCTTTGCCGTCTATTTCAAGGTTTTCCTCTGTTGAACTCATAAGCTTCGTTTTTTTAATGTTCATATGTGAAAAAATTATACGTTCTGAAACCCTTTTAAGTTGCTCCAGCATCTGCTTCTACTCCTCAATATCCTTTCCGATTACAACGATATCATTTGAGAAGCGCAAATGATTCAGGTGTGTTCCATTAACATGTCCCAAGGCGAGTTTAAAAAGCTTCGGGGAGATGGTATCTCCTCCAAAAGAGGAGTCCGCCTCTTTCGATTTTTATATTGTCTGTTTGCATGTCTTTGCATATATTTATATGAAATGTAGCTGTTTTATATATATGTCTCAATAAGGTAGTAGATCCTAGCGTTTTCAAGCGCTTCGATTACTGCTGATGATTCTACCGAGTCGAATGCTTTGTGATAGTCAACAAAAGCTAGATGCAGAGGGATCTTATATTCGGTCGCTTGTTCAATAAGAAGGCAAACTGTTTGTATGTGGTCAGTTGTCCCAAATCCTTTTCGAGAACTCGCCTGTTCGACAGGTTGGTAGAAAATCCAGTTTTTCTGATACTGCTCCTAAATGTTTACGCTCTTAGGCTAGTCGATGCTAAGATGGTAAAGCGGGAAGTTACAAGAATATCTACTATTTAGACTAATCCCTGTACATTTATTATTTAAGTTGTTGCTTCATTTTAATGTTGTCAAAGTACAGACCCGATATCAGACGCGGAGGTGATTGGTAATTAAATTTTTACTAGAAGGAACTTCTAAAAATCGATATTCACCTTGACTCGTTTTTGAACTTACTATTTCTTTTATATGTTCCTTTAGTTGTCAGAAATCTGCATTTAAATTATAAGACACATAGGTCAGTCGGTTTTGTTAAAAAAAATATGGCTCGCTCGCTTAACCTCTACGTTCATGATACAGAGGAGTGGAAAACAGCGGTTATTTATAGAACGGATGCTCGTGACAGCATTTGTTAGGTAACTTTGTAAGATCTAAGTGTTTTAGAAGTTCAGTAAAGCACTTAATAATTAAGAAATCATAATTCTTGGGATTAGACCATGTCAGAATGGTATCAGCACTTTCCGACCTTTCTCCTTTTTCTTCAGATATCTTCAGTAAAGTAAATATCCTTGAAGATGCCTCTTGCAATAGAAGGCGAAAGTCATTCCATTTTGCCACGATCCAATCCCAAGAATCATTATTTATTAATTGACCACACCTGTGAAAGCTTTCGTTTTATATTAGCCTCTATGGGGAGGAATTCAAGAAAGATGCTGAAACTGTTGACGATCTTAGGAACAACGAGAAGAAGCTACTTTGCCTACTAGCCTTTCTCCTTAGATATCGGGATGAAGAAGTAGTACCAAAATATCGACATATGAAATACCACATAACATCAAGAAATGCAAGGAACACTACATACGAGCCAGCATAGCATTTGTCACTCGTCGTGATTTGGATAGAAACGATCGTGAGTTATTAGATATTCATTTAAAATTAGCTTTCATACTTGAATGATTATCAGCAGCAGAACATCAAGCAGTTACCATTAAGCAGCAGAAAAAAAACAGAAAAACTCACAGACAACCCAAAAACCGCCACATAACACCGTAATAAATCTGTTTTCCGATGCCCTTACTGAAGCAGAACAATGTTCCTACAAATCTCGCCATTACACTGAGAGACATACCCACCCGTTGAAAACATATTGTCATCTGTCGAACCCACAATTAGAAGACTTCTAGCAGAAAGAGGTGACGAAATAAGGTATGAAACAGTGCAGGTCATAAAACATTTAAGCCACTTAAGTCGAATCTCTCAGTTGCGGAATAAATTAAACAACAGTACAGACATTTTGGTCCTCCCAGCGGAAAAGGAAATGCCACTGTCGTCATGGGCAAAACAGATTATGTGTAGAAAATATACAGAGTAATCCAAACACACTCGATCAAAATTGAGATACGGATAACCAACCTTTTAAAAACTCTAAGTATTTTGTAGAGAATTTTAAATCAATCTAATTAGATCCCACTTGATCAAAATTGAGAGACGGATAACCAACCTTTTAAAAACTTTAAGTATTTTGTAGAGAATTTTAAATCAATCTAGTTAGATCCCAAATATATGTTGGTCAGTTTCGATGTAAACTCGTTATAGGAATGTGCCTATTAATGATTAAATTTCTATAATATCAGACTTACTTCACCATTATGATATTGACAACTCACCTTCTAGATCTGATAGAAGCATGTCTCACATCAACTTATTTTGTTTTTCAAGGAACCTTTTATGAACAAATCTCAGGAGTATTCATGGGATCTTGCAAGGTTACTTCGCCAGTCCAACATACGTACCATTTTATGAACACAATCAGGAAAATTGGACAATGTTTGCGATCGCCAAAGGACATTATTCATTATCAAACGGAAGGAGTGATATAATGGTGAAACTGGACGATCCATATCCACTAGTCTTAAGGAATATAAACGATGTATTAGAAAGAAGCAAATTGAACAAACTGCTGTATTTGAACGCCATCTTTCCACTTAACATGTCATAAATGTAAAAAGAATACACCTGTCTGTGATACATTCATTATTGGATTTAGTGATAGAACTTTGTAATGCTATTTCAAGTTTCATTCTTCAAAAAATATTTTCCGATGAGGCGACTTTTACTTCAAATGGAACCGTCAAACGACAAAATTGTCGATAAAACCCTAATTGGATATGAGAACATGAGACTCCATTTCCACAAACAGTTAACGTATGGGCAAGGATAATAGGTACGAGAATAATTGGGTCCTTTTCTTAAAGGGAAGTCTAAAGGATGATAGATATTCGCAGTTATTAAGAACTAAAATTGTTCCACCACTGTAAAATACATTTATGAATTTACATCCAAAATGTGTGTTTTTTTTAGATAATCATGCACTAGCAAATGCTCTGGTTGCAGCAGGATGGTGCGCTCCCACACTATTCTCGGGAAGTTCAGGAATAATTTGACAATAGGTTTTTGGAAGATGAATAGGGAAAAGCCCCTCGATTATTTTTTTGTAGGGACACCTCAAGAATGTTGTTTTCAAAACTAAGATGTTAAACCTGAAGGATCTGAAACAACGAATCGAAAACGAATGTAGATGTATGGAACAAACTAACAGCCTCCTTAATGTTTTGAATGCTTTGCCGCAATAAGGAAACATCTTTAGAACAACTAGTAGAATCGGAAAATGTAATTGCATTGAATTTTCTCGAAATTTTGCACACAATAGATTTCGTTTTTTGATTTCCAATAGGATATTTATCACTAGATATTTCACACACTAGCTGAAATGTTTTTCTTCGACACCTGTAACCAAATACCTTTAGAATTTCGCTTAATGAATCCATTATTTCAACTTATCTCATGTTCAACTATTAGTTTCTATTCAGGTGAACAATTAGCATTAACAATTTTTAAAAAGTATCCTTTACAAACTTTACAATAATTTGTCGAATCGGAAAATGTAATAAAATACAGAGTATTCTGTTTAAAAGATAAAAATCCTTATTAATTACTGAAAAGCGGCTAATTTGGCAATATTGCAAATATCAACCCGCAGCTTTGTCGCATTTCGATACATATCTGGTCGAAAGTTAATTAAAATTGGATGAACGATTGGGAAGATAATTGAAGATTTCCAAACTTTTGTTATACACTGTATTATATGCCTGTTTGTAACAAATTATTAAGAAAGGACAGGTCAATAATGTTAATCTCGTCATTAATTATCATAAGTTTAATTGATTTATCGTACGTCAATTTAAAAAAAAATGGTTTATTGCAATGAAACAACAAATAGATAAAAAACAAAACAAATAAATCTTAATTTCTAAGCAATCAATCATGTGGATGGAGTCTCATAAAAACTAAATTGTAGTTAAGCTGACAAAAGCTAAAATGACAAAGGTAAATGTTGCAAAATGACAAAATGGTTCTACATGACCGTAATCTGACCTATATTCGTGTACAGAGCCAGGGTGTGGTTGACCAAAGCCAAACAAGTAGTAGCACAAAACAAAATGCGATAGCTGCAAAGATTAGCATGCCTGGTAGTTACAGACGCAATGGGATCCACATCTACGATGGCAATGCAGGTGCTGCTGTGCTTGCCGCCTCTTGATGCATTTCTGAGAGGCGAGGCAGAAAGAACGGCAATCAAGCTGCATGCCGTTGACTTGTGGTGTAGAAAAGACTGGGGTTCATTCATGCCCGATTATTCCTGAAGGATGTCGCACGACAAGCTCTTGTGGAACACCGAACGGATGCCTTGATTCCCCGCTTCATTTACTCAGATACTCAGATGCCACTCGGGCAGGGTACCTTCTAGTGCCCCCTCGAGATAATCTTAGAAAACTGATAGGAATGCCAACAAGACACTGTAAGCTAAAGAAACACCCTCACACCTTGGGCGTCTTCGCAGATCCAGATTATGGAGAGTGCATCGAGGACGATGAGACTGCTGAACACGTTCTTTGTTACTGTCCAGCTCTCGTAAATACCAAAGAATCCATTATAGGGGAAAGATGACCAAAAATGGCCAGAATCGGAGGATGCTCGGCCGCCACAGTGTTGAACTACATCAGTGCTATTGGCTGATGACTAAAGTCAGAAAAAAGTTAGAATGGGATTATCTGAGAGGCCTAAGTCATAGGTTGGTGCAAATCACTCAATATCTCTATATATAAAATTATTATAATGGTGAAAGAAAATCAGTGTTTCAGGTTTTACATGTCTTCATGTTTTAGCTTTATAGAGTTTAGATGCCAAAAAATATATTTTATCAATTCCGTCGGTTCGTCTATCGGTTTGTCTGTCGATCACCGCTTAACTTAAAAGCTACTTGTCAGATTGACTTCAAATTTTAGTCAGAAATTAAGGGTTATATAGGGATAACCAGGTAATATTTTACTAAAAATCCAATATGCTGGAACAACATAGCGGGCTAGTAAAACGTAAAAAAAATCTTATTAAAAAAACTAATTGTACAATTTACCTCCAACTTTGCACAATAATTAAGTGTTACATAGGAATAAACTGGTGATATTTTGGTATGAATATAAGATAGCTAAACAAAATGGCGTCCTAATTAGAAAATGTGACTGAAAAAACTACTTATTAGATTAATTTCAAAATTTGTGCAAGCATTAAGTGTGAGATAGAGATAAACTGGTAAAGTTGTGGTACCAATTCAAGATGGGGGAACAAAATGGCGAAGTGTCAATGTAAAAACCACTCCAAAATCAAATGTGGCATAGGTAGAAAGTGGTAAAATACTGGTAGGAATACAATATGATGGAACAAAAAGGCGCCCAATAAAAATGCTTGTATATAGGTATATATGTGTTACTAAATGATTATGCACTTCACTAAACTGAGTCACACTTCACTATTCCTAATAAAAAGAAAAATTAATAACGCGGAAAGTTCCGGATAAAGGAAATTTACCGTTTTTTTTTTCAAGGTCTGCATAATTAAATACTGTATGGTAGAGAGTGCATAACAAGAACATTATTATTTGTTTACTTACAATTGTATCCTTAATATACTCGTAGGTCAAAACCTTAAAGAGGCTACTGACACTGCGGCAGGGGCGTGCAGTTCATGGAAGCAAGGGAAGCAGTGCTTCCCCAAAAAAAATTATAAAACATTTTCTAAAATGTAATTTTTGAAATAGGAAACCATTAATTTAGTTTAAATTAAAAATGCTAAAATATTATCTTAATTATCAAGCCCATAATAAATGCGGCCTTGACTTCGACCGAGCGACAATAGAAAATGGAATAAAACCTATGCGGGCCGCTAGCTTCTCTGCAGCCAAGTCCCGTATGCTTGATTTCCTGTGAATCGAGCCAGAGGTTATTGAACTTCAGTCGCGTATTTTAAAGTGGGGGCGGAAGCTATCGTTGGAGTAGGTTCTCTGTTTGAACGGCTGTCCTTGTGTTGTGTGAAATGTACGTCGCGTCGTGCATGGCGCGATATGGAAGACAATAATACGGACGTGGATATGCAAATACCGTCAACTTCGGCTGTCGGTAATAACGTTGAAAATGTTGGCGAATTTAGTAAGAAGAGTGAGTCTCACTGTGTGGTGTGTGTCTTAATAATAAAGGGATTTTCAACATTAAACTTCGCTAGTAAGCTTCAAATAATTTCCAAAGGAAGGGCAAATCCCCCTATGAAAAATTTAATGACAAAAATGAAAAATTGTATTAAACATTTTTATCCGGAAAAACAATACGAACAATTTAAATGGCTAACAGGGTGTGAAAATATAAGTAAATTATTTTGTTGGCCATCTTTACTTTTTGAAAATGAAAAAGGCCTCTGGAATAAAACTGGTTTTTCCGATTTAAACAATTTCCATAAAGCTGTCAAAAGACACATTATGTCCAAAGCGCATTTACAGGCCGTCATAAAAGAAAAAGTCTTCTGCAAAATCAGAATTGAACACGCCCTTAATAAACAGTTGGAACTTAGTCATCGCCAACACAATGAACTAGTCGATGAAAATAGGCAAATATTAAGAAGACTTATCGATGTTGTTTGTTTTCTCGGACAGCACGATTTGGGATTTAGAAGTCATGACGAAACAAGGGTTTCTTCAAATAGAGGAAATTTTAATTTAATGGCTAAATATGATGACTGCTTAAAAATCATTTAAAGTAGTCTAGCGTTTTTCGCGCTACGTCAAATCGAATACAGAACGATTTAATTTCCGCTGTTGCAACCATTATTCTAGAAAGAATTAAGCAGGAGATTGGCGAGGCGCGGTTCATTGCTATTGTTCTGGACGAAACAACTGATATCACTAATTTTAGCCAATTATTTATAGTAATACGCTACGTTAAAACAGACGGAAGTATTCAAGAGCGATTTTTAGGTTTTAAGAATGTATCCAAAAATCGTACAGCAGATGCATTATGTACCGTAGTTTATAACGTTACTAAAGAAATTAATGGAGAGAAAAAATTAGTTGCTCAAAGCTATGATGGAGCTGCAGTGATGGCAGGACAATTAGAGGGTCTGCAAGTTAAAGTTCGAGAAACTTTCCTAAGTGCTATGTTTGTTCATTGGTTTGCTCATACATTAAATTTAGTTTTATCCCAGTCTATCAATCACATTAAAGAGTGTAAAGTATTTTTCGTTACTTTAAGTGGCATGGCTGCTTTTTTTCCAAGTCAACAAAACGTACACAAGCTTTGGACTCCATTGTCCACAAACGATTGCCCAAAGTAGCTCCTACTAGGTGGAATTATAATGGAAGATTTGTGTTAACAGTATCTGAAAATCGTGAATCACTGATTGAACTATTTGAGAATATAATAGAAAATAATGAGACGTGGGACTCAGAAGCAATAAATAGTTCGAGGAGGTTTTTGAACTGTTTGAAAGGAGATTTTTATTTTAATTATTTGTTGAACACATTTTCAGAAATATTTCCATTCTCGGACAATGTTTTTAATATATTACAAACTAAAACAAATGATATTGCTTTTTGCCTAAAAAAAAAATGGATGATTTTAAGTCCATGTTAAGCCAAAAAAGAGATGACTTAGACCTATTTTGGGAGAAAACGATGAGATTAAATGTAGAGCTACAAGCCAAGCGTCTTCGAACAGACAAGGTGGGAGATGTTCAAACATCATACAGACGCCTCTTTTATAAAATAATCGATCAAATTCAGCAACAAATAAACTATAGATTTAACGGTTTAAATGATTTTAAATTCCTCGAGCTCTGCAATTTTGATGTATTTAAAGGAAAAACTTTTCCAGAAGATGCGTTTAAATCTCTTCTTCTCCATTATGGCCAGTTCTTCGACCGAGTGTTACTGTGCTCTGAACTAAAAGTGATTTACGAAACTGATGACATTAGCGCAAAAAATAACGCTAAGGAACTAATGCAATTTTTAAAAGACAAGGAGCTGGAAGGTGCCTACACCAAAGTGTCGAAATTGTGTGCATTAGTATTGACAATACCGGCCACAAGTTCATCAGTAGAACGCAATTTTTCAACACTTAAACGTATAAAAAATTTCGTGGGAAATTCAACGGAGCAGGAGAGACTTTCGGATACATCGCTGTTGTCCATTGAAAATAAACTTCTCCAAAATATGTCGGAGCATCGACGTTTTTATGATGACGTCATTGACGAATTTGCAAAAAATGATCGAAGAATCGAATTACATTACAAATAGGTAAGTTTCTAAAAATTGCTTCCCTTTCTTAAAATTTCATCGCACGCCCCTGCACTACGGACAGTACGGTCGTTCTTTCTCTAACGTACTAATATTATCCATCCTATTTCCATCAGGTTAAACGCTAACGGTTACATATAACAAAGAAGGCGACATAATAGTTTTTTATTTTCTGCATCCTTCAGCTTTAAAACTCACATTTTCGGCAATAAAAAAGCCATAAAACTCATTTCTATATACATATGTACTAAATATAACTTTATATTTAAAAACACGGTTTGAAAACACAAAAGATACGTACGAAAGACCCCTTAAATCTTAATTTTTATAGCTAGCTGTATTTTTTATTACTCCTAGTCAGGCAACACCATAGATTTCCTTTGTTGGTGTTAAAGATTTTGACGTGTGTGATATTATACGAGGGACAATAAGAAAATAATAAAAGTAAAGATGAGTTTATACAGGAAATAAAATAAAATAAAATAAGACATGACAAATTTTCCTCTTCTTATTTTATTTTATTTCAAAAATACACCTTCGTATTACGTCTTGGAATATGTTTTTGACTAGAAAGGTGACAAAAACTGTTTTGATTTGGCAGCAATTGCAATTATTAATTGGTAGCTTCGCCGAGTCCCAGTCAAGATGAACAGAAGGTATAAAGGGAGGCCAATGAATGGAAAGCGCCATGAGGTCCATGTATTTTAGAAATTAGTAAAATTCGCGAAACAAATAATAAAGGGTTATTTTCTAAATAAACAAAAATGTCACTTGAAACGTTTGATAATCTAGTAGGTTTCTTGATTGTTTGATCTCTGTAAGAATATATATATATATATATATATATATATATATATATATATATATATACAGGGTTTCCCATCGAAAACGTACCGCAAGGCATAACGGCCAGGGTAATTTTTTTTCAAAAAATCCAAAAACACGTCAATTTTTTTTGTGAGGGGGACAACTTTTGCCCTTAAAATGATCGCAAAATTTTCAACCCTCTAAGCGGGGCTGTCATCCCCCAAACTTTTTCAAATGGGAAGAGGGGTCAAGTGGTACCGCAATGAAAAGGGCTTTCTATTCTCTATACACTCCCGCTTTGGTTTTGAAAATCGGTCAAGTCATTTAAAAAATATGAAGGATTGAAATTTGAAAAATACATTTTTCAAAAAACGCATAAATTGAATTAAATAAAAAAAAACTTACCGTATTAATGAAGCAAATGCTGAAAATGTTGCCCGTCGACCTCCATACAGTAATACAAATTAGCGTCAAATCGTTCTCGAACATTCTGAAGAACTTGAGGGGTCACTTCGCGACAAACGTCAATAATTCGTGTTCGCAGATCTTCTAATGAGGCAAGTGGAGTGCTATACACTTTACTTTTTATGTGTCCCCATAGAAAAAAGTCTAAAGGAGTCAAGTCGGGTGACCGGGGAGGCCACTCAATGGCACCCCTTCGTCCTATCCACCGCCCGGGAAAGTTAGTGTTTAAATAATTACGCACATTTTGAGAGTAATGTGGAGGTGCACCGTCTTGTTAAAATATCAGTTCCGCTTCAACGTATCCAGGATTATTTTCGATGATGTCAGTTAGGGCTGGGTCGATGGTATTTTCCAGTAAATCTAAGTACATATCACCTGTTAGAGTTCCAGGAAGAAAAAAAGGACCCACAATAGAATTTTCAAAAATACCAGCCCACACGTTCAATTTCTGAGGATGTTGTGTGTGCACCTCGTGAAATACCCTGGGGTTGTTCTCAGCCCAGTACCGACAGTTATGCCGATTAACTACACCGTTCAAAAAGAAAGTGCACTCATCCGAAAAACACACATTGAATAGAAAATTATTATTATTGGCCACTCGTTCACTAATAGTTTCACAAAATTGCAAGCGGCGATCAAAATCGTCTTCGTTGAGTTCTTGTACCAACTGAATTTTATACGGGTGGAAATGGTGTTTTTTCAATATTCTTTGGACACTTGTACGATTCACGCCGGTCTCATTGGCTAATTTTCTTGTACTCAGCGTACTATCCATGGCAACTTGGCCCAATACAAAGACAATAGCTTCATTTACTACAGGATTTTCCATCTGCCTCTTTTTATTCATAAAGGATCCAGTTTCGCGAAATTTTGCTACTAACTCGCGAACAATTTTGCCGGAAAGGTGTTTTTCAGGATGTCGTTCATTAAATATCTGCGCAACCCGATTGCCACATTCATTATTTTTAAAATAAAGTTCGATTATTTCCACTTTTTCTGCAAGTGAGTACACCATAATTATTGATAAAAAATTTAATGATATTGAGAAATTTAAACGCACAAGTTACAGAACAGCTATCTAGCAACTACCGCACCTGATCGTTGTGGCATGTCAAATCACTAAAATCAGCAGTAAACATCTAAAATAACAGGACAAAAATAGCGAATTGGTCGAAGGAATTTATCCTTATCATTTACTCTGATAATTTGTAAATAAACATTTTAAATTTCAATTCTTCATATTTTCTAAATGACTTGACCGATTTTCAGTGGCGGCTCGTGGTGTTTAGGCTAGGGTAGGCGACAACCACAATAATTTCAAGAATAATGACGTTATAAGAAAACGTTAAGCCGCGTACACACTTAGCTGACAACTAAGTTTTATAAATTAAATTTATCCGCCTATCTTTTAAAAGGGCGAATTTACTTATTATGACATCCGTAAAGTTATCAGCCTTCTGTAAGGAGCAGAACAACTCTTTTTCTATTGAAATTAGTGCAAGTGACGATAAACGTTCATTTTTTATTGTATTGCGAGAATACGTTTTTATTCGCTTTAAACAAGAGAAATGTCTTTCCACTGAGGTACTTGTAATAGGTATGGTAGCAATTAACGCAAAAAGTTTGTAACTTTCAGGAAATATTTCTTGAAGTTCATTTTTTACGAAATGTTTTAAAATTGCCTCGACGCTCAGCAATGCAAATTGTTCATCGAGATATATTACACTAAGCTCATTAATTAATTTTTGTTTGTCAAAGAAATTTTTATAAAAGTTGGTCACATTCGTCACAAATTCAAGCGGAAAATTTTTGCTATATTCTTCGAATTTTGAGGAATCCGCTAAAGAAATATAATAACTGAGACATATCTGCAAACCTAACTTCTATTTGAGTCACAATATTGTCAATTATCTCATAAAATAAAATGCGTAAAGAATTTTGCTCATCGCCTTTAATGGTGTCCGATAACTTAATTCTTTTTGACAATTGCCCTGAGTCCCTATTATTAAAAATCCTTGTTTGGGCTTGTTCAAATATTGTATTAAACATTGTCTCATTTCTCAATAACTTGATACGATCTCTTGCCATAAATATTTGCTTTTTACAATAGGTGATGTCCAATGATTTTTTCTGTAGAATGTTGAAAAAGGGGTCAGTTATGTCAAAAATATGTTTATACACAGCGGTAAGAAACGAAAATTCTAAATCGTTCATAAATTTAAGATATCCCTTGGCCCCGTTTATTGACTCAGCCGATGGTGATTGGTCGTCAATAATTTTAGAAAAAAAAAACTAATTTTAGGCCTTCCCATTCAGAGTGCAAGATTTGAATGATTTTAGAACGGGAAGCCCACCTGGTGTCTGAACTGGAAGAAATCCTCTTTCCTATCGTCGAATCTAAAGTAAATGTCCGTTTTGCAGACTGATGAAAAAATCCGGGAATCGAGGACGCACTTGCGAAAAAAATTCGGCAATTTTTTATATTTTTTGAACCAGTTTGTAAAACCAAATTCAATCTGTGCGCACTACAATGCGTAAACAAAGCAAAAGGAGCATCATCTTTAACTTTTTTTTGCAAACCATTCAATGAACCTGCCATCACACTAGCACCATCGTAGCATTGCCCAACTAATTTTGTTTTATAATCGAAATTGCCTATGACTGTAACAATTAATCCATACATTGCGTCCGCTGTTCTGTCTTCGCTAACGTCATGAAAACCCAAGAAACTTTCTTTGATTTCACCGTATTTATTAACGTACCGAATTGAAATCGCACATTGGGACCTCTCAGAAATATCCGTAGTATCGTCAGCTTGCACTGCAAAAAACAACGACTCTTTTATCTCCCTATGAATTGTATCTGCAAGGTAATCGGAAATACAGGATATCAAATCATTCTGGATAGTTTTTGATAAATCAGAAAAAATATTTCCAATTTTTTTTAAATGTTGTTGTATTTCGTTATCACGTTTAATTAACAGATTAAAAGTTTCCCGAAAATTTCCCGCACTAACGGAATCGCTTTTTTCATTATGGCCTCTGAAAGATAATTCTTGCTTTGCTAGGTGACACGTAACATCGACCAAATAGCTCATTAGAAGTCTGTTTTTTCTCACCTCCTCATTATAAAAACCAAAGCGGGAATGTATAGAGAATAGAAAGCTCTTTTCATTGCGGTACCACTTGACCCCTCTTCCCATTTGAAAAAGTTTGGGGGATGACACCCCCGCTTAGAGGGTTGAAAATTTTGCGATCATTTTAAGGGCAAAAATTGTCCCCCTCACAAACAAAATTGACGTGTTTTTGCATTTTTTGAAAAAAAAATTACCCTGGCCGTTATGCCTTGCGGTACGTTTTCGATGGGCCACCCTGTATATATATTTATATATATATTATATATATATATATATATATATATATATATATATATATAGTATAGTAGGTTCTTTGTTTGAACGGCTATCCGTGTGTTGTGTGATACGTACGTCGCGTCGTGCATGGTGCGATATGGAAGACAATAATACAGACGTGGATATGCAAATACCGTCAACTTCGGATGTCTGTAATAACGTTGAAAATGTTGGAGAATTTAGTAAGAAGAGTGAGTCTGACTGTGTGGTGTGTGTCTTAATAATAAAGGGATTTTCAACATTTAACTTCGCTGGTAAGCTTCAAATAATTTCCAAAGGAAGGGCAAAACCGCCTATGAAAAATTTAACCACAAAAATGAAAAACTGTATTAGACATTTTTATCCGGAAAAACAATACGAACAATTTAAATGGCTAACAGGATGTGAAAATATAAGAAAATTATTTTGTTGGCCATGTTTACTTTTTGAAAATGAAAAAAGGCTCTGGAATAAAACTGGTTTTTCCGATTTAAACAATTTCCATACAGCTGTAAAAAAACACATTGTGTCCAAAGCGCATTTACAGCCAGGTAAGAGAAAAAGTCTTCGGCAAAACCAGAATTGAACACACCCTTAATAAACAGTTGGAAATTAATCACCGCCAACATAATAAACTAGTCGATAAAAATAGGCAAATATTAAGAAGACTTATCGATGTTGTTTGTTTTCTCGGACAGCACGAATTGGGATTTAGAGGTCATGACGAAACAAGGGTTTCTTCAAATAGAGGAAATTTTCAAGATTTACTTAGTTTAGTGGCTAAATATGATTGCTTAAAAAATCGTTTTTCGCGGAACCTCGTATCGAATCCATAATGATTTAATTTCCGCTGTTGCAACCATTATTCTAAAAAGAATTAAGCAGGAGATTGGCGAGGCGCGATTTATTGCTATTGTTCTGGACGAAACAACTGATATCACATTTTAGCCAATTGTCTATAGTAATACGTTAAAACAGACGGAAGTATTCAAGAGCGATATTTAGGTTTTAAGAATGTGTCCGAAAATCGTACAGCAGATGCATTATACACCGTAGTTTACTACAGAAATTAATAGAGAGAAAAAATTAGTTGCTTAGAGCTATGATGGAGCTGCAGTGATGGCAGGATAATTAGGGGATCTGCAAGCTAAAGTTCGAGAAACTTTCCCAAGTGCTGTGTTTGTCCATCAATCATATTAAAGAGTGTAAAGTATTTTTCGTTACTTTAAGTGGCATGGCTGAAGAAGAACACAAGCTTTGGACTCCATTGTCCACAAACGATTACCCCAAGTAGCTCCTACTAGGTGAAACTATAATGAAAAACTTGTGTTAACAGTATCTGAAAATCGTGAATCACTGATTGAACTATTTGAGAATATAATAGAAAATAATAAAACGTGGGACTCAGAAGCAATAAATAGTTCGAGGGGGTTTTTGGACTGTTTGAAACGAGATTTTAATTTTAATTATTTGCTGAACATATTTTCAGAAATATTTCCATTCTCGGACAATGTTTTTAATATATTGCAAACTAAAACAAATGATATTGCTTTTTGCCTAAAAAAAAGTGGATGATTTTAAGTCCGTGTTACGTCAAAAAAGAGATGACTTTGAGCTATTTTGGGAGAAAACGATGACGTTAAATGTAGAGCCACAAGCCAAGCGTCTTCGAACAGACGCCTCTTTTATGAAATAATCGATCAAATTCAGCAATAAATAAACTGTAGATTTAACGGTTTAAATGATTTTAAATTCCTCGAGCTTTGCAATTTTGATGCATTTAAAGGAAAAACTATTCCAGAAGATGCGTTTAAATCTCTTTTTCTTCATTATGGCCAACTCTTCGACCTAGTGTTACTGCGATCTGAACTAAAAGTGATTTACGAAGCTGATGACATTAGCGCAAAAAATAGCGCTAAGGAACTAATGCAATTTTTAAAAGACAAGGAGCTGGAAGATGCCTACACCGAAGTGTCGAAATTGTGTGAATTAGTATTGACAATACCTGCCACCAGTTCATCAGTAGAACGCAATTTTTCAACACTTAAGCGTATAAAAAATTTTGTGGGAAATTCAGCGGGGCAGAGAGACTTTCGCATACATCTTGTAAAAACAAGACAATACAAATATTGGAATTTAGAAGTAATAAAACTAATAAAGGTTTAACAATGGGGAATTATGAAAATCTACCTGATCGTTTGTAGTAGCCTAAATATTTTAAATTCATTAATTTCCGTACTTTCTTGAAAATTGGGTTTCTTTGATTTTATTTCCGAATGAAGAATTTTGAAATTGTCACCAAATGTGTGTTAGTCTTTTAGTAGATGAGTTACGTAAAGTGAATTATTTAAATTTTTTATGTAACTAGTTTTATGTTATTTTATTCATTTTTCAAAACATTTGCCGGTTTGACTAATATACATTTTAGGGCTCGAACCACACTTCAGCATGTAAACTTATGATTTCTTTTTTCTGTTTTGAGTGAGTTTCTTATTTTTTGTTAGTTTCCCTAACGTATTTTCTATAAAGGAGTTTATAAATTTTGGTACTCAATTTACCGATATAGGCTATAGTTTTAAAAGTATTGATGGAAAAACTAAAATAAATGCTTTATTTATAGTAATTTTCATGTGATAAAGGTACGTTTAGAAGTCTGTGAGATATTTTTTGTGAATAAGGATATTTTTTGTGAATAAGGATGACATGAACTATCATGAATAGCAATATCTCTGTGTGACGGTTTATGCTAGATATCGAAATCAGTTATTCCGTTTTTTTATGTTAAGTCAAGAAAATTAATAGATTTATTTTGTTCTATTTCTGCGGTAAACTTAATTCGTGGATGTAAATCATTTATAAAGTTTTGGAGTTGATTTAATTGTCGTGCTGTAGCTGTAATACGAGTAATAATATCGTCAATGTATAATAATAATAACGTCAACTATACCAGTACAAAAAATTCTTATTTAATGGATGTTCGTGTATTTCTTCTTCTAAATGTAAATTTTGCATTTAATGAGAGATTGATACTTCTAATATTTGTTTATTAATTCATAACACCCGTACTCGCTAAAGAGGTTTAAATTTAGACCAGGTCTAACTTGACAGTTATAGGTTTAAGACGACATTTTTAACATCCGAACAAATACTTTTTCTAAATGTCGCAATTACAAAGTGACAGTAATATAAGCGAAATATAATTGACGAACTAAGAGTTTTAAGTACCATGGCAACTAGACCTGGTCTAACTCTTAAACCTTTTTAGTGAATACAAGAGTAGGAGTTTTTAATATTCCATATTACTTGAACATATTAGCTCACACAACTTTTAGATTAAAATCCGTTACCGCGAGACATGCCCAAGTAGAAGATATCTGTTGATATATAATATAACCTGATATCAATACTAAAGTTTACATACTCATATTGTCTTCGAAATCAAAAATAAAATGCAGCTATTAACATTCAGCATTGGTAATGTGCGTGGAAAACCAACATTGCCATTGTCGGCTATTATATAAAAGCTTAAAATTACTATAGTGTCGTTTCAGAGGGTTTGAAACAAAAAATGATAAAAGCACCAAAAACAAGAAATATTTGCAACTTTAACTGCTAGAACAATAAATTTTGTAATAAGCAACCATAAAAAAAGTAAATATTATTTAAAAAAGAACCAGATGCCGAAATCCCGAGCATTTTTCTGTCGCCAGTCCGTCTGAAAAATCATAACTTTTCCGTTACCTTGAAACTTAGCACGGATCATATGGTTTTTATCATCCTGTTTGTTGTGGAATTTTTATCCCTAGTGTTTATTAGCAAACTAATCTTTATTTGATGTGTACATCTGTTCTTTGTACACATTTTATACATTTATATTTTGCAAATATATATGGTTTGTTCCGTAATGTCTGTGCACACTTTAAGAATGCTAAATTTAGATACAGATATACATAATAAGCGTGTACAGCGTGTTACAAATTCGAGGATAAGTACAGGAATCTCGTAAACTGTAAAATATACGAATTTGGGACAAACTTGTGAATATTAGTGTGTAGTCGTTTTTTGTTTAGAAATTAAAATATATCCGAACATTTCCGAAAATATTCGAGACAAACCGTGTTGTCTTGTGACGTTATTATTGAAGCTACTTAAAAACCACAGGCAGTTTTTTTCCTTTTAACCGCCTTACTAAACAGGAGGGTTATCACTAAGCCAGGCATTAGATACATTTTACGTTGTAAAAGTTCAAGGAAAGTTTACACTTTACACAGTTGTTAGATTTGTTGTACTAGTACCAATTATCATTCTGAGGTGTTGATATAAGGGAAGGGATGGATAATAACTTTTTCATATTAGTAGAGTATATTCCCTAAAATTTTTGAAGAAAACTACGAACAGTTCAAGAGATAAAAGAGAATAAAGTGGTTCATTACTTCCAATTTGGCAAATTAGTTCTTTTGTTTTTTGAAAATATGCACACCATCATTGGAGTAAAGTTATTTGCGAGATATTACAACTGCATTTTAACTTCCTTCTCTATCAGCCTGGGTCATATTATAACATTTGCAAATTTACGTATAATTATTTAGTCTATAGTAACACTGAGAATTGTAAAACTTGGCTAGTTATCTAGTTACTGATTTTCACAGACTGTTCCTTCACCATCCTGTCGAATAACTCTAAGAGTTGAATTTTTCTATATTTACATATCATGCACTTCATAAAAGAAAGTTAATAGGGTCTATATTAATAGGGTAATACTATTGAAAGTGACATATTTTGAATGAATAATCAGTTTTAGTTATTAAGATACTGGCCTTGTTTATTGATGAAAATAACATGTTTTTCGTTTACAATACAATATTTTGTTTTTCTGGTTTCTTCTTTGAGTCCATTTTACTCACATGAATTATGATAAACATATTTACTTTCTTCTTTCTTGTAAAATATTAATTCAATACTTTGATAACATTCAAACTAGTAAAAAGTTTCAGCTTACATAGCTCTTCGTTTTTCATTTATCAAAGCTGCTTTCCTTTATGTTTGCTTTTTATGGAATGATAAACGGACCTTTTATTGATGGTATTTTTCATTATTTTATTTTCTTATTTTCTTTTATTAGTAATCTGAAACGAAACTTAACGTTATAACATTCTAGTTAAATATAACCTTTAAAAGATCAGGACTTTTATGTAGATTTCATCTTACATACCTCAATATATTTTATTCATAATTCATTGGATTACATTTTGTAAAGTACGTTTAGCTTCTCTAAATTAAGGCAAAAGAATTTTGTTTTACAAATATTTGGAATTTGGTTTTTCTCTTCTGTCGCTATGGTTTCTTATTCTTCAGCATCCAGCCAGGTTTGACAATGTCTGGTTTTTTCATTTCATTTCAAACTTCTCAGAAATTTCTGAAAGTGATTCTCTCGGTCCTTTTTCTTGGCTCACCTTGGAGGTGTAACATGTGTGCTTTAATGAACCGATCTTTTTAAAAGTACTGAAATTATACCCTAATTTTTTTAAAGTGCAGTGCCGTTAAAAGCCTAAGGCCTATTTATGGACATCGTCTGGCCCTAAATTTTGGTCTCGCTTTTGTTTGGATCAACATTTGATCAACCACGTGGTAAGTCTATTTTCAAATTAGTTTCTTGCTGTACGCTAATACGCAATTGTCTTTTATAAATAAAATGGCGTCCTGAACTTTTTTTGGCTGTCCATTTATCAAGGAGCCTTTCTAGATACCTGAAAATTCCTTTTGTTGGTGATGTCAAAGGAGCCCTCTAGATGACTAGAAGTAAGGCAATGTTTTGTTGTAAATAACTTGATTCTTCCACATTCCATGTCGATTTTATTTTAAGACAAACAATCATTTGTAGGGTTTCGGGTTATAGTTTCAAGATATAGTTTCAAATTACCGTTTCAAGTTCATGGTGTAATTTTTGGGGTACATAAACCTTCTACGAATAGTTTTGGAGTTTCCTCCTGTAAGACTACGAGGATTTAATTCTTAATTTTATATTTATAAATTTTACATAAGTCAGCAGGAAGGAATATAAGTAACCTATTTTGTTTGTAAAATAATCTTGGCGAAAGCTTTTATATTTTTATAATTTTTTTTGCGTCAGTGTGTTGAAAGGAAAAATTCATGAATATAATTTAATTTTCATATGTAATTGAAGTCATAACATTTTGCCAGATGTTCTCAGGTTGATATAATAGTAATAACTTACTATCACATTTCACATCTTAGATATATTTTATATTTTTACATAATATTTTCTTGATGTATTTATTTTTATTTCGTAATATCACTAAAAATGTAAAATGTGAAAGAAATTTCACATTTAAACTTTTTTTTATAAAACAATTCTTAAAATAAAAACAAGATGGATATCATTAAAATGTAACTGTCTGCACTTTATACAATGTTTTATTGAAAAGCCGTCCAAATTTTTATTTTATCAGCATTTAAATATCAATACAGATTTCTTCCTAATTGAGTCACAGTCAATTATGTAGGGCCCTTTTTAATTTCTAAAGGTGTACCCGAGAACCTGCAACTAACATAGCTCTCCGAAAGAAGATTGGCCGCCGTTTACCTGTATTGGTAAGCTCACAGGGACGTTACATAACATCCTGAATCAATTTTGAGCAACTCCCACTTTACTTATTGATGACCTTGACCTTAACCGAGTTCTTGATATTTTTTTTTAAAATTAGCCATTTCCACTTAACTTATTTCTCTTAAATTTTTGTACATATATTGGTCCCACAACAATAAAACTCTAAGATGAGCCTAACATCAACCGTGACATTGATTATGCAAAACTGATTTTCATCGACTTTCGCTTGCCTTAAAATCATCTTGACCTTGACCGTGACTTTATCAACTTTTCAAGTCAACCACTTCATCCTGACCTATTTCTGTTAAATTTGGTACACATCGATTGGTCCTACTCAAGTGGGTAAATAAACTGCAGGTAACTTAAAATTAATATACTAAAATCATATTATAACCCTGGGATGGGGATTATAACAAATTTGCATAGCTTCTCGCGAGGTGTACTATTCAGTCATAGTAATCCAATAAATAATGTCATTTGATATTTGTGTAATAAATTTAATCTTGGCGTGTTAATAATGTGCTTTTGATAAAATTATTTTAAGTTTTTAATATTGTAAATATTTACTGATTATATTTTATTAATTTTTTTACTAAGAGTTTGTTTTTAAAAGTTTTCTACTTTTAACTTACTCATCTTCTACTTTCGCCATTTCGTCAATATTATATAAATCATTTAGATAATTCCACACTGAAAGGTATTATAAATATGGTATTTTTAAAGGTATAGGTAAAGCAAAAATACATCAAAATTGTCGAAAAATTACGGTTAAACTCTTTGTGGAGGTTATTAGAATAATGTTTTTTCGTCTGACCTGCTTACATATAAAATATATAAAAGCAACTGCAAGTTTCAGATTAGTCTCAAAAACATTTAATTATTACCTTTTCATCCGAATTATATATATGCCCAGACTTTTAAAGCAGTAGGTCAAGTAGAAATCGATGAAAAACAATTTTGCATAATCAAGGTCACGATTAAGGCCATCTTTGTATTTTATGGTAGCAGGAACCATATACATGTACAAAATTTAACAGAAATAGGTTAAGTAAAAGTGGCTGACTTAATAATTGACCCAGGTCGTGTCAAGGTCAAGATATGTATGACATTTTAAAGTAGTTGATCAAGCGAAAGTCGACGAAAATCAAATTTTGCATAATTAGGGTCATGGTTAAGGTAAAACTCATCTTAAAATATCTTGTTGTAAGATCTATATACATGTACGTGTACATTTGACAGAAATTCGGTGCAAAGTGGCTGGCTTACAAAAATTATCAAAGTCGCGGTCAAGGTAAGTGTCATTCAATTATTGTATTGTCATTTGACCTTCATATATGTACCGAGTGTTTGTTGAATATATTTGTTAAAAACTTTAAATCTAAAAGTTTTGCCTGAATCTCCAGAATTTTGTGTTATAAGTAACAAGTGGACATCGCCAATCTGCTAAAAAAATACAAACTTGTTTTTTTTGATGGAACAATTTGTATATTTTTTTTTTTTAAACTCTTAAAAAGAATTTATCCGCATAATCACCTCTCTCTTTTGATTCATCAGCTTGGGCTTGGATGTCACGGGGGGTGGCTAAGATCATCTCCGTAGATACGTCAGAAATTGACCCTAAGTTTTGGGCTTTTCTGGCCGAATTTACAAATGTGTGGCTGGCTCCTGTCAGTGAATTCACGTTTGTTTTTTATGATTTTCAACATTTAACAAGTTTCTTATATCTTTTAACTTGGTTATACTGATCTGCTGATAAAGTCTAATAACACTGAAACACATGTAGCACGGTAATTAAACTTCACACTCACACTTCTATATATATATATATATATATATATATATATATATATATATATATATATATATATATATATATATATATATATATATAAAAGTGTGAAGTATGGTAATTGTGCTACATGTGTTTCAGTCTTATTAGACCTCATCAGCAGATATATATATATATATATATATATATATATATATATAACATAAAAAGTAAACAATATAAAAAAACAATTTTGAAAAACTTTAAAAGTCTCAAATTCGTAAATACGTCTTTATCTAAAACATGTTTGTTATGTGCGTCAACTTAGTTGATTACTATACTGAATATTAAGATAAACTTAATATTCCAAACGGCGATTCCTCGAGAATTAACGAGGATAGCACAATTTTGTAAAAAACGCATTTTTTAATGAGTAAATTATAATAATTTGGATCTAAAACAAAGCCGATTTCGTCAACAACATAATCATCGAAACGCCATAAAAAAAACAGTTGTAGAAACTTTAACAGCCGTATTCATTAAAAAGGTTTAAGAGTTAGACCAGGTCTAGTGGCCATGGTACTTAAAACTTTTAGTTCGCCAGTTATGTGTCGCTTATGTCACTGTCATTTTGTAATTGTGACATTTAGGAAAATTATTTGTTCCATTGTTAAAAATGTCGCCTTAAACTTATAACTGTCAAATCTGGTCTAAATTTAAACCTCTTTAGTGAATACGGAAATGGAGAATGGAAAAGTCTAAGCTTTAGACCTACTTGTGTATTTCTAAGACTTTTTTGTTATTTGCACCAAATTGATTGCTATGTTGATTTCTGAGATATTTTTAGTAGAATTACTTGTTTTGAGACATATTTTTTAAACAATAAAACATTTTAGATACAATTTACGCCAAGAGTTCAAGAGTAGAAAAAATTGTTATTATATAAAAAAACGTGTTCCAAAACAAGTCACTGAAAAAAATTGTTATTCTACTAAAAGCCAGAATAGATCTCAGAAACCAATATATCAATCAAAAATATTTTAGAAATAGTATATTTAAAATGTTGGCTTTTAAGGTTATACAACTGTTTTGTTTTTCTTTTGACGTCGTCACGCCTATACTGATTTTATTTTAGCTCTTAATAATGAGAAATTATACAATTAAAAAGTAAATTTTTACGGAATTTTGATATCCGCGTTAATTTGCGAGATATCTAAGTAGTTAGATTAATAAAATAAGGTTACAAACCTCGAAAAATGCATGTCGTTTGTTTACTGATGTTTTATTGGTAGGTAGCAAGTTAGTGGTTTGCCAGGCAACCCATGGGTCACAGTTGTAGGTACAAAAGTGTTCTTATCAAAGTTCCTTTGTCAGAAATTTAAAGATAATTTTTTTCCTTTATTTTTTATTTAAACCTTAGAATAGAATCAGACATTCAGGATGATATACCACATTTTAAAAATAATGGCTTAGACGGAGTTAAAACTATACTATGTTTTTTAAAATATCAAATTGTGGTATATTTTGGTTCCAGAAAAATTAAGTTCGTGTTTTGTGCTTTTTTCATGTTTGTCTATGCAGTGGATGCATTCTTTGTATACTTATGTCCTTTTATTCTATTTTCTAAGAGTTGGGTTGTCATTATTTCATAGGGCAGTTTAAACAACGAATTTCATATGCGAGATTGGAATTTTTTTTTATAAATTTTTGTTTTTAATTTTGTAAATAGGGAACCTATCAGGTTTTGAGAGTTATGACACAGAATTATGTTATATTTTCCTAAGATATGTTTTAATTTCTCAGATAGTAGAGATGTGTATAACATTGCAATGTATGTTGTCTTACGTTTTTGTTGGGATTGTTATAATGGATATATACCCTTTGTTTGATAATCATTTTTTTCGGAAAATGATTAGCAATCAAGGTCTCTTTAACTTTATTAAGGGCTTCAGGACGGTGATGTTTAAGATATGGCACGGTCAGCTAGACCAATCACAACACTTCTTTTTTTGTTTGTGTGGATGGTGAGAATTGAAATTAAGATATCGTCCAGACCAAGTTTCTTTTGTAAACCATTTAGTTTTTAAATTATTTTTTTTACCAATTATAGTAGGCCAAGACAATTTATTTTGTTTTCTGCTCCAACTTCAAGAGTGAACTGAAGTTTCGGGTGAAAAAAATTAATATCTTTAAATTTTTCATAAACGAACTGATAAGAATACTTTCGTACCTACAACTGTGACAAATGGGTTGCCTGGCAAACCAATAACTTGCTACCTACCAATAAAATATCAATAAAGAAACGACATATATTTTTCGAGGTACGTAACCTTCTTTTATTAATCTTACAATATTTTTTTTGTAAATAGTATAACATTTTAACTTAGTTTTAAAAGATTGTAGAGGTCTTTTTATTATAATTTGACTACTAAATGTTTTTTTTTTAATTATTTGCAGATAGGAATGAAAAGCTTTCCATATATATATATATATATATATATATATATATATATATATATCTATATAAATAAAAGGAGTGAGCAATTTATATTATATATATATATATATATATATATATATATATATATATATATATATATAGATTCAGTATTCTCGACCGTGTTATTAGTAATTTACGTCAGAAGTTTCGGGAAAGCGGTCTGTGACTATTCAAACTCTAATTGTTTTAGATCTCAATATTTCGTCAAATGTTTATTGACTTCATCAGGAGACAACTAGAAACAATAAATTTATCTTAATTAACACACCATAGAAGAAAATATATAAAAAATATCACATTACTCCTTAAAATATACTTACAACGTAAGAGTTAGTCGAACATATTACAAAACAAGGACGATAAAAGCAACATTCTGTGCATTGAGGACAACTATTTTCACACTTAACATGTATTATTACAAATATAAAACGATCTGTGCATTCAACAATGTTTTGAACCATAATGGAAAAAGCCTAACAACACAAAAAAAACAAAACCGATAAATTGATATCAGTGGTTCTTATACTTTCATAAAACATAAAATAGTGAATTTTAAACTTAATATATGTATATAGGATGTTACTTATTGATCGTCACATTTGGTTTAAAATATTGCAGTAAATATTGCTTAGTTTATTTGTGTCCAATTTTGAATTAATTGCATTGTCATGGTGTTCTAGTATCTTAACATTACTATAATTAAATTTATGACCCGTTTTCTTCCCGTAGATGATCTAATTTGCTCTGTTCCAACTGATCAGATTCAGGTTGTCTTAAATAATTTTAACTCTTTCAACACCCATTTGCAATTTACAATTGATTATGAAAAACATAAAAGTGTGCCCTTTTTAGATACTAAAGTCATAAGAACAGACGAAAACAAAATTATTTTAGATTGGTACCAAAAAGATACGTCATCTGGTAGATACCTGAATTATTTTTCAAATCATCCAACCAATCAGAAATACAATACTGTCATTGCAATGAAAAATAGGGTAACACACATTAGTGACGTTATGTATTTACAACAGAACCTAGACAAACTTTTTGTTATGTTTGTGAACAATGGTTACCCTAAACACATTTTAAAAAAGCTCATTTATAACACAAGCTTTTATGACGGCCCCACAGAAGACAGTAATCAACAAGTAAAATATGTCAGGATTCCATTTATAAATAATCTTACCAATTCAATTATTTCACTGTTTAAGCCTTTTTCGAACATAAAAATAGCCAAATATAGCCTCATACAAAATTACTCGGTATTTTCAAAGGTCAAAGAAAAAACTCCAACTGGATGCACAACTAATTGTGTTTATCAAGTGTCTTGCTTGGGTTGTGACGGTTGTTATATTGGCCAAACTTCGCAGTGGTTAAAACAACGAGTAACACAACATAAAAGTGATTGCCATATAGGCAAAAATTCATGCGCATTGGTACAGCATCACTTGAAAACGGGTCATAAATTTAATTATAGTAATGTTAAGATACTAGAACACCATGACAGTTATAGAAATAGATTGTTTCTTGAAATGTGCCATATCAATAATAATAAAAATGCAATTAATTCAAAATTGGACACAAATAAACTAAGCAATATTTACTGCAATATTTTAAACCAAATGTGACGATCAATAAGTAACATCCTATATACATATATTAAGTTTAAAATTCACTATTTTATGTTTTATGAAAGTATAAGAACCACTGATATCAATTTATCGGTTTTGTTTTTTTTTTGTGTTGTTAGGCTTTTTCCATTATGGTTCAAAACATTGTTGAATGCACAGATCGTTTTATATTTGTAATAATACATGTTAAGTGTGAAAATAGTTGTCCTCAATGCACAGAATGTTGCTTTTATCGTCCTTGTTTTGTAATATGTTCGACTAACTCTTACGTTGTAAGTATATTTTAAGGAGTAATGTGACTGTATATTTTTATATATTTTCTTCTATGGTGTGTTAATTAAGATAAATTTATTGTTTCTAGTTGTCTCCTGATGAAGTCAATAAACATTTGACGAAATATTGAGATCTAAAACAATTAGAGTTTGAATAGTCACAGACCGCTTTCCCGAAACTTCTGACGTATATATATATATATATATATATATATATATATATATATATATATATATATATATTGCAAAAGAATTAAATTTGCTTTGAAAAAAAGATTGGACTTATATTATTCGATGAAAATTTCGGTTGCGATTTTTTTTTCTATACCACGAGTTGAGCTTCTTTCCTATATATAATTTGTTTCTTATATATATAATTTGTATATCCCCAAATGGTTTACTCGCTAAACTTCATCCTTTGGCAACTGTATTTCAACAAATTGTCGTAGACCCTAACATTGTATTATAATCGTGGAGAATCTAAAACAAAATCCCAAAAATGGTCGACGCATTCATTAGCCAGCTTAATGAATACATACGATACATTTTCTAAATAGGCAGCTCTGTTCCCCAGGTATTTACTGTAATTAACTCAGGACCGAAAAATAAAGTTAATTTAGCGAAACAACATTAATCGCGAACAACACAAACTACAACTTTTGTCATTAATTTAATTCCAAATCACCGAAATGGTTTTTGTTTCGGTTATTATGACAGAAAATATTTTACACGAAATACGTTTTGTCCAAGGGGTGATATTGCATGTCGCTTTACCTCGGGGACTTCAGTGCGTGGGATTCACTAATGATAAAAATGTGTTTTGGCATATTACTGCCCGTCTAAGTACGTCAATGTTTGCCTCAACTTAATGTTTATATGCCAAAAATACAACAAATTGAAAAGCAAAACTGAAATAAATAAGTATCCCTATATAAAAGAATAAATTTTAGAAAGCATTAAAGAAAAAAATCGTTAAATTTCCTTTACTCCGAATTTCCCTCGTTATAAACCCTTTTTTTTTATGAGGAATAGTGAAGCGTGACCCAATTTAGTACATTACATAGTCATTTAGTAATACTTTTATACTATGTTTTCAAATATTTTTGTTGAGCGCCATTTTGTTCCATCATTCTGATTCCTACCAATATTTTACCAGCCTCTGCCTATGCCAAATATGATATTTGAGCATAATTTAAAATAAATTCAATAAGCAGTTTTCACAATAACACACACCGCATTTTGTTACGTCATGTTGAATATCACATTAAAATAAATAAGATTATTTTACGTTGATTAAAAAAAAATATTATTTGGCCGCCATTTTGTTTCGCGATCTTGAATTCATACTACAACTTTAACAGTTTATCTCTATATCACACTTAATGCTTGCACACAATTTGAAATTAATCTAATAAGTAATGTTTTCAGGCTGTTTTTTAAATATTTTATTAAGACGCCACTTGTTTTTCTGTCTTATATTCATACCAAAATGTTACCAGAACCTTCCTAAATAACACTTGACTTTTTTAACTAGGCCGCTATCTTATTGCGACGATGGGATTTATACCAAAATATTACCAGGTTATTCCCACATGACCCTTATTTTTTTACCAACGTTTGAAGTCAATCTGACAAGTAGTATTTAAGCTATGCCGTGAACTGACAGACAGATAAACCGACAGACGGGCCGATGGAATTGATATAACATATTTTTTGGCATCTAGGGATGCTAAAAGGTGAAGATATGTAAAACCTGAGAAGGTGAATTTATATTTAGCCGTCATTTTATTTCGCTATCTAGAATTAGTACCGTAAAACGAGGTGTATAGGAACTTCCAGGTGAATCGGGACCAAACTTTTTTTTTTAAACGATATATTTTTTAGTTTATTTATAAAAGTCATTTGAAACGCAACCACTTGTCAAGTTGACTCCTAAATATGTGTTTTAACTGTGACGCTACTGAATTCCCTATCAAAAATCAAATTTGACATTTGACATCGGCTGAATTACGTCAGTTGGAAATCAGCTGTTTTCAAAGACCCGAGAGTGTTGGTGGTAACTGTAAAGTACTAAATAAGAAAATAAAGTAAGTAAAATAATACCATATTGGAAATAATTAGACCTAAGACAGTCCTGTGCCGAAATAAAATGTAATTCTTACTTAAATTTCTAACATACATTTTTATTTATTTTTTTTAATGAATCGGTCACTTTTTAGGTTAGGTCGCACGGCGGTCAATATGCGATAATTAGCAGGTCAAAAGTCTGATTTTTATTTTTTTATTATTGCGTCAATTTTTGCGTAGGCGGCTTAGAAATAATCTAAATAATACCATAGCAACTGGGCAAGTCCTGACATATATTGAAACGTAAGCTTTGACATGTTAAAGTTGTCACAATTTTCATTTAATCAAGGCAGATTATTTATTTATTTTGTGTAGGAAATCAATTGAAAAATTATTTAAAGGTCTAATTAATATTTATTGTCACTCATCTGAAAAATGAATAACGAAGCATTGAATGGTAAGTTTTTGTTGAATATTTTGTTTATTTGTCTCAGTTACATATAAAAAACCTGTCTTTCAAAAACTCTACATTTTATAAAACAAAAAATAATAATTAAAAATTTCAAGGTGCAGCAAATAAAATTTTTATAAGATTTCACTTACATTTACAAAAAATATATTAAAATAAACCTTTATAAATATATTTTATCATATGTTGAAACCAGCTAGTACTAGCTGTTATAGTTATGAATTTTTTTAGGAGCTAATGCTACTCGTGTTAAAAGGCTGAACGTGTACGATTTTTTGAAAAGGCATAATTTTATATCAAATGCAACTAGTCCCCACGTTTTAACGGCTGTTTTTAATTATGTAAATGCTAAAACTATAGAAGCAAGCTCGTCTACTAACACGGAAAAGTTAATCTTCGATCAAATTAAGATATTTTGTGGCAATTTGGTAACTAGATGGAAAAAATGTCATCAGTGTGAAAAGCGATTTTAAAAAAAATACTCTACATGGCTCCAAAAATATTTAATAAATTCCGATAATGATGAACAAGTTAACTTAAAATTTGGTCGGCCTGAAAAATGTTTTACCGAAAGCAGTGTGAAAACGAGAAAAAGAAGAGTGTCGTCTTTGGCAAAATCGAAATCCCCTGAAGAACTTGCTTTGGCTACCCAACTAAGTTACAGAGCACAAGGTAAAAGAAAAATCGCCAAACAAATAGAAGAAATTACACATTCCGATTCTTCAACAAAAAAAACTTCTCCCGATAGTGCAACTACTGTAAAACCATATACGCCAATGGAAGCCTTAGCCCTGATAGTTGATCTGAAATTAACAAAACATCAGTACATTTCAATGCAAAAAGGGGCTGCTGAAAGAAATGCAAATTTGTACCCACCTTACTATTTAGTTTTAAAAGCAAAAAATGAATGTTATCCTAATAATATAAATATATTGGAAAATTTTGCCGAGGTAAAACTGCAGAGTTTGCTTGATCACACCTGTCATCGTTTAGTCCAAGTACAAGATGAGGTATTTTGTCAAACTTTTCAAAGCACTCAAACCGTTTTTTGTCAATTAAATTGTAAATGGGGTTTGGATGGTAGTGGTGGTCAAGCAAACTATAAACAAAACTTTTCAGAGCCATATGGCAGCATATCTGATAGTGACGTCCTTTTAACAACATTAGTGCCTCTGAATCTCGTGTACAAAAACGAAAATAATAAAGAAGTTATCATCTGGCAAAATCCTAGAACATCTTCAACAAGGTTTTGTAGGCCTATTAAAATTCAATTTATTAAAGAAACCGCAGAAGTAATTTCTTCAGAAGTAAACAATATAAAATGTCAAATCTCAGATCTCAATCCAACTAAGGTAATAACTTCTTTAGGCCACAAAATCATTATAAATCATGTTTTATGCCTAACTATGCTGGATGGAAAAGCTTGTAACGCTGTAGTCAAAAATTCTTCGTCTCAAACATGCTATATCTGCGGTACAAAGCCAAAAGAAATGAATAATTTAAGTCAAATAAAAAATAGGCCGTTAAAAGACAACGCGTGTGAATTGGGTTTATCTACTTTACATGCCCATATAAGATTCTTTGAATGTGTGTTACATATTTGCTATAGACTAGGAATTCAAAAGTGGCAAATTCGAAAAAACGATAAGGTAGCATTTGAGACAAGAAAAAAAGAGATAATAGATAAATTAAAATTAGAGTTAGGGATTTTAGTAGATGTAGTTAAACAGGGATATGGAAGTACAAACGATGGCAATACTGCTCGGAGATTTTTTCAAAATTTGGAGAAGGCAAGCGAAATTACTGGAATAGATATAGACCTTCTTAACCGCTCTAATGTAATTTTACAAATTTTATCCAGTGGCTTTCCTATTAAAACAGAAGAATTTAGAGTATATTTACATGAAACTGCCGAGCGATTTGTACTTTTATATCCCTGGTACTACATGCCTGCTTCCGTACACAAAATATTGTTACATGGAGCAGACGTTATTAGCTCATTTGATCTACCAATAGGGCAATTATCGGAAGATGTTCAGGAGGCAAGACACAAAGAATACAGACATTTCAGAGAACACAATACTAGAAAAATGTCCAGACTTGAAACAAACACAGATCTCTTACACATGTTCCTAATAACATCAGATCCAGTAATATCTAATATCAGAAAATTACCTAGTAAAAAAGATAGTGTTTTGTCTCCTGAAGCATTGCTTTTTCTTAAATGTCCAGATTAATGTTTAGTTATAGATTATAGATTAGTTTCAACACTAGCGAAAATTCAAATATCAATACTGACACAAATATTATTGATGTTGAACTAGTCAACTATTTTATAGCAGTTTCAAAACGGTTTTCGTACGCGTTGGAAATAATCTTATAGTTCGTTAAACCTGCAAAAAATTATGATATTACAAAAGTTCTTTATTTTGTTTTTTCTATGTTAGTCAAGCATTATATTTGAATTAATATTTTATGTTTTTAGTTTATTCCTTTATTCTTATTGAAAACAAAACAATCGGTAATCTTCGGGCATTCAATTATCAAGTGAGTATTATACTGTAGAATACTTAGAATCAGGAAAAAAATGCTTATTTCCTAAATTATACAGTATGCGAAAACACATTGACTTTTTGTACGCACTATATACCTAAATTAATTTAAGTGATATTACTGTTTTGCTACTTTCCGATGTTTGCTATTAAAACTGTTTTTCATAATTTGTAGACTTAGGCCCAAATTATCCATCGTTTGTTAACTTTACCAAAACGATAATTGTCATAGAAACGATTGTCTCAACAATAGTTTCCAATACAATTATCCTCTTGGTAAATTTAACAAACGATTGATAATTTGGGCCTTAATCATAGTAATTTTCAAATAAGTAATGTCAAATTTTATTAAGTTAAATGTACCTTAAATTTATTTATAAGTTTATTTAAAGGTAAATGTAGAGCCTCTTATTAATTTTTTTTTACTAGTGCCTATTTTTAAACACCCTGTAGATATAGTAAAAATGAATTTCAACTTTCAACATTATATAAAACATATTTTTGATTAAAATAACATACAAAATTTACTGCTTTTACAATATTTACTTCTGTCCTGCTAATTTTCGCATATTGACCACCGTGGGTCGGTGTGATTAGGGACACCGGCAAAACAGACATGCCTCGCTTTTATACTCCTAAAGGAAAGAAGTTGTATCACCATTATGAGCCAGAAAAAATTGAAGTTGCCCTACAAGACATTATAGCACAAAAAATGACTTATCGTAGCGCAGAAAAGTTTATTGGTATCCCTAGGTCAGTTTTATGTCGACACAAGAAAGGAATTGTAAAGAAACAAGGAGGTCAGACGGTTTTAAACAATGAAGAAGAGGATTTACTGATTAAAAACATAAACACATGTTCTGATTGGGGTTATCCAATCGATAGTTATGACCTAAGATTGATCGTCAAAAATTATTTAGACAAATTGGGTGGAAAAGTTGTTCATTTTAAGGATAATCTTCCAGGGCCCGAATTTGTAACGAGTTTTTTAAAACAACATCGATCACAACTTTCGAAAAGAATGTGCGAAAACATTAAAAGATCTAGGGCTCAAGTTTCACGTGACATATTAAATGAATATTTCACTAATCACTCGATTGCTTTACAGGATGCGTTACCTTGCAATATTATAAACTACGATGAGACAAATTTGTCAGATGATATTGGTAAAATATAATTTCTCTTGGTAATATTCACATAGGTAATGTCATCTTTTGTTTTTAGGACGTAAAAAAATGTTCGCAGTGTCAGGAAATGGACAAATTTTACCACCTTACATGGTCTACAAGGCTCAGAATTTATATTCTATATGGACTGAAGGGGGACCACGTAATACCAGATATAATCGGACACCATCAGGCTGGTTTGATATGGACTGTTTTGAAGAATGGGTCAAAACAACTGCAATACCATATTTTAGACAACTAGAAGGTAGGAAAATACTGATTGGAGACAACTTGGCGTCACACATTTCCTGTGACATAGTAATGGAATTAAAAAATCACAACGTGGATATGGTATTTTTGTCAGCCAACGCCACTCACTTGACTAAGCCACTAGACGTCGCCTTTTTTCGGCTTCTAAAAACCGCATGGCGTAATATTTTAGAAAAATGGAAAAAAAGAGAAGGGCGTAGTGAAGCTAGCATCCCCAAAACGATATTTCCCCGTTTGTTAAAAGCATTATTAGAAAAAATATCGGAGAATGCCGAAACCAATATCATTTCTGGGTTTCGAAAGACAGGAATTATACCATTAAGCAAAGAAGAAGTTTTAAAGTTGTTGCCCAAAGAACAATTAGATGAAGATGAAAGAGAAGCATTGAATACTACAATGATCGATTTATTGAAAGAGATGAGATATTCAGAGAAACCAAGGAAAAAAAATACAAATAAAAAATTATCAGTTGAACCTGGCAAAAGTGTTCAGTGTGATAGCTCCAGCGAAAGCGATCTCAGCTTACATGAGGATGAAATGCTTAATAATTATGCAGATAAAGACAATGTTTTAGCAGAAGATCTGTATGATTGTATAATGCTACATTTAGCGACGATAATAGTGAAGATCTTCCTCTAGCTAATTGGATGCGAAAAAAATTCAGTGAATCTCCAACCACTTCCCAAATCAAAGACTGCAATGATAATTTACCACTTAATGAGACTGATAGCTTTAAGGCAAATTGTGATTTTAGCATAGGTGACTGGGTTTTAGTTAAGTTCCCAGTAGAAAGAAAGACTGCCTGCATAAAAAACTTTATATAAGAAAAATTATTTCTATTTTAGATGAAAATTTTGTTAGCTCTTTTTTACGAAAAAAAGAAAGTGATAAAGGCAAAACTGGTCCCGTTTACTATTATCCCAATACACCGGATGATGCAGAGTTTGATAAGAAACAGATCATCAAAAAATTACAATTATTTAAACAAAGACGTGGATTATACACATTCCAGAATGTGGATACCAACGACTTTCAATTAATTTAGGATTAAGCAGTTCCAGTATTAGTTTTATGTTTATAAATCTTCAAAAGAGTGTTTTTTAGTTTTCCTGTTGTATTTTTATAAGAGTTATAAATATTTTTGCAAGATCATTAAGTTTTTTAATAAAAACAAAATGTTATATTGAATTTTAATGGTATCACACGATGTATTTTTTTCTAAGTGTTTTTTTAAAAAAGCTATCATTTAACATTTTTTTTAAAATGCCATTATTTGGTTATGAAAAGCACACATCATGTTCGGACTTTTGTCTCACAGAAACTAATATTAAAATAAAAAGTAAAGCCGCAACATCTTCATAAAGTTGGCGGACTGTCCCTATACACCACGTTTTACGGTACCACAGTTTTACTAGTTCATCTGTATACCACAGTTATTTATGGCACACAATTTGAAATCAGTCCATTAAGTAGTTTTTCAGGCTGAATTTTTAAATATTTTACTAAGCCGCCATTCGGTTCCGCCATCTTAGATTCGTACCAAAATTTTACCAATTGATTCCTACATAATGCTTGATTTTTGTGCAAAATTTAAGATGAATTGGGTAAGTAGTTTTTTAGTAATACATACATACATTTTTAACATTTCACTAGGCCTCTACTTTGTTTTGCTATCTTGGATTTTTACCAATATGTTACCAGGTCATTCCTATATGACCCTTTGTTTTTGACTGATATCAATCGGGTAATATATATAGTTTTTTACCTATGCCACGAACAGACAAACCGACAGACCGAGGGAATTAGGAAAACATGTTTTTCTGCATCTAGGGACCCTGAAACGTAAAGGTCTGACAAAAACTCGGAGGGTGATTTTTTCAGGATTACAATACTTCCCTTTTACGAGGGAAGTAGAAACCTCATTTTCTTAAAGGGCGGTTTTACCTCAATAGGACTACACTGTATAGTGGAAATCATTGTGTTATAAACAAAGGTATATTATCAATTTAATGTGTTTTATTGTTTTTTAAGCGAACTGCGTGAAATAAAAGAAATTCGTTTGTAGAGGACTTTTCGATATCATTAGGGCATCATCAAAGGCTGTACAACGAACAACTGTTTTAAATTTGACGTGCTTCGCCATTTTCCGAAATATTGCATTGACATTTTTCAAATAAAATATGTAATTAACGAAAAAATCAATCAAAGATCTCCGTCAATAGCTTGTACAGGGTATCTCATTTTCGTTACTCTGGCGGAGTATCTGCCTTATTTTTAAATATAGAGGTTTGCGGTTGTCGCGACACTGGGCTACTTTTTACCATTTAAACAAGGCGCCACGCCAGCAGAATTTTCATAGCCCTCTTGGTTTTTGAAAATGTTGAGTTTTCAGGCACCTTTCGTATCCCCGATATCTGAATTGGCGAAAACTGATCCTTGTATGACTTTTTCCGTAGAATTCTATGCCGCTTTTAAAAGAAATATACGGGGTCAGGTCAAAAAGTTGTCGGACCATACTTTATTTTTTAAAAAGGGATACCCTGTATATCATTATTCAATTTATTAGAAATAATATGGGCTTTCCGAAAATTTAAACATATACATATATATAAATGTTCCGTTCTGCTGTTAAATTTTACTATTTTGGGTTGAAAGGTTTCATAAAATATATTCTATTTCACTATTTAAAAAAATTATCATATTTTTGTCCCGATAACTCCCCTTAAGAATGATTTAACCCAAAACTTTTTTTTTAAAAAGACCGCGCCAACATTAATAGTTTTTCTCTCCAAAATTTCGACAACTTGATACTGGTGCGGATTGCCGTATATCCTAGTATATTTTGTTTTGTTTGTTAAACTGACCGAAAATTAAAAAAAAATTGCTTAATCCGTAAAAATAATCAGATTTGCAAGGTTTTTGTCTCCTCCCAATGGCTCTAATTTTTCTGCGCAGAATGATCGTCTTTGCATCATATTTTCTTCAGTGTGGCCTTGGACAGAGTGAATCCTATAGTGGGAAATATTTATTTTTCCGTAATAGTGAGTTAATTTTTCGCCTTGATCTTCGAAAACACGGAGAACCATCCAATATTAATCTGAACTGAATTTATGTAATAGAGAAGAACATTTTGTAAAAAGTCTGAATAATGCATGCATTAAATAATTTTATTTTTATAAAATAACAGTATATCAGTCTTCTGGGGACTCAGGGATAGTTCTTTTTTCCTTTCAAGTGTTTTATTTACTCTCTTGAATTTCCCTTATAACGATCTTTCAGCAGTTGCTTGCAAAGCTTAAATAGAATGACTGGCATTTATGCTCAGTATATGGTAACCTTTTTACACCCTCGTAAAAGAGAAGTATTGTAATAAAAAAAAATCACCTTCCGTTTTTTTTTCAGATATTTACCTTTCTCCCTAGTCCCTAGATGCCGAAAAACACGTTTTCTCAGTCCGTCCATCTGTCTCTGTTTATTGGTCTGTCTGTATGGATGTCTGTTCTCGGTATGGGTGGGCGATATTAGATTTTACCTATCGATAGGCGATAGCACGTCACCTATCGATATATTTTATTTAGCGATATATCGATATATAGATAAATAACTACTTACCCAATTGACTTCACATTTTGGCCAAAAATTGTTAGCCATTTAGAGATAAAATGGTAACATTTTGGTAAAAATCCGATATAGCTGCCTAATGAAGTTTTAAAAAAATGGTTACTAAAAAAGTATCAAATTTACCTCAAGTTTTGCACTAAAATCAAGTACTACGTAAAAATGAAATGGTAAAATGTTTGTGAGATTCCAAGGTGGCGGAACAAAATAGCGGCTTAATAAAATATTAAAAAAATCAGCCTGAAACTTTACTTTAGTTACTTATTCGTTTGATTTCAGATTAGAAGAAGAATTAACTGTGATATAGAGATAAGTTGGTAAAATTGTAGTACGAATTCAAGATGGCGGAACAAAATGAAGCTCAAATAAATTCTTAGTATAGAAATATTTGATCAACAGTAAAATATATGGCAGGAGCGGGGATAGAATCCGCAGAAAGGATATTTGATATTTAAAATTGTTACTTACTTCTCGATTTTTTGCTGTAAATCGTCCAAGTTATCGTTTCTATGAAAGTATACTTTGCCTTTTAAGTATCCCTACAAAAATTATCTAGGGATGTGAGGTCGGGGCTATTTGCTGGCCACCGAATAGGGTCTTGCCTACAAACCATACCAATTATTTTCGAAATTGGTAACTACTTGGAGGTTGTAAGGTGGTGCACCTTGCCATATTATTCAAATATACTGATGAATGAGAAGCTACTCTAAATAGTGCTCTATCTCGCTATTTAAGAAATTTAAATAGCGTTCTTCCATCAAAATACCCTTAAAAAATAATTGGTCCAATAATTTGCGCCCTTGCTTCTTTATTTCTTCGATTTTATGAGGATTCCATGTTGCCCAAAAATGTTTGTTTTTTCTATTAAATATGCCTGCTGAGGTAAAGGTAACTTCATTCGACCACAAAATCTTTTAGAAAAACTTACGTTCTCTTTCAATCTCCCCCGCATTTCCTCGCAGAATTGGAGTCGTTGAGTTAAATTGTTTTGGGTTAAATACTGCACTTGCCTAATTTGATGGTAATTATTCTTTTTTAGCACAGCATAAACTTTTTTTCAAGGTCTTTCTGTGAGTTGAGAAAATTCGGGTATTGATCTGGGTATGGATTTTTTAAAAATTAGTTTCTACGAAAAATTTGAGATTATATCAATATTTTTTACCTTAATAAAATATTTAATTCTTCATCTAAATTTGCTTTTTATACTCATCTTCTTCTGTGCAGTTGACATTTCATGGCTAGAGCGACTTAAATGTCATAATGGCCGAATCGCATCCACGGCTAACTAGACCTAATATGGTATGATGAATTTCTCATAAGGGGCAATTTTGAAGTTGAATAGCTCAAAAATTTCCATTCCAATTATAAACAGATAGAGGAAAATGAGATTTCAAAAATTTTAAAATATACAGGGTGTTCTATTTAAAATAACGCAGTTGATGATGATTTCTAAATTTTCCTATCGTCACTTGTTTTTCATTTTACTGTAGTGCAAATACTCAAGAAAAACTTATCAACATTTTTTTGTATATTTTCAAACGAAGGCTTTTAGGAGGTGGCAAGGTGACAAGGAAAAACCCTGTACATTACATAACGTGAATCGATTAATTCAGCATTGTTGATTGCAGGATTTAACCAGATTTCCGTAAGTGCAATAATGGAGTATGTTTCGTTTAGAGTATTACAAAAATATTTTTTAATTTGGTTTAAGGGCCCATGCCATTCTGACAAAACAACAAGACGTTATCTACAGTTGAATCTGTTCCAGACTCGGTGGTCGAAAATTTGCAGTTATAGGACGATTAGGAGATCGTCTAGAATAAAACTCT
The DNA here is from genome assembly GCA_030620095.1 of Kuschelorhynchus macadamiae. Taxonomy (NCBI): domain Eukaryota; kingdom Metazoa; phylum Arthropoda; class Insecta; order Coleoptera; family Curculionidae; genus Kuschelorhynchus; species Kuschelorhynchus macadamiae. Next base: position 1,377,996 of record JAUTXW010000365.1, read on the forward strand.
TTGACAGCGATGCCAGCAGGCCAACGATTAGGATTCAACAAAAACCTTTCAAAAGAGATTCTTTGATCCCAATCTTAAATGATGTTATGTTAAGTTGATTACTTACGGCCGGTTGCAGAAAGCTCAATTAAAGTTTAGAATGTTTACCGGAATGTCAAATTTGACAGCGAGTTCCGAGATTTCTGTAAGTAGCTTGTCAAATCCGATAGTTTAGTTAAATATTCTAAACAGCAATTAAGTTTTGTGCAACCGGCTCTTAGTCTTTTATATGGTCCTCTGTGGTTTCTGGATCGCACGTTCATTCTCAGTACCAGTCCCAATTATAATGCAATTAGAAGTTTCACTAGTAAATGTTCGAGATTGTACTAACTGGATAAGGTAGTCTAGTTTGTACATGTCTGGTTATTTAAAAAAATTAAGGACCTAAATTCGAAACTTATTTACCCAAGGTGTCTGGGAATGTGTTGGATTTGTGGGTCCGGGTCGGTGTGGATTGAGGTAAGGTTTAGTCGCGATAAAAGTGTTCAGTGTCTGAAGTTTTTTTTCCGAACTAAGTAGTTTTGTTTGTAATTCAGTATTGGTTCTCTCCAGGTCACTCAATCGTTAGTCATACACCTCATTTTACGTAAGATAATTTCACGGTCAAAGTTACCAGTCCGCGGCAGCCTCCAACTTATAATTAGCACTCCTACTTGCTTTTCTAAAATATAATTTTATTTTGCCTTTTAATTTCAATAGCCTTAAAATACACATTGAGTAGACCTAAATCACGCTACTGGCAACACCGCGATAAATGTTGCTGTTTAAATTTAAAAATGAAAAATGCACTATAAAATGCCTTTTACGTCTAATTAACAACTATCAATGTTTACCTTAATGTTTGGAACCGTTAAGGAAAAAACAAAAAAAAAAGCGGATGGTGTTATTTAATTAACAACCTGTATACAAAACTAGAAATTATCCTGTAACTTGAATCTAGATATTGTAGTACGTTATCTTCTTATATTCTAGAATATTTTAAGACTAAATGAATAAACATACAATACTGGTATTAAAAATTCTGTTAAAAGCCAATTAAAAACATCGAAATAATTAATTTTTATAATGAAGCACAACCTGCACATTGACGACTGCAAATATTTTTTTATTGCCATTTTAATTAATATATTAACTAATTGCAATTAATACCTAATTATTTTATTTACGGTTTTTCCATAATACGTTAAAATGGTTAATTAAAAGATTGTTTATTTCATGTGCAGCTAGTCAGTTTTATGCAGTCTATTATTTAAGCACCATATAGATAAAAACTGGAACATTTTTCATTTATTTTTGCTATTTGATAAAATGGATAATATAGATCTTGCATCTGTTTTTGCCGACTTAAAATGTCATTTTAAAGCCACTTAATACTTTTACGAATTATTACCTAAATTCATATTCTTATAACAATGTTATAATCCATTAAAGCTTAAATAAAAACCACTCAGGCACGTCGGAATTATCGAAACCCGTGTTGTTTCTACTTTTGTAAAAAAATGACATTTTTGACTTGACCGGTTTGTACAAAAACTACAAACGATTCAATTTTCAAACTGAATTGCAGCTTTCCGCCGTTCTATTCAAGCATGTAGCCAGGGGGGTACTGGGGGTCCGTACATCCCCGAGACTTTAAAAATATGTTGGTATAGGCATGCTTCTTACTAATTTTCCTAAGGTTTGACCGTTTGGACCCCCCTCCCGAACTGAATTTCTGGCTACGAGCCTGGTTCTATTCGACAGAAACACTTAAAATGTGGTAACTTTATTATTATTAGTGAATGTAATGCAGTTCTTGTTTTTTGTAGGTTATATATTGTTGTTAACAATAAAAGGCACCACTATTTTATTATACTTACTTCATAATAGCAACTTTTAACAAAATATGTCATCTAAATTATTTTAGTTTGTGACTTTCTTCATCTTTAGGGGGGGGGTATAAAATTTAATTTCGACTCCCCTAGTGACTAAATACTTCGACGCCTCTGACCGCTCGTGCCAAAACAACGCCTGTGTATCGTAGCTGCTTGTGACGTCACGAGGCAAGGTTCTAAGGAACCTAATGTCTCGTTTACATGTTTTAGTGTATACCTGTAGCATTTAGGACATTAATGGATTTAACGGCTGTTTACGTCTTGAAAATGCCATCTAAGTTGTTCTTTTTGTTATATTATATCCTCAGCGACTTAAATAATATACAAAATCGATACTAGTGTACCGCTGATACTGGATTAACGTTATCGATGTGAAAAAATCCCAATGGGATGTGATTTGTAAATATTAAATTAAATTTTATTTTCTTTTATCGTTTTTGATTTTCATAGGTGTTATGCTTCTGTTGTATTAAGGACCTTTTTTTAGTAGCTAAATAATGTAATTGCCCCCCCCCCCCCGCCTCCGACCTGAAAGGCATTCTAAATACGCTATTGTTTCACCCAGTCACAGACGCACACTGGTCCATTTGACCGAAAACATGGCATTTATTATATTACAAAAAACCATTGACTGAAAAGTCATTTATTTTATGAATTTGATCCAAAAACATTTTTACACGTGACAAATTATGAGGTAGAGCTAATAATTAGGCTAAACAGTACACAAGGTGAGGTATTTAATTGTTTCAATAAAAAATAAATTCATTATGTTTCTAAAAATAATGTTTTAAACAAATTTCTATCATTTTTGTGATATTATATAGTTAATAAATTCAAGATGGCGACATTAATGAAAAGTTGAAGATGATATATTTTGATTTTATTATACCTACATATTAAAAGTGAAACAAAAAAAATAGGTTTTAATTATTAAAACCATAAAACCATTTTTCAAACATGTAAATAAAGTAACATGAAAATTGTAAAATTATGGCGAACTGTATAAAGTTCGACCTATTAACTTATATACATATTACAGGCTTTAACAAAGCTTAATTAATAATGAAACTGAATTATAAACTAAATATATACAGGGTATTAGTAGAATGAATAATGCTAAACAAGAATTATAAAAAATTATCTAATATTTTACTAACTTACTACTTCACTTCACTACGCTACGTTAAGTAATAAAAATTAACAGCAGTAACCACTGTTTAACTTATATTAATTACGAGTTGATATAATTTTTATTATCAGAACTAGTTAATCTAGACTCCAAACTAACCTAAACTGAAAATTAATATTAGTACAATAATAAAATTATATTTCACTCATCATCACTCTCCGAAGACGACGAATCTTGCCGAAAAATTAAATTATGATCTTTGCTGTATCTAACTTCCGGTGATTTAGTAAGGTTTATTGCTTCAAGAGAAAGATGTTTACTTTTTTAGGAGGTAATTTTCTAAAATTAGATATTAATGGATCCGAAAAAAACAAGGAGGCGATTAAAAGTATCTCTTAAGTTATTCTTTCTTGATGTTTTTCTCGAGAAATTAAGGCGAAACTTCTTAATATCTTTATTTCTCGCCTCTTGTGCTTCTTCAGAAAGCAACCCAAGAGGAAGAATAAAAGAATCGATAATTTCAGATCCGTGGATGAATATTTCGTGAATTGATGTAGGCATCGGATACCGGATATACTGGTATAATGAAGAAAATAATTTAGCGTTTCCTAATGCAAATGAGTTAAATTTTTCGTTTGGTACCCAGAAGATAAAGTTTGCAATATTGTATATTAATTTTGACGATCATCAATTTTTAGAATTTGGGTGACAATTTTTGCATTTTGAACAAATTTATTCGTATTTCGTATTTCCGTCGTTGGTTTTGGCTTATCCACAATTAACCCTAGTTTAGAATGTAGTTGCTCCTGAATGCGCACTTTTGATTCTGCTACCTTTAACTTATCTTCTTCGCTTCTGGCTTGCCACTTTTGAGTTTTAAATCTGTAAGCTAAATGTAGCAAACACTCAAAAAAAGGTATCCAGGCATGTAACGAAGATAAACCGAATTTTAAACAAGCATCGTTTAATAAAGGTCTTTTTAAAAGTCCGTCAATATTATTAAAAACTTTGGATGAAGCGCCACAACCAACTTAACCTTCAATCATTGTGAAGCAGAGCTAGTACACCTCAACAGTTATCTACCCACAAATTCATTTAAGCGGAGCAAGATTAGATACTTGATAATCTAAATTACACTTTTCATGCAAAATTAATTCAGTTGTTTCATAAGCAAATTGTAGTTTTATAGGCCGTCAATATCGTGTTGACGAAGGTCTAGAGTTCTGCCACACAATAATATCTGGCTTTCTTCCTTTTCTATATGTAAGTCGAATCGGTACAAGTCACGTGAAAAATACACTAGAGTCTGAATTTTCCGGGGTCTGGAATAGCTGCTTATACTCCCAGTGTCCCGAAGAGCCATCAATCCCCCATTTGCAAATCAAAGTTAGTTTAATGTTTTCGGCGGAATATTCGATATGTTCTAAAACCTCTTGTTGTAGGTGAAGTATTCTTTGGCAGGTGTGGTTTAATAAAAATGGAAGAGGAATTTTCGCTTCTCTTTCTGATACAGAAATGTTATCTGGATAGCTTCTTTTTTTATTGCCTTAAGTACTTCATAATAGGCGGGATATAAATGACATTTCTTTTCCTCAGCTTGCAGTCTCATAAATTTGTATTGAGTTTTAGTCAAGTTTGTTTCCACTATTAGAGAAAGAGTTTCATCTGGGCTTAGTTTCTTGTATGAAGATTCTTTCTCTTTTAATGCATTGCAGTATAATTTTGCTTTTGCTGGATCTTCGCTTAATTTTTTTATTAATTTAGATGCACTTGTTTTCCGTCTTCTCTATATCGCATTTGGACTGCATAAGCTAACTCTTGTGAAATAGCATTTTCTCTCAAATGTGTCGTTTTAGATAGCTTTGTTCGTTCACTACATTGTTCAAATCCGGGTTTTTTCCTACCCTTATTATCAATTATCTTTGTAAAGTTTAATTTTACATTAAGCCATAAGGTATTGTTTTTTACAAATCTATTGGGCAAATTTTTAAACCCCAACAAATTTTTAAAATTTCAGATATCTTGGACTAAAGCACAACATATTTATCGTAAATATTCTTTTCGTTACCGCTTTACAACATTTCAAAGAGTTCACCGTGGTTTAATACCAAAATGTGTTCATTTTCGTCTAGAAAAGTAGAAAGAAAAACCGATAGAACATAACGCATATTTATTAAAATTCATTTATGCAGAATGATTTTTTTAAAAAAATTTTTAAGCCAGATTAAATTGAACAAATAACAAACTGCCTTTCTAAGGCTTTAAACTAACACAAACCATGCAGCTTGTTACATTTAACAATATGGCTTCCCGAAAATTGATTCTCTAATTTTTGTAGTAAAGGAAACCAGAGTTTCCACATACAAACACTCTATACTTAAAAACCTTAATAAGAAATCTCGTTTTTGTGGATTCTTTTTGAGTTGAAATTATTATTATTGAACATTAAAAAATACAGCGTGCTCTTATGAATAAAAGACACAATTAAACCAGTTATATATTTCAACTTAAAAATCGCCCCTATTTTAGATTTAAAACTAGTTTTCGCATCCTGTAGAACGGAACATAAACAAAAAGCTTATCGAAAAACTGTTATTAACAGGAAAGCGCATATTGTTTTTTCGCTGCTTCTAACTTCCATCAAACTAAATAAAAATAATATATAAATATGTAAAAAATATCAACGTACCTGCTATATTATTATTATTATTATATGAATCAAAACCAAAAAACTTAACACATGCCGAGTCTTTAAAAAGATAAATTGCCAAAAATTATTGCTATTTCACGTGTAAAACTTTCTGCTACTTTGACAACTGCTGTCAGAGAATAGACGCCTTTCAATTTGTCAAATCCATGGCCAACTAATTGTATGGAGTATTAGGTTTATTGCAAGCGTCACTTCATTTCGAAATATTACAAAATAAAAATACCAATTATTGCTATGTTTTCAAGAAAATGGACCAGTGTGAGTCGTCGTGATATCACAAACTGATACAGAGGTTTGAACCTGAAAGTGTAGTTAAGTCGAAATCGAAAATCCGGTAAGTAGTTTTTTAGCTACGCCGCGAACAAACACACCGGACGGAATTGAGAAAACATGTATATCATCATCTAGGGATCCTGAAACGAAAAAATCTCGGAGGCTGATTTTTTTCACGAGTACAATACTTCCCTTTTACGAGGGAAGAAAAAATGAATAATATGGATCTTGCATATGTTTTCCTCGGCTTAAAATGTCATTTAAAAGCTTGATACTTTGGCGAATTATTGCCTAAATACAAATTCTTATAACAATGCTATAAGCCATTAAAGCTTAAATAAAGACCGCTTAGGCACATCGGAAGTATGGGTCAGGGTGAGCGGTTCGCCCCTCCCCTCCAGTTTTGTAAGGAAGAGGCTGCTCCCCCCTGTTATACGTACTAATAACGGGCGAAATATTCATAATGTCGTTGGGGACGAACCTAATGGAAATGAATTTGCAACTTGGCCAACACAATATTTATTCATTTACAGAAAAATACAAAATATTTCACACATTAAAATGCTCTTAACAATTTAATATTTAGTAAACTAGAGAAAACGTCGAAAATAAATTTCAAGTTCCTCTCTTTCTTGATTTAGTGAAGCTAATCTAACAAAAATTTCTTAAAAAAAGAATTGTTCCTCCCCTCGGCTTTTTTGTATGAAAATTTTCATGGCATCACAGAGGACGGGAATTCTGAGTATTTGCATTGTATGACGACCGTAACCCGTGTTTTTTCTAGTTTTATAGAAAAATTACATTTTTGATTTGACCGGTTTGCACAAAAACTACAGACGATTCAATTTTTAAATTGAATTGAAGCTTTCAGCTGTTCTATTCAGGCACGTAGCCAAGTGAGGTTTCGGAGGTCTGGACCGTTTGGACCTCCCTCCGAAATTAATTTCTGGTTTAGACCCCCTCCCCCGAACTAAATGTCTGGCTACGAGCCTGGTTCTATTAGACACAAACACTTAAAATCTGGCAAGTGTATTATTAATTGTTTTATTAATGAATGTAATGCGGTTCTTGTTTTTTTGTAGGTTATGGATTGTTGTTAACAATAAAAGGCCCCATTATTTTATTGAACTTATTTCATAGCAGAAATCTTTGACAAAATATGTCGATCAAATTATCTTAGTTTATTACTTTCTTCTTGGGTGGGGGGGGAAGGTTGAAATTAAATTTTGATCCCCCAGCTACTAAATAATCCGACGCCTCTGACCGCTCTTACCGAAACAAGGCCTGTGTATTAAAGCTGCTTGTGACGAAGCTAGGTTCTAACGAACCGAATGTCTGGTTTACATCTTTTAGTGTATACCTATAGCATTTAGGACATTAACGGATTTAACGGTTTTTTACGTCGTGAAAATGCATTTTAAGTTATTCTTTTTGTTATATTATATCCTCTAAATGTGAGTTTTAAATATTAAATTCAAAGTAAATACCTATAAACTGCAATATATGAATAAGTCTCCTTAGATTTCCCCACCAGTGGCGTATTTAGGGGGAGGCAAAAGGAGCAAATGCCCCCCCAGAGCTACTAACCGAAGCAAAATATTTGAAACTAATTTTGTTTTGTGGTACATTACCACGATTCTATAGGTGAGAATCCTTTTCTTTTTCTTTTTACTTTCTTCATGAAAGGGAAGTACTGTAATCGTCAAAAAAAATCACCCTCCGAGATTTTTTCAGATCTTTACGTTTCAGGGTCTCTAGATAACAAAAAAAAACATGTTTTCTCAATTCCGTCGGCCTGTTTGTTCGCGGCATAGTTAAAAAACTACTGATCCGATTGACTTCAAATTTTGGTCAAAAATTAAGAGTCATATGGTGATGACCTAGTAACGTCAAATTTTGCTCATGAATTAAGTACCGTCAAACGGGGCTACTTTGACACCACGGGGTAACTTTGACACTGCGAACATTTTTTTTTTCAATTTTTATTTTTTTGATTTTGCTTCTTTGTAAATTTTATTCTAATATTAGATTCATTTGTTACAGGTACTAACTAATTAGAAATGGTGAGAAATTACGAAAAAGTTCCGGGAACGCGGAGTTACCGCAATTATTCAAACGAAGACTTAAGAAATGCACTTGAAGTTATTGAAAGAGGCATGCCTGTCCAAAGGGCGGCAATAGTTTATAAAATTCCTCGTATAACACTTCGTAATAAGTACCTTGGTATACACAACCAGTCGGTAGGTCATCCAAGTGTCCTTAGTAGCGGTGAACAGGAAGTGATTCGTAACACTTTACTACAAGTGGCAAAGGGGGGTTTTCCATTAACGAAGTGTGATATTCGTGCCGTGGTGAAGAAATTCTTGGATAAACAGGGGAAAACAGTGCGTGAATTCAAATACAATTATTCCAGACCCGATTTTGTCGAAAACTTTATTAAGAAACACAACCTCTCCACACGAATCGCAACAAATATTAAAAAATCGCAATCGCCCGTAGATAGAAACGACATTATTCAGTTTTTTGACAACATAAAAGAAGCATTAGGTGATGTTGATAATAAAAACTTATACAATTACGACGAAACTAACATCGCTGATGATCCTGGGGCGAAGAAAGTTATTGTTCCCAGAAACTTTCTTAGAGTAGAACGAGTACAAAACTATTCGCGATCCTGTGTGAACATAATGGTCTGTGGTAATGCAGCTGGAGAACTCCTGCCCCATATGGTAGTGTACAAGAGCTCCAATTTATATGAAAACTGGTGTACTGGAGAACCCCCCGGCACTGTTTATGGGAACAGCCCTTCCGGATGGTTCGACATGAACCTTTTTGAGCAATGGTTTTTTAAAGTTCTTTTACCCCACATAATAGCAACCAAGGAACCAGAAACACGAGCAGTTGTAGTTGGCGATAATCTGGCTAGCCATTTTTCACCACAGGTTATAAAAGCAAGCCTAGAAAATAATATATACATGTGCCCTTTTCCAGCCAACGCCACACATTTGATGCAGCCACTAGATGAGTCTGTATTTGCACCCTTCAAGAGGAAGTGGCGCGAAATATTAGAAAAATGGCGAAAGGAGAGCAGATATTCTGGGACCTTACCCAAAGAACACTTCCCGTCCTTACTTTTACTTCTGTGGAACAAAGTTTCAGATACTGTAGAGACAAATTTAAAATCAGGATTTAGAACCACCAGACTGTACCCAACGAATGTTGATCAAGTCTTAAGGAAGATTCCTGGAAGATTGCTTGAAAACTTGAAAGAAACTGAGCGAGTTCTTGATTCATCATTGGTAGAGTTTTTCAAAGAAATAAGGGGAACAAGCGAAGACCAAAAAAAAAGAAAAAGGGGAAAGAAGTTTGAAGCTGGAAAACAGATGACTATCAAAGACCAAGCAATTCCCAGTGAGCAAATCGAAAATGAAGTAGGATCTCCACCCCAGACAATTCCATACAACAGCGTTGCCTTGTTTCTCCGACACCCTTCCAGGGCCATCAGGAATACGAACGAAAAAGGTCAAAGTCAAAGCCAAGAAGCCCGAGAATAAACCTAAAGTGCGTCCTCCTATTAATATAACAAAAGCAAGTTTAAGGGGTGAGAACGATTCAAATTCAAAATGTGCCTTATGCCGCATGCTTTTTAAAAACTAGAGAGGAAGGGCCGAATGGATTGAATGTGTTCAATGCAAAAAGTGGATTTGCGGACTTTGTAATTCAGAAAGCACTGATCCATTTTATGTGTGCCCAGTTTGCGAAGACTCAGATGACGAACCGGAGGAACCATTTGCCGATGACAGCGATGAGGATAGAACCTTTAACCCTGAAACTGAGACCGAAAAGGATCGAAAATTAAAAAAGCTTAGATTTAAGTTTTAATTTTTTATGCTTATGCCAAAAGATTTTAGTTTAAGACATGTTTTCTTAGTTTTTATGTTTAATCTTTCGTTCCTACATGCCAAAGAATTTTTTTGTTGCTGTTTTAGACTGAAATGTTTTTTATTTTATTTTTTTAGGTAATGTAAACCGTAGATTATCATGTTTTCTCGAGTTTTTTGCTTAAGTTTGAAACTAATAATAAAATATTATAATTAAGAGGTTTTATTTTAATAAAGTGCCTTAAATAATCGTTTTTTAGTAAAAAAAACTGTTTTTCTTAACAAAAAAAAAAACAAACAAAAAATTAGGAGTGGTTTTTAATTCTACATCCATTACCGGGGCTTCTTTGACACTGTGGTGCTTTAAAATGCATTTTATATTGAAATTAAAATGTGTGTCAAAGTAGCCCCAAACTCAGGGTAACATTGACATGCCCTTTTTCATTTTTTATTTTGGTTTCTATTGTGTTTAGAGCAATTTGGAGTGCATCAATCGATTCAGCAGGCTAGATTTGTTATAATCCAACTTATTTCACAAAGCTAAGTTGATAAATAACAACGTGATATTGAAAAATGTCCTAAAAACATGTCAAAGTAGCCCCGTTTGACGGTATTATGTAGGTAAAATTGTGAATCCAAATATGCGGAACAAAATGGTGGCTTAATAAAATAATTCAGCCTGAAACTACTTAATAGACTGATTTCAACTTGTGTGACATAAATAATTGTGGTATACAGATGAACTAGTAAAACTGTGGTATTAATTAAATATGGTGGAACAAAATGGCAAAGTAAAATATTTGTAATCGTGAAAAAATCACCCTCTCAGGTTTTACATATCTTCGAGTTTTAGCGTTTTTAAATGTCAAAAAAAATTGTTTTATCAATTCCGTCGGTCCATCTGTCGGTTTGTCTGTCTGTATTTTCACGACATAGCTTTAAAACTGCGTACCCGATTAACTTCAAATTTTAGTCAAAAATTAAGGGTCATACCCACGTATGACTTGGTAACATTTCGGTAAAAATCCAATATGGCAAAACAAAATGGCGGCCTAGTGAAATGTTAAAAAAGTTATTACTAAAAAACTACTTAACCAATTTATCTCAAATTTTGCATAAAAATCAAGTTTTATGTAAGAATCAACTGTTATAATTTTTGTATGAATCTAAGTTGGCGGAAGAAAATGGCTTCTAAATAAAATATTTGTAATCGTTAAAAAATCACCCTCTGAGGCGTTTAGCGTCCCTAGATGCCAAAAAGTATGTTTTATCAATTCTGTCGGTTTGTCCGTCTATCTGCCAGTTTACAGCCTACATTAAAAAATAATTATCATATTGACTTCAAATTTTAGTCAAAAATTAAGGGTTTTATGGGGATGATTGGTAATATTGTGGTAAAAATCCAGTATGCCGGAATAAGATGGCGGCCTAGTGAAACATTTAAAAATTATTACTGAAAAAATGTATTATCCAGGTTATCTCAAATTTCGCACAAGTCAAGTATTACATAGGAATGTACTGGTAATATTTTATATATTTTATTATAAATTATTACTACTTATTGGGTTAATTTCAAATTTTATGCAAGCATTAAGTGTGATATAGAGATAAACTGGTAATGTTGTAGTACGAATTCGGAATAAAATGACGGCTAAAGAAACTTAAAAAAAATTTAGGTAAAAAAAGTAAATTTTGTAGAAAAATTAAATATGATATCGAGATAAACTGGTACGAATTTAATATGACTTAACAAAATGGCGGTATGTGTTCACGTAAAAACTAGTTGAATTTATTTTTTAACTATATCCCAAAAATCAAGCATGGCATACAACGAAAATGGTAAATTTAATAAAATTGGTTAGTATAAAATTGCGACGGAAAAAATGTTTTCAAAAGACAGTATATATTTGTTACTAAGTAACTATATACTGAACTAAATTAGGTCACACTTCACTATACCTAATAAAAAGAAATGTTCATAACAAGGGAAGTTCCGGGTAGAGGAAATATCCCGATTTTTTTTAGTCGTCGCTGATTTTCATGGGCGTTACGTCATATTGTGTTAACAAAAACCAAGGACATTTTTTTAATTGCTATATGAGGTAATTGTTTGCTCCCCCTCCCCTAGTAATGCATTGGAAATACGCCATTGTCTCCCCCAGTCGTCCTGATATCACAAACTAATACAGAGGTTTGAAACAGAAATCGTGGTTAAGCCGGATTTTTTTTTTGGAAAATGCAACAAGCGCCCCCTCCTAAACGACCAAAGTTCAACTTTTTAATAGCAAATTAATTTTATTATCCCTGTTATATTTTGCGTCAACGGCTTATTTGATTTAGATTGAATCAGAGTTAAACTGTTAGAAGACGAGCACAGGTACTATGACCAAACATGTCTTAAACCAGTATTTCAAATTTAAATACCGTTAGCTAGGGGTCATTAATTACATAACAGGAAGTAAATTAAATTGCAAATTAAAATGAAATAAACATGGGCTTTTACTTCATTTTAGGATGGAAGAATATTGCGAACCAATACATCCAATTAAAGTGTTGGCCATAAATAGTGCATCAAGATTTTTTTAATCAAAAATTTAAAGATGTGTATTTCACTTGCGAAACGCAATATCAAGGTGAGGTTCTTGATGTTCGTTTGGCAGATTTGTTGAATATGTGTTTCTAATTGAGTGCCGGAATATGCGCATAAAAAATACTACAACTCCTGCATTTTTGCAAAAGTTTGTTAACGGATAAAATCCTCAAAACATTTTTTATTTTTTTGCTTGTAACCAAAATGATCTTTGACGACAAAATGAAAAAAAAACGATTTCTAGCTATTTTTGATATTTTCGTTTGTTTGCAATATACAGGGTTTTTACGAAAATTTTGACATACTCATAAAAGCGGTACGTTAAGTTAACAACCTGTATACAAAACAAATCATTATAACCACTCCCATAGTTTGGCGTTGATGTCATTGCAAATTTCTTTCTTTTTATCAAGTGCAGGTAGTACCACTCGGTTTTGGGTCAATTTATGCCTTTTGCCTATTGTTATCCGTTCATAAATATTGAAAATGGTACGCCAAAGGCCTGCATAATTTAAATTTAACGACATTTTATTTTATTTAACAAAATAAAAATTATATATAATATCTACATTGTAATAGATAAAATAAGTATTATTATATATGATTATACAATAATTAAATTATAATAGTTTATATTATTCGTGATCTGAGGAACTGTCAGCACCTCTTGACGCTATAATTAAAGAATCGACCGTCTGATCGATCAGGTTGCCAAAATCCTACATTTCTCCGCTTGTTTGGCGTGATCAAACAGTAGCTTAACTTCATTTTAAATGTCGTGTTTTGTCTTCCTAAAAATCTCTCACTTGCGCTTATATAATTTCTATAGGATTTAGTTCGCAATGATATGGCGGAAAGCGCAGCACACTTATATTATATTTTTCTGCTATATCTTCCAATTTCATAAAACGATTTTTGTGTAAATTTGTTGTGGCTCAAACTCAATACCTTTGGTAGTTAGACAGTCGATAATTTCTTGTTGATGAAGTTGGTGTCTTTTCTATGCATCATAAATGATAGCTTGCGTTATCCATAACCACTACCGAATCAGCCGGAAGATATTTTATCATTTCACGAAAATAGTCTTTAAAACCATCCAAATTCATGTTCTCATGGTAATTTCCCATCCAGCACGTCTGAAAAGTTTACAAACCTTCTTTTAAAAATCTCTCTTCGCTTCCAATGTGTGCAATTTATTAGTCTCTTCCCTTTTCCCGAAGGCACTTTAATACCCCGAAAGTTTGGTGGGCGCTGGTTATATTTTTGTCTTGCCACATTTTTTGTATTATATAACATTCATTGATCCACTTCTCATCAAGATAAAAATTTTCTTTTGCTCCCTGCGGTACTGCTTTATACTTAGTATTTTCGTCGCCAGCAAACAGTTTCATCGCTTTCCAGTAAAAGTGCTTTTCGGTTATGCTTTCCCTGAGAAAATCCATATTTTTTAAAGTTGTCCATGAGAGTTTTCTAATTATCAAAGGAGTACTGTCATCTTGGCCAAGCTCCATCCAATTTTTGTCTGAGGGGGTATTTCTTTTTGAAAATAAAAAGAGTGAACTTTTCTTCGAATTGCACATTTGCACATTTGGTGTCTGCTTCATGGATTTTTGCTGGCCTCCCTGGAATTTTCTTGGGAGGTTCAGCTTGACCTGCTACCTTTCTCTCCCGCAATAACTTAAAAATCGTACCAATAATTTCTTGTAAACTAAAACTAATGTAATCGTGTTTTATACAATCCGGTACATTTAAAGTAATAACTTTTTCACTCACTGATAGTGGAGAATTATTAGAATATCAATTCAGAAGTATTTATAATCTGTGTTTTATTACCTGCTCCTATTACTAGCCTATAATATATGCCTTGTGAAATAAATGTAATCTATAGAGTAATTAAAATTCATTAGGTATGCAAAAGGACAGGGATCTAAAAAGATCTTTATTATTATTTCTATAAATAAAGTTTACCTACGCCTATGATCAGTTCCCCGAAATTCAGCCACTGGACGGAATTCCCCATTTTATTACTCTATACATTTCTGAAACACACTATAAGAAGTACGAATAAAGGGTGTGATAACATTAGCTTGAATTTACTAAAATAGGATTTGCTTGTGAAGTTGTCAGACGTAAGATAATGACGATATACCAGCTGTATTAAAACTTTTGTAAACTATGAACCTTTTTTGCAGAAACAGGTATTTAATTTTTACTCTAGAAGTTTTATTAGTTTTAATACAGGGTTTTATTAGTCTTAATACAGGGTATTCGAAGAGTTATACATGGCTAAAAACTGAGGGTGTAATTTTTTGACTCATTTTAGAGCTAAAAGATCACATAAACATGTGTCCGTAAAGCCTTCGTTTTCGAGATACAGGCTTTTAACTAAAATAACTCTAATCTAATAATTTAAATTAAATCTAACCCAATGTTGTAATTTTATTTGTCCCAACATATAATACGATTTAAATTCAAAATCAGAATTAATTGTTCTTTATTTAATTTTTCATTCAAATCACTGTTCTTCATTTTTATAGTAAATTTTACATTTTTGTTGCGTTATCTTGAATTCGTATCATTTTATTCCTATAAAACATATAATTTTTCTGCAAAACTGATAAGAAAAAAAATTTTTTAAAACTATAAACTGGTATATATTTTTTGCACAAAGTATGAATTTTAAGTAATTTTTCAGGCTAATTTTTTTAGTATTATATTAGACCGCCATTTTGTGTGATATCTTATATTCATACAAAATGTTACCAGTTCATTCCTATGTAAAACTTTTTGTGCAAAATTTGAGTTAAATTAGATATTTGGTTTTTTTAGTAATAATTTTTTGACGAATCACTAGATTGAAACACATATGGATAAGCAGTAATAATTTTTTTTAACATTTCACTAGTCCGCCATTTTGTTTTGTTACATAGGATTTTTACCAAAATGTTACCAGGTCATCCCCATACGACCTTCAATTTTTGGCATTTGAAGTCAATCGGGTAAGTAGTTTTTTAGGTATGCCGCGAACAGAGAGACCGAGAGAAATGTACAAACCGACGGAATTGAGAAAACATGTTTTTCGGTATCTAGGGATCCTGAAACATAAAGATCTGGAAAAATCTCGCTGTGTAATTTTTTCACGGGGTAAGTAAAAATATATAAATTCGCCCCTCTTTCTTTTTTATTATTTCTCGAGATAAATTATTTAAATTTGATATACTGTATGCTGTAATCAATGCCTTTGAAAGGGCTGTAATACATTTTAGTAAAATCTATAGGGTGTTACTTTTTCCCAGATGGCGTCCCCTCCCTCCCTCCTCGGAACTTTTACTGCGTCGGTGGCCACAAACTTTTTGGTCTCTAGGATTTTTTCGATATTTTCTACCGTTTAGAACTTATTTAGCAAAATGTTCATTCATGCATGTTCATGGCTTATGGACGACAGAAAAATGGCAAAATCGTAAAGTTAATACATTATGACCTTAAAATTAGATAGGCATGAATGAACACTTTGCTAAATAATTTCTAAACCGTACAAAAACCCAAACAATCCAATAGACCAAAAAGTTACAGTGCAGAATAAGGAATTTAAATTTGTTATGAAAATGACCAGTGGCGTCACAGTAAAAATTTCGGGGGGTGAAGGTGTAAAGGGGGTCGCCACCTGGGAAAAACTAATACATTTTCTAAAATATATTAAGCCATTTCGAGAAGGCATTGCTCACAGGATACAGTGTAAAGTTGAATGATATATCTGGAAGTCTATTAAAAAAACTTATATAATTAAAAGTTTAACACCCTGTATCTAAAAAACGAAGGTTTTGCAGACACATATTTATATAAACTTTTAGCCCTAAAATGAGCTACAAAATTACGCCTGGCATTTTAAATCACACATTAAATAACACCCTGTATAACTCTTTTGGAATTAAAACACAAGTCCATAGTTCACAAAAATTTTATCACAACTGGTATATCGTAATTATCTTACGTCTGAAATAATTCCACAATTCCACAATTTAGTGTGGTACACTTACTTAATATATAGTTTGCATACACTTGCACGAAGATATCAAAATTTTCGTTGAAACGCTGTATATTGCAACCAAACGAAAATATCAAAAATCGATTGAAATTATTTTTTTTTAATTTTGTGAAAGATCATTTTGGTCAGAAGGAAAAAAAATTAAAAAATATTTAAGTTAACAAACTTCTGCAAAAATGCAGAGGTTTTATTTCACACCCTGTATGAACTATTTTTTATGCGCATATGCAAACATGCAAGTAGAAGCGCATAACCAACAGCAGTGGCGTGGATACAATATAGGCAAAAAAGCATTGCCTACCCTATGAAAATGGTTAGGTAATCTATTTTGCCAGAATTCTCAAATTATTACGGCTTTTTTTTCATAAATTTAATATAAAATTCACCATCTATCACCAAAAATATAGAAAAAGTGTCGAACCATCTAAAATTGTTCTGTCACAAAAGCATCCCATAAGAGCCAATAGACAAGCAAAATTCGATCACCATTAAAAACCTTACGTGCACCAAAAGCAGTGCTTTTGTACGAATGCGACAAGATATTAAAATAATCGTAGGCATAGAACAGAAAGAAACGCACGAGCCTAAATATGTCGTAATACTGATTATAATTATAACCGGCATGCTGCCGTTTGGAAAGAGCTACTTTTCAGCACTAGTGCGGAAAAAATCTACTAAGTAGATAACCCAATTTTTTTAAAATATACGGTGATAGTTAGCAAACGATCCTGTTATAATTTTCAACGAAATAGCGAAAAATACGTAAAACGTGTTTTAAAAAAATTGTTTAATGGCTCTCGTATTATGCCTTATAAAATGAATGTTAAGCAATAATAAACACTTGCTTTTTTTATTTGGCAGCTCGAATCACCATAGACACAAAGTAAAAATACGTGTGTCATTCATTGTCAATCAAAACCAATTTTGCTGTCGCTGATTTTTGTCGTCGTAAAATCTGAGTAAACGTGTTTTTAATGGATTCTTTAGTCGAAGATTTGCCAGAGTAATATCTCCATATTAAAGTAGCTACTATATTTGGTTTGGACCAAAGGGCCAACATTTTTTCAAAAGAGGAAATTTCTGAATTTATAAATGAAGCGCCTGACGACATTTATCTCCATATTAAAGTAGCTTTGGTTTGGAGGGCGAGAAGAACTAACAAAAATTTAAAATACTTTATTAATAAATATTCCAGACACAAAAATTAACCGTTCTAGAAGCGTTGTACTATCTGACGAAGCTGAAAGCGGAGAATATTTAAAATTGATCAGAAAATACGCGATTTAAGGAAAGTCAGAAACCCCATATAGGCGTTTAAACTACAAAGAAAGAAAGGAGCTTGCATAGGACAATGCATCGGAATAACCACCTTTGCCATCAATATTGCAGGTTATCTGAAGCTCTCAAATCCTGAACTATTTACAGGCCACAGTTTTCAACGTTCAGCCGCCACGATGCTTGCAGATTCTGGAGAAGGAATAACAAATACCAAACGCCACGGAGGTTGGAAATCTTCAACCGTGGCAGACGGCTATTTAGAAAGCTCAGCTCAATAATTCTTCACAAGAATCTATCCAATAAAGTATCAAACTTTAACGCCATTCCTTCCACTAGTCAGCAACTTTCACCAGTGTAGTCTACGAAATCGACCTCTTCCACCAAAAGTTACCCCGTCGGCGACGGTTACAACAATGAGTACTCGTGAAAGGGAATTGGAAAATCCAAACCCAACCTACAAGTCCCCGAGTTCCTTGGAAAAAATCTAGCCTTTGTAATTCGTTTACAAAATGCTACAAACTGCACGTTTACTATTTATGTTGTTAATAATAATTAATTTGTGATTATGTATTTGATGTAAATAAACGATTCTTTTTAACTTTTTGGTTTTTCCGCCCACTGTAGAAAAAATAGTGTACCTTACACGTTCGTAAAGTGACTTTTCCGCATGCGATTGATGGGCGCGTCGTTCGGCCAACTTTAATAGCGTGCGGAAAAGTAGCACTTTCGGCACTTGTTAGGTAAACTACTATAGTTAACAGACTGAAATATTAATTTAATTGTTTAAATGTTTCGTCCTAATATTCTAAACTTATACGAAATGTTTAAATTCTGTGAAGATAAGAAAATTATTAAAGTTAACAAATTTAATAGCAATAAAGTTACAGTACGGAACGATCGTTTTTTTGTTTAACAATAAGTCGCACTTCTTTACTAAACACATGTTTAATAAATTTACCAATAAGTGTTACTTAAAAAAAATAGCCGGATTATTAAACCGATTTTTTACAAAGAACGCATTTCTTTTTGGGTCAAAAAAAATGCTAGTCTTTTGAAAGCGGTTTTAAGTTTAATAAAAGTTTAAACTGTCCATAGACATACTGATGTAAGATAGAGCCACTTTTAATAAATAAGTAATTTTAACAACATGGTGATTTATCCCGTTTCAAAAAGCACCGCACGCTACAGCCGAGCAAATCGGCTAAACAACACCAAAAACCGCATCTCAATATCGCGTTTCGCAATTGAAATATCTATCTTTAAACTTTGATAAAAAATTCTTGATTGACTATTTATGGCCAGCGGTTTATTACACCAATTTATGTATGTACCATGTACCAAACCTTCCCAATATAATTAGACATTTGCATGCAGCCGCTTTGAGCACCACAAGTCGGAAACGTGATCTCTACAGGTGAGAACAAACAAAACGCCGCCGCTTAGCCTTCAAAATTTAAATTGAGGTTTAATATGTTTAAATAAATTAAGTGTATTTAACTATGCCCAATGCTGCAATTATGCAATATTGTATTTGCTTCTCTTCATGAATTTTATAGGACAACAGGGTCGGAAAACAATTTTGCTTTCATATAATGAAAAATTACAGAAATACCTTTATATATTATTATGAGAAGAATACATTATATAAGAAAAAATCATGAAATACAAATACCCACGCACTTACAAGTGCTAAGAATAAACTAGTATAGTGTGGTAGATAAAGACGATTTTTAATGTCTGAGAGTTTTTATACAGGATTATTCAAACGAAACGCACAAAATTTATATCTTCTATATGAGTCATTTTTCTCAAAAACCAAATATTAATCTAACTGTCCCATGCCCTTCAAATTTGTGAAATATCCTTCTCACACTTGACAGCGTAATTGCATTCTTCGGATATCTTTCATTGAACAACACACAAACTTTATCGTGGCTCCATAGTTTGTCTCCCCAACCCAATAAAATCAAAATTTCAATACGCTGCCTTTCCGAGAGCATTATAATTCAAAGATGTCAAAGTTCCAAAATACTAACACCTGCTTTCAATTCAGTGATTAAAACGAATTTATTATTTTGTGTGTGTAGGTATTTGACAAATAAATAATCAAATGTTGGGTACCTTTTTAAGTGCATTTTGAAATGTTTAAATTTGTAATATTAGGAAGTTGCTTCTTAACGCATGGGGAAATAATAAATACCACTATCGTTTAATCGATCCTATAAAGATAATTTAATGAAATTTTCTCAAGTCACTGGATAGGTTGATGGGGTCCATTGTTCCAATGTTACCATCAAACATTATTGATGGTAACCAAGGTCGTTCCGCAGAAAGGATCTACTTTGATGGTTAATTTTAATTAAAAACTTATGTGGACTCGCTTTACTGTAACGAAATAAGCAAACTTCTAGTTTGTTGCTAATATCGGATTCACTTTTTGGAAGACCTTCTTATAGAGCTCCCACATGACCTAAGATGCCGTTTGAAAAAAAAAGTTGTGCCAAAAAATTAAGGGGTTGCAGGGAGGGGCGATGAAAAATTGTAGACGAACAATCATTTAAACCACTTTACGTGTTCCAGCGTTTTCTTATGAAAAATAACTCATACAGAAGATATAAATTTTGTGCGTGTCTTTTGAACAATCCTGTATATTGAAATAATGATGAAAATGCTGTTACTGAATAGTAAAAGAACCTTCATGTAGCACATTTAGAATTAAGTAAAAAAAATTAAAAAGTCTATGGTGCCTGAGTGGTGGGGCTCCAAGGAAATACACTATTATGCAATTCATTTATTATGTTTAATGAATTCAGTAATATAACAATAAGTATTAGTATTAAGTAAAAATATATATAAATATAACTAACAGCAGCGAATCCAATCACTGCTACATATATACCGAACTCTTTTCTTTGTCGATTCTTCCTTTCTATATTGTGTAACGGCACAGGGTTACTCATTTTTGCCGATCCATTGTTTTTTGAGTGAGGTTTGGCTTGTAGAAATTCTTCGCTAGTTGTCTTTGTTTCCATGGAGTCTCCATTCTCATTGGTCAGTGATTCAGAGGTGTAGAGAGGGATGGTATTCCTTTTGTGTATGCCGCGTCATGATTTTACCCATCAGGGTAACTTCATTTCCGTTTATTTCGGTTACTAGATATTATGTTTCATTAAATCTTGATGTAGATTTATGGAGGATTATCAAGTTGTAAGTAAGTACTTTGTTGCCGATTTGTATTGTATCTACCTTTGTTCTTTTAGAACTTTCCCTTTTTCTTGTTGATTATATCTGTGCCTTGTACTTCATGATTAGCTTCCTCCCTTATGATATCATGTCAGACGGTGATTTTTCTATGGTCAATATAAAGTTCTTGATCTCTTTTCTGTAGTCTAGGTTGTTATTTTGACAGATCTGAGGTTAGGTATAAATCTCGACCACCCCGTTAGCTTATAGTCAGTACAGAGGAATGTGGACGAGCCAGATCCTGTTTTCTTCACATAATTCTTGGAACTCTCTACTAATAAATACTGTATTATTTTTATTATCGCATCCTTTTTTTTTTGGAATTCCTAGACGTAAGAATAAATCTGATAAATGCTCCTAATTGGGTAGTGGCCGCATAAGGTCGACTGCTAAGTACTGCTTAGGTCCTTCCGAGAACACGTTATGACGTGTCATCGTCCTCAAATCGTCTCACATCTTGAAGTTGGCTTAACCTCGACACCGAATCCACGTCATTTGCTTTCTCTGGTTGGTTGACAACTTTGAATTTAAAGACTGGTGGTCTTAGTGCCCATCTTTTTTTATTCGCGGTGGCTGTCTTGACGTGAGTTTAAAAATTGCCTGCGAACTCCTGGTGATTTTCTAACAGAACCACAAACCACTAATACAGGGGATATAGCAGCTCAAGAGGTCTTAAATATTAATGAACCTGAATCATCCATTCAAGCTCAAAATATCTTACCAAATGAAATAAATAGAATCGTAAGTTCCAAGATGTTAAGGCCGTATCCAAAAGCTGCGCCCAGAAATACTAAAGGAGGTAGAAGAAAAGAAAAATCAAGAGTATTGAAACATGAAAAAACTAGAATTAGAAATAGAGTATTTGAAAAGAGAAGCCAAAAAATCTAAGAAGAAAGTTCAAAAAGTGACCAAGTATTTGAAGAAGAGAGCTCCGACGACTACAATATTGAAATACCAACGCAGAATTCTAGTAGTGTCGGTGTGACCTTTTTGGAAAATTTACTTGAAAAATCTAATATAGAAAGGAAAATAGAGAATAAAATAGAAAATCGTGCAATATTGGAAGCAGATTTTGTGCTAGTTGAGTCAAAAAAGGAGAAATCTGTGCAACAATTTGTTGTAGAAATAAAAAAGCATTTCAGGGGATGCTCATTTTGAGGTTGTGTATTAGGGTAGAATGAACATTTTTTTCTGATTTTCATAAAGCCTATGTATGGAGAAGTTGCCTCTTACTACCAGTATTAACCAAAAAAATCTCTCTTTTATCAACCTAAATCTTCTACTGCCAAACAGGTTTAAAAATCAGCATTTTTCAAATATGTTTAATAAAATGTATTATATTGCATTTTTGCATTACTGAATATTTATGTAATAAAACAATATTAAAAAAAAAACGTTTCTAGAATCAAATTACATCTTAATATAATGACCCTCAATAAATGCGGCACGCCCTTTGACACGGACGAAGCAAACTTTTTTCCAGTAAAGCCTTCGCAACAAATCGGTTTTGTTCGTAAACTTACGAAATGAACGATCTACTCGCTAATGAATTTTACCGACTTGTTTTTGTTGATTTACAGCTTTAGAGCGGTTTATAAGCAAAAATGTCTTTTACGCGACAGAATTTGATGTGCCCTGTCTTTGGTGTACCAAAAGCATTTAAGCACAAATATGTTGCCGACTTAGGCGGATATTATAAAATATTACTTATATCTTCGACAAAGACCTAGTTTCGCTGAAGACATGTGTTATCAGTTAATACAAGACTTAAAAAACTTGTGGCAGAAAAGTTCCATTTGTGTTGTGTTAGATCAACAAATATTACATAAAATTCGCGAATATCACAATAAATATCGTAATATTATGAAGCGGTTAAAAAATTAAAGTACCTGTACCTGACCGTGAATTCCTAACCGATCAGAGAACCTCACGAAGAATGGTAATTAGAACAGTTGATCAAAAAACTACAAAAATACTCGAAAAGAGATCGAAGCGTAGAAACAGAACAGAACAAAGGAACATTGGTCATAATATTGATCGATATAAAGAACCTGAAATAGATAGACCATACCAACCAGTGCCATCTACTCTAGAAAGAACTTCAAGCAGCAGTTCATCAGAAGAAAAGGTTATTAAATCAGAACATAGTACCAATACTTCAACTTCTCAGATGAGAATAAAATTACCAAGTGTAGTACAGGCTTGTGACAGAACAGGTGTTTCTGAAAGGGCAGCAGCAATTCTTGTCAGTGCAGCATTAAAAGATATGAGAATTGTTACTACAGAGGATTCATCAAAAATTGTCGATCGCAGCAAAATTCGAAGAGAAAGGGCGAAAGTTCGAGTTAACCTTAAAGGAAAAGACAAAGAGGAAGCTTCTGATTTAGTATATGGAATATATTTTGATGGCAGAAAAGACCAAATAATATATATTGAGAAAAACAGCAGCATATTGTCCTAGTTTCAGAATCAGAATCCAAATACCTTGGCTCTTTGTCCCCTGCATCTGGCAGTTAGCAGAGTATAAAGAGAAGTATTCTAGAATTTTTGGAACATAATTTTGATGTTTCGGACTTGCAGGTAGTAGGTTGTGCTGGTACAGCAGTTAATACGGGTTCTAAAAATGGAATTATTAGACAGCTTGAGTTTTCGCTATGTCGATCGTTACAATGGTTTATTTGCATATTACATGCAAACTAGAAAAATGTGAAACCTTACAAACTACAAATTTTAAAAGAATTGAAGTAACTTTGCCTGAAATTAGTGATGATCATCAACTTAGCACCGACCAACAATACCTTTATGACATTTGTAATGCCATTTCAAAGGGTAACATCTCATTAAACTTTTCAATAAGGAACTCCGGTAAAATGTCCCATTTCCGATGGCTTACGACAGGAAACCGGATTTTATGGTTATATGTCTCCACAGCCAATACATCACAAAGTCTAAGTATATTAACAGAATATGTCATGAAAGTGTATGCCACCACAAAATTTCTAAGTTATGGTGGGAGGGCGGTGGAACTCGATATGCAGCTACCTCCAGGCGCTGAGTTCTGGGTTATTTACTGGGTTTTTTTTAATGGAAATAAGCGAAGAGCTGCGTTACATTTATTTTAAAAATATATCTCCATTTTTTAAATTTCAAGGTCAAATGAGCAGTAGAAGATGACATCTGTTTCTAGCCATGTTTTTTTTTGTAGAATAGACCATTGTAATGGGCAACTTTTTCGCAATCGATTTAAAGAATTTTTTTTCTGATGCCATTTTCACTCCACCTTATTGTGTTTCTAAAAAGAATTTTAAATAGCAAGTTCAATAAAGATGAGGAAGTTTGCGATTCAGACGAGGTTAAAAAATATTGCCAAACCCAAGTATAGCTAGAGATTCAGAGCGCCGGCCGAATGGGACAACTTTGCTTTTCATTGGATTTCGCATCTTATAATATGTAATATCATGTTGGAAAGAAATATTAATACACCTATTTAAAATTGTGTTTATCAATGTCGCAAGGTACAAAATTCAATGCCCCAAGATAAAAGACCCTGTGGTACCTCAGGACCATGCGCACTTCTAAGTATAATGTCAGTCCAAATACAACATACCTTTGAAATAATTCTCGTTAAACTTTAAAGAGATACTTAGATTATGTTTACAGAAACTACTTATTTTTATAATTTTTCAAGAAAAAAAATCCAAACTGAGAAATGTCCCAAGGTACACTTACCCCTAATACTTATTATTTATTTTTTTTTAGATCCATTCTAAACTCTGCTTAACAGCTTAGTGTTCGAGCACGGAAAAATAGTATGTTTAGCTATATAACCCAGTTATTTATGTCCTTCGCCTTGACTCGGTAAAAAGGTGTAATAAACTTTGGTAATTTGCAACAGTAATTTAACCTTGCTTAGTGACTTGAATAAACATAACATGTTTTTATGTTAACTTTGATGGGCAATTCAGACATGTAAATGTTTTTTTTTTCTAATAAAAATTTTGTCCACAAATAAATGGAACATCAGTACATAAACTTGGATAAAAAAATATTTCAGAAATAAAAAAATGATTATTATATTAGGATTTTTTCCTAAATAAATATCTACTAACGCTCAATTATGTGCTTTACTGATGAGTTTTAGAAAGCAGCACTTAATTAAAATTAAACTCGTGCAGGTACTGATCCTATTCGCCTTTAAGACCAATTCAAAAAAACTTACTTTACAACGCTTTAAAAATACAAAATGGAGATTTTTTATTTTTAATTTTTTTTTAAAACTTTATCCGTACTACAAATATTTTTTATTTTTTATAAATTATTTTTATCAGTCCAGGAACAAAAAACGTATTTACAAAAGAAGGAGTTAACACTTTTAGACTTTAGGGGGTTCAAACTATGGCACCCATATTCAATAATGTCATCTTTGCCTCTACAATTTTAGCATTGACAAAAATCTTTTTTGGCTTTTTCGCAACTGAATAAAAATATTTAACTTTAAATTAATTGAAGCAAATATTTAATAAAATTACATGTTCAACATGTAGACTAGTCTGTCTACGGAATGTTTCGATACATAATATAAATAATATTATTTAAGCAAGCATAAGAAATTATGTCATTTACCATAAGTTTTTATAGACAAATAGTAGTTGTACAAATACTTTCATCCTATCGGGACTCATCAGTGCGCCGATCGTAAGAGAGAAACGTTAAATAATAGAAAATAATTGATTTAAAAATTTTAAAATTTGTCAGTTTGTTTGACACGTAACTTAGATATGAAAAAAATGATAGTTTGCAGCCATCTATAGTGTTATTTTTAAATGTGTTCAGATTATTTGTTGCATTTTTATTTAGACTCTGACATGCTTCGAGTTATTTGGCACGTTTTCTTGCATTGACTTAGCATACTTATTTATCGTCTGTTTGAAGTTAATTGTTTATATTTAATTTATTTTGGTAACGTATTTATCCCAAAAGTGAAAAATTATAATTTGGTAAATTTTCAAAGGTTTTAGTCGACAAGACATCTCAAACTAATCTGAACGATGCACTGTTCATAAAATTATCTCCCTTATTAAGCAGCCCACCTTCGTATGAGAGACGTAGGCATTTAGTGGGAGAGGGGTGAGATCGTCGGTCATGGCGGCATCTCAATAATAGCAAGCAGAAAGTTGCTCTCACTAGACAACAGTTAAAGGTGGATAAGCTGTAAGCTCTCAGAATCACTGACAAGGACAAGTGGGACAGCAGAGCAGTTAGTTAGCAGGTGCAGGAATGTTTATAGAGAAATTGATTTATACAGGCTAAGAAGATGAAGTGGTGATTTGCTCACACAGCCAAGCAGCATTAAAAGCGTTGAACTCTCCTAAGGCCAATAGGGTCTTTGTCCAGAACTGCTGTGACGCACTAGAAAGACTGGCAATGACAAAAAGGATACGACTAGTTACTGTGGAATAGTAGACAACGAGAAGGCGGATGTGCTAGCTAAGCTTGGAGCTAACTTGTCGCCCATAGGACCGAAGCCCATATTAGGGTTGTCTAGACAGCAAGCAAGGTGACCTTAAATGATTGGGCCTTTCAGACCCTTTCTAGAGAGTGGCACTCCAACATCAAAGGAAGGCAGAGTAAAGATGTCGTTGCGGGACCAGATAAGTCCAAAACAGACTGGTTGCTTACTAGAAGTAGGCGAACCATTAGTTTCCTCATAGGGGTGAGGAGGAGGAAAATCCATTACACTTCTTTTTTTCTTTGGCATACAGTCCTAATACAGTTTAGAAGATGTGATTATGTTTGTGAAATTAATACTCTGCATAACTTTGTAGTTCAACTACAAGAAATTTTAAGAGAACAATCAAGTATAATAATGACGTAATACTAGTTTTTAAAAATACATTCTCGTGCTATCAATTTTAGGTACTCAAGAACAGAAGAGAAGAGGCAATTCAAAGTCGTCACCTATCCCATGTTAGAAGAGACGTAGTATAGTAACGAAATGCAAGGCTCCTAATTAGATAACTGCCAAATTTTCCAAATTAACTAAAGAAACAATTTTGGAACAAATAACGCAAGACAAAGTATTTACGCTGGCAATAAAGAAAAAAAATATTTTTAAAATACAAAACCGATAACCGCAATAGAAATATCTTGCCTGCATAAAAACTAACTGCCTCCTTAAAAAGAAATAATCGAAGAATCGAAGAAGCCATAAAGAGAAAACTGGGTCAACTAAACAATTTAGTTGATTTTTTTTTGTAGTCACAACAAAACTTTTGGTTTTCTTAATCTAATTTTTTATCATCTTTCCTGGACGAGTTGGGCGGCGATAACATGAATAATACTTAGCTGCAACAAGAATAAAGCACGATTAGAAAACTGTTTTAACAATTTGCCCGATTTAGGACTACTAGTTGTAGCTGTCAGATGAGATGAACGCTATTCGTGTCCGTATATTCTTTTTATACCTTCGATGTCGATGAACTTTAAAGTGATAAGTTCTGATTTACCAAGTGTGGATTTTGGTGGCATACAATGAAGTCCTGGAGGCAATATACAGTGTGGGCACAAAATATGGAACACCCCGTATATCTTGGACAATACGAAGTTTCGCGAAGAACGATCGAACCCGTCAATTTTGTTTTCTTTTTTGTAAATTTTAAGAGTTTTATTTAATATACCGGGTTGCTCATAAAGACTGGGAAAGTGTGAACTTCATTTACTTCGTAAAATTGAATTATTGTAATCGTAAAAAAATCACTCTCCGAGATTTTTTTAAATCTTCATATATCAGGGTCTCAAGATGCCGAAAAACACGTTCTCTCAATTCAGTCGGCCTGTCTGTCCGTCTGCCTGTCTGTTCGCGGCATAGCTAAAAAACTACTTAACCAGTAGATTTCAAATTTTGGTCAAAGGCGAAACAAAATGGCGGCCTAGTAAAATGTTAAAAAAGTATTATTAAAAAGCTACTTATCCATTTTATCTCCAATTTTTCACAAACATCAAGTATTATCTTGGAATAAATTGGTAATATTTTGGTACGAATCGAAGGTGGCGGCTAAATCAAATATTTAAAAAGTCAGCCTGAAAAACTGCTTAATAAATTGATTTCAAATGTGCTTTGTAATCGTGAAAGATCGCCCTCTTAGATTTTACATACCTTCACGTTTTAGCATCCCTAGATGCCAAAAAATATATTTTATCAATTCCGTCGGTCGGTCTGTCGGTCTGTCTGTCTGCCAATTTGCGGCCTAGCCTAAAAACTACTTTCCCGATTGACTCCAAATTTTAATAAAAATTAAGGGTCATATAGGGATGACCTGGAAATATTTTAGTAAAAATTCAATAATGCCAAACAAAATGGCGGCCTAGTAAAATGTTAAAGGAATTATTATTAAAAAACTGCTTATATCCAATTTATATCAACATTTGTATTCTGTTGGAATCAAGTGGTAATATTTTGATACGAATCCAAGATGGCGGAACAAATTGTCGGCTTAATAAAATATTAAAAAATTCAGCCAGAAAAAACTACTTAATGGATTGATTTCTAATTGTGGCCATAATTAATTGAGGTATATGGGTCAACTAGAAAAATTGTGATATTAATTTAAGATGACCGAACAAAATGGCGGCCAAATAAAATGTTAAAAAAATATTAAAAATCAACGTAAAAATCGCGATCAATTGACTGCAGAAAAATATGAAAATGGGATAAACTGGTACGAATTCAACATGACTTAACAAAATGGCGATATGTGTCAGTGTAAAAACTGCTCATTGAATTTATTCTAAATTATTCCCAAAAGTCAAGTGTGGCACAGTGAGAAAGAAACTGGTAAAATATTGATAGGAATCCAATATTATGTAAGGAAATGGCGCCTAATAAAAATGTTTGAAAAGACAGTGCATGTAACACATATATACTGTGACTATGTACTTAATTAAATTGAATCACACACACTTACTAACAAATGGAAAAAAATCATAACAAGGAATGTTCCTGGTAAAGCAAATTTAACGATTTTATTTAAATAGACTGTCCGTTTTTTTTTTCGATTTTTGAATTCTACGTCAAATTCTGGGCATTTTTTATCTACACTACAATATGCTGATATTCAATCACTTTCGAAATAATGGCATTAAAATATTTCACCTTTCTGGTAATATTTTACCTTATAAAATAAATATTAAGCAATAATCAACATCGGCTTTTTTTGAATCACCGTAGATACAAAGTAAAAATACCGTGTCATTCATCGTCAATCAAAACCAATTTTACTGTCGCTGATGTGTGTCGTGGTAAAACCTGAGTAAAATTGTTTTTAATGGATTCTTCAGACGAAGATTTGCCAGAGTCAGTGTTGGGAGCAGCTAGAACTGCAAACTTCAATCTGTTACCATCAAAATCCCGTTATAGGTATGAGAAAGAATATATTCTGTTTGAAACCTGGTATCAAACTAAAGGCATCAAAAGCTTGAAAGAACCGGTTTTTTGGCATGTTTCGCCGAACTTTCCAAAACATGTAACCAAACACCCTTTGGTCCAGATACTCAATGTTAAAAAGTATGATCAAACTCAATGAAAACATGGATTTAAGCAAGTTTTTCAAAGTCACGGCCTATTTAAAAAAACAAAATGTTGGATTTAGACCAAAGAAGGCGAAAATTTCTTCAAAAGAGGAAATTTCTAAATTTATAAATGAAGCGCCTGACGAAATTTATCTTCATATTAAAGTTGCTACTATATTTGATTTAACGAGAGCATGTCGCCGAGAAGAACTAACAAAAATGTCATTGGATCATATTGAAGACAAAGGAAATATTTTATTAATAAGTATTCCAGACACAAAATATTACCGTTCTAAAAGCTATATATTATCTAATGAAGCTGAGAGCGGAGAATATTTAAAATTGGTCAGAAAATATGCGATTTTAAGAAAGCTAGAAACCCCACAAAGGCATTTTTTTTGTAAACTACAAGAAAGGGGCTTGCACATGCATTGGAATAAACACCTTTGGAAAATTGCCATCAAATATTGCAGGTTATCCGAAACTAAATCCTGAACTATATACAGGCCACAATTTCCGACGTTCAGCCCCTACAATGCTTGCAGATTCCGAGAAGGGATAACAAATATCAAACGCCTCGGAGATTGGAAATTTTTAACCGTGCAGAAGGTTATTTAGAAAGCTCAACAAGTCTTCAAAAGAATCTATCCAATAAAGTATTGAATTTCAATGCAATTCCTTCCACTAGTTACCAACTTTCACCAGTGCAAAATCAATCTCTTTCAATCAAAAAGGAACCCCCTCGGCACCCGGTTACAACAAAGGGTACTCGCGAAAGAGAACTGGAAAATCCAAACCCAACCTACAAGTCCCCGAGTTCCTTGGAAAAAATCTATCCTCTACAATTAATTTACAAAATACTACAAACTGCACGTTTTCTATTCATGTTGTTAATAATAATTAATTTGTGATTATGTATTTGATATAAATAAATGATTCTTTTTAACTTTGGGGTTTTCCGCTCGCTTGTAGAAAAATTAGTGTCGTCCGGAAAAGTAACACTTTGCGCACTTGTTAGGTAAACTACTATAATACCATCCACCATTTGAATCAAATAGTTCTATATTTTGTAAATCGTTTTTCGTGTCCCTTTTGAACATTCGATTTTCGGCTCAGTATATTATATTTATTATAAGAGAAACATGCCTCAGTTGTTTTTATTTAAAATTGAAACAAAGAACCTAAAACTTTTTAAAATACTTTTTTTATATAATTAACAGACATGTTAGTAATTTCGTTTAGGTTCGAATTAATGTGAGAGGCAGGCAATTTAATAGACAAAGAAAAAATGGAGGATGGCAATAACAATTTATTTTCTCTTTTCCAACTAATGTTATTTTCTGTCATAATGACTGCTATTTTCCTACCAGAATATCTTAGGTAACCCCACCAAATATATTAACTATGGCAAAAAATTCTAACAAATTATTTGTATCTACATCTAGTCGCCATAACCAACACATTGGTGCTGCCATGTAAAGAAACTTGCTATAGGCAACAAAAAGCTGCACACCCTACAACAAAAATTAATTAAAAGAAGTTAGTCGTCCACATTATCTGTAAGAGACCTATTTAATTAATTGTGAAAAAGAAAAACATTGTGACTGAGACCGAGACTTTTTTTTTCTTTCTTACAACTAAAAATTAATTATTTGTAGCGACCTGTCCTCTATTTTATTGAATTTTTTTCCAACTAAATTTCTGGTTGTGACAGTCGAACTTTTTTCATATTGTAATAACTATACTTCGAAAACTACATCTCTCATTTTCTCAGCTTAACGAGGGAGGAGTTAAAGGCTAGTTTCCAATGGAAACCGCTGACGAGACACTTTCCACGATAACGATTTCAAGAAGTTTTATCTTTTACCGATGCAGATTCACATTCGACTCTTTTAACTTTACATTTTGTATAAGAATCATTCTTATTCTGGGCCTTGCACTGAAATAAATATTTTTTTTTAAATAAACATCTCAATTCAAAGTTTGTTATTACATTTTTTTAAATTACATGTTCAACTGACCTGCTTAAAGGCCTCGTTAGTTACATTTTACAGTAATATTATACTGAGGTATTTTTAAAAGTCCTCTGAAGTATTTTTCAAACTAATTATAAGCGGTCTAAAGAATTATTTCTGCAATCACGAAAATTCTGCCAGGTAACATGTTTTATAAATATGCATTTATCAGGTGATGTTTTTCCAAAACTGCTAAAAATATCGCACCAGCCGGTGATCGAAACGGGTCAGTAGCATCATCAAATTGTTTAGGATGCATGTAAAAATGCTAAAGTGTTTAATCTGACGTCAGTCGTATTATGATATACTGTTTATTGTTAATCTGTTTGGCAAGTGTCAAGCGATATAGATCAAATTTTAAAATCTTTTTAATATTTTCGATCTAATTATATAGTTATGTATGTACATTTATTGGATTAAAGTTTTTTAGTAAGTTTATAATATCAAATAAAATTTATAACTAGAAGAATGTGGATAATTTAATTTGTTAAACAAACATATAATAACAATGTTGAGTCGTTTGTTCTAAGGTCTGATCATGGTCCAGTTGTTTGCACCTTAGAACCAGCAAATACAATCCACATAAATACCAGCCCATAAAAATCTGGTAGATTTTAAAAAATGAGAACTAATCTAATAAGAAATAATGTGATTTCATGCCAACTTCTGGTAGAATAGATAGACTTATTTAGAGCAAGACTAAGCCATTACCAACATATATTCACCTACAAAGTAAAAAGATATCTGAAAAAACGATAGATAACAAATGCCTTACTATTACAAGATAAACTAAATATATGCCCAGTTACAAAATAAATGAACAAATGGCAATAAATTTATAAATGAAGTATATATATATATATATATATATATATATATATATATATATATATATATATATATATATATATATACATTAAAAAAACATAGGAAATTATATACAAAGACGCAAACATTATCATACATACCGGAAACATTAAATGTTTAAAAACTATAAAATTTTCATTTTAATAATATTAAATTAACATTTTTCTTCAAGGCACACTAAGTGATAATATAATGTCGTAATACAAATTATGCATGCTACGTTTGGCAAATAAAATGTTTAGTTTCGACAAAACACACTTATTTAAGGACACAAATTTAAAATACATCTATCCATTATATGCTAAATTTTTAATTTTTACTGTACGCACCTTGATATAGCGATTTACATTATTGTGAAGTTAGTAGAGTAAATTATATTAGACTGGCCGAGTTTGGAGCGTTTCCGATATTTTTTTTTTGTAAAATTTACCAGATGCTTAACCACCCACTAGTGAAAACAAATAATATTTTTAATGATATACAGAGTCAAGATTATTTAATTAGGTTAAAATATAAACGTTATATATATATAATATATATATATATATATATATATATATATATATATATATATATATATATATATATATATATATATATATATATATATATATATATATATATATATATATATATATATATATATATATATATCACGCAACCCGTTCATTAAAAATTTTGATGATGCCATTTAGACAAAAATTTCAAATTTTGGGAATAAGGTAAGGTTAAGGGGTACTTCTTTTATGAAATATTTTCAACTTCCTGTCACTTCCGGCTTAACCGGAAATTGGTATCAACTTGCTTATTTTAAATAGAACACCCTATATTTTATGATATTTTTGGATTCTACGGAGAATTTTAATGATATTTTATGTAGCATGTCCTATACCTAGGTTCAAGCGTTCTTAAGATATTTGTTCTTGAACCGAAAATGAGCCTTCGGGGTTCGGTATATTTTCGTACGTTTTGAAGATATAATCTTCATATTTTGCAGACGATCGGTAAATAATCTTAGGTTTCTATTTTTTTTTATTGAATTTGTCTATTTTTATACAGGGTGTCCTAAATTCAGCGGCAAACATTCACATTTTTAAAGCCGCTAAAGTCCGTTTTTTTAAATGGGACACCCTATAACTTTATGCAGTATCAAATGTAGAATTTCATTTTCTATCGAACTGTATTAAGGTTCCCTATACCTATTCGTAACCATTTTAGAAATAATTGGGTTTTATAAAAATATCGTATGTATTTGCTTAAATGTTTACATGTTCCAATGGTGAGCCATGGAAAAACAATTGAGATCCAATATCCAATATGACAGATGATTAGTATGCGTTATTTATCGAAAGCTGTCAGTGATAAACTAAATCTTCTAAATCAAAATGGAAGAATACTCAAACGCTGATATTCTCAATCTATTTTATATTCATGGAGAATGTTATAAAATTTTGTAGAGAACGTGTCGTGTGTTTAATGAACGCCACCTTGATTTGCCGCCAATGAACAAGTCAAAATTCAAAAGGATTGAAACGGCTTTTTTGCGTTTTGGCAATGTTAAAGTTACAAAAAATGTTCCGAAACCAGTGTCAAATGCCGAGGATAACGTAATAAACACATTAGCTTATTTCCACGCAAACCCGCAAAGTTCAATACCGTCTGCAGAAAACGATTTGGGAATTTCTTCTTCGTCTGTCCAAAGAATCTTGAGCGAACATCATATGCACCCTTATTTCTTCTAAAACGTGCAAGCCTTGAGACCTGGTGACGACGACCGACGAGTAGAATTTTGCGAATTCATGTTTTTGAAAATTCAAGAGGACCCTCAATTCCTTTCAAAAATATTTTGGACCGATGACGCGAAATTTTCTAGAGAAGGAATAACAAATAGAAGAAACGAACATATCTGGGCAGTAGAAAATCCGCAAGCTTTACGCGAAACGCGTTCTCAAGAGAGGTTTAGCTTCAATGTTTTCGGTATAGTATTGAATGATCAGGTGCGGTAGTGTATTTATGAAGACAATTTAAACAGTGATAAGTATTTGGAAATTCTACGAGGGACGGTTTCTGAATTAATAGGAGAAATTCCTATTGGTGAGCTGCAAAATTATTGGTATCAATTAGATGGGGCCACCAGCACATAATTCCGCTGCAGTTTATCTCCAATTATCTCGAATTTTTGAAGATCGCTGGATTGGTCCCAATGGCCCTTGGAGATGGCCCTCGCGATCGCCTGATTTAACACCCCTAGACTTTTATTTATGGGGATTTTTCAAAGGTGAAGTCTATGCTTCCCCAGTAAATAACCAACAAGATTTACTGGACCGGATACGAACAGCTGTTGCCGAATTAGAAAACGGACAAATTCAACGGGCCACAACAACTGTACAAAGAAGAATTGAAATGTGTCTTCAAATGAACGGACAGTATATAGAACATTTGTTTTTTTTATTTATTTATTGTTGATTGTTAGATTGCTATAATTTTTAAGTTCACTAAAACAAGTTTAGAACAGTCTCGAACTTAGTAGATATGGTTAAAAATAATGTAAACAATTTATTACATTTTTTATAACTTTAACTTTTCCGAAACGCAAAAATTTCGTTTCAATCCTCTTCAATTTTCTTTTGGTCATCGGCGATAAATGAGGATGTTTTTCATTAAAAACATGGCACGTTCTCTCCAATATTTTGTCACATTCTCGGCGAATATAAAATAAATTGAGAATATCAGCTTTTGAGTGTTATTTTATTTTAATTTAAAAGTTTCAAATCAGCTGTCATGTTGAATAGAAAAGCACAACAATTGTTTTTCCATGGCTTACTACGGGAAGGTGTAAGCATTTAGCAAATACATATGATAGTTTAATAAAAACCTGATTATTTCGAAAATGGTTACGAATAGGTATAGGGAACCTTAATAAAGTTCGATAGAAAATTAAATTCTACATTCGATAGTGCATAAAGTTATAGGGTGTCCCATTAAAAAAAAACGTGAATGTTTGCCGCTGAATTTAGGACACCCTGTATAAAAATAAAAACATTCAATAAAAAAAATAGAAACCTGAGATTATTTACCGATCGTCTGCAAAATATGGAGATTATATCTTCAAAACTTACAAAAATATGAGATTTTAAAATTTGGTACCCCGAAGGCTCATTTTTGGTTCAAGGTCAAGTATCTTAAGAACGCTTGAACCTAGGTAAAATAGCATTAAAATTCTTAATCCAAAAATATCATAAAATACAGGGTATTCCATTTAAAATAAGCAAGTTGATACCAACTTCCGGTTAAACGGGAAGTGACAGAAAGTTGAAAATATATCAAAAAAGAAGTACCCCTTGACCTTACCTTAATCCGAGAATTTGAAATTTTTACCAACTGGCATCATCAAAAACTTTTAATGAACGCGTTGCGTGAATAACCCTGTATTACGCTAACTTCAACTAATAACGTATTCCAATGGCAAAACTAGAGCTGTTTGAGTGTATTTTTTACTTCTTTTAATATATGCTAATAAAACAAGATAAAGATCTAAGTTCGTCCTAATTTTACCAATAGAAAATGCTATAATACTTTCGTTAATGTTAGGTTGTAACCGCTTAGCCTCACCGTTCTAGGGTTCGAAATCCATTACAGCAGGACAGAAAGAAAAACAGAATAAATTAAATAAGCCCTGAAATATATGTATACTAAATCACTAACATAAATATTATATTTAGTGTCGTTGACTTAATTATTGGCATATTTTTACATACAGAGTGTTAAGAGATTTTAGCATTATATATTGATATCGAAGTAAATATTGCCTCGCCAGCATCATCAATTCAATTTTCATATTTTTTCTGGGGAATATTATCGATGATGGCACATAATGTCTTATGGCATTAAAACAAAAACTACAGTTATAGTAGATTGGCGTTCGATTTATAGCTCCTATTTGTTATTTTCGCTTCCAAGCTATCACTTTAGTATGCTTCTCTTGTATTTTAACCGAAAACCCAGATTTAATTTAATGTGTGTTTAATTTTATCCATTTCTAGTTTATATAAATCAAAAAACTTAGAACCATTGTCAAGAGTACGTAAATCGTCGTGGTCCATAGTGTTCTTACTTGCCTTTTGAGCCGTGATGCAAAAGCTCCCTATGTTACTGCATCCCTTTTCTGTCCTTCCTATTACATTTTCAGGATTTTCTTCACTGTTCTTACGTCCCCCTGCTCAGACTGGACCCATACCTAGTCCACATTCTTCCTTGATAATCCAAGGATCCTTGTAACTACGATTAATGGGGTGCGTGCAAGGATTACAGGGGTGCACGGATAATTGAAGGGAGAATTTCCTTTTTACTATTACCAAAGGAGAGGCTGCACCTTCCTTGGCAGCAAACCTTTACTTACTAGAAAAATCTAACCCAAAACACTTTCACTTTTATTCCTACAGGGGAGGGCACAATTATCAGGCGACAACACCCTGTCTAACATTTTTACTGTGAAGGGGAGTCTGTACCTGGGTCAGGCGGCAAACCCTTTTCAATACCAATAATTGAGAAGCCTGCGGTGAAGCGGTATTACCAGCCCAATGGGAAAATTAGTTTTATTAGACTGAAATAGTTAACTTGATAGAAATCCATCTAACTGAAACATTACGGTTTGACTAAGATTATAGAGAAATCAACAAATGCGTTTTCTACGTAAAGATGTAATAGACAAGAGGAGAATTTTGCCTGCTTTGATATCAAAACTAAAATAAATAACATATTTTTCTTAAGTAGCTTGTACGTAGTAATATTGAGCTAGTAAAATGGATGATGTGGGTTATACTCCCGCTCAAAAGCATTCTTCATTGGCTATAATTAAAAAAAAATAATTAAAGAACCACGCATAAACCTTATAGAAAACCGAATTCAGTTAAACTTGCTAATTATTTTCCATACAAATTTTTCGAAA
Organism: Kuschelorhynchus macadamiae; assembly: GCA_030620095.1. Lineage (NCBI taxonomy): Eukaryota > Metazoa > Arthropoda > Insecta > Coleoptera > Curculionidae > Kuschelorhynchus > Kuschelorhynchus macadamiae. The sequence goes on from JAUTXW010000365.1 coordinate 1,415,456, forward strand.
GATAAGCTGGATTTCTCCACATTTTAGAGTCCCTAGAATATGAAATACATATTTGTAGAAACAAAGAAAGTCAGTTTTATTTACACACATCCTTATGGACATCATATTTTTTCTAAAAATATGTGTATCGTGTTCTAAGGGCCCTAAAACGTCGAACAAACCTCATTTATATTCTTTTTTCGAAAATTTTAGGTTTGTGAAGTTAGTCACTAAAGTTCCGATTCCCTCAAACTGAGTGTTATTCGCTAATGCTTCTTACTGCTCCCTTCGGGTTCACTAGTTCTTTCTCATTACAGACATGCGCTAGACATCATACTATTTTTTAAATATAAACTTTTTCGTGTCCAAGGGGCCCTAAAACGTCGAATAAATCCAGTTTATATATATTTTTTTAGAAAATTTTAAGTCCGTGCAGTTAGCCTCTAAAGTAGATATGATTCGCTCAAATTGTATGTTAATCGTTTCATTCGGGTTCATTAGTTCTTTCTTAGCTTATTTGTTTCTTCGTTTAAAATAAAATGCAGACTTCCAAATTCGGTAAACGTCCTATTCTCTTCTCCAAACCCAAATATTACTCTTCTTCATAACTTTACTTGCTACCATCTTCTAAATCACCTTCTTCTCTGAGGAACTAGTTCTAGAAGTGACCCGCTCTACAGATTGATGCCATTCATTTAAAGAAATAAGTCATTATTTTGCGTAGCACAATGACTTAAGACCTAGATGGAGAGCCCGACAAGGACAGTACTTAGGCTCACTGGGACCCATTGTGCTATCCCCCCGAGTAGGCGTTGTCGGGCCAAGAGCTCACTCCTTTTTAGAAAGGAAAGGATCCTTTCAGGTCGAGCACATCCCAAAAGCTCGGGTTCCACATACTAAAGAGTCACATCGATAGGCTAGATGCTCGGTAGTTTCATCTACCTCAGCATAAACCCTGCAGTATGGATCGTTGTCCAGTCAATCTTATACAGGTAATATTTCACCAGCTAGTGTCCAGTTAGAACCCCGGTAATGGTTCTTCTGTTTAGTTTTAGAAGTCTATTAGACTTCGACAGTGCGATTCTTAATCCTAGCCTTGGGAGCCGAAGGAGCAATTCCTAGAGCAGGTTCTGGCCCAGTGAACGCAGTGCTGCTACCTTCCCGAGCCAGCTGATTCGCTCCCTCATTGCCCCCAATGTCCTAATGGCCAGGCTAACCCTCTTGGATTCACACAGCCTCTCTAGAGATCTCCTGCATTTAATTGTTAGCAGCGAATGGACTCTGTTTGAGGACAAAGGCTTAATCGGAGCTTGACTATTACAGCATATATAGATATGCTTGTCGTGATATCCTCTGCAAAAGTTTTCCTATACGCAGTCCAAGGTTGCTGTAAACCCAGATTGATATACAGTCGCATACCGTCCAAGAGCAAGACTAATTCTTGCAATGGGTCTCTCTCCATAGATTCCCGCCTCAGATCCCTCCTCCATTAGAGAGCCGTTTGTAAACTAGACAAGGCCCTCCATTGTTCTCTCTCAGGAACAATTACACAAAACCTCTTAGAGGAAATTGAGACCGGAATAAGCTAGCTAGGAGAGGATCTCATCAGTTTAGTCAAGACTCGCGTATGCTCAAAATTCCATTCCGACATATCCAACGACCCCCGTCGTTTAAACGAACAGTCTTCCTCTACAAGCAAGAGCAGAGGACTTCTCCATAGCTCGGGTCGGTGTGGTTTTTATGGCTCCAGTTATGCCCAGACAGACAAGTCTCTGGAGCTTGTTAAGCTTTCCCCTGTATATCAGCACAACGACTCACTGGCTATAAGCAATCACATTACTCCAAATTCATTACATCGCTTTGACTAGTCATAATCGTTCGTTACTTTAGACTGGCAACTGAATTTTCAAGCAGTGCAAGGGATAATACTCTAGAAATTTTTCTTTTAAAATCATTTGGTTATTTTCTCAACCCAAGCCCCAGTCCTTGTGAGACATTTCTTGCATATCTGGTGGTGTTAAACTTGGTTTTATTGTTATATTTTGAACCGGGGAGAGCACAGCCCTCTGGCAGGATATCCCCAGAAGGTATGTCATGCTCTATTGAGGAGTAAGTTCCGTTACCGAAACGTCTGACATGTCTTATTCTATTCAGCGATTCTATGTTCCGATGATCGGTATCCAAACGTTATTCATTTATTTTTGCTGCCCTGTAGTTTTAAATTTTCGTGGTTTAGCGACCTATCCAACTCGATTTATTTCGCTCGAGGCTCCCGAGTTGACTTTTTAATAATTAAAACTGTCTATCAGAGATTCGGAAAAATTAATTTAAATGTTAAAACAGGAGTTTCGGTGTTTCTTTTTTGAATTTTAATATTTTGATTTAGTTGAAAAGAACTATCATTAAAAATTTGGAGCTAAGGAGAGCGATATATATATATATATATATATATATATATATATATATAGATTTAAATATGGTGGTAGTGCTCAATTATTCCTAGTTTTCAACGCTTCACGCGGTACCGACAGCAGTAATATTACTAATATTATATGGAGGGATTTTTTTATACCTTTTTAGTTGACCCTTAATGTGTAACGCTGTGTAAAATCTAAAATAAAAAAAAGTTTCTTTGAATGGCCTTTTTCTTTATTTATTGTTCTTAATATTCAGTACTGACAGCTGCAATATTAGTCAGAAGTACTCTTCGGTACCTTCTTATTTGACTCTTAAATGGAGCATGTATAATCCTTTCTATAGTCTGTATTAAAAATTTAGAATACACTTTTATTACTTACACTATTATACGCTAATTTCACGGACATAGAATAGAAATCTTAGTTTTATAAAACGTTTTGGGAACTGTACACAAGAAGTTGACATATTCTCGTGTATCCAAAAACTAAAACTATAAAAAAATATTTATTTTCATCTACTCTGTGTTCAAAATATATTAAGACAAAAAAATTAAAACACTTCCTTTCAGTTTGCGAGCTAGTTATGGGAAAGTCATTTAATTTGATAGTCAATTAATTTTCATTACAAATTTAGAACAATTTTTTGTATTATATTTGCCCAAGTGATTTTCCTTAACCCCATTATCATCGGATTTAAACGTTTTTCATGGTTTTATCTGATATAGATATTGTAATTTTTAAATCACTTCAAATCCCTTATATAATTCCAAGGCCTAACTTTATCGTCCCTTGTAAAATCGACAGGGAGTGGTCACATTTTAATTCCCCTAAAAGCTCTTTAAGCCGCTAAAGTTTAACTGTTTTATTTATCGAATGTCGAGGGTTTCTCCTTGAGACTCAAGAATAATCCAAGGTTTTAGATGTATTTATTACAAGGATGACGAACCGTCGTTGCTCACACTAAACGTATTTTTTATATTTGTCAAATAAAAAGTAGCTTTTTAATATATATTATAAATAATTACACATTGTTTCTTGAACAAAATATATATATATTTTTTTTGATTTAACTACACCCAAGTAACTAAAAAACCTATTAAAGAATGTAGTTGGCTCGCTAAAAAACATAATACCGATTAAAGAATTTTGTTGGCTCCCGAGAAAAAAAATCTGTATTATTTGTTACATATATAATGAACAAACAAAATACAGAAAACAATATATTGTTGGTTTAACAAAAGCAATTAAAGAGTACATTTTTATCATTGAATCTAAAGTTTAGATACTCATTTTGCGCTTTTTAGCCTGCCTTTCGAAAGCAGCCTCTGGGGCATTTCCCGTATAGTCCAGCAGTAGTCGGCTAACATCTTACAGTTCCATTTTTCCTGATTCCTCCTTTCCATGTTTGAAATATCCTGGTGGAACTCGTCACCGTGCTCGTCACTTACAGCATCACAATTTTTTAGTAAGTAATTCAAATGAGAATCCAGAAAATTAATTTTCAACTACATATTACACCCTAGGTTTTGGTAACACAAAAGAAGTGGACAATCAGGTCTTTATAGTTTTCTGCTTTTATGTTTCCCAAAAAACGTGTTACAACCATTTTAAAGGCAATCTTACATAGGGTAAGCTATCCGAGGAAGGTCATTCGGGATTAGATGAACCAAGAAGCTGCGCACTTACTAACTTATGGAATACAATAATAATCCTACTAAATTTCTGATTATTTGAATAATTAAAAAAGAGGATTTTTGAGTAATTTGAAAAAAATTCTTTTAAAACAATTTGTTATCTGTGTATCATAATACTATTCGAAAAGAAAAATGTTCTGCTCTACTCATTGTTTTAAAAAAACACAAGAATTATTTTTTTGTGATATATTAATTCCATCAGTAGTGCATTTATTCTCAGATTCAACCGTTTTGCCTCTGACCAGTTAAAATGCTTCTTTATCTGCTAATAATTTCCTATTCAAGACTGATTTTTTTCTTGGCTAGGACTCATACTCCTATGGTGTGATGAACTGATAGAGCCCCAGTCTCGATAAATAACGCGCACTAACTCACTTGGTTTCCTTAAAAATTGAAATAAAACTAAGTATATCTCAATATGTCATCAACAAGTAAAAAGTGCATGTCTTTTAAATGGCATTAAGTTTACTATTATGCACTTAAAAAAGACCATAGTTAAAAAAACGAAGAGGAACATTCAGAAAATATAGATATTGCTAAATGATAACATAAAAACAATCTAGATGAACTTACCAGTAATGAAATGTGTGCTACACACTTTCAGGCATTGTTAATTGCTGCATGCTGACTACCTTTCCCGCGTCTTTCTTGAGGTCTCATTTAAAAGTTTAAAATACTGATAACTCAGGTCATCGAAAACACAGAAGAATCTTACCTTATTTATATTTCTTTCGATTCCCCCCAACCAAGTACCAAATATGTTCCAGGCAGTTTTCTAATAATAAAACTAACACTGCACCCCCATTATAAAATATGATTATCAAAAGAATGCTAAAAAGCTATTTTATATAACATAATTCCTTTTTTATACTTATCAAATCACAAATCAAGATACGATGCAATGCTAACCTAACCTAACCTAACCTAACCTAACCTAACCTAACCTAACCTAACTTATTTGACGGCAGAACTAGGTGTAGTCAACTACTAAAATAGCTTAATTACTTAGTTAACTACTTTTTGTGTTTTAACTACTTTTAATAAAATATTTTAACTAGTTCTATTGGCGTGTGTCTAATTTGCTGATCTAGAATGAATAATTGTCAGGTACTAGGCAGACAGCTATAGATGAGTCAAAATTGGTACAGGTTCTAACCATAGATAGTACTTTCTGCCACGAGGAACACCGATCCTCCGTCAATGTTCAAAAGGGTACTTTACTTTTAAACATTTTTACAAAAATGTTGCCAGGTACTAGACAAATAGCTATATATATGCCAAAATTTGTACAAGTACTAACCATCCTAGTACTGCCAGGAGTATCAACGATTCTTTGAAAATGTTCAAAAGTGTACTTTACTCTTAAACATTTTTACAAAAATGTTGCCAGGTATTAGACAAATAGCTGTAGGTGAGTCAAAATTTGCACAAGTACTAACCATCGATAGTACTTTCTGCCAGGAGTACCACCGATTCTCTGTCAATGTTAAAAAGGGTACTTTACTCTTTACATTTTTACACAAATGTTGCCAGGTACTAGACAAATAGCTATAGAAGCTATAGATGAGTCATAATTGGCACAAGTACTAACCATTAATAGTACTTTCTGCCAGGGTTATCACCGATTCTCTGTCATTGTTCAAAAGGGTACTTTACTTTTTAACCCTTTTAACAAAAATGTTTTCAGGTACTAGACAAACAGCTATAGATGAGTTACATTAGCAAAGGTACTCACCATTGAAGTACTTTCTGCCAGGAATACTACCGATCATCTGTCAATGTTCAAAAGAAAACTTTACTCTCAAAAATGTTGCTAGGTACTAGACAAATAGCTGTAGGTTTGTCAATATTTGCACCAGTACTAACGAAAGATAGTAATTTCTGCCAGAAGTACCACCGATCATCTGTCAATGTTCAAAAGGTACTTTACTCTTAAACATTTTTACAAAAATGTTGCCAGGTACGAGGCAAACAGTTATTGATGAGTCAAAATTTGTACAGGTAATAACCATCGATGGTGCTTTCTGCCAGGAGTACCACCGATCATCTGTCAATGTTCAAAAGAGTACTTTACTCTTAGACATTTTTACAAAAATGTTGCCAGGTACGAGGCAAACAGTTATTGATAAGTCAAAATTTGTACAGGTATTAACCATCGATTGTGCTTTCTGCCAGGAGTACCACAGATCCTCTGTTAATGTTCAAAAGGGTACCTTACTCTTTAACATTCTTACATTAAAGTTGTCAGGAAATCACAGCCCCGCTTTTAGAACGTTGCCAAGAGTTATCGTTATATTTATATTCCCCTTAGCGTAGATTCCAGTTTAGAGTTTCGGAACGGTATGCTGTGTTCGTCCCCTAAAACATCGGAATGTAATAGGGAAAAACACTGCACTTTTGAAGAACAAAATTAAAGAAATTATTTAATAATAATAATTAATAATAATAATAATAATAAATGCCTTTTATTAACAAATTGTTTTACAAATATGAGTAGTTAGTAGTATATAGTGTTATACTAATTTACAATTTTTTTTTTGAGGGGGAACCAAGCCTGCTCCGGCGAAGTCTAGTTAAATGGCTACTCTTACTTAACCAAGTAGCAAGCCAGTTATAATCCCTCAAGTCTATTGAAAGTAAGTCGAAAAATTAAACGACACTAACTCATAACAAAGGTTTATAATAATCGAAAATATATATGGCGTAAATACATAGCGTTATATAAACCTAAATATAGATTAACAGAGACCCGGACAGAAACCCTTAATACCCTCCACCACAAAATGAAAGACGATACTTCAACGTCTACCAATCTGCTCATTTAGTATGAAGAGTCGAAACTTATTTCAATTTGTTTATGTAATATAGTTTACATTCATCAGGTAAAGAGTTATACATTGTACTGGCAACTCTTTTGAGCATTGCGGTTCCATGCTAGTGTAGTGTAAATTTACTTTTAAATCGAATGTTTCTATCATGAGTATTATTTCTAGGAATAAATTTATTTCTTATTAAATTTGACATGTTGAGTTATTCGACTTTAACAGTTTATGAACAAAGTTTCCGAGGTGTTGGATTCTGGGATTATTCATATGAAGCCATCCGCATTCAGATATTTTTGCCGATATGTGGTCATATTTCCGTAAACTAAAAATTAGTCTACAACAGGAATTTTTGTATTCTATACTTGTCAGCTTCATATAAACATGGGTCATATATGAAATCACAATATGTAAAATGACATAGTACTAGGCTTTCACAAAACATTTATTTTATTAATTTCAATGCGCAAAAACGTGTTCAGTAAAACATAAATTTTCCTCAATTATTAAGCCTAAATTTTTTGCATAAGGCGTGTTATTAATATGTAGATTTTTTACAAGGTTTATTTTACTACCAATACAAATTGATTTAGATTATAATTATGCCTTTTAGATAGTTTTCTAATCCGTTCCAAATCTCCGTTGATACTTTGTGTAGATTCGATAATTTTTAATGGGTTGAATGAGTAATAAAGTTGAGTGTCGTCAGCGTAAGCTTGTACTATGCAGTAAACTGGAGAATTTATTATAACTATGGTATATATTATAAAAAGTAGAGGAGACAAAATTGAACCTTGAGGAACACCTGATTGAATGCCTATACTTCTGGATTCTATATTATTGTAAGAGATTTTTTGGGAGCGATTATTTAAAAAAGATTTAATTAGATTTGCTGAGTCAATATCGAATCCATAATATTTGAATTCAAAGTATCAAATGCTTTTGAATAGTTCAATAAAATAAGTGCACTTGTCATACCATTGCCGTATGCTTTAATTATATCGTCAAGTACTACGCTAATGCCGTTGATGTGCTGAAGTTTTTTCTAAAACCAGACTTGAAATCGGGAATTACGTTGTTATGTTAAAAGAAGCTAAACATTTGCGCATACAGAATTTTTTCTAAAATTTTGGATATTGTCGGCAGTATACCAATTACCCTCAGATCAGAGTAAGTTTTGGGATTGTTAATTTTGAGCAGAGGAATGCCAATAACGATTTTCCATAAAGTAGGAATATAATTATTTTGAATAACATTGTTCACAATATGGAGAATAATATGGCCACTGAAAGGGCTGCACAATTTTAACATTTGTAAATTAATATTATCTACTCGTTTTGCATTAGTTGCAATGCTATGCTAACTAGCATTGGCGTACTAGTGGCGAGAGAAAAACTAAATTGAAGATGGGTATTGTATTTATTATTGTTATAAAAAGTAATTTTTTCATCACATTTGTCGGAAACATTCTGTAAAAAAGCAGAAAAATATTTATTAATTTCTTCTGGATTAGAAAGAGAGATAGTGAAGGTGGTTAATTTGTTACATCGAATATTAAGATCTTTCAGGGTTTTCCAGATTTTCATGGGGTTGTTTAGGTTTACTGTATCTATTAAATAATTCTTTTTAGATCGTCTTATAGAGGACACAACACTATTTCTAAGAGATCTATATCGGATTCGGTCCGATATAGATTTTTATATTTGTGCCGAGCTTTATTTCGTTGTTTTTGAAGTTCCCCAATTTCCTCGTTTAACCAAGGTGGTTTTGGTTTGCTGATTTTTTTTCATGAAGCGGTGAATATTTATCAAAAAGGTTTTTTAATAAATTAGTAAACTGCAATATTTTTTTATTTAAATTATGTTCTCTAAAAACATCATGCCATGACAAATTTACTAGATCATTTTGAAAATTTAGATTATTAAAATATTTAAAACCTCGAAATTTTTGGGAGGTAGTTTGTTTGATTTATGGCTGATTTGAGCGAACACTAAATTATAATCAGAAATACCATCCCATGAAACTGTGCCATATTTTTCCAAAATATCCACAGAACTTATAAAGATCGGATCGATGAGAGTATTGTGACACTGGTGGGTTTATTTAATATCTGTGAAAGGCCATATGACTCAAAAGTATTAAGAACTAGATGTTGCAAATGTAAGAAGTTTACGCTAAAATCACCCATACACAAAAAATATCCGACAATGGAATTAGTTCATTAAGAATATTGTTAAAATCAGGAATAAAATTGTTTATGTTGGTATTACCTATAAAAAAAACAATAATTGCATTTTTGTTATACAGTTTAATTGTTAGAAACACGTACTCTTGCGTTGAAAGTGGCTCTAACATAGGTACCCACTTCCCCACCTTTGCAGCTCCTGTCTTTACGAAAACAGGTATAGCCTGGTATATTAATAAAGCGCAAATCGTGGCTTTCAGCAAGCCAAGTTTCTGTTACCATGAGAATATCATACTCGTTAGTTTGAATTATATTGTTAAAGTCGCTAAAGCCTGTAAATAGTGATCTTACGTTTAGTCGAGCAAATTTCATACTGTAGGTATCATTTTCTATTTAATAAATTTTCATATTATTGCTTTGGGGAAAATTAGGAACAATCTGAATTTAGTTTTGAAATTATTGAAAAGAGTAGACAATAAAAAATCACCAATTGTACAGAAGGCAAAAGATGCCAGGGGGCTCTGCTCGATTTTCCGGGAAACAATATGTTCTCAAGAGGGGTTCTCTTTAGACGACAAATATTACACGTGTTATGTTTATATCGCCAATAATTGATTACATAAGTCACCTAAAAATATAAGATATTCGTATGAATAAAAAAACCAATGACAATGAGTAAACATGCATTTGGTATAATACAATACCTCAATATGCGCATGTCATATAAATGTTTGAATGAGAGACATCGTACCTATGCATTGTTTTAGCCTTGTAAACGCTTGTAATATTTGATGCTTGGAGTGTTATTTTTACTCTAAAGTTACAATTCAGTGTTTAGTAAGAAGCTGTGGCGGTCACTGGTGGTAGGTATTTTTAAAAGGAGAGTGTTTCTCTACAAGCCCCTAACATTGGACAAAATGTGCAACGGGCGGAGCTTATAGTTGGTCGTTAGTCCGTGTGTTTAGTAAGGTTTTAGGAGAGTAACTATAAGGCAAATGGGGATTTCGATTAGCGAATTGGCGTTGGAGGATTAAAAGGGATGATAGAAAAATAGGGGTAGTCATTTGTACAAAAACCCGTGTTTGATATGAATGTCTAGGTCGTATTTTACGACTGTGATGTGTGCAGTCAAATCAGAGACTTGAAGATTTTGCAATAAAATAGGCAACTGTTTCCATACCTGTCATGCCAAGCAGGTGAGTGATTGTTATATATCGGACAGCCGAGGTAGTGGCTCGAGGAATTCGATTCTGGAACCTGTGAAGCCGGAGTCGTTGTATATCAGATATTGATACCCACTAGGGGCATCCCTATGTGAGCATCGGTCTGACAATAACTTTGTATATTGTCAGTTTGTTTGTCCTGGTAAGTACTAATCGTGGGGAAATCAGTAGGAAGAATTTTTGCTGGGACACAAAAGTCCTTTGTGTGACTACTCAGATGTGCGTCGAAGGACATTCTCTAATCGAATATGATGCCAAGACACTTGGCCTTTTTGGATGGAGGCATAAGATATCCATTTACGATAAGCGGAGTCAGTATCCGATTATTGGTAAACTTTTTAGTAAACACAACGATCTGTGACTTCTGAGATTTCATTTTCAGCATCCAATTTTCATAATAGGGTGTGAGCAACGTGAGGTGGTGGGCAATTTGTGATTTTGCTGCTTGGGCTTGAAAAGACTGCGTAGACTGCAGTGTGTTCGGCGTACAAAGCTATTTTTGTATTAAGAAATTTGGGGACGTCCGAAGTATATGGGAATATACAGTAGAGACGAAAGAATCGTACCTTGCGGGACACCGACCCTAATGTTTTTGGATACTGAAAGATTATTTACACGAATTTGAAAAGTACGATTCTTTAGATAAGAGGTAGCAAGGGAGGCGAGGTAAAGAGGAAATCCTAAGATGTGTACAATTTATAGACTAGTCCAGCATGCCAAACGGTGTGAAAAGCTCTCTCCATGTCGAGGAATCACAGTGTTGGGCTGCCTGTTAAATTCGCAGAAGATGTCCAAAACCATCTTCCTGGCGAGTAGAGTGGTATTATGCCTAAGCCTAAAACCAAGCTGCTCGGCAAAAATGATAGACAATCTCTTTTATGTTAAGCCTTTTATGGATCACTTTTCCATCCATTTAGAGATAGTGTTGAGAAGGGATATACCCAAGTAGCACATTTATTCATGAGTACCTCATTGTTACCACAAGTATTTTCGTTTAGAGATGTCACCACGTTCTGTTTTGAGACAACGTAGTGATCACCAAAATGGGGAACAATTTTAGGGTAATATATATGTAACTGTGACTTTGACTATTAAGTAGATAGTACGGAATGATGCAGTTCTATTTAAGTAGCCGAATAGTTATAATTCACACTATTTGTTACTTCCTTATCTCTCTCTTTATTTAATCCATTTTAAAAATATGTATGGTTCTTTTTAATACAAATAAAAGAGTTATGGCAACTACAAACACTCAAATTGGGAATATGGTGAAGAGCGTATAGGATACGTTATGGGTTCTTTAGGTAGAATACATGCGTTTCACTTAGTTTTCTAGCTATGCTAAGGACCTAAAATTAAAACGCAGGTAATTTCTGTGGTGAATATGCTGATGATAGTCCTAAAAAATTACGCGCCTTTAAAATTCCTTAATTTTCAATAGATTTTGGTCAAATATATTGGCCAATTAAGTCTCAAATATAATTTTGGACTTTTATTTTGGTTTAAATAGTAATTATCATTATATATCTTATTATAATTAGTGATTCTTTCTTTACGTGATGTTTAATTTGTATGAATTTAATTTTTAATCTTTATACTCACAAAAATAAACGTTATAGCTAAATATTTATAGGGGAGATGAAAATAAACAATGGCGTTCTATTGGACTTTTACTTTTAAGTTAGCTGCACTTCTTTACTGAGAAACTTACTTAACATCAAGTGTCTACGACTGCCCCCATACGCTTTTATAGTTTTGGATTCTTTAAATACGCAACTGTCACTTATAGCCAATATACTTTTAAGTCTACTAGTTACCTACAAAGTTCCCATTAATCCGATACTATATATTATTACCAAGCGGTTACGATTTGCCAACATTCCGTAATAATAGTAATACGTTATAGGAGCACAATTGAACGTAATGCAGTAGTCTCTGCAAGGTTCAGGAAGGTACAGATACTTAAAAGTTGTAATATAATAAACAGATAAGAAACAGTAACTTTAAATAATTACTATTATGTCACGAAAAAGAAATGACGACCTTGGAGTCAATTCCGCAAGTAGTTGTTTGGCAGTAGTTATAACATAATTACTTTACATGGAAAATTACTACAAAGTATTACTCGCAGTAACAAATACATACATAATACTTAAAAATGTGTGTTAAGTGTTTATTGATATATAGTAAGATTATTAGTAATAAATACGTAAAAACTCTTAAAGGGTAGTAGTGGAAACAGTTATAGCTACTTTAGTGCTAGCTGGGTAGATCGATAAGATGAAGGTTGTTGGGATTTCTCCCGGGTTTGAGTATTTGGATAACCACAGCACGTTTCCATAGAGAGGGAAAGTACTGCAGTCTTACGATTGTGTACATTAATTGCAAGAGGAGTTTTCGGAGAAGATTTTTTAGGAGTCGAAAGGGAATACCATCTAGAACAGAAGCTTTATTATTCAGACACCAATGAAGAAACTCTCGTATCTCGTTGAGGGAAGTATATAAGGAATGATAGACTGGGTGGTTTATAGGATTTGTTCTACTATAAAAATTAGCCGTTGCGTTAGTAATCTGTTCCTGTTCGTTAGTCGTTTCAGGTGATCAACTGTGTACACTCTTAGGGTACTCTACGAGAGCTCCAGCTTTGCTGTCATCTCTGAAATATTCTCGCCCATTGTGTTCTAAGTTTGGATTTTTTTATATCTTTCTCGCAGAGCTCCCTTCAGTGAACTTTCACAGTGAGTTATCCGTTGTCGAAAGTGAGTTCAGTTTACTTATCCAATATTCCTGTCTGTATTGTTTAATTTTGGTCTTAACTATATGGTTGATTTCATTCATGTGAATTCTATCACCGTCGTGGTGATCGCGCTGCCATACTTTTCTTACCCTGTTTCTAATAGAAATAAGATTGAGAACGTGTGACACTCAGACGTTGCCGTCGTACCACTAAGCCAAAACTAGTCATGCCGAAGAAGAAACAAAACCGCTTAATATGCACATCGCGCAGGCTAAGAAGAGAAAAACTAAAGACTCGGCAAGCGACCGGACTCGTAGGGATGTTTAAAAATAAAAAGTGAGGTTCACGAGTGCGGAATACTCTATTACAGACGTGTTTTAAACTATGCTTTTTCTACGACTTTAAAAATATAGTGATTGCCAATAGATGTCGCTACTAGTACATAACATTTGTTATGGTATAATTTATTCCGTAACAAGTGTTGGAATAGAGGTGAATCCGTAATTAAAAACGATATCGAAATGTTGATATTGCATAACAGTCGTAGAAAAAATGTTAATATTGTCAGGCTTTTTTGCCGCGACATAATCTTCCTTTCGATTTACTTGGTTTATGATTTTTCCCTGATTCCGTCTTTGGGTGGAAAAGTAACGTTGGGAAAACCGGTATAACATCAACGTTTTTAATACTTTGGTTAAACAAGTGTAATCTGTTCTTGAATAGATTTTTATGGTACTGGAAATTGGTTAATACAAGCAAAAAAAATACAAAACATCTTCTAAAATGTAATTTTTGAAATAGAAAACCATTAATTTAGTTTATATTAAAAATGTTAAAATATTGTCTTAATCATCAAGCCTATAATAAACGCGGCCTTGACTCCGACCCAGCCACAATAGAATATCGAATAGAACCTATGCGGGCCACTAGCTTCTCTGCAGCTAAGTCCTGTATGCTTGATTTCCTATGAATCGAGCCAGAGAATATTGAACTTTCCACCGGCTGTTTGCGATTTTTGCATTTCAATCGCGTGCTTTAAGTGGTGGCGGAAGCTATCGTTGGGGTAGGTTTTTTGTTTGCACGGCTATCCGTGTGTTTACGTACGTCGCGTCGTGACGGACGTGAATATGCAAATACCGCCAACTTCGGCTGTCGGTAATAACGTTGAAAATAAAACCAAAAAGTGTGTGCGAATGTGTGGTGTGTGTCTTAATAATAAAAGAATTTTCAACATTAAACTTCGCTAATAACAAATAATTTCCAAAGGAAAAGCAAAACCTTCTATGAAAAATTTAACCACAAAAATGAAAAACTGTATTAGACATTTTTATCCGAAAAAACAATATGAACAATTTAAATGGCTAACAGGGTGTGAAAATATAAGTAAATTATTTGTTGGCCATGTTTACTTTTTGAAAATGAAAAAGGTCTCTGGAATAAAACTGGTTTTTCCGATTTAAACAATTTCCATAAAGCTGTAAAAAAAGGCACATTATGTCCAAAGCGCATTTACAGGCCGTCATAAAGAAAAAGTCTTCGGCAAAACCAGAATTGAATACGCCCTTAATAAACATGAAGATTTTGAAAAGTTTACGAGCTAGTTGTAAATTAAACTATTTTATTCAGAACGAGAAGGTTTATGTATCCTTACAAAAAAGATACAAACATTTCTTCTGCATTTAATTTCCTTTTCTTCTTTGCCAAGTTCTAAATCTTTGAAATAATAAGTAACCCAAAATTAACCCTTACTTACGTCGAAGGTCGGGAGGTCATAGGTATCTTACCAAATCTTTCAAATCTAGAAATCAATAAAAATCGTCTTTAAACTAACTTATTTTATACAATACTATTTTAAGACAAAAAACAGATACTTTGACCTATTTTGGGAGAAACTGCAAAAAATGCAAATAAAAAATACTAGAATTAAATGCATTGGAAAGGTAGGCGTAGAAATCCCGATATAAATCTTTGATAATACCTACTAAAATGACCGCAGTAATATATGAGGGAACGTATGCATGTGTTATAGGCCAAGAAGTAGGTTATATTATTCAAGTTTAAATTATATTATTTATAGAAAATACTCTCACTGTATGCGAAATAAAACTATATGTACACGCAAATGTTATTATCCGGCGCTATAAAGAAACTTTTTGCAGATAAGAAATGATCGTAATTTATATGCCTTGCTGCAAAACAACAGTGTATGTGATGATCGGCTTCGATTATTGAAGGCTCTAGATCAGTTAATGGTACACTAAACTGATCGTATAAAATCGTAATTAATTTCATTTCTTTCTTTCCTTTTAGGAGAAAAGTATTGTAATCTTTTAAAAAGTACCTTCCGAGATTTTTTTTCAGATCTTCACGCTTCAGGGTCCCTATTCCCCCGGTACAAATCGGCGGCTTAATAAAATGTTAAAAATATTATTATTAAAAAACTAGTACCTAATCTAATTCACATCAAATTTGGCACAAGAATCAAGTGTGACAGGGATAAACTGATAAAATGTTGGCGAGCACCCTTTTTGATAATATAAATAAATATTTAAAATACAAAAAGTAAGTTGGAGTTTTGAAAGGAATTTTAAGAAATATGAGGATAAAACAGTTAATATTGACCCTTTTCTGCCCTTCTTACCGAAGGAGCAAGCCGTTATCCCCACAGGAACAGGTTGTGGAGCCTGGAAGCTTATTGCATGTAGATGCAGTATTAACCGGAAATCATGAACATATGATAATATCGGTGCACTAAGTACACCAACTTGTCAAGTGCCTTCATTACTTAAAGGTTTTCGCATTCGGACGAATAAATATTTGAGGGTAGCCGTGATCTAAAAGGGTGTTGATGGCTTCAAGTTTTAAAACCTCGTTAACAATCATCAACATTCATCCCCTGCTGGATCCGGCCTACCTCTCGCATATACCTATGCTGTGTGTCTCAGCTGTAATTAACACAGGTATATGGGACCTACAATTTATCGTTGAATCCGAACGACGCTATTTGAGAGGTGATTTTTAGCGTATTACTGATGGAGCGCGCAACCACCAACCCATCAAAAGACGAGCGCGTTTGTATTCTTAACAAAGTCTGCCTCAGGTCGGAATCGAGCCAGAGACCTTGAGCGCCGAACAGCAAACAAACAGCCATTCGCGCCACGCTCGCCCTTCGTTAACAATAAACTATCGTAAGTCTTTTAGGACAATGTCGCGACTAACTAAATTAGCCAGAGAGTAGGGAGGGAAGAAAATATAACAATGGGCGCCACCAATTTCGAGCCCTAAAAGTAATGAATTCGACGATGCTCTGTACAAAAAAAACATATAACACTATTCGAATGAAACGCCTTGATTTACTCATCAACTTCTATTTAAATATCAAGTATAATCTCTCTTAACATAATATTATTTAAATTCATTCGAATTTTAGCCCACAATGACTAATAGTAGTTATTATAAAGTGTCATCCCTCAACTGTCAGTGATCATATCTCTATTTCTACAACCCTTCAACCGATATAATAACATGAACTATGACTGGAAACTAAGGAAACAGGCATTATTAACAAATCGCGTTTTTTCGGCAATTATATCTAGTAACAAGTGATGGGACCCATGCCTTAGAATGCTTAATATTCGCGACTTGCGACACAGCTGTTCAGTGGCGGCTATTCAGGTGAAGTAGGTGAAGTGCTATTTCACCAGGAAAAATAAACGAGCAAAGATCTAACTATATTTATTATATATCTCTTAAAATTCAAGTTTTTATATTCATTTATTCACCTAATTGGCAAAAAATAAACGAATAAATATTTTGACTTGACCTTGACCGTTGGCGGCATGTCTTTTTAAAACTTTCAATCGAACTTTATTATAACAACTATAACAGTGGTGCAAACCGCTTCGACTTTGCTGGAGGTTCGCGATGACGTCGAGCACATGGAAGAATAATGTTAACCAGCGCCATATAACGCTTTCGGTGAATTGCTAACACAATACACTACACCCACGTGTCGTTCAGTTTGGGGTGGTTGTTTACTTTTATTTTCGCGGATATCGCTGCAACCGGTTAGTTCCTCTGCAGTTTACTTGACTGTTTTGTGTTTTATTTATTTATGGTGTTACTTTATTTGGTGCCGGGTTTATTAATTTACATTATTGATGAATGCGATCACGGATGTGGTTTGCATTTTGTTGGAAACTCTATTTAATCGATAGAAGGAACAAGATCAGAGTTTTAATCGTCATCCTGGTTTTCGGCATACAAATGGTTATCTAGTAGTCAAATATTACAAAAATTGTTTTGCTGGCCTTGTTTACTAGTTTCCAATAAATATTCATGTGGAATAAGGAAGGATTTGCAGGTATGTTAAATACATGAAGTTCTTTACATAAACATGAAGACTCGGCGGAGCATTTAAAATGCGAATTAATGCTAAAAAATTTTGTAAAAAATCAAAGCACTATAGCTGACACTTTAAAAGAAAATGCTAAACTATATAAAATACATTTTAACGAAAACATCCGATTAAATAGACTATTTATGTGTTTGATAATTGATGCAGTTTTGTACCTTGCAAAACAAGAGTTAGTCTTTCGCGGCCATGATGAGAGCAGCGAGTCAATAAATAGGGGGATTTTTAAAAAGCTTTTAGGTTTATTAATATCGAGAAGTTCCCAAAAACTAAAAGATCATCACAAAAAAATTAAAAATGTTTTTACTGGTGACTCGAAAACTATTCAAACCTAAATAATTAATTATTTTCAATTAATTAATTATATGCATTTTTGATTATTTAAATGATCATGTAAAAATGAAATAATGAACACACAGTTTTTTTGCACAAGTGGATGACACCACTGATATTACGCAAACCTCCCAGTGCTCCATAATTTTAAGATACGTTAGTAGAGAAGGTTCAGTAGTCGCGAGATTCTTCGGATTTTATAATGTCAGCTCCGATAGAACGTCGGAGAATTTATATTCTTTATTGGATCAAATTTTGGACCAATTTGACTATAAACATAAATTAATAGGACAATGTTACGATGGCGCAGGTGTGATGTTTGGCCATCTAAATAGTCTTCAAAAAAAAGCAGCAAATTTTCAAAATATTTCTAATTATCGAATTTTTTTGCAAGCCTTAGTGGTATTCCCTCATTTTTTCATTACTCGGCCATACCAACGTATGCTCTTAAGTCTGCATCTACGAGGCGTATACCAACAATTACAGAAACTCGTTAGTCTTCAAATTTGAAGTTAGTAAATGTGATTGTTCAAGTTGCGTTCTTCAAAAAAAATTGTTTGACATTCATTTTTGCATATCCAATATAAAAAGCTGTCGTGAGGCGCTCTGTAAAAAATAAAATGGACATTTTTTTAAATACCATGTTTGATAAAGCAAATTCTATTAAAGAAATAAATCATAGCAAACGTGAGCTTGCTAAGCTTTCACCTGAAGAAATTAGGGCCAAGTATATTTTTGCCATATTTTAATGGAAATGACAGTAATTCAAGACCCTGAAAAAATATATCGAATATATATTTTCCGACTGGCCCATTTGAAAGTTTGTTACAGTTATAAGGGGAAATATTTTCAATAAGTCAACGACTTAAAAAAAATGACAGTAATTGGAATATATCAAGTGAAAAAAAATGAAATAAAAATATTTTAACCAAAGTATATAAAGTGTTCTCCCTTATTTTGATAATACCGTCGACAAGTGCGTCAGTGGAAAGAAGTTTTTCTTGTCTCAAACGTGTAAAAACTTATTTAAGAAATACAATATCTTAAAAAACACTTACTTCTCTAGGTAATATTACAATTCAAAAGGAATGTCTGGAGGAGATTAGGGCAACTCATCCATTTTATGAGGATGTTATAAATAAATTTGCTGCCTTTGAAGAATAGGAGAATTGATTTAGTATACAAAATTTAGGTAAGTCGTAAAAAATATTCTACTCCATCCACATATAAAAAAAATTCTGGAAAAAAAATTATTGCGATATTTTCTTGCTTCATTTGCACTTCACTTACTTCTTCACCCGCGAGCCGCCACTGCAGCTGTTAAACGTGAGTCAGCCGGACTCTAAAAGTGAGAATTAACCTATGTTTTTGGCTGTTCGTGACCCTTCTATTATTGAGATTTTATATGTATATTTATCAAGATTAATGAGGCATTAATTAAACTAGATTATCAAGAGTGCGGTATTAAAATATTACCGACGATTTAGATACAATATGTGCGTGCCCTAGCATTATTACCGTGTATATACGTTTATACTTAGTGTACATTTCAGTATAATGGCTAATTAGCCACTCTAATTCAAACAATAGTGCCATTTAAGTGAAATAAATAAATATGCAATTTACACAAATGCTTGTAAAGCAGTGGATTTATGTGAAATACCTGTGCAGGTTATCAAACGTTAAGTAGAAGAGGGTTAGGTAACTATACCAATGCCTGATACTGTACCAAAAGCTGACTCACACTAATTCCCAAAGAAATAAAAATACAGTTACATTAGGTTATGTTGCCTGGAATCTTTGGTCAATTTCGCGTATTTTGATATATGAACTATTTCCATAAAAAAGAAAACTGTATTTTTGACAGCCTCTTAAAGTGGTTTAGCACTAATGGTGTGTGAATCCTTAAGAGTTTCGTTAAGAAAGTGGTGTTATTAAAAAGCATGTATTATTGTGTACATTTGTCTAAAAGGTGAGTATTCATTCCTTGTTTGAGCATTAGTATATTTTTGTCCTAGTTATTTTGCTATTTTTACGTTTTATTGATTAATTCTTAGGTATTGGAGCACTCAAAATTAATCCTTCTATAGCTAACAGATTGTTGGAGACTGTTTCAATAATTAATTATTAAGGTGCACAATAGCTGGCAACATGACCATAAGATGACATAAGAGCTATGAAAATTGAATTGTTTACCTATTTTAGGACAAATGGACAAGTAAAAAATGGCAAAATATATCAGAGGCCAGCAGGCAATACGAGGTTCCTCGTACCACCATATATTAAAAAAAAAATTAAAAAATATCCAGAAAAAAGAAAAATGCGTCCCCAACATACCTTACGACTAAAGAAAAAACGGCCTGGTTCAATGGCTTTTGCACATGGCAAAAAATAGTTTCCCAATTACTAAGGAGTATTTGTTGGGTAGTGTACAACTTATAGTTAAGCAAGTGGAAAAACAAATCCCATTTACCGATGATAAACCTGGCCGACATTGGTATACATTTTTTGTATAGAATAGTGAGAGAATATCTCAAATCTTAACATCTAGTCGATAGTATTAAAAGAAAATATTCGTCTATGGTTTCAGGAAGTTAAAAATTATCTCGAAGAAAACAACGTCTTAAAAATTACAAATGACCCTAGCCGAGTCTTCAATACAGATGAAACAGCTTTTTTTTTCAGTTCCTAAGGAGGAAAAGTACTTGTCATAAAGGGAGATAAAACAATTTACATTCGAGTCAGCGTTAGCGAGAGGGACTGCATCCTCACACTTATCTCAGAAAATGCAACAGGTGCTTTGGCATCACCCATAGTAGTTTTTCTCTATGCTAGGATTCCAGCCAGCATCGCAGCTCCTGTTTTTACGACCTGGGCAATAGGCAAAAGTGAAAGTGGATGGATGACTGTGAATTTTTTTATGTACATATCAAATACGTTTTATATATGGCTATGGAACAATAATATTAAGTTGTCTGTTAAACTTTTTGTGGATAGTCATTCATCGCACCTGGAGTTACCACTAAGCGAATTCTGCCATGTCCATAGGATAATATATTCTAATTCCGCGCATATCTTGTAACCCATGAACGTTGCCGTTTTCCATCCTTTAAAAATTCGTTGGAAAGATAGAGTTATTAAGTGGAAAATTGGGTACAGCGCAGAGAAACTTAGAAAAGAACATTTTGCACTTTTCCTAAAGGAAACTTTGGATAGAACAATAACCCAAAAGATGTTAGCTAATGACTTTAGAACATGCGGTCTTTCTTCTGTTGACAGTACTGTCATAGACTACAAAAAATTTAAAAATAGCACAGATAATGAAAGAGAAGAAGCACACGCTGTTGATATACAAGATACGGTTGAACTTAACTTGGAACATAACAAAAGATAAGGGGAAGCAAAACTGGAATGGTTTCAAGCATGTGCTGATGATGTTATATGGACTGGTTCTGTAGAAAGTACACCATTGTTTCAGTTATGGAAAGACGCAAATGGCTTTAGACATGCTACGAATAGTGTGAATATAGAAATTATTGATATGCTCTAGCCTTCAGAAGCCATAAATGATTCGATTAAAAACCTTCCTAACATCTCAAACCTCTCAGATCTCACTATAAACGATGACTGTTATATATTTGAAGCCAACTGGGTAAATTAAATTCTAAGTGACTGCGATAAAACTAAAGAAGAAAAAGATACAGATAAAAAATAAACACAGTGTCTTATACTAAAATAATGCCGCTTTCTGTCAGTAAGAAAAATTGTGTAGAAATACAACTAGCATCAACAATAGAAGAAATGGAAAAAGAAAACATCCCACTATTGACCGAAAACGATAAGATAAAAAAATAAACATAGTATCTGATATTAAGTACCGCATCCTTTTTGTCAGTATAATTCTGTAGAAATACAACTAGCACCAACAATAGAAGAAACAAAAAAAGAAAACACCCCACTTATGACAGAAAATGATACAGATAAAAACACAAACTGAATTAAAATAATGCCGCCTTCTGTCAGTCAGGAAAATGTCGAAAGACAACTAACACCAACAATAGAACAAATAGAAAAGGAACACGGTCCACTTTTGACCGAAAATGTAGGATCAATGCCAACGTCTGATGTTGAAAGTCAAAACAATGCATCAACCTCATTTAAAACACTACTACAGTGGCCTGAGACTCTTAAAATGGATATAAAGAAAAAAGTAAAACTTAAGCCTCCTCATATAGCATCTCCTGGGCAGTGGCAAGAATACCATAGAGGACAGGCAGAGAAGAAACAAGCGCTAGAACATGTTAAGCTTCAACGAAAAAGAAAGCGAGAAGGAAAGTTACAGGAAACAAAATTAAACAAAAAAGTAGTGAGAAAGCCAAAACTTTATTATAGTTCATGCTGGTTCAGAAGCCGGGTTTGTTCCAGGTGTTGCTTTAGTTTTTCGCTCGGGACTAACAACTGGAGACTATCATGGACAGATGAATAGAGATGGTTTTGAAAAGAGGTTGCTCGAGAAGCTTCTACCTGACATTCTTCCCAAATCAGTCGTGGTAATGGATAATGCGTCTTATCATTCTCACGTAGAAGATAAAGTGCCAACTAAATACTCTACAAAAGCTCATATGATATCGTGGTTTAAATCGAAGAATCTTGATGTAACATGGAGAAAATATCAATTATATGAAGTAATATCAGGTAACAAGCCCGGAGAAAAAAGTATAACATTGACGGTCTCTTACGTAACCTCGGTCATACACCTTTAAGGCTGCCTCCGTACATGTGCGATCTCAACCCTATTGAACTTGCATGGGCAGGAGTAAAAAAATATATTCAAACACCGGTGAACTTTTAATTAAAGATTTAAATAAAATAACATTAGAAGCAATTGACTCAATATCGGCTGAAAATTGGAAATCGTATGTTAAACATGTTCGTTCTATTGAAGATAAATACTGGGAAGTAGATGGCAAAATTGAAACGGTTATTGATGATTTAGTTATCACACTGGGATCTTCAAGTCGTGCCGACGAAACCTCATCATTTTCAGAGGAAGACAACGATTTAGAAGGAATCGAACCATTAGAATCACAGCCGTCAACCTCAAAAATAGCTTAGTTTTTTTCATATACTTTGTAAAATTGTTCATAAAGTAGTTCTCAATAAACTGCTTCAAAATAATTAATTTTCTGTTCAATACCGGGTATCCAAAAATATCTTATATTGCAATTAATATTTGAAAAACTACAGAACTCATATTTTTCCAAAATTAACACATCAATGTAGTTATAGTAGGGAAGCCAGCACTGATTCCAGTGAACAAGATTCATCAAAATTTTAACTTATGCAGTTCGACCTTGGGCTATTCGGGTATGCCAAAAGTGACCGTTTGTCTCCGTCTGTCATATTACTTTGTACAGGGGGCGTCATTGTGAAGTACTATACAGGGCGTTTCCTAATTGCGTGCTAATATTAAATGGGGGTTATTCTTGGACCTTTTTAAGAAAAAGGTTTAATATGAACCTAAAAGTTTAACTTTAAAGATAGAGGGTTTTAAAAAAACATTTTTTTTTAAATATAGATAAATGACTGTGTGAAATTTGATACACGTATTTTATGCATAAAAGGGCATTTTTTATTAACAATCAGTTTTTGAAATTTCTACCAGTGGCATGCATATGTAATTAACCTAGTAAATGCGTATGCTTCTTAATGCATAGAAGACGGGTATCAAATTTCATGCAGTTATCTACAATAGCATCAGAATATTGGGTTGAAAAAAATGTTTTCTTTTTAAACTTTACCATCCTGTATCTCAGAAGTTAAGACTTTTAGGACTTAAAAACACCCCCTTTAACATCAGCACGCAATTAGAAAACGCCCTGTATAGTACTTCACAATGACGGCCCCTGTATAAAATAATATGACAAACGGAGACAGACGGCCACTTCTAGCACACTCGAGTAGCCCAATGTCGAACTGCATAAATTAAAATTTTGATAAATCTCATTCACTGGATCTGGATGCTGGCTGCCCTTGTAAAATCTGGACTTGTAAATCGTGTATCACTATACTGGGTGGTCCAGTGGACGTAGGCACTAGCCCGGGAATCGTTAATAACAGAACTCAAGAAAAAATATATTTATGGGTAAATTGATCAAGAAAAATCAAAATTAAATCATTTTAAAATTCGAAAGTTCGCTGTTTTTGCAACACAAAAGAGATATAGAAGTGCGGTATGTTCTATATAAACTGTACTGTAACTGTAAATTTTTATTTTTGTAAAGAAAGGAGCATGCTTATTGTACGTATAAAAAGTTCAAATAGTTAATTTCCAGATTATACAATGTGTTTGTGGGATAAAGTCTGTTTCTTTTATAAATTGTTCTTAAAATATAATTCTTTACTATGTTTATAGAAAGTATATTAGATTTGTATGGCCCTCCCCATATTATGAGTCCGTACCCACGTATGGATCACATTCAAGATTTGTATATTTGTGTCAAAATATAGAATTTGTATATTAATTAACGAATTTTATTAGTGAGATATTCCACGTGATCTGTCCATCTGAGGTGTTGGTCAATAGATATTCCGAGGTATTTTGTCTTTGCTGCCGCTTGAATTTCAAAAAGTACATTGCTGTCCCAAGTTATCTTTTTAAAAGTTGGTCTATTTACTAAGGTTATGGAGGAAGGTATGTAATTTGTTTTATTGATATTGAGTGACAGTCCACGAGAATCCAACCAGTTATTAACTTTTTTAAATCCGATTTCAGTTTTGGTTCTAGTTTCCTTTCAGTTGTTACCAAAAAAAACCATAGCAGTATCGTCTGCGTATAATATGATTGTGCCATTAGTGTTTAATTCCAACAACGAGTTTGTATAGCTAATGAAAAGAACTGGGCCTAGAATTGTCCTTGGGGGACACCTATTTGGATTTTAAAGACTCTACTGACCTCACCATTTATTCTGACACACTGCTCCCTATCCGTCAAGTAGCTCTCGAAGACTTTCAACACCGTCCTCTAACTCCATACTGCAATAATGTGGTGATAAGTTGTTTGTGGAGAATAGTGTCAAATGACTTTGAGAGATCAATGAAGACAGCAAGACATTTTAGATTATTATTCAGGTTATTAATAACTTCAGAGGTCAAACAGTACACAACTTCTGTCGTACTCAATTCTTCCCTAAAACCAAAATGGATTTTTTGACAGTATATCAAAAGTATTATACAAATTTATTATTCTATCCTTGAGACTTTTTTCGAAAATTTAAGAAAAATTGTATTAGGTATTATTCTACTTTTAAAAAATAGATTTATTACATGAGATATAGGTGATACTATGTTCAGAGGAACAAGCTCAATAAGTTTTGATGTGATTTGTTTTAAAATTAAATATGTCGTACTATTTGCTAATGAAAATCTATCTCCGGCTGCCAAAAAACTTTCTGGTTTAATATATATTTTTTCTACAGGTGCAAATAGATTTTGGCGGGCTTCCATATGATTTCCGATAATGATAGTCAATTCCTAAAATAAAAATATTAATTTTAGATTATCAAAGTTAAAAAGATAGTCATTAATAAGTTTTAAGGAATCTAGTTAAATGCCTTTTTGCTTTATTTACTTCAAAAGGTGGCTCTAGACATTCTAAAGTATTCTTTAATCTAAATATCAGAGAGTGGGGTATAATGATTTCAAAATAAATTCTGTTTCGAACAACATCACGTTCATTATGTTCATCTGGCAAAGGCTGTGCTTATTGTACAACTGAATGTAGGTTTATACACGAAATAAAATAATATAAAATAAAATAAGATATAAAATTAAATATATTAAGAAATAAGGATTTGAAGGTGGTTTATACAGAAAA
The DNA here is from genome assembly GCA_030620095.1 of Kuschelorhynchus macadamiae. Classification (NCBI taxonomy): domain Eukaryota; kingdom Metazoa; phylum Arthropoda; class Insecta; order Coleoptera; family Curculionidae; genus Kuschelorhynchus; species Kuschelorhynchus macadamiae. The sequence continues at coordinate 1,441,136 of JAUTXW010000365.1, forward strand.
TAAAAATTAAATAAAAACAATTGCTGTCAAACCCAGTAGCACAACAGTTTGTTGCCAGCTATTAAATATTGCTGTTCTTATTGTATTACATTTTTTAACACAACTTACCCAAATACAAAAAATATTCAGTAAAATTGTCAATATCACATGTTCTAAGACGCAATGCGCAGGCGTATTTCCGAAATAAAATAAAATAAAATAAGAATATGAAAGTTGACCATCCCTTATTTTATTTCGCTGAATAAACGCTTTATGGAAGTTGCATCTTCTTATTTTATTTTATTTCCTGTATAAACCCGCCTTAATATTTAAAACCCGATTGAGATTAATTTCTGCATCTTTTTGCAGTGACAAATGCAAAATATCTGTTTCAGTTTGGTCCATTGTAAGAATATGATATTTTGATAGTTTACTTTAAACCACAAAATCATGTTTAAAAATGTATAAACAAAATTCACAAGCAAAATTGTAACATTTTTAAAGAGCAAAGTTAAATGAAATATTTATAATCAACAGCAAAATTTTAGGTACGAGCGGGGATCGAACTCGCGCCTCTGGATCACTAGTCCATTACTCTAACCAATTGAGCTATTGTACCACAATTTAAAAACAAACTGATAAAATACTTCTATTCAAGTTTTCAAATTAAATCAAATATATTACGTAAAAATGTTTACAATTTTACTAGAAAAATGATTCTACACCTAGATATATCATCTGTGTATGTATAAAAAAAATAATTTTTGTTATAAATACCTATTCCTAAATTCTTAAGTTATAACATATGCTAAATAAATCATACTGCCTACAAGCTAAATATGTTCCTAACCTAAAATCATATAATATAACTAACAAAGGCGATAGGATAAGGTTCAAAATGACGAAATTTAAATTAATTTGAACTAAATATTTGCTATCTACTTAATATGCTATCAAATACCTTGAAGTTTTGTTTCAGGAAAATTGAAATTTTTTACTGAAAAAGTTTCTGTTCTGTATACGTCAGATATTTAGCGGCAGTAAATTATAAAGTGTAGCACCATAATACGTCAAATATCTTTGCTTTCTGGTTCCGCATAGGAAAGGAATACATACGGACTTCATCGATTTGCTTCTGGTAAGATAATTATTTAAAATAAGTTGCTGCCTTGGTTCGGGATGTTTGTTTGTAAACCAATAAAAGTACTAATTTTACATACAATTGTTGCAGGCTTAAAACTTGGACTTCTTGGTACAGAAGTTCGGTAGAGTATCTGGCCTCTATTTTTTAAATGAATTTAAGGAGATATATTTGTGTTACATTCAAAATATCAAGTGTTCTATTATATGCTCCTTCTCATATTGATATACCGTATCTAATAATTGACTCAGGTTTCGAGGATATTAATTGGCATGCTATTTCTGATTTGATATAATTAATAAATTAGTTTACGAAATTTCGAATTTGTACTTTCTGTGTGTTTTTCCATATTAATTGTCAGTCGGTTTTCACCCAACCATTCACATACCTTTGCAAATTCGGATATGACGTTCTCTACTGTAGCATTCCAGATATTCCCCTGTACAAGAAGGGCAGTATCGTCCGCATACGAGACCAATTTGCTGGACATAGTAAGCTATAGAAAATCACTAATATATAAGGAAAATAGGAGTGATCCAAGTACGGTTCCTTGTTGAACACCATATTGTACTGTTGCAAAACCACTGTAATCATTTTTGACCCATATACACTGTTTCCTGATCCTCAAGTTGTTCTTTGTAAGTTATGACATAATCCCCTTATTCCGTGGTTACATAGCGGCGATTCCACGCGTTAATGATGGAACAATCAATTAAAAAATGTAAGGCATTTATGAAACATTTTTGACGCTGATAATGTTTTTATCACAAGCAGCATATTTAGAAACCTAATAAAAATGAAGAAGACGAATACATTTTACCAAAGAAAGTAAATAAATATTTTCTGGCTAAACAGCATTAAAAGGACGTTACTGACGGGCAAACAGCCAGAGAAATATTTCGTTATTTGAAATATGAAAACCTGTGACTGCGAACATTTTTTCTACAACGTAAAAATTTTATATTATTAAAGGTCTCTAATTAAAGTATAATAAGGTATCACTAATCTTTTAATACCATCTTTGCAAAATCTGCATTTCGTTTTGTGGTTACTGATGGGACATTACTGACGGGAGATTTTTTATCAGCATTTTATTTAAAAATTACAAATATGAATGAATAATTAACTAATAAAAATTACAATAACGAAAAATTAAAAACAACTAAATATTGTTGATTTTTTAGACTTTTGCTGTTTTTGAATTTCTATATATTTTTGAACCACGAACTTATAATAATGAGAACTCACTATTTCTGGCAGCGCCTTTCCACGTGACCATTTGGCATCCAAGTATGACTATACCACAAATTTCATCGTCATGTAAAGTTTGGCACACGAATCTGAGTCTATGAAAACAATGTGAGTAACTACGGAAACAGTGCAATGATCATTCGCGGTTGCCTACAACTCTGTATATCCATGGAAACGGAAGGTTTTTGACGTACCTCCACCTTTCGTCGATGTTTTAGATCTGTGTGGTATACTTTACGTATATGTTCCCTTGATGCGCACCTGAAAAAATTTTTTGCGGAGTTAATAATAACTTTCCTATTCCTGATCTCGTTTCATACCTAAAATGTATTTTTGTTTGTAACTCAATTGACATACATTTTACGGTTAAGCTTACCTTTCTTTTCACCTTCCTTGTCACCAATGCCATCAACTGCGTTCACAAGATCAACACTTCTGGCAAAAAGCACAAGCTGGATGAGGTGAACTTATTTTTGAATTGTGCCGCACATTCATCACTAAAGATGTTTAAGTTTTTCACATTATGTTTCTGGCCAATCCAATTTTCTTTATAAATACGTAAACAGAGTATTTATCATGTGTTAAATAATTGCTTACTACAGAAAATGAATAGATTTCATTTTGTGTTAACCAGGCTACGCTAGTAGAAATTGTAATTGTAAGCTTCTCTAACTGTATAAAACATATGCCTTTTTTGTGCATATTCAACAGACTTATCTATTTTTATTTTAATTTGATTACAGGAGTTACTCTACTTATATCCTCTCGCAGGTAAAAACCTTTCACTTTTCAGTTATCTCTAAAGATAATTAATTCCAAGAACTAACTGTCCCACCAGATATCTCCTTATTATTCTGTAATTTTAAATCAGGCTCTATTAATCCTAGTAACCTATGTATAACTGCAATTTTTTTGTTCTTTTCTTTCGGCATTAATTTGTTTGCCCGTTTTACTGCTTTTCCCAGAGACTGGGGCGTTTTGAAAGCTTAAAAATATTCCTTATTTTGCATTTTTGACTTCTTTTTTCCCTATATAGTCTTTTCCCGTGCCTCTCTTTAATTTTGAATTCTTCGTCATTTCCCGCGAATATTCTTAGTTTTTCTCTATATTTTTTTGCTCTTGCAACATTTTTATTTAAATAATTTTGCTATAGGTCCTGATTTTCATACACCTTTTTACGATATTTTTTAACATGTTGCTTTGTCTTCTCTTTTTGTTGTGCGCTATATCTTCTCAGCCTAAAAGTGTTCCAAATTATAATTTTTGTCGTTTGATTAGTAACCAGGAATTCGTTTAAAAATGGCGCTGCTGGTACGCAAACGGATAATAATAGAGCATATGCCATAACTTTAATTAAAAATTAATTTAGTTATTAAAATTCCCACTAGTGGTGTTTAGGTAAAAATTTAGTATTCACATTAACAGGTCTGCTATATTTAGCAAATAATTGTATAATTTAAGAAAGACAAGAAAACAATGAAAAATGAGTGACATTTTATTATCCCCAAAAAAAAATTAAATATTCGGTTACAGACGGGATAATTTCTGATAAAAACAGAATAGCAATCTAAAAGCATGGAGCCGAAAATTGTTATGGCATTTACATGGGCCACTTAAGAATTTACAGGTTTAATATTTGTTATGCGCTTGTGGCCTTACTTGAATGGGCTACTCCAATTTAGCGTATTTTTTCATAACTGATGGGACAAAAAATTGACATTATATAAAAACTATTATTACTACTAAATTATTTACTTGGAAAAGAAATAATATAACAAACTATTCACCAAATGCACACATTTGAACAGAACTGTCACTTTTGACAGATTAGCATTTATTTTCGGCCACGGCCAACATGATAAAATATAGCCATTTTGTTCAAGTTACATAGAAGACAAAAATCCTTTATTGCCACATTATTTTTCTAAGCAGTAGATACAAAGAGTTGATAGTGATATTTGTTTTAAATGTTCTGGTCATTATTTAAAAAGATAAGTACATTTATTCATCAAAATATGTTATTTTAAAATTTGCGAACATGTCGTATTGCGCGTGGAATCACACCTAGCTTTTTTAGAAGAATGTCATGTATACGGTATCGAAGGCTTTGGCCAAATCTAAGAAAATCGCAAGAGTAGGTTGTTTGTTTGGTTTTTTACTTCTATTAATGATGTTACAAATAAAGTTTGATACATCATAAAGTGTGTCTTCTGTTGATCTTCCTCGACGGAATCCAAACTGACTGGGAGAAAGAATATATCATTCTATGTGGCTTGTGATTCTATCCCGTATACAAATTTCCAATACTTTTGCAATACTATTAATTAAAGATTGTAATTACCCGGTAAATAAGCCTCTTTTCCTTTGTAAATAGGTATGACAAGCTGCTTTTTCAATTCCCATGGAATTATACCCGTCGAAATAGAACAGTTAAAAATATGTGTTAGAGGCTTAAAAACGTAATGTCGTATTTCTTTCAGCGTTTTATTAGTAACTAGCTGATCCAGCATACTTTGTTCTGGCTTTTTCGTTAGATGACACAATGAGTTTCCAGTGGAATTATAAGAATATGGGACGCATTCGCCACATCGTCTAGAAATGTTATTGAAGAAAAACATTAGCTTTATAGAAAAAATACGCAATAAAACAATACAAAAAATAGTGTTGAAAGGTCTCGGTAACCAGAATATCATTTCAAAAAAAATCAATCATGTCATTTTGTGCAGTACAACTCTCTGACGAACTTGATAAAAAATCTGGCTTAGCTGGATAATTTATTCGGTTGTAATTACTTTTTTTCTCAAGAGGGAGTTTGTCCGCAATTTTTTACAAATATTTATGAAGAATGTATCAAATAAAAATGCAACTATCTTTTTATTTTGCTGTAGTGCCTCGTTTATTATTTGCTACATTTTTTAGGATTGCTTGGTTTCGTGAAGTTTATTTATAAAGTAATTTGCTTTAGTTTCTTCTATTAGTTTATTTAGAATATTTTTATATTCACTTATTGTATTATTTTTATTTTTTAGAATTTGGATTTTTAATATGTCCCTATTGATTTTTTCGTTTGCAGATGTAATGACGTAGTTTAATTCATTATTGAAAAATTCATATTATTATGAAGATTCGCTTTGGTTTTTGTAGTTTTTATTTCTTTCAATAAGTGATTATATTTTTAAAATAACAGTACAACACAATAAATACAAACAAAACTTGTGTAATGTCGTTTAAATGTGACTTAAATCCATTGATAACTCTCCGTTAAATTGTCTGACAGACAATACATTTCGGGGTATTTATATCGATAAAAGGTTAAAATTTGAGAGTCATATTGAAAAGTTAAGCAAAAAATTGTCTTCCAACTGCTATGCATTGAGAGTGATCAGTAATGAGCTAGATTATGCCATATCTAGAAACACATACTTTGCTTTAATCGACTCTTACCTTAGCTACGGAATTTGTTTTTGGGGAACCTGTTCAAGGCAACTTTTTAACTCCATTTTTATCCTTCAGAAAAGAACGGTTCGATACATGTGTAAGGCTAGAGTGAGAGACTTTTGTCGACCACTATTTATTTCTGAGAGAATTCTTACGTTGCCTTGCATTTTTATATTGGAATCTGCTTGTATGATGCACAAGAAATTTAAAGATATAATTAACGGTAACTCTATACACAATACGCGTTCTTCACATATTATTTCTCTTCCTATTTCTTCGTCTGCTCAAGCCCTAATTTCAATCATTTATAATAGTAAGAGAATTTTTAAAGTCGCATCTTATTACGCGACCATTTTATGACTTTGACGATTTCGATCGGGCTTAATTAGCGACTTGGGGTGTTGAAATATTTATTTGTTTATCTCTTAATTTTTTATCGCCTTTTACATTTATGTTTCTATGTTATGTCAGTCAACTGCTAATATGTCATTTGTTTTTATAGCTTTGATTTTTATTTTATTTTAAGGAATTAATTTAGTAGTTAAATTAAATGTAATACTAGTATATTTATATGTATCTATGTATGTGTGTATGTATGTATGTATGTATGTATGTGTGTATGCATGTGCATATGTGTCTATATATGTATATATTTGTATTTATATATATTGTATATGTATGTATATGTGCATATATTTATTTTTTATATTATTTATTCATATTTTATGGATATAATTTGGCTAAATTTTACATATTTTTTACACTTTGTTAACGAGATTTTTTCTTTAAACAATAAAGCTTACTTTGACTTTGACTACGATCTGTTATATCAGATATAATAATGTAAGGAGTAAAGTGGAATTTATCAGTGAGGTTACGTTTAATTTAAAGTAAGCTCTATATTTGTTACGTTCGAAAAAATGGCAAACCATTCTAACCATTGCTGTTATTTGAGCGCTACTTTGATGGTCTATAACCAAGGAGCGACCAGACGTGTAGCATATTCAGTAACAGCAGACGTGCTAGAAAACTCTACATCGCTTCGGCTACGCTTGGATTTTAAACAGTAGGTACACACCTTCTAGAGTTAAGAAACTAACGATACTGCTGGCATGGCAGGCAGGCTAGTTGTGTATGCCTTTTTGGTTATGTTACCATGTTAAACGTATACTGTGATTTGGGTGCAATACTTTTATAAGTATTTCTTTTATAGTCTAATTTATATTAAAAAACTGACGTAGAGATAAGTATGTTTTAATATTAAAAAAGAATGAGATAATTTATAGTTTTGTGCTCAGTGGCACTCAGTGCCTATCCAAATTCCACGGGCAAGTTTGCAAAGCTGGAGATGTTTAAATTATAATAATCGAATAATCTAAACAAAATCAATGAAAATACAAGAGTTCTAACCACACTACACCACAACTTGTTACGTTCTGGACGCGCGTTTCGCTAACCAAGTTAGCATCATCAGTAAATGATGAACTAAAGTAACTTATCTTAACGGAGACTATTTTATAGGTAAATGTAAATGTCACACTGGGTTGCATCCGACTGCACCGTTGTCAAGTAAGCAGTAGAGGGGACTATAGGGAATAGGCCTTTTGTTTTTATTTAGTGCTTTCTTACCACATTTAACTATTTCTATTCTAGAAATACTAAAAATCGATAAAAATGCGCTCTCACACATCTTTATCAAAAGTTCTTGGCCGGAAAAGATATATGTATAATAGCAGAAATATATAATTTCTGCAGGTGCAAAATGCCTAAAAGAAGAATTGCTTTCAATTATGTCACAGGGTACCCTCCTGCGATCATGATTTCTGGGCCTCTACCCTCATCAGGCAGGCTTGTACCCAGGGAGACCTGAAATAACAGATTGCTCGATATGACAAAATCGAAACGTCTATCATACTGAAACAGTACTACAAGTTAAATGTAACATTTAGCACCACCTATCGGGGCTCCGGTGATTTCCGGCTGCAAACCCGTAGGTAATTTAAAAAGCATGCACTAGCACCATCATGCGGAGAGTAGATACTAAAAATCGATAAAAATGCGCTCTCACACATCTTTATCAAAAGTTCTTGGCCGGAAAAGATATATGTATAATAGCAGAAATATAATTTCTGCAGGTGCAAAACGGCCTAAAAGAAGAATTGCTTTCGATTATGTCACAGGGTACCCACCCTCCTGCGATCATGATTTCTGGGCCTCTACCCTCATCAGGCAGGTTTGTACCCAGGGAGATCTGAAATAACAGATTGCTCGATATGACAAAATCGAAAACGAAACTTCTATCATACTGAAACAGTACTACGAGCTAAATGTAACATTTAGCACCACCTATCGGGGCTCCGGTGATTTCCGGCTGCAAACCCGTAGGTAATTTAAAAAGCATGCACTAGCACCATCATGCGGAGAGTAGATACTAAAAATCGATAAAAATGCGCTCTCACACATCTTTATCAAAAGTTCTTGGCCGGAAAAGATATATGTATAATAACAGAAATATATAATTTCTGCAGGTGCAAAATGGCCTAAAAGAAGAATTGCTTTCGATTATGTCTCAGGGTACCCTCCTGCGATCATGATTTCTGGGCCTCTACTCTCATCAGGCAGGCTTGTACCCAGGGAGATCTGAAATAACAGATTGCTCGATATGACAAAATCGAAAACGAAACGTCTATCATACTGAAACAGTACTACAAGTTAAATGTAACATTTAGCATCACCTATCGGGGTGGTATACATATACATATTCTAGAAATAGTTAAATGTGGTAGTAGAATTTATAAATGCTACAGGAAAATAAGAACTAATGTTGCAAAAGCAAAGAAAAAAAAACACGAAATATAAATAGCTCAGCAGAAATAATTATCACTGTGAAAAATATATTCCAGGTAGTAGACCTGCAGACCCATTTCTTTCTAACTGGCCTTGTGTAATAACGTTCAAAAACTCGCATAAAAATGAACTAAAAGCCCCTAAAAAGTATTACACCTAAAACTAAACCCAACAGTGCTCTTAATTTTAAATAAATCGGTATAGACATACCCAAATTGTAGGAATAAAAAAAAGCATATTAAAAAGACTAAATATTAGTTGTTTAATAGTATTTAAGAGTAACGTGTAATGCAGTAATAGCAGACGTGCCAGCTCTAGAACGTCTGCCGTTACTGGACGCCTAGGTGTAGCAAATCCGAGCCGAACGCGAGCCGATCGTCTAGCGCGTCTGCTGTTACTGAATATTCAGACGGGTAAACGTGGCCAGTGATGCGCAAATTTTATATTTAGTAGTTTCAAAAGCTTGTAAATTAAAAACTGACAAAAACGTCTGGGAATATTGATATTATCTTGGTAACTTCCATTTGGGATTCCCTAAAATTGTTTTTTTTTTCAAAATGAAGACCACCCAAACATTTTAAGCCTTTAAATTACTTTAGTGAGCATCCCGTATGATATAAAAATACGTTTTTGTCGCAAAATGAAAAAATAAAAACGGAGTTTGAAATTCAAAATTTGCACCCGAAAAAGTTGATTTTAAAAAGTTAAATCAATTTGAAGAAATAAACAAAACAATAATGAGATCGTTATTTTTGTTGAGTCATGCATCGTATTAGATGAGAAATATAAACAATAGTTTTTCTTTTTTAGTGTTTTTATGTCACATGTTGGATTTATAATAATAGGGAGTTTATTAAACAAAGAAAGTTGTGCTTTGGAAAAATGATATTAAATATTTAGTACTAAATGACTATTTAAAAAATAATTAGGTACATATGTTAAATTAAAATTATTAATTAGATTGGCTAAATTATTTTCTAAGGCTTTTCATAGTCTTTACGAGAGGAAACTGGAGCGAACGTCAATGCTCCCTAAATATGTTACACATAAAGGATTGTATTAACTATTTTGCATTAATTAAAAAATTAACCTTCTAGAGATTAGATTTAAATTATTACATGCGCATGCGAGTGTTGTTGGTTAATTTTCAATATATAAATCAAAGAAAATGTTGGCATTTTCTAGTATGTTTAAATAATTATAAATGCTCTGCATCTCATCAGAACAAATGGTATACACACAAACATTCCAACACATATGGTAAAGTTAAAAGGAATATATTGTATTATAGCACACGGTTTGTATCAATTTACTCAGTTCTTTTGAAAAATAATGGTAACAAATCTTAGGTTATTTATAATGAACAAAAAGAGATATAAAATGTTTAACAAGAAAAAAAATTAAAATCTACGTTTAAACCTCTACAGTTCCCGTGCCTTCCGTGTATACCAGTTTTCAGTTTTAAATTAAAGAAAAGAAAACAATCTTACTCAATCTCAGAGTAAAATATAACTGACGTGTAAACGATAACATGAGCTAAAAAAAAATCTTGTTTATGAGGGTCCACATACCCCTAAATAATAAATACATTGTTTAAACAATATAGTTTGTCAACAATATTATATTATGTTTCTTTGCAGCAATAAAATGGGGCATCATTTTTTAATTCAACCTCTCTTTATAAGTTGCTTTAGTTTTTACTTTCCTCATAAAAGGGTGTATTGGAATCCTGAAAAAATCACCCTGCGAGATGTTTTTAGATCATTACGTTTGAAGATTCCTAGATGTCGAAAAACATATTTTCTCAATTTCGTCGGTCTGTCTGTTCGAGGCATAACTAAAAAACTACTAATACGGGATTCTATCTGAAAGTCAATTTGGGTTTCAAGATAATCTTTCAACTGAAGATGCCTTGGTCAAACTCACAAGAACTATAAATGATTCATTAGATGGTGGAGAAAAAGTGTTTTTGTTGACCTAGCCAAGGCATTCGACACAGTGGATCATAAAAAATTGATAGGTATCCTTGAGAATTCTGGTATACGAGGCACAGCTTTAGAACTGTTTAAAAGCTATCTGTATGACTGCACCCAAGGCGTAAAAATTGGTGCAAGTACAAGTACAGAGGCTAAAGTTGAATACGGGGTTCCACAGCGGACCGTTTTGGGCCCGATATTGTTCATGCTTTATATGAATAATGTGTTCAACATCGACTCTCCAGTGGAACTGGTATGTTTTGCTGATGATTCTGCAATAACCTATAGGGAAAAAAGCTGGAGGGCGCTTAAAAAAATTGTGGAAATTGATCTTTCAAAAATATTTTAATGGTTCAATAACCATGTTCTTACCATTAATTATGAGAAAACTTAGTTTATGCCCTATGGTAGTTACCTCGACTCTCTTCCAGACTATAATGAAATCTCTATAGAAATGGATGCAAATACTACTATCTCTATAACATCCAAGCCTAAAATAAAATACTTGGGCGTCATACTAGATTCTCATCTGAAGTGGAATGAGCATACCAACTATATCAGCAATAGACTAAAATGTTTAATACACAAGTTTAAAGAATTAAAAAAAATATTTTGAAATTTCATATCTAAAAACACTTTATCTATCACTTGTGCATCCACATTTGACATATGGCGTAATAGTTTGGGGTGGTGTACTTGACGTTCATCTTAAAGTATTAGATAATGTTCAAAAATGGATACTAAAAGTTATATATAAGAAGAACCGATTATACCCAACTGATTTATTGTTTGAAGAATCCAAAATTTTTGACGTAAGACAACTATAATTTGAATGTAAAGCCCTAAGGCAACATAAATCCCAAACAGGCACTCTCCCGAACATTAAAACCTCATTAGCCCAAAGATATTTTACATATATTAGTCCACACATACATAATGAGCTCCCACCTAGTATAAAAACTCTAAATTCTATTAATCTATTCAGATCAAGAATACAAATATGGCTGCAAAATCAGGGAAGGAAAAAAATAAATGCTCTTACAAACAAAAAGTATGAATAATTACACCCCTTTTCATAATCTATTCTAAGTAAAGAAGAAAACAATTATCTTAACTTATTAAATAATGTGACAATAAACATAACATAACCCGATTATGACGCAACTTCCCGAACATAACTTTAACCCCGGCTAGGAAAAAAAATAAACTTATTTATAACACAAAAGAGCCGGATCTAGACAAAAAAAGAAAACAAAAGAAAATTACACAATTCTTAAATCTAAATTTTGTCACTTCTTTGTCCCCCTTGTTTGTTTGTTTGTTTATTAGTATAAATATTTGTTTACTGTTTGGCTAGATAATATTATGTAATAATTTTCTCACTGACAAGATTTACTTCTTTGGTGAGTAATTCAGTTTATTTGTCAAATTGGAACATTTGTAATACTTATTTCTTAATATAAATAAACTATTAGTATTATTATTATATATTATTAATACCAATTATGCAATTTACCTCAAATTTTGTATAACAGTTAAGTGTTACTTAGGAATGAACTGGTAAAATTGTAGTACGAATTCAATTGCGGAGTAAAATGGCGGCCAAATATAAAATTAACGTAAAAAAGTTTTATCCAGTTGACTACAATTCAAAAAACAACTTATTAAATTTATTTTATATTATGCCCAAAAATCATGTGTGGCATTAGTAGAAACTGGTAAAATATTCCGTATAGGAATCCAACATGATGGAACAAAATGCCGCTTATCAAAAATGTTTGAAAAAACAGTATATATGGTTACTAAATGACTATGTATAGGGTTATTTTGTATAATTTACCACCCCGTGAGGGGCTTATTTTTTCAAGATACAAAGAAATGGTTCTATCGAGAGTCATAGGGAATTTCCTAAAGATTTACATGGCGGCCATTTTAAAAAGAAAAGACAATCAGCAAATCACTAAATCTTCATCAACTTTGTTAGTTTAAATAGGACACCCTGTTTTTTTTGACATTTTTGAATTCTCTTCATTTTCCCTTCTCCAAAAATACCTAATTTGTCTATATTCGGAATAGTAGTTTTTGACTTATTCCACTTTAAAGTTACTACATATTATGACAATTTCACAGATATGCAGCCATACTTAAATCGCGGTACCAATGAAATGATGAAATTTTAACTAAAAACAAAGGAGCCCTGTTGGACGTCAACGCAATCCACAGACACTTAAATCGCTTTACCCATGGAATGTCACCAACAGAAATAAAGCAGTAATTTAAAAAATATATATAATTAATGTGAAACAAGAACTAGGAATTAATATTTTTACAGCCTATTTACATGACCCCCTCCATTATGCAAGCAATTTTGAAACACTCTTTCCAGTTTCCTAATTGCTTGGGTAATGAAGCTGGGACATTTTGTATTTATAACCCTAATTTCATACAATATTTTTTTTGGCAACTCGTCAACACTGTCCGGTCTATTATGATACACTTTACCTTAAGGTATCACCACAAAAAATTGTCCAAAGGTGTAAGGTCGGGACTGTTCGCGGGCCAACGAATATGGCCATATTGCCAATCAACAAATTATATTGAGCATTTAAAAAATCTGTGACCTCTCGAATGTCGCGTGATGGTGCACCATCTTGGTGCCAAATTATTTGGTTATAAGTGTTTAAGGGAAGCTGCTCCAAAAAATGCCCAATTTCGCTATTTAATAGATTTAAATATCATTCCTACGTTATTATACCCTCAGTATATATCGGACCAATAATTTGGTTTCCCAAGATGCCGCACCACGCATGTATTGACTTCCGCCCTTGTCTCTCTCGTTCTTCAATTATATATGGATTTCCTGTTGCACAATGGTGCTTGTTTTTTTCCATTAAACATTCCAGCTGTGGTAAAACAAGTCTCATCAGACCACAAAATCCTTCTGAATGACCGCATATCTTGTCTCAGTCTGGTCAGTATAATGGTCTAATCTTATACGGGCGGTATCGATTTTTTTTTAGCACTGCACGGATGTAGAACCTAGATTTTCCGCTTATCCGAGAGACGTCCGGAATCGATTTGCTTGGATTTTCTAAAAATAAGTTTTAATTTAACTTTTAGACTACCTAAAGAAAGAATTTTTTACCTTCAAAATATAATAATATGGATATTTCCTCGTCCAGGTCAAAATTTGCTCGTCTTCTTTGCCTCTGCAAGGATTTTCTTTGTTCGTGTTTTTTTTTAAATATGTGCAACAGCTTTTCTTGAGGGAACTCTTGCACCAGGATATAATCGTATTGGCAATATTGTCGCACTGCAGTTGACGAATTATTAGCATTTGCGAAATATTTGAAGAATTTTTAGTTTTTCTTCTTCGGTAAATTGCATTTGATTTTATAAATTTTATTTTCCGTAAAATCAATAAAATATTTTACTTACGAATAAAAGTAAGTGTTTTGTTTTTGTTCGTGACATTTCATTGGTAAAGAGATTTCATCATTTCATAGGTACCGCGATTTAGTCTCTCCATATCTGTGAAATTGTCATATGTGGTAACTTTAAACTGGAATAAGTCAAAAACTACTATTCCGAATATAGACAAATTATATATTTTTGAAAAGGGGAGAATGAAGAAAATCCAAAAATGTCAAAAAATTCCTTATAAGTTTCGTAGAAACCATTTCTTCGTATCTTGAAAAAATAAGCCTCTCAGAGTGTGGCAAATTATAAAAAATAACCCTGTACTGGACTAAATTGCGTCACACTTCACTATTCCTAATAAAAGGAAAGATTTATAACGGGGGAAGTTCCGGATAATAGAAATTTACCGATTTTTTGCTTAAGTTTTTCCATTTTCCACATAACTAGAAAAACACTTAATACCACACTATAAGCCGTCCGCAAATATTCAAAGTAAATTTTGACTATGCCCACTAAGTTCATTTTTTTTATCACAGGGAGTTTTAAACTTAACTTTTTTACTCCCTGTGACTAAACAAATACCGAATTTTACCCATATACTTTTAATGACTTTTTATTGCTGAAACAGGGGAAGAAAAGCTTTTTACATTCTGGTAAATTTTGTAGGCTTTTCTGCGTTTACAAACGAAGGGTTAATGTTATGTAGAAAAACAGCAATTATAATATCTCGCTCAAAAACGGTTAAATGTAGCAACGTATTATCTCATACACATAGTTTTATACAGTGTTGTTCAAAAGAAACGCACAACATCCATATCTTCTATATGAGAAATTTTTCAAAAAACGCTAGAAGACGGGAAGTGGTTTAAATGGTTGTTCGCCTTTTTGTAATATTTTCAGCCCCTTGCCTTACACCCCTTAATTTGTAGTCATCCAACTTTTTTTTTCAACCTAGGTCATGTGGTCTATGAGAAGCACTTCTAAAACTGAATTCGATAGTAGCAACAAATTAAGGGTCTGCTCATTTCGTTACAGTCAAAGACTCTATATAAGTTTTTAATTAAAATTAACTATCAAAGTAGATCCTTATAGTGTAATGCGTAACGACGTTGGTTACTATCAATTATTATACCCCATCAACCTATCTAGTAACTTGGGAAAATTTTATTGAATTATTTTTAGAAAATTGATTAAACGATAGTGGTATTTAATATTGTTCCATACGTTAAGACGCAACTTCCTAATATCACAAATTTTTACATTGCAAAATGCAGGTAAATACAAGATGAAATAAGGATGGAGGTTACTAATTCACCAAAAGTATTCGAAGTGTGGTTGATAGTATTGACCACAGACTCGGTGCTTGTCAAGTAGAAGGTGGAGGTCACTTTCAGTATTTGTTATATTAGCCGAATCAGATGAGTGCTAAGAATCCCATCGAATATTAATTTTAATTAAAAAAAAACTTATGTAGACTCGTTTTACTGTAACGACATGAGCAGACCCCTAATTTGTAGCTAGTATCGGATTAAATTTTGGAAGACCTTCTCATAAAGTCATTTGGAAAAAAAAGTTGGGTTGCCAGCAAATTAACGGCTTGCAAGAAGGGGGCTGAAAATATTACAAAAAGACGAACAACCATTTAAACCACGTGTTCCAGCGTTTTTGTGAAAAACCTGTATATTCTAATAACTCGTAAATATCGTTAGGGGCACTACTACTAAAAATAAATAAGACCTAAATGTGCATAAATTGTCATTTCACCTCTGTAGGGAACATGTCAGGTTTCAATAAAATAGTAAAATAATTTAATTAAACAGTTTAGTACATATGAACTTTTTATATTGCCATTTTTAGTAAATAGTCTCAAATTCTAAGGAGGAGAACAATATAATAACGGTCACCCACAAAACTATGTGAGTTGAGCCAGATGTGCAGCACTGAAATTTGTGCTGAAAGCAAGAGAATAGTAAACAAAGACAGAGATAATTCCTGGAAATAGTTAGGGCGTACGGCGGGTGACGTTGAGTGTCAATTTGTCTTTAGAGCACGCGTGACTGGGGTAAATAAACACGTTCACAAAAAGTAGAAAGGGTGCTGAGGTTTTGTTATTTCTGGTAACATGGGTCGAGTCGTTAATGGATGTCGTAGGTCGGCACATTTTATATAAATCTACACTGTTTAGTTTTAATAAGTGTGCCAGTAAGAAAAGTTAAAAAATACTGTTATTGAGTTCAGAAAGTGTGGTTGAGACAATTTTAGAGAGGGCGGTTTACAATCAGTTATTAAATTTTATAGAATGTAATCAAATTTTATCATATTTCCAGGCAAGTTTTAGGAAAAGGTATAGTTGTGAACAGACCCTTCAGTTTATAGCTAATAAATGGAAACAATTTATAAATAAAGGACACTGTTATCTTTCTTGATCTTAAAAGAGCATTTGAAACTATGTATAGATAGAAACAAGTTATTATCAAAATTAAAAGAAATTAAAAGTATTGGAAAAATTCTGATTATTTTGTTCACATTTATGTAGTAGGAAACATAATTGTGAGAATTTATTTTCAAAAGAAAAATTAATGTATGTGTGTTCCCCAAGGTAGTGTTTTAAGTTCTTTATTGTTTTTTCTGTATATTAAAGATTTGTCAAATATTTTTCAAAGTTGTAATTGATGCAATTTATTATTTAGCTAAAAGAGATTGTTTAAAGTAAGTTGCAGGTATAAATAATGAGTTAGAACTTGTTAATGAATGGATGAGAGTCAATAAACTGAAAATTAATGTAATTAAAACAAATGTAGGGTTTTAGGATAACAAAATATTTGGAAAGTTTTTAATAAATTGTTTTAGTATTTAAAATTGATAACTATAGAGGTGATAGGGTTGATTCGATTATTATCTTAACTTTGATGAGCGCGTAAATTATTATTTATGTAAAGAACATCTAAAACAAAATTAAGTTTTAAATAGATTAAGATGTTATACTAGTTTAAATTCAGAGAAATTGATAAAGTGCGAGACACGAAAGAAAATCGGGCGGAGTCAATCGGTCTATGAAGGTCGGCCAAAAAAATCGGTGTTCCGTCGTTCTTTAAATAATATGGCACTCCTTTTTGACTATACGCACTTCAGATAATTAAAAAATGTAACTATGCTTAAAGAACCTTTATCTATATTTGTCTGTTTTCTTTCGTGTACCGCACTTCTATATCTCTTTTGTGTTGCAAAAACGGCGAAGTTTCGAATTTTAAAATGATTTAATTTTGATTTTTCATGATCGATTTACCTATAAATATACTTTTTCTTGAGTTCTGTCACTAACGGTTCCCGGGCTACTGCCTACGTCCACTATTATTGGACCACCCAGTATAGTTATACACGATTTACAAGTCCAGATTTTACAAGGGCAGCCAGCATCAGATCCAGCGAACGAGATTTATCAAAATTTTAATTTATGCGGTTCGACTTTGGGCTACTCGGGTATGTCAAAAGTGGCCGTCTGTCTCCGTTTGTCATATTACTTTATACAGGGGCCGTCATGGTGAAGTACTATACAGGGCGTTGCCTAATTGCACGCTGATGTTAAAGGGGGTGTTTTTATGTCCTAAAAGTCTTAACTTTTGAGATACAGGATCGTAAAGTTTAAAAAGAAAACATTTTTCTTCATCCCAATTCTGATGCTATTATAGATAACTGCATGAAATTTGATACACGTCTTCTATGCATTAAGGAGCATACGGATTTACCCAGGTTAATTACATATACACGCCACTGGTAGAAATTTCAAAAATTGATTGTTAGTAGAAAATGCCCTTTTATGCATTAAAGACGTGTATCAAATTTTGTAGAGTATTTAGTTGGCATTTTATCTTCTACGTGAGAATGATAAAACGCATTATTCATTACCACGACTGTTTTGGGAGGAATGTTAGGTAGAAGCTTCTCGAGCAACCACTTTTCAAAATTATCTCTATTCATCTGTCCATGATAATTTTCAGTTGTTAGTCGCGAGCGAAAAACTAAAGCAACACCTGGAACAAATCCGGCTTCTGAACCAGCATGAACTATAATAAAGTGACTACTAGAGCGGATTCCCTGAACAACACTTGTAACACTTTCACTTTGCCAGCATTTGTTCACTGTCATATCATTATCTATCCAAGTTTCATCTAGATACACAATACTGCGTCCTTCTTGCCTATATTGCCTTACAGTTGATAGATATTTCACCCGCCACACTGTGGTCCCATAGACCGAAAAAACGCGAAAAATTACAGGCACCCTTACGATTGATATAAAATTGTGTTTTTATAGGGATTTTGACATGAGTAGTCCAAATCTAACATATTGATTCTGAAATATTGAGAGCTCGGCTATACAGGGTGTTCCAATAAAAAAAATCGCACCATATTCTTTCGGTTAAATAGAGTAACTCTACCTATGATTGATAAAAAAACTATGTTTCTAGAGCGATTTTACCATTATGAGTAAAAAACTAGATTTTGGTATCCAATTAAATTTGATAGCTTAGCTATACAGGGTGTTTCAGTATAAAATTCCCGTCCCATTTTTTTAGAAAATTAAGTACCAATAGGATTCATGTAAAAGTATGTCTTTAGGTGTTATACATGATAATTATAAATTATAATAATAAATAGATAACAATTATGGATATACAGGGTGTCCCAGTTTAAGCGAAACAAGGCAATAGGTATTTTGGTGTAAAAAGGACAAAAAGGTAAAACACGTCAACTTTGTTTTCGAAGCCATTTTTTTTTACCGTTTTGTTCTTTTCACACAAAAAAAAAAACTTTAAATTGATTTGTTTTGTTTAAACTAGGATACCCTGTATGTTATTATATATTTTAAATTATTTAACAAGTGTTTGGTTCATAGAGACTAACAAATTAAAGTACTATACAATAATTTATATTAACAACTAAAAACTAAATGCGCAAATGATCAATCTTTGTTTTCATCTTCAATTTCTTCAATTTCTTCGTGTTCTGCTTCTCCATCCTCAACGAGTATTTGTGACAGTACATGGGGTTCCTTTAAAAGACTTAAAACATTTGGAGAATAGGAGTCCGCTTTTCGAAGAAGATTCTCCTTGATATCAGCGGATCTGATGACACGATGAGCATATTAAATAAATCGCGATTACACTCTTCTCGACTAGTTTTTCGAGTATTGTTTAGTCGATATTTCCGAAAATCTTTATTTCGCGCCTCCTGCGCCTCCTCTGAAAACTGACCAATTGGTAACGGTTATGCAGCGATTATGTCAGTCCCATGCACCAGCAGCTTATGAAGAGATGGAGTCATGTAATATTTCGGATATAGTCTCACGTATTCTTGTGCTGTTTCATGTGTGTATCGCCGAAACTCCTCAATATTAATCTCAAATCCACTCCCTACAGCATGTAAGATGTTCGACAGACGTCTAATAAGGCCCGCATCTATACCAGTAATTTCTGCTGAGAGCTCTGGATTTTTAAAAAAAGTTCTTGCAGTATTTCCGGTGTTTGACGTCCCGAATCCTTGCACAACAACGTCGACGTTCAAGTGCATTTTTTCTTTAAAGAGAAGTTGGATTTTTTTTTCCTATTTTCAACTTTTTCTTTATCTGCACTACCACTGCAACGGCCACAACCAATGTCAAGCTTATATGCTATATGGAGAATGCATTCAAATAGGCGTATCCACATATGTAATGTTGATAAACCGTTTTTTAAAGACTCTAAATTTATCTTTTTTTTTTAATACTGAGTCGATGTCGTTCATTTCCGATTGCAAAGCATTGCAAACATTACAACGCTGTGTAGATTTGGTTTCTGTCACATAGTTACAAGCTTTTCCATCTAGCATAGTAAGATGAAGCTTATGATGTACTGTGCACAAACGGTCTGTAATATTTATGGATGATACGAGAAGGGAATCTGCTTGGGCTTGGATGTGTTTATTCAGATCAACTACTGTTTTATTGGTTTCTTTGATGAAAGTAAAGCTAATGGGTCGACAAAACCTAGGCGACGAGGGTCGAGGGTTTTGCCATATTACAATTTTTTCCTGGGAATCATCAGAGTGGCCAAACAGTTGTAATGGCACAAGAGATGCCATTAAAATAGATTTGTCATCTAGCTCCAAATCGGTTTTTTTTTTGTTGTAAGCAGATTGACCTGAGGCTCCGTCAAAGCCCCACTTACTAATTAATGTTAAATTTAAACATTCGTTGGGTGACATAGTTTGTAGAACAGGCTCTTGCATCGTTACTAGACGCTCCGTTGTTTTATTAAGCAGGGACTGGAGAGCAACTTCAACGCCTTTTTCTGTGGTTTTAATGGAACGTTCTTCTGGGTAGCACATCTTCTTTGCCGAAAGTACCCGATTATAACTTGGTAATATATCAGCATTTTTTAAGAGCAGCTTTGATCGAATTAATGTATACTGAGCTTTTGATAATTTAGCTTCTATAAAAAGGGACAAAGCCTCATTGTCTGTAAATTTCTTTAATAATTTATTGTCCTTTTGGCTATCAGTCCATGCTTTTCGAATCTTAGAAGCTCTTGTAGGACTCCTAACTGTTTCCTTCAAGAGGTGAGAAGCGTCTAGATTACCATCTGATTTTATTGACAAAGCAGCAGCGTGTGTTAATTCACTTGAATTATGGGACTTTCGTAGATTAGCGGTGCGTTTTCGTTTGGCTCCCTTAGATAAAGAAGAAAATTCTTGTTTTGGACGACCTGAACCTGAAAAAAAAATTAATATACAACCATTTTCTTTTTATTGGCATATAAAATTTATTTAGGGTACCAGAGTATATTTTATAAAAATCATTAGTTATTACCCCTGATGTTAATCGGTTGAGATCGGTTACCCCCAGTACATCATTCCAATTCTCATCCTTTATCTCCTGAAAACAATGCCCTAGACTGGATTTTTGGCTGATTTACACAGATACACTGAGCATAATGGTCAGAAAGAGCAAATACAATTACCGCTGTATGGAAGGTATCGAAAACAATCGCGGGCAGTCTAGTCCACATTTTGAAATACCTAATTTTCTTTTTAGTTAGGCATTGTTGTTAAATCATCTGTATACATATAGAAATGTTCCCAGTATACTACCCTGAGGAACACAAGATTTGCTCAATCAATCAGTCAATGATCAATGATCTACAAAATTCAATTAATATTATACAAAAGAGCATTTGTATAATATTAATTTATGAAGCAACTATTTAAAGAATATAAGTGTTTTTTGTCCCTATAATGAAAAAACCTTTAATGGAATATTTTTGAGTTAATTCTGAAGGCATAGCCATGACTAGGGTAGGCATAAACTCCTAAAACCAGAACCAAATAGTGTAAAAAAGTTACTAAACAATCTTCTTGCTCCAGTTTAGTGTATTTTGCATTAGTATCTTAGAAAATAATAAAATTAAGTAAATACAAAATTGGATCAGATATTCAGGAATAATTTCCAATGTAAATTCATTTTTACGAAATGTAAATTTCAACTAGGAGTTTGAAGTAAATGTAAATGTAGTTTTAAGCATAGTTTTCATTTGCTAGTCATGAGAACATGAACAAGCTTAGATAGTGTGCAATTATTGCGTGTATTCTAATCCTCAATTAAAACACATGTATTATATATGGGTAGTATATCAACATGCGAATAGGTATACATACCCAAATAATTGGCGACGGGAAATAACAGTCGAACGGCCACCCCACATAATGAATTTATTGCAAGAAATAATCAGAAAGGTTAAATACTTTTGCCTGAAATATCTCACAGCTGTTGGACATGTGTGTAGTAAAATTGCATAGTTAATGACACCAGCTTTTTATTTTTTCAAAACTGTACGGATAGAATATATTTCAATATTCAAAACCCCGCAGAGTTTGTAGCTTTTTTTCAATATTCATAACATGGCAGATACGTTTTTTAGTGATTTTTATCGTTCTTAGCAATTTTTTAATAAATTCCTGTTTTAAATTAGCTTTCAATCATGATACATGTCTTTCTTTCCCGTCAGTGTGTAGACATCTACATATCTGCCCTGGCAAATATTCCTTTTCAGTTTTAAGTACTAGGTATCGTTACGCCTAAAGGCCTAATATGTGACATTGAGGGGCCTGCTTAAATAACATATTACCCTGTAGAATCCGTCAATGTTTTAAAGAACTCAGTAATGCCTTCACGGTCATTATTATATCGTCTGAATACAACGCTCAATTTTCCACCCATCGAGGACTAATCATGTCCGACGAAACCTAAATTTGTCACGTGGGCGTGATTGAGTCGAGACAGTCTTAAACTGGTAAATATATACTAATACAGTTAGAAAAGAACAGCAGACATTTTTAATCAAACAATATCTTGCTATCCTCGTCATAGAACATACCAAGTTTCTTTGCCAGCGAAATCGTCTTCTTAACCATCCATAGTCTTACTAAATATCCCATTTTTGCTCTTCACAGTCATTTGATCAATTTACTCCTCCCTCTTAGAACCTCCTGATAAGTTTTTGTACCTAGTTCCCATGAATAAGGTGAGTTGCTAAAATTCTGCTCAATATTTTTTGGAAATTTTTTGATTTCCTTCAAGGTAACAACCAGCATTTACTACTGATTTCTACCAAAGTTTGTATTCAAATTTCCATCTAGCTCCCTTTAGCCCTTAACTAAACAAAAGGTAAAAGTAAAGAGCAGTTCGATTTCATCTCCACTACTGTCCCAATTTTGAATTTTGGCCACAGCTAACTTCGCTACCAAAAAATCTTGAAAAAATCGGTAAATTTCTTTTATCCGGAACTTACCCCATTATGAATCTTTCACTTTATTAGGAATAGTGAAGTTTGACCCAATATAGTTCAGTACATAGTCATATAGTAACACATATATACTTTCTTTTTAAATATTTTTATTGGGTGCCATTTTGTTCCATCATATTGGATTCATACCAATATTTTCCCTATTTTTATATATGCAACACTTGATTTTTGGACGTAATTTAAAATAAATTCAATAAGAAAGTTTTATATTGACACACACACGGCAATTTTGTTACTTCATGTTGAATTCGTACCAGTTTATACCATCATCATCATTACATCAATCACATTTAATTTTTCTGCAAAATTTAAACTCGTGTGAATAAGATTTTTTTACGTTGATTTTTTCAAAACTTTATCTGGCCGCCATTTTGTTTCGCCATCTTGAATTCGTACTACAACTTTATCAGTTTATCTCTATATCACACTTAATACTTGCACAAAATTTAAAATTAATCTAATATAAGTAATATTTTCAGGCTTTTAAATGTTTTATTAGGCCGTCATTTTGTTTTGCTATCTTGGATTCATACGAAAGCGTTACCAGTTCATTCCTATGTAACACTTGATTTTTGTGCAAAATTTGAAATTCAATAATTAGTTTTTTTAGTAATAAATATTTTAATGTTTCACTAGGCCGCCATCTTGTTTCGGCGTATTGGAATTTTACCAAAATATTACCAGGGTATTCCCATTAACTTTTTGTGAAAATTTCATATCAATCTGATAAGTAATTTTTAAGCTATGCCGTAAACTGACAGATAGACCGACAGACGGACCGACGGAATTGATAAAACAAATTGTTTGGCATCTACGGACTAAAACGTGAAGATATGTAAAACCTGATCGAATTATTTTATTGTCACGCCATTTTGACTTGATACCACAATTTTACTAGTTCATCTCTACCACAATTAGTTATGGCACATAATTTAAAATCAATCCATTAAGTGGTTTTTCAGGCTGAAACTTTAAATATTTTATTAAGCTCCCATTTTGCTCCGCTATTTTGAATTGGTACCAAAATTTTGTCAGTTGATTCCTCCATAATACTTGATTTTTGTGCAAAATTTGAAATAAATTATATAAGTAGTTTTTAATATTATTTTTTTAACATGTCACTAGGCCTCCATTTTGTTTTGCCACAGTGGATTTTTACCAAAACGTTACCAGTTCATTTCCATATGACCCTTAATAGTTGACCAAAATTTGAGGTTAATCGGTAAGTATTTTTTCAGCTATGCCGCGACAGACCGACAGACAGTCAAACAGACAGACCGACAGAATTGAGAAAACATGTTTTTCGGCATCTAGAGACCCTGAAACGTAAAGATGTGAAAAAACCTTGAAGGGTGATTTTTTCAAGATTACAATACTTCCTTTTTATAAAGGAAGTAAAAACCCGTTTAATCTTCAAGGAACCTCCTTTTTAACCATTACTATTTGGAAAAGCCTTACTGTGTCTCAAATGCCCAATATAATACTATACAAATCCAAAAGTGTTTTACTTTGTGCCCTTCTTTATTTCCAGAATTAACTATTTAAATTTTCTTATCAGCAAACTCTCTTCTTTAAGGATGGTCGCACATCGTAGATATTTAATAACATTATAATACATCGTACTGAAGCAAACGATTCTAAGCACACGCTTTTATTCATATTTTTACTTCCCTCGTAAAAGGGAAGTATTATATCGTGAAAGAAACACCCTCCGAGATTTTTTCAGATCTTGATGCCGAAAAACATGTTTTCCTGATTCCGTCAGTTTATCTGTCAGTCTTTTTATTCGCGGCATAGCTAAAGTACGGGACACGAAAGAAAACTGGGCGGAGTCAATCGGTTTAGGAAGGTCGGCCAAGAAATCTCTTTAAACCAGTGGTGTCCCGTCGTTCTTTAAATAATATGGTACTCCTTTTTGACTATACGCACTTCAGAAAATTAAAAAATGTAACTATGCTTAATGAACCTTTATCGATATTTGTCTGTTTTCTTTCATGTACCGTACTTCTATATCTCTTTGCGAATTTTCGAATTTTAAAATGATTTAATTTTGATTTTTCTTAATCGATTTACCTATAAATATACTTTTCTTGAGTTCTGTCATTAACCGTTCCCGGGCTAATGCCTACGTCCACTATTATTGGACCACCCAGTATAGTGATACATGATTTACAAGTCCAAATTTTACAAGGGCAGCCAGCATCAGTTCCAGTGAACGAGATTTATCAAAATTTAAATTTATGCAGTTCGACTTTGGGCTACTCGGGTATGCCAAAAGTGGCCGTCTGTCTCCGTTTTTCATATTACTTTATACGGGGGCCGTCATTGTGAAGTACTATATAGGGCGTTTCCTAATTGCATGCTGATGTTAAAAGGGGGGTTTTTATGTCCTAAAAGTCTTAACTTTTGAGATACAGGATGGTAAAGTTTAAAAAGAAAACATTTTTTTTCATCCCAATTCTGATGCTATTGTAGATAGCTGCATGAAATTTGACACACGTCTCCTATGCATTAAGGAGCATACGGGTTTACCCAGGTTAATTACATATGCACGCCACTGGTAGAAATTTCAAAAATTGATTGTTAACAGAAAATACCGTTTTATGCATAAAAGACGTGTATCAAATTTTGTTGAGTATTTAGTTGGCACTTTATCTTCTACGTGAGAATGATAAGACGCATTATTCATTACCACGACTGTTTTGGGAGGAATGTTAGGTAGAAGCTTCTCGAGCAACCACTTTTCAAAATTATCTCTATTCATCTGTCCATGATAGTCTCCAGTTGTTAGTCCCGAGCGAAAAACTAAAGCAGCACCTGGAACAAATCCGGCTTCTGAACCAGCATGAACTATAATAAAGCGAATACTAGAGCGGATCTCCTGAACAATACCTGTAATACTTTCACTTTGTCAGCATTTGTTCACTCTCATATCATTATCTACCCAGGTTTTGTCTAGATACACAATATTGCGTCCTTCTTGCCTATATTGCCTTACAGTTGATAGATATTTCACCCGCCAGTGAAAAATATTTGGTCTCTCAATGAGTAATTTTCGTTTATTTTGGCACTTGCGCCAAACAAAACCATTTGATCGTAAAAGCCGATTTAAGGTTTTATACCTGTACGGAAAATCTATTTTGTTCTCTACAGCACGAAGTAGAGATTTGCAGGTCGGAACTTCTTCAAGTTTATATCAAAATCCTCTATTGTTCGTCCAATTACTTGAAAATCAACATCGTCAATTTTATCTTTGTATGATAATCGGGGTCTTTTTTTACCAGGAGATTTTATAGGTGAAGTAGAACATGAGCGATCATTATGTTCTCTTTGAATTTTTCTTACACTACTTTCCGAAACACCAGTGTAAAATGCAGCGCGTTCTGTTCGATTTTGAATTGGAAGTCAAACTATTATTTTCAGCTTCTCTGGTACAGACCTCTATAACGCTCGCAATAACTTCGTTAGGAAATAATAATTCAAATTGCACCATTTATATAGAAATGAAAACAAACTTCTGGAAATAGAGTTGTTTTTCTTCATATATTTGCTCGCCATCGTTTGAAAAAGTTAGTTAATAGATCGATTTCAAATTTTGTACAAGAATTAACTGTGGCATAGAGATGAACTGATAAAATTTTGGTACCAATTCAAGATGGTGGGCAAATAAAATGTTTTTTTTATCTTTTACATATCTTCACGTTATAACATTTCTAGAAGCCAAAAATATGTTTTCTCAATTCCTTCAGCCTGTCTGTCTGTCAGTTCGCAGTGTAGCTAAAAAAACTGTTTACCCCTTCGACTTCAAATTTTAGTCAAAATTTAAGGGTCACATGGAAATGATCTGGTAACATTTTGGTAAAAAAAATATTACTAAAAAACGATTAGTCCCATTTCCCTCAAATTTTGCACAAAAATCAAGTACTACTCATATATCAACTGGTAAAATTTTGGTACGAATTCAAACTTGCGAAACAAAATGCCGTCTTAATAAATTATATAAAAATTCCGTTTGAAAAAATTACTTAATAGATCGATTTCAAATTTTATACAAGAATTGTGGCATAGAAATGAACTGATAAAATTTTGGTACCAATTCAAAATAATGGGCAAATAAAATGTTTGTAATCGGGAAAAATCACCCTCCCATTTTTAACATATCTTCACGTTATAGCGACTCTAGAAGCCAAAAATATGTTTTCTCAATTTCTTCAGCCTGTCTGTCTGTCAGTTCGCTGTATAGCTAAAAAAACTGTTTACCCATTCAGTGGTGTGTCGTTCTTTAAATAATATGGATTTCAAATTTTGGTCAAAATTTAAGAGTCATATGGAAATGACCTGATAATATTTTTGTAAAAGTCCAATGTGGCGAAACAAAATGACGGCTTAGTGAAATGTTAAAAAAATTATTATTTTATTATTAACTTAAGAACTAGTTAACCAATTTACCTCAAATTCTGCACAGAAAAGTGTTACATAGTAATGGATATTTTGGTAGGAATAGCAAAATAGAATGGCGACCTAATAAAATTTTTAAAAATCAGCTTGAAAAACCGCTGATTAGATTAGTTAAATTTTTTGTGCAAGCATTAGGAGTGATATAGAGATAAACTGGTAAAATTGTGGTAGGGGTTCACGTTAAAGGAATGAAAAGGCGGCCAAATAAATGTTTTAAAAATAGAAAAACATCTTATTTTATTGACTTCAAATTTTGCAAAAAAAAATAAACGTGATATAGGGATAAAATGGTATGAATTCAACATGACGGAAAAAAATGGAGGTCTTAAAAAAACCAGTGGAAAAACTACTCATTCAATTTATTTTAAATTATACCCAAAAATCAAGTGTAGCGTAGGTAAAAAGTGGGAAACCAATATGTGGATGTCGGATATGTTCGGATGTCGGATATATTCATAGTTCGTTTGATGTCGGATATATTCATAGTTCGTTTGAGAATTAAAGCGTTATTATTTACAAATCGTGACGAAAATAACTTGGACAATTAAGATGGTTCCTAAGGCAACAACTCTACACAAATAAAATCTGGTTTCCACCATCTGCAGTGACTTGGGCTTGATAAAGAAGTCCTCGATAGCTCAGAGGGTACCAGATTATAGGGGGCAATGGTGTCACAAATATCTCGGTAACAGATTAACGTAACGTTACGAAATTTGGAATTGCCACTTTTATCGTAGATAGAACTCTTAACATTTTTTTAAGGCAATGCCATGATAGTTTTTTGCTTATACTGTTGACCAAATTCTAAAAAATCAAATTTTTTAGAAGATATGCAAGATCTCATTTTCATTCACAAGACCCGGAACGGTAAAATACTTCGAACATTTAAAATATTTCGGCATCGGATTAACATATCGTTATGAAATTTGCTATAAGAAAGTTACCAATAGTGCCGGATAGAAAAATACCATTTGGGAAGTTGTCAGTTTTATAGTTTTTCCGATAGAACTCTCAACTTTGGAAGAACCATAAAATATAAAATATCAAGTGGCTTTTTGGAAATAGCTAATCAACAATTATTATTGTTGTCTACCATCTGTCATAACATTTTGAAAGTTACTTAAATCGTTAAAATAAAATGGTTTTTGGTTAAGTAAAGCTGAACTGAACGGACTTAAAGATTAATCTATTGTGGTTACGATGCTAAAATAAAAAGCTTTCAAGAAGTTTGTGAATTATTTAATACTTTACATCTAGAGAAACAAATTTAAAAATCTATGGTTTTTTTAACAATAAAGATACCAACAAACATGAAATATAAAGACTAGCTAAAAACTGCGCGACCTAAAACAGCCATCACTGATGACAATAACTTGATTATCTCATCATGATAACTTAACTAGAACTAGATGTTAAGCGTCTAAAAAATTTTATATTTTATTTTTTTTATTATTGTCCCACAATATCAAAGTACTTAGATAAACAAATAAAAAAATTTAGTCAATATAGCCTAATAAAAATACACTAGCAAAGAGAAAATACTCGTAATAAAAGACTTCGTAGTGTAAAACAACTGTAATAAGAAAATTAATAAACTAAATGTGATTAAATAATTTAAAAACAAACAAAATACTTAAAATTTGGGAGACTAAGGGATAAAATAAAAGCCTTAATGTATTAGGTGTTGAAAATGTTGGTCATTATTAGCTAAACAAGCCTATCATAAAACTCACTTTGCATTGTAGCATTGCTTAACATTTCTCCTTTCGTATAGAATTTTTTCCCTCAGCAAAATGGGGA
Organism: Kuschelorhynchus macadamiae; assembly: GCA_030620095.1. Classification (NCBI taxonomy): domain Eukaryota; kingdom Metazoa; phylum Arthropoda; class Insecta; order Coleoptera; family Curculionidae; genus Kuschelorhynchus; species Kuschelorhynchus macadamiae. The sequence goes on from JAUTXW010000365.1 coordinate 1,470,285, forward strand.
GGAGCCCTATCTTGCTGGAACCATATTTGATGGATATCAATGTTCAACTCTTGCTATTTGGGAATTATATTTCTTCTTAGAAATAGTAAGTATTTTTCACTCGTTAAGTTACCATGGATAAAAAAATGTCTATTCACCACAAAAATCTATTCATCACTAAAGAGAATTTGGTTTTTAAAATCCGGATAATTATTAATTTTATTCATCATGATTACAGAAAACTCGATACGGCGGTCAGGATCATCTGTTTTTGAGTATACATTGATTTATCTCTTGTTTTAGAATCCTGTGCATTGAAGATTTACTCATACCTTCCGGTAAATTTTTTTTGCTGTTCTGCGATAGACAGTTTAGGATTCTCTTCTATAGATAATAGGGTATTCAACTTATTGTCATCTGTACTAGCTGTTTTAGGTCGTCCAGTTTTGGCATTTTCTTTACATTTTCAGTTTGTTGGTATCTTTTTATAGTTCCATTTTACCTTAATAATGATTTAATTAACTTTCGGAGGATGACAAATGGATGAAAACAACAATAACTGTTGAATTGTTGATTAGCTGTTTCCATGGTTTTAATGGTTTCTTGATATTTTATACTACAAAGATCTGACACAATTTTATTAAAGTTCTGGTAATATCGGTAAGTGTACTTATTTTCAGAATTAAAAAAATGTATCTTCATGGAATCAAATAAAATGCGATGAAAATGGCAGGCAGTTTAAAAAAATAATTTGGCAGCTTTAGTGGAAACACCATTGTAAATCTAGCATCTTTGTCAATAGTATTTTTAGATCAGACTTGCCGTCCTTGTCGATAATTGTCATTGGTACCAATTGAAGATGGTGGGCAAATAAAATGTTTTTTTTTTATCTTTTACATATCTTCACGTTATAACATTTCTAGAAGCCAAAAATATGTTTTCTCAATTTCTTCAGCCTGTCTGTCTGTCAGTTCGCAGTGTAGCTAAAAAAACTGTTTACCCCTTCGACTTCAAATTTTAGTCAAAATTTAAGGGTCACATGGAAATGATCTGGTAACATTTTGGTAAAAAAAATATTACTAAAAAACGATTAGTCCCATTTCCCTCAAATTTTGCACAAAAATCAAGTACTACTCATATATCAACTGGTAAAATTTTGGTACGAATTCAAACTTGTGAAACAAAATGCCGTCTTAATAAATTATATAAAAATTCCGTTTGAGAAAATTACTTAATAGATCGATTTCAAATTTTATACAAGAATTTTGGCATAGAAATGAACTAATAAAATTTTGGTACCAATTCAAAATAATGGGCAAATAAAATGTTTGTAATCGGGAAAAATCACCCTCCCATTTTTAACATATCTTCACGTTATAGCGACTCTAGAAGCCAAAAATATGTTTTCTCAATTTCTTCAGCCTGACTGTCTGTCAGTTCGCTGTGTAGCTAAAAAAACTGTTTACCCATTCGACTTCAAATTTTGGTCAAAATTTAAGAGTCATATGGAAATGACCTGATAATATTTTTGTAAAAATCCAATGTGGCGAAACAAAATGACGGCTTAGTGAAATGCTAAAAAAATTATTATTTTATTATTAACTTAAGAAATAATTAACCAATTTACCTCAAATTCTGCACAGAAAAGTGTTATATTATATATTATAATAATAGGGTATTCAACTTATTGTCATCTGTACTAGCTGTTTTAGGTCGTCCAGTTTTGGCATTTTCTTTACATTTTCAGTTTGTTGGTATCTTTTTATAGTTCCATTTTACCTTAATAACGATTTAATTAACTTTCAGAGGATGACAAATGGATGAAAACAACAATAACTGTTGAATTGTTGATTAGCTGTTTCCATGGTTTTAATGGTTTCTTGATATTTTATACTACAAAGATCTGACACAATTTTATTAAAGTTCTGGTAATATCGGTAAGTGTACTTATTTTCAGAATTAAAAAAATGTATCTTCATGGAATCAAATAAAATGCGATGAAAATGGCAGGCAGTTTAAAAAAATAATTTGGCAGCTTTAGTGGAAACACCATTGTAAATCTAGCATCTTTGTCAATAGTATTTTTAGATCAGACTTGCCGTCCTTGTCGATAATTGTCATTATCCTATCACAGTAAGTTCTCGAAATATTTTAACCTTCCGATATTTTTGAATTAAATGCTCATTTAATATTATTTAGAAAACAACAAACAGCATTGCATTTAAAAAATAAAGTTAAAAGCACTATTGATAAACCCCTTATAGCAAATTTCATAACGATATATTCATCCGTTAGCGAGATAACTGACCGTTCCGTTTTTTTTCAATGAAAATACGGTCTTACCATATCTTTTAAACATTTCAGAAGACAATTTTGTTTTTCTAGGATTAAAAGCACTTAGGTTTGGTCAACAGTAGAAGCAAAAACTGACAACATTGTGAAAGATTTTTAGATCTGGCACTATTGATAATTCCCCTATACCAACTTTCATAACGATATATTAATCCGTTAGCGAGATATCTGACCGTTCCGGTTCTTTTCAATGAAAATACGGTCTTACCATATCTTTTTAACATTTCAGAAGAAAAATTTGTTATTTTAGGATTGAAAGCACTTAGGTTTGGTCAACAGTATGAGCAAAAAACTATCACAACATTGTATTTCAAAAAAATTAGTTGAGAAGTTTATCGAAAAATACTATAAAACTGGCAACATTGTGAAAGTTATTTTTAGATCTGACACTATCGATAATCCTCCTATACCAACTTTCATAACGATATGCTAATCCGTTTCCGAAATAGTTGACCGTGCCGATTCTTTTGAATGAAAATTCAGACTTACATCTTTTAAAATTTCCAAAAGAAAAATATAATATTCTAGGATTGAAAACACTTTGGTTTGATCAACATTATAAGCGAAAAACAACGTTGTAAATATTATTTTTAGATCCGGCACTATTGATAATCTGCGTATGGCAAATTTTATAACGATATGTTGATCCGTTATCAAGATATTTGACCGCTAATATATTTTCATATCACAATACTTTAGGATAATATAGTACCACTACCTACTACCTAGGTGGCCGCGAGACATTGATACCAGAAAACGTGATATCCGGCTAAAAGTTCAAAGGTGGTAACCCTTCTCAAGGGCATTAAAACCCAAAAATACTATTTTATTGAATTCTATCTACCGGAGCTAATTAAAATTACTACTAAAGATTATCTAAAAAGGTATAGGAGTTAGGATAGGTTTAGTTGCCATGGCCATTAAAACTTTTTAGTTCTTCAGTTATGTGTCAGTAATAGTCTTAAATCCAGGGGGGACGCGACCGACCCCCTTGCCTTTATGTGACAGCGTTTTGGCTTGCATTCGTGAATTATTGTTGACCAAAATTAACACTAATTTCCAGTGCATATACATTATTATTAATAGTATCTTAAACGCTTTGTTTCTATTTGGCAAACAATTAGTCCTGGTCATGGAAACAGCAAATAAGGCCCACAGCAATAATGGCAACTATCTCTTAAATGAATCATTTTCTACTTGGTCCAATAAATTGTCATTCCAGTGGAAAGTGTCTATTTTTTAGACCAACATAATATACTTTATCCATAGTTCTTTTTAGAATATCAGGTTCACATGAATAAATAATATTCATAGATTAGAAATAATGAATGGTTAGCAAACTCTCTTATATTTTTTCTAATATAATGCCCGGGAGCACCATCGTGCTGGTAAATAAGATTCAGTCTAATATTTAAAGGAACATCTTCTAGTAGTTCACCAAGATTATTTCTCAAAGAATCTAAATATGATTCAACAGTTAGCCTAGGTGGTAACTCTACTGGTCCTATTAATTTATTGCCTATGACTCTTGCCCACATGTCCAGAGAAAACCGGTATTGAAAATTGGTTCTAGGGACCACTGGCGAAATTTCATCTGACCAGAAGAATACATTATGCATGTTGAATGCATGGCTTCTTGTAAAATTAGTCTCATCAGTCCATAAGATAAGCGATAACAAATTAATGTTTCTTCTTATCCACTCACAAAACTCAACTCTTGAGTTCTTACAATACGTCCCACCTAGAAGGAAATAAAAAATATTTTTTAAAAGCTTTTAATTATAAGCTATTCAACTGAATAAGTGAAGAAGTGCATATAAATAAAAGATTTTAAAAATATGTACTACTATATCTCTCTACGCTTGGTGTAAAACATCCCACACTCCGCTGTAGGAAAAATATAAAATCTCAAAAAAAGCACGATGTCAGTACTTACTATGAATGAGGAATCTGAGTAATTCTGGAGACCGTCCTTTAACTAATTTGCAGGTCATTATCGGTTAGATTTAATGCTTCCTCTAAGTTTTATATCCTTGGGGACGTCCCTGAACTCGTACTCTTCGAACGTTTCCACTTTCAGACAAGTTTCTATGAACTGTCTCAAATATTGTGTGTTCTTCTATGGGGAAAACATTTCCTATACTCCCGCTGGGCAGCCAATTCATTTCCATTAGAGAACACATACACAAAATGCATATCAGTTAATTCCCTATTTGATAATGAGTCGATAGAATACATAATTAAGAGAAATTCGAATAGCAAAGTTAATAAAAATGAGTTTTGTTTTATTTTTGACGTTAGAATTAATTTACTATGACAACGAACTTTTTTGTTTTCATGGTCCACTCACAATAAATTGGATGTTTTTAACAGTATTTCCCAAGAGATATGCAATAAATGTTTAAATTGCAATTTCCTCGTGCATTTTTGGGAGTAAGATAATTTATCTTAACTAAGTATCTTTTCTGCGTAAAAAAGTATGTCAAGACATTTTGAGCTCAAAATATGAAAAATGACAAAAATAAAATAGTTAGGTAAAAATTTTATTCAGGCGTCTTAGTTACAAATAAAATTGTATCAGTAAATTTCTTCTCTGATGAGATTAATAAAGATTTTTTTGTATAAAGATAAGCGCAGTTTTTCGCAATAAAGACACTTTTTCCAAAATGAAAATACACCTTAATTTTTCTGTCATTAAGTCTATTTAAAACTATTTTACGTAACAATCATTTAAGAGTATTTTATATTCCAGCTTAAATTTGAACGCAACTACACATCAACCGAAATATTATATAAAATAATGGAGATAATAACAGTATGCTAAATTACGGATTTTATATAATACGGTTTTGGGCTATATATATATATATATATATATATATATATATATATATATATATATATATATATATATATATATATATATATATATATATATATATATATATATATATATATATATATATATATATATATATATATATATATATATATATATATATATATATATATATATATATATATATACAGTGTTGAAAAAAAGTATGAACTACCCCTAATAATATGGTAGTCTGTAGGTTTCTTGGAAAATGTTCGAACACGTTAATTTAGATTTTTAGTTTCCCACATTCTGATAAAATTTATATGTTTTTTTATTGACGTCTGTCAAAAATATGACGTAATCGACATTTTTTTTAAATGGCAACATATGGCATGTGATACATCATTTGAAAGCTTTTGTTTCGCTCAGTATGTTCTTAGAATTTAGTGCGATTCTGTTGGGCTATTTCAAAATGGCGGCCGTTCAATTGTGCGTGGAAAAAAGTTTAATCTACCCCTAATAGTTTGGTGGTCTTAGTAGACTTGGCCACTGTCAAGTTGTCAACGGCGGTCGCTTTCAGCAGTTCCTGAAGTGTTTTTTATTTTATGTGTTTTATCCTCAACATATTCTAGTTTCATTATTAAGTTTTCTTTGTTTGTATTGTTTTATTTAATATTACGCGTTCTTCTTTGATAACAAAACCATTATTCATGTTGTATTCTTTTAATTTTTTTTTTTTGATAAAACAAGAAAGATTTAATCATTTACTGGCAGTCCATTTAAGATAATTATGATAATTGAGCAAGCGCCATTTTTAAACGGCACGACCGAATTGGACTAAAATCTAGGAACATAATAAGTGAAACCAGAGGTTTCAAATGATGTTTCACATGCCATATGTTGCAATTAAAAAAAATGTCAATTACGTCATATTTTTGACAGAGGTCAATAAAAAAACTAATAAATTCTATCAGAATGAGAGAAACTAAAAAACTAAATTACCGTGTTCGAGTATTTTTCATTAAACCTGAAGACTATTGAATGATCACCAATTTGAAAGGGCACAACAGAATCGCACTAACATCTAGGAACATGCTAAGTGAAACAAGAGCCTTCAAATAATGTATCACACGCTATATGTTACCATTTAAAAAAAAGTCGATTACGTCATATTTTTGACAGATGTCAATAAAAAAACAAATAAATGTTATCAGAATGTACTTTTTTTCCACATTGTATATATATATATATATATATATATATATATATATATATATATATATATATTGTTGATTTAGTTCAATAAACAATTTGGAGGTTTGAGTTATTTCTAGAGAATACAGTATATTTAATTAATGACCCTTAGTTTTTTGTGTAAAATTTTAAACTTGTTATCAAAAGATAACCAGTCTCAATTAAGTCTTTTGCATAATTGGATCCGGTTTTCCTTTGATGAACTGTTTAGGGTGTCCATCTATTATTTTACTAACATATGTGTCTATTTGACCTACATATGTTTTGTCCCATTATTAACTGTTTGGTTGCTATAAACCCCTCATTGTTTTAGTTTGGCCAGGTTTTAATTTATATTTAATAAAACTACTTAAGGAGTTATTATATACCATTACTATTCTAATATCTAAATCGGTCAGAAATGTATCTATTTTAGAGCTAAAATTATTGTGGTGTACACACATACATCTCTCGATTTTGTTGAATTTTCCGATGTGTCTGCTGTAAGTAATATAAATATTTTTTAGATAATTTACTAAGCTCAAAATAAAGATTGCTGTGACAAATTGTTTTTTGTAATGCGTTAAAAGCAGGAATATACACGCCTGCTTCATCGACAAAGACACGTATTCTTTACCGTTTTATAAATTGCCTTTTCAGATTTTATCTTTATTTGGAACATCTGCATATACCCATATATTTTAAATAAGTAAATCGAAAAACATAAAAAATAACTTTCACAAGGAGAAGGATGGGATGCTATTCCTGAGCAGCTTCGCTATTTCAAGTAAAATTTTAATACGATTTTAATCATTCAATATATTGCTTTTAATACATCTTTACAAGATCAAAATCATTTTTGGTTTTTATTTAGTTTTCTCTCCTCCATAATATGGGCCCACGTAGCACTTTTAGTCATAATTCGTCATTGTTACCACGCGTATTTTCGATGAAGTAACCGGGACTTTGTCTCGCCACGTACTGTTTAAGCTGAGACTACATATTTTGAATCCAGGTTTATTAGTTTGTTTTTTTTTAAACTGTGATATCTTTTCTAGGAAATATTTATAATCAACAGCAAAAGTTATGGTACGAGCGGGGATCGAACCCACACCTCTGGATATCTAGCCCATTGCTCTAATTAATTGCGCTATCGTACCACTGATAAGCAATTCTTTAGAACTTGTACAGTTAGCGTCAGATAAATCCATACGGTGTCAAATAAAACCATTTTTTATGATTTTTTGGTAATACGGACTTTTAGTTTTGCCTATTACCTAAGTTACAACCATATTGGCTGAGTGGTTTTAAAGGTATATTAAGGTTTTTTTACGTAACTGAAGGATTTGTTTAATATTAGGTTACTTTCAAAGACATATATTAAATTCACTAATACCAAAATTAGCCTACAATTTCAACTTTTAGGAAAATAAAAAAAAACTTGAACCCTGGGCGCTTATCTAAGCCCAAACTGGAAAACGGCCACTAATTTGCTTGTTTTGAGTGTAATTTGGATCGTATCGCGAATTTACCAATTACAGTTTAGGGGCAAATATGCTAAAGCAAACCCGACCCCTTTATTCTATATCACTGGACTTTAAGAAGGGTTTTGGACCAGCTGCTCTATTTCTTATGTTGGAACATTTTGGCTTTTGTAAAGAATTTTACTCATGGAATTTGACAAATTTAAAATATACATTTGAAAGATTACCTTTTTTAATAATTCCTATACACAAAAATTTGTGCATGAAACCCTTTTTCAGATTATATAAAAAAAACTAAGGTTTCGGAAGGTCGCACTGAACTTGTTTTTGGAACTACGTAAAACGTTGATTATATTATAATGCTCTATAACACAAAAATGATTATTTCTAACTAAAAGTTAGAAGTAATTGTTATATTAGACGTTATTAAACGTTTTTCAACATAATTACAACTGCTAAATAAAGAGAGAGTGTAAGTGTCGCCGGTTGGATGGAAATTCAGTGTGCTGGGGATGCTACGTTGCCAAGTTTATTTTATATGACCTATATAAATTATATAAGAAAAACAAAATGCATTTGTGGGTTGTGGATCGGTACCAACAGGAACGCAAAGGCACTAGGTAGATTTGTACCGGGTAGGCATCATCGTTCAAGCACTAAAAGCCGAACAGCGCAGGGCATCATTCGCGAAAGTCTAACATTCGGCATTGGCCCAGGGGGCCGATGTCGAATGGTAGACTTCCGCCAGTAATGCACCCCCCTGTTGAATAGTGTTGACCACACTATGTAGATTGGTACCGGGTTAGCACCAGGTTAGGCGCCGTAGGCATCATCATTAAAGCCCTAATATAAAAGGCGAACTACACCGAAGTGCATCACTGGCGGAAGTCTAACATTCGGCATCGGAACAGGGTCAAAGGCATAACTGTCGGGAGGCAAACATGAAAAATGTAAACTTCATACAATAATGTAAGTTTGGCAAGAATGTAAGATAGTCTTTCTTCAAATTGTCATATTAAGGAATATGGCGTATTGGAATTCAGTGAAAATATCGAATTTCTTTTTGGTTTTTTTAATAGAAAAAGTGGTTCGTCCATTTCTTTTATTTTTTTAAAACAGTTAAATGAAGGTAAACTTTCTATTTAATATTCAAAAATTATCAAATTCCGTATGTTTAATTGTTTACAAGACCCGAACATTATATTATATATACACGTCGATACAGTCGTTTCAAATGGATTTTGTCTTTCGCCTTTACAATTCATATTATTCCCTGAACAGTGATCTTAGCTATACCAAAATAATTCTCAACTGTCCCGAGACACCAGCCCTATTCTATGAATGTAATTATGGCATTTTTTTTTTGTAGCAATACTTAAACGTGGCATATTTTGTGCTATTATTTTACACTTGACAAAGCCAGACTGACATCAAAAATCAATAAACGTCAATAATTAATCATGTCATCATGTGCTGTTATAACTGTCAAATGCCACAGATAATTCAGGTAATAAAAAGAAGACTACAATTTACAATGAAGCAATTGAGCTGTACGGATTTATCTGTCGCCAACTGTACATATTCAAACTCACCAGTATCATAACCATTGTTGATCCTGCCAAATATTCTAACCTCAAGGCCCCGGTATTCCTGACTGGACGTCAAATCTGACATCGCTATTAGATACCGTCCATATTAGTAAATTTATAATTTTACGTTATGCCTGTATAAGCCAAATTTTGAATAGAAGTATTTTATCAGTTCTGTGAAATATTTTTTTAGACATATTTATAATTAACAGCAAAAGTTATGGTTAGAATAATTGGCACAATGGTTATGATACTGGTGGATTGGAATATGTACAAGTTCTAACGAATTGCTTATTAGTGGTACAATAGCCCAATTGGTTAGAGTAATGGGCTAGATATCCAGAGGTGCAGGTTCGATACCCGCTGGTCCCATAACTTTTGCTGTTGAATATAAATAAAACGAACAAACAAACCAACCTCACCCTCTTACTCCGTGCCAACGGCTCCAGTCTGTCACCATATTCCTGAACCAATGCTGATCCCAACATGAGTGAGTCCCTAGAATTAAGCACTGCTAGCTGAGCAAATGATAATCGCCTCCTTTATACCGTCTATAACTTCCCTCATCGTTGTTGCCATTAAAATAGCGTACACCTCAGCCTGAAACACCCTGGAAAACTTTCCTAAAGGGAAGGTGGACCCGGTTTGTCCGGCCTTTATATAAACGCCTGCCCCCGAGAATTGCAATGAAGTCATACATGAACTATCCGTATAACAAACAGGTGCATCCCTCGAAAATTTCACCTTGTTTCTCTCCCAATTCTCTTTTTCCGGGATTGAGAGAGCATAACCGTTATTCCACCTCAGTCTGCCTGAGGGTCGTGCTACTCTATAGGTGGACATTGGGATGAAGAGCTTTAACTAACACACTATGCTAGGATGGAAAGGTAAAGCATATACCGAAAAATTTGCTGTTTAAATGATCAATTAACAGTCTAAGAATACAAAAACGTTAATTTCAATGTTTTTGTAATCACCTAATATTGGTTTAATTGTAAGAGATGTAAAAAATGTAAAATAAAAAGTTGAACAGTTTTTTACGTTATGTGTGACAGACCCAACATTCATTTCTTAATGAAACATCCTATTTTTTAAATAAATCTCTTCTTGCTGATTATAAATATACTAGGTTTCATTCTTCTATCTTTAAAAAAAAATTGCCACAAGAGAATATACTGTCAAAAAAATACATATAAGAAGTGATTTTCTTTCTCAGGTATGTTTAAAAATAGCGTCTAAAAATTATAAAAATCGGTAAATTTCCTTTAACTGGAATTTAATGGAATAAATGGAATCCCTCATTATGAATTATTCCATTTATTAGGAATAGTGAAGTGCGACATAATTAGTTCGGCACATAGTCTTTTAGCAACATATATATAAAGTGCGGGACACGAAAGAAAACCGGGTGGAGTCAATCGGTTTAGGAAGGTCGGCCAAGAAATCTCTTTAAACCAGTGGTGTCTCGTCGTTCTTTAAATAATATGGCACTCCTTTTTGACTATACGCACTTCAGATAATAAAAAAAAATGTAACTCTGCTTAATGAACCTTTATCTATATTTGTCTGTTTTCTTTCGTGTACCGCACTTCTATATCTCTTTTGTGTTGCAAAAACGGCAAACTTTCGGATTTAAAAATGATTTAATTTTGATTTTTCTTGATCGATTTACCTATAAATATATTTTTTGTTGAGTTCTGTCATTAACGGTTCCCGGGCTACTGCCTACGTCCACTATTATTGGACCACCCAGTATAGTGATACACGATTTATAATTCCAGATTTTACAAGGGCAGCCAGCATCAGATCCAGTGAACGAGATTTATCAAAATTTTAATTTATGCAATTCGACTTTGAGCTACTCGGGAATGCCAAAAGTGGCCGTCTGTCTCCGTTTGTCATATTACTTTATACAGGGGCCGTCATTGTGAAGTACTACACAGGGCATTTCCTAATTGCGTGCTGATGTTAAAGGGGGTGTTTTTATGTCCTAAAAGTCTTAAGTTTTGAGATACAGGATGGTAAAGTTTAAAAAGAAAACATTTTTTTTCATCACAATTCTGATGCTGTTGTAGGTAACTGCATGAAATTTGATACACACTTCTATGCATTGAGGAGTATACGGATTTACCCAAGTTAATTACATATGCACGCCACTGGTAGAAATTTCAGAAATTGATTGTTAATAAAAAATGCCCTTTTATGCATAAAAGACGTGAATCAAATTTCACACAGTTATCTATCTATAATAGCATCAGAATTAGGATTAAAAAAAAACCTATGTATCTCCAAAGTTAAGACTTTTTTGTTCATATTAAACTTTTTTCTTAAAAAGGTCCAAGAATCATCCCCCTTTGCCATTAGCACGCAATTAGGAAACGCCCTGTATAGTACTTCACAATGACGCCCCCTGTACAAAGTAATATAACAGATGGAGACAAACGGTCACTTTTGGCATACCCGAATAGCTCAAAGTCGAACTGCATACGTTAAAATTTTGATAAATCTTGTTCACTGGAATCAGTGCTGGCTCCCCTACTATATCTACATTGATCTGTTAATTTTGGAAAAATATGAGTTCTGTAGTTTTTCAAATATTAATTGCAATATTAGATATTTTTTGACACCCGGTATTGAACAGAAAATTAATTATTTTGAAGCAGTTTATTGACAGCTACTTTATGAACAATTTTACAAAATATATGAAAAAAAAACTAAGCCATTTTTGAGGTTGACGGCTGTGACTCTAATGGTTCGATTCCTTCTAAATCGTTGTCTTCCTCTGAAAATCATGAGGTTTCCTCGTCACTACTTGAAGATCCCAGTGTGATAACTAAATCATCAATAACCGTTTCAATTTTGCCATCTACTTCCCGGTATTTATCTTCAATAGAACGAACATGTTTAACATACGATTTCCAATTTTCAGCCGATATTGAGTCAATCGCTTCTAATGTTATTTTATTTAAATCTTTAATTAAAAGTTCACCGGTGTTCGAATATATTTTTTTACTCCTGCCCATGCAAGTTCAATAGGGTTGAGGTTGCACATGTATGGAGGCAGCCTTAAAGGTGTATGACCGAGATTACGTAAAAGACCGTCAATTTTATACTTTTTTTTTCTAGGCTTGTTGGCTGATATTACTTCATATAATTGATATTTTCTCCATGTTGGATCACATAAAAGATTGTTCGATTTAAGCCACGATATCATATGAGCTTTTGTAGAGTATTTAGTTGGCACTTTATCTTCCACGTGAGAATGATAAGACGCATTATCCATTACCACGACTGATTTGGGAGGAATGTTAGGTAGAAGCTTCTCGAGCAACCACTTTTCAAAATTATCTCTATTCATCTGTCCATGATAGTCTCCAGTTGTTAGTCCCGAGCGAAAAACTAAAGCAGCACCTGGAACAAATCCGGCTTCTGAACCAGCATGAACTATAATAAAGCGCCTACTAGAGCGGATTCCCTGAACAACACCTGTAACACTTTCACTTGGCCAGCATTTGTTCACTGTCATATCATTATCTACTCAGGTTTCGTCTAGATATACAATATTGTGTCCTTCTTGCATATATTGCCTTACAGTTCATAGATATCTCACCCGCCAGTGAAAAATATTTGGTCTCTCAATGAGCACTTTTCGTTTATTTTGGCACTTGCGCCAAACAAAACCATTCGATCGTAAAAGCCGATTTAGGGTTTTATACCCGTACGGAAAATCTATTTTGTTCTTTACAGCACGAAGTAGGGGTTGGCAGGTCAGAACCTTCTTCAAGTTTCTATAAAAATCCTCTATTGTTCGTCGAATTACTTGAAAATAACCATCGTCAATTTTATCTTTGTATGATAATCGGGGTCTTTTTTTACCAGGAGATTTTAAAGGTGAAGTAGAACATGAGCGATCATTATGTTCTCTTTGAATTTTTCTTACACTACTTTCCGAAACACCAGTGTAAAATGCAGCGCGTGCTGTTCGATTTTGAATTGGAATAGTCAAACTATTATTTTCAGCTTCTCTAGTACAGGCCTCTATAACGCTCGCAATAACTTCACGTGCACCGCTTCGAATTGTTTTTCCTCTTTTGCATCGTTACTTCGAAATAATAATTCAAATTCAACGCAACGCATTTATATAGAAACGAAAACAAATGCCGAAATGTATAGGCGCCACTGGAAATAGCTAGAACGTTCTAGCGGCAAGTGCATGGAGACTCTAGGTACATCCCAATTACAAGTGGACCAATGCGAAATTTACTAAATCCTCGATTAATTTTCCGAACCGCTTAGCTGGCGCACTTTATAGGTGAAGCGACAACCTATTACAACAAATAAAATAACATAAAATTTATTTGCGTACACAAATTTTACTTTTTCGCTTGCTTAAGACTATGAACCTTTATTTTAAGGCATGCTCGGTTTTCTTTCGTGTCCCGCACTTTACTGTCTTCAAACATTTATACAGTTTTGTCCCACCATATTGGATTGCTACCAATATTTTACGAGTTTCTACCAATGAACCGAATAAGATGTTTTTACATTGACACACGCCCCCATTTTGTTCCTTCATAGTGAATTCGTACCAGTTTATCCTTATATCACATTTATTTTTTCTTTGAAATTGAAAGTTAATTTAATAAGATTTTTGCGTCTTTTTTTAAACGTTTTATTTGATCACCATTTTGTTTCGCTATCTTGAATTGGTACCACAACTTTACGAGTTTATCTTTACATTTAATGCTAGCACAGAATTTGAAATTAATCTAATAAGTAGTTTTTTCAGGCTGATTTTTAAAATTGGATTTAATTAGGCCGCCATTACCAAAATGTTACTAGTTCACTCAAGTGTTACGTACAATTGATTTTTGTGCAAAGTTTGAGGTAAATTGCATAAAATTTGAGGTAATTAGTTTTTTGGCAATAACGTTCCACTAAGCCGTTTTTTTGTTCCGCCGTACCAGATTTTTACCAAAATATTGCCAGATCGACAAACAGTCCGACGAATTGATATTTTTGGCTAAATATAAGGACGCTAAAACGTGTAATATGTAAATACTGGTGAGTTTTTCATGATTAAAAATATTTTATTTGGCCGCCAATTTATTCCTCCATCTTGAATTCGTACAATGTTACCAGTTCATCTCTATAACATAATTAATTTTATTGTTGCACAAAATTTAAAATCAATCCATTAAGAAGTTTTTTCAGGCTATTTTTTTAAATATTTTATTAAGTTGCCATTTTGTTTCGTCATCTTGGATTCGAATTAAAATTTTAACAGTTGATTTCTTCATAAGACTTGATTTTTGTGCAAACATTTGAGATTACCGGCATAATAGTTTTTTAGTAATATTTTTTTAAAGATTTCACCAGGCCGCCATTTTATTTCGCGCTATACCAAAATATCTCCTTATGACCTTTAATTTTTGACCAAAATTTGAAGCCAATAGGGTTAGTATTTTTTTAGCTATGCCGCAGACAGACCGACAGAATTGAGAAAACATGTTTTTCGGCATCTAGAGATTCCGAAAAGTAAAGATCTGAAAAAATCTTGGAAAGTGATTTTTTCACGATTACAATACTTCCCTTTTAAGTAAAAATGAAAGATTTTGGTTTCTTCGAATGTCAATCAAAATTTTAAATTCAAAATCATTAAAAGAGAGCAATTTTGCCTTACTTTGAATTTAGATGCATCTTGATTTTTTTATTTAAATAGACCCTAATTTAATGTAATAATAATAAAAAAGATAACAGATTTTCTATTACTAAAATTAAGATCTATAATTTTTTTGCTTTTTCTGATGCCAAGTGGTTTTTGATGTAAATTTAATATGTGCTACTTACAAGGAAAGATCAATGTCGAGAATATCGTCCCATAAAGAATCGAACATAGCATAGCTGTGATAAATGATGTTTGTTCAATATCATACATGAATTGGGGTTACATAATATACAAATATTTTCCATGTTTTTTGGATGTGCCCCTATACATACTAAACGAAGTCACGATTTTTATGAAAATAAGGCAAAACAAATATTTTCGACGAACAGTCAACTGACAAATGCGTTCGAGTCAAAAATGTTGTACAGTTTGGTAATGGAGGTCAATGATAAAAGTACGACAAAAACATATTATATAGGTATATAAACATGTTTAATTTACGAGATTAAAAACTATATCCCTTTTTTATAATTATCCAGCGATTACTTTAATTAGAATATAGCACAACTTTTTTATTTATTTCCATCAATTCTATACATTGTTAACGTTTGGGCAAAAAAAATTATAATACAAAATCAAATATGGCTTTATAATTTTCTTACTAGTCTATGGTGACCTGATGAGCTTAGATGAGCAGAATCGCGTCAGTCCTTTGATAAAATGGATATCATTGTTCAGATAGGGATCATAGTAATATTTTAGTGAAATTGGTGTAACGGAATAAAAAGACAATTTCATCAGTGCTCCGAGCGAAATCCAAACAGCCAGTAGTCAACGTATAATCCAATGTCCACTCTAGAACTGGACGTTTTCAGAACTTATTTGGAAGACAGAATTTAAATATTAAAGAAAGTTAATAAGTACAGTGATCCTTTAAAAGTAAAAATAGGTGGGCCTTAGGGCACAATTTTATTTTATTTATTGCATACAGGCTAGTTTTTTAGTGCCAGAAAGTCTAATATCTCTGTTGTTATGGGAAATAGAAAAAACTTTTTTATACGAAAATTGTAAGACTTGTCGAGATGTATATACCTAAAATATTTTCTTGCATACAGGGTATTCTATAAAAGCGTGACAACAAAAAGTGTATTGTTTAAATAGAAATCGATATCTTTAAGAGCAAAACTGAAATTAGCTTAAAATACTGCGTATAGTACAATATTTTCATTTGACCACCGCTGCGGCGTTGCCAAGCTATTCAAATCGTTTAGAAAATTCAGAAAAAACATGGTAGTCCAAATTTCGTTAAAACTGTTACCTGTTTAAACTTGGTAATAATATTCTCCCAGCTGGCACTAAAGTATCTATAACTGTTATATTATTAATACTTGTATTTTAGAGAAAACTTATCTCGCAATATGGAAAAAATCAATTATTAAGCCAATTGCTAAAGTTTTGGAACCCACCCAGCTTAATGACCTTAGACCTATAAGTATACTCTCGGCCATGTCTAAAATATTTGAAAAGCACATTTTTAATCAACTATCATTTTTCGCAGAGAGTCAAAGTATAATTCCAGCATGCCAGTCAGGCTTCCGAAAGGATTTTAGCACTTGCACGTGCCTTGTAAATATATTAAATGACGTTCGTCTTAATGAAGAGGAAAACAACTGTACTTGTTTGGCTTTATTGGATTTTAGCAAGGCCTTCGACACTTTAAACCACAAGATGTTATTGGCAAAATTGAAGTACTTTGGCTTATCTGAAAATTCTTTAACTCTTTTCAGTAGTTATCTAAGCTACCGTCAGGGCCGGGTTGTGGTCTCTGGGGAGTCAAATGCCTCTACATCGAATTTTCTACCAATTTCTCAGGGTATTCCCCAAGGGTCTGTGCTCTCGCCTTTATTATTCGCAATTTACGTTTCTGACATGTGCAAGGATATAAAATATTCTAAACTTCAACAGTATGCCGATGCTTCGCAACTGTATATCCCTATTAACAATCAAAACATAGATATTGCCCAGTCACAGCTTATTTCCGATTTAAGGAATGTTGAATCATTTGCAAAAATCATAATTTAAAACTTAATGCAGCGAAATCAAAAATTCTGGTTCTGGGAAGAAATAAACTAAGAAATAATTTAGAGAATGAACCCCAAATTCATATTAATAATAATATAATTCCCATTGTACATGAAGCAAAAAATCTAGGTGTTATTTTTGATAGTTTATTATCTTTCGAATCTCATGTAAAAACTAAATTAAAAGCAGCTTACCTTCGCCTCAGAAATCTTTACAAATTAAAAACTTTTTTACCTTCCAAACAAAAATATTTTTTGTGCGAGACATTAATACTTTCATTATTTGACTATGCTGATAGCGTATATGGAGAATCTTTGTCATGGCTTACGAAAAGAATGATACAAAAAGTACAAAATAGCTGCATGAGATTTGCATTTAATATCCCCTACAGGAACCACATTACTCCATATTTGAACGACTTAAACATTTTGAATATGCAAAATCGGAGAAGATACCATATGTACACTTTTATCTACCGGGTAATTAAAAGAGATAGGCCACGTTATTTGAGTAGTAGATTTTCCAGATTCGGACACGTTCACGAAACCAGAAACAACCAAAATTTTGTCACCCCCCTTCACAGAACGGCGACATTTCAGCGCTCTTTTACATTTGTAGCCACTCAAATGTGGAATGGTCTCTCGGCGGAGGTCAAGGACCTACCCCTTAACAGTTTTGCCAAACATGTTAAGGCGAAATTGTTTCAAGAGTAGTGTTTATTGTGATATATATATATTTTTTTCAATGAGATGTATTTGATACTTTGGTATATGTAGTTTGGTTTGGCCCGCAGCCGCCGGTGCCGTCCGTTTGAGCTACCGCCTCGTCCGCTTACGCCCTGCCGCCCCTCGCTCTCCTCGTCGCTGTCCTGCCCTACTTTTCGCTTCTATGCAGTTCCCTGTATCAATCAATCTGATCACATATATTGTATATCTTTTTTTTAAATTAAAATAGTATGTACATTTTTGTCATTCATGTTAATTTCGATGACTATATATTTTTTTCCAAGGGTCGCCTTGCATATGTACCTTTACCGTAAAGGGTGCAATGTGAACGGTTTAATAATCGAAAGGTGGTCCATTTTGCTAAGATGTAATTCTGATATTTTAATATTTCAAATTTTGTAAAATAATTTATATTTCTTTAGCAAATAAATAGTTTTGAATTTGAATTTGAATTTGTTTCCAGAACTCTCGGAGTTTTTACGTATTTATTACTAATAATCCTATATATAAATAAACACTTTGGGTTACACGTTTTTAAGTATTATGTATGTATTTGTTACTGCGAATAATACATTATAATAATTTTCCATGTAAAGTAATTATATAATAACTACTACCAAGCAACTACTTACGGAATTGACTCCAAGGTCGTCATTTCTTTTTCGTGACATAATAGTAATTATTCAGAGTTACTATTTCTAATCTGTTTACTAAATTACAACTTTTAAGTATCAGTACCTTGCTAAACCTTGCAGAGACTACTCCATTACGTCCAAATGTACTCCGATAAGGTATTACTACAAAGTAAAACGTGTCGTTGCAGAGTAGAAAAAGTTATCGTCTAATGTTACTTTAAACTGGCTATTACCAGTCGTTATTCTTCTGTTGAAACTTTAAAGTAAGAATTACAGTAATTATTTACTACAAGTAAACTATTACCTTTTGTACTTGAGGTTCCGGAAATAAGAGGCGCTGGTACGAAATTCCGTCTACAGTGACTTTACAAGGACAGTGGCGACCAATTTTTGATTAGTTTGGCTATATTGCTGCAAAAATCGTTTTGTTTACTTATTGCCTACGTGGTGGGTTTCTTATGAGGTTTGTCGTTTTAGTGTATTATTTTATTAGCTTTTGTGATTATTAAAATGAATATTGATTCAAACAATAAGTTCTAAACCATTGGCTATATGGAGAAATGTGTTTATGTCTGGTTCGCCTGCTTTTTGCTTGTAATTATAAAGTGTTTGTGATACATTTGTAAATGACTATGACCGTAAATGTCTTAAGTTTACTGGAAGAAAAGTTATTAAATATTGCACATTATTATATTTTGGAGTTATTTTGCTGTAAAAGACAATATTGTTTCATGTGTCAGTGTATGTTTTACTTCATTCAGCACCTCAATTTGAGGTAGAAGCTCACAGATATTAGCATAAAAGACACTTTTTCAGTACATATTACATTACTAAATTCACTTGGCAGACAACTCTCATTAACCGCTTGCACAAATATTAATATTTGTTAAAAATCTAAATGAAAAAGTAAGTTTGTACTAGATAGTTCGAATAAATTATTAAAGTAAAACATTAACATATCCCTACATTTATAACTGACGCTGACTGGGGCATATTACTCTTGTAGACTGAAATTATTAATAATTTCATTAATTAACCTTTTAGTTGATCCAGTTTTCTCATATTAATGTGCTAAAGTAGATTAAGTTAGTTATATTTGCGAAAAACTAACGATAATATGTGTGCTTCCATTTAAACCTTCAGAAATTTTGCATCAATATGTGGGCTTCTATTGTCGCCACTGTCCTTCGGTAGCAGTCATTAAACTCCATTATATTCGGTCCGAATTTGTCAATCTCAATTAGTTGTGTATGCGTTGTGTTATCGTCTACGAGTAACAAGTTAAAATGGCAATGGCGTTACATTCCATAAGAAAAATAGGTACCTTTCGTCATTCATCCACATTTTATAGAAAATTAAAAATATCACAACTTGATTGTCATACCTGAACAAAACAATCTAAAGCGGTATTTTAAGAAAACAAAAAATAAAAACGAAACAAAGGGTTATGGTTTTGACAGACCGCAGAATTATAGTAGCGACTCAAGTACCGTAACTCTCCGCATTTTACGCGCACAACCAAAGCCCACTTCAGTAATAAGCCGTGAACTGAGAAATCTGGTAACGTGCTATATGGGTCGAACACCGCCGAACGATTTATTTAGGTTGCTTTTGACGCTGTTTTCGTTTGGTTTTCGTTCATTTGTGGATTTTCTACCAGCTTTTCCGAGGTTTAGTTGTTTTGTTGTGTTCATTTTTTGTTTTTCTACCGTGTTTTCGTTTTATTTTTCGAGGTTTTCCTGACGATTGAATAGAAAATTTACCTGTTTTTTGTTAATGAAACAATGCAAGGTAAGAAAAATGCAAACTGATGAGACTTATGTAAATGTTTTAAGAATATTTTAGTTATTCTTATATAACATTTTGTTTGTTTCTAGATGCCAAGGCAAAGCTGTATTCCTGGGTGCAAGTCGAATTATCAAAGTACATTAAAACATGAAGAACTCCAGTCAACTTTCTCATTCCCCAATGAGAATGACCTCCGACAGTGGCTTCGAGCTATTCATAGGGAAAATTTTATTACCAAAAATTCGGTGGTATGTTGTAAGCACTTTGATGAAAAAGAAATTCACAGAATTGAAGTATACAAAAATAAAGAAGGCATTACTTGTGAATTTCCTTTAAGCGGCCCAAACTATTGAAATATGAAATATTGAGCGGTACCTCATATTTTTGCCAAAATATTTTACTACTCCCTTGGCCCTTAAGCGAAAAAACCCTGAAGAAAGGACAAGATGTTTTTAAAAAAGAAAAGGACAGAATTGAGAAATTTCTGAAGTGATTTACTATTAAGTTATGACAATCTGTGCGCAGGCCTGAGAAGTGACATTAATACAAAATTTTCTCTGAAGGATTGGAGCTTTACAGTTACCGATTAATGTGTTTTTTTTATCTCTTAAACATCTCAGTCAGGGATTATTCAAGTGGCGAAAAAGTGAAAGTGATTTCAAGTGTAATATTTGACAAAAATTTAGTGGTGCCGGTTTTTATTAAGAACTGTGAAATATCAAGAAATGATTTAAGCTGGCTAATAAATAGTGATGGAAAAATCATGTCTGGAATTCAACTAAGTGATATCGTTCTTGAGACAGTAAGATATTCTCAAAATTATGGTTTTAAGGTTTTGTGTATTATTACAGACAATAATAGAGTTACTCAAAAAATGTTCTCCGAACTGTCTTCGGAGATGTGTCTAACAAATCCTATGTACCCAGATGAAGTAATATTCCTAAGTTATGATTTCGTTCATATTTTTAAGAATATCTGGTATAAATGGACAGAGATGAATTTAATCAAATTACCAAGAAGGCATATAAACTTAACGATAAAAGTGTGTTTCCGACTAGCTTAGAGAGACAAAATGTCAGTTTACCAGAAAATGTTTTTCACAATTCCACCATTGCAGCTTTAAGCTGCTTTTTTTAAGCCTTACGAGGAAACTTCAAAATGTATGCAAATTATTAAAAACTGGTGGAGTATTGTTAACGTAAAAAGTCTATTTAAAGGTAAAATTAAACTTAATGATTTGTGTACACCTATATTAAATAATTCTCAGCCAGAAGAAGCTCTAAAACTATTGTTTTTAAACAAATTTTTGAAATGGCTTGATTCTTGGCACATTGACAGTCAGTGCGCTGGCTTAAGTAAAGACACATATAATGCACTCAATAGAAGCACTTCCGTTCTTATTGAAATAACTAAATATTCTTTTAGAAAATTTCAAATTGAATATATACTTCCTGGAAAATTGCAAACGGATAATCTTGAAAGAAGATTTGGCCGGTACAGAAATCTTTCGGGGTGCAATTATAATTTTTCTTTTTTTACAAATTTTAGGGTCAGAAAAAAATTAGACTTCAAAATTTACTTACGTCATGTAATGAACATGATTTAAATAATATTAAATCATTTTTTTCTGATGGCAGTGCACTAGCAGATATATCATATTTTCTTTTCATTTTTGATACTGATTATTTAAGAACGTATACTTTTGATGAATCAGTTCAGCCGAATCATCAGTTTGAGACAAATAGTACCGCGTCATGTACTGAGAATCATATACACAGCTTTGGATGAGTCAGTTTTGGGTTATGGAATGTCCGCGTGGGGGACTGCTTGTGGTAACATAATAAACCCTTTGAAAATTTTACAAAAGTACTTTCTGAAAGTAATTTTGTTCAAGGATCGGATGTATCCCACAGACAGACTATATCAAGAAGCAAATGTCATGAATATACGATAACTTTACGTCAAATGTTCCATTCCTATATTGTACCAGCTCAAGATGGGGAAGTTTCATGACACATGAGATAGGCACTAGGTCATTGACAAAAAAAAATCTAAGGGTGCCATATACTTTGTCGTCATTTGCACAGAGATATTTTACACACGTAATTCCAAAAGTGATAAATGTTATACCCATAGAAATAAACTCTGCGACATTTCAAAAAATAAAAAGACAATTAAAGCAATGGATACTTGAAAATAAGGATATAATTAATACAGTTATTCCATGGTTTCGGATTTAGTTTTACTTTTAGTTGATTGGTTTATTAGACCTATTAAATTTTATCTAACTGAAATTAACCTTTAATAATAGCAGTATAGAATTGTTTTGACTGTATAAAATGTTAATTTCGACAAGAAATGTACATTGTGATTGTACTAGTACTATGAGATGTGGGATTGTGATAAAGTAGTGTACACACGAATTCAGTAGCATTAATTGTGCACTTAAAATCTATACTTGTTTAGTATATAGCAAAACATCAAATGTAATGTATTAACACTTTTTTTGAATAAAGTACATTTCAAACTTCATATGTTTGCGGCTATGCGGCACACTCAATTCAAAAGAGGGTTAATTGTTTGGCTCGTAGATCATTGGGCATTAAAAATACTTGTGACTTACCAGATGATGACTACTTTAAGTATTTACAAAGAGATGGTCTCTGTACTGCCACAGATGAAGTTAATTATATTTATTATCATATTTCTGCCTAAAAAGGATCATAAAAACAATAAAATAAAAATAATAATAATAATAAAGGTCTTTATTTGTACATTACAAGCAAAATAGACTTAATATAAAAAACATTAAAACAAAATTTTAATGTACAAAACGGCGAGTTTCAGTTTGGTAGCGCTTAGACCCCAACCAACTGTTCAGCTAACCAACTATGTTTCAAATATTAATTAATAATACCTTAAACCAAATCTTTAAAAGTACAATACTACGTAAGTAATAATACTAATAAATAATATAAAAGAATTTTATTAATTTACGGAATATTCACGAGGGTAAAGTTTAAAAAGTAGAAATAAAATGATTCTTTTTTATAAACTATCAACTTGCTAATAACTTGTTCTGCATAAACTCACGAAATTTGCTCTGTGACACTTGAATGATGTCCTGAGGAAGGTCGTTCAAATACTTTGCAATGAGGTAGGCATACGAACGTTCGAACAGGGCTGAACGGTGTGCTGGGATGGTAAACTTACCCTTAAATCTATTATTTACATTGTGAACGTCTGTTCTAAATCGAATTTTAGTGTAGAGATAGGGAGGAGATTTTTCGGTAAGAATCTTGTGATATAGGCACGCCATATGAAGGTAGCGCCGCTGAACCATCTTGAGCCAACCAGATTCTACAAATGCATGTCCAATATGATCGTATTTTCTGATTCCGAAGATTAAACGCAACCAAGAATTTTGTAATTTCTGTATGCGCCCGGCCACTTGCGAAGAAATACAGGGTCCGTACACTGTATCACAGAAATTAAGTTGGGACAGGACAAAAGCTTCACATAATGCTGTTTTCATTTGTTTGTTTAAAACGGCTAGGTGTTGAAATATTATTTTTAAGTTCATATAAGATATATGAAGGCGCTTGTTGATATGCTCTGAAAATCGAAGCTCATTATCCATTTTAAGGTCCAAATTTCTTGCTGATTCTTTAATTTGCAAGGGATTATTATTGATAACAATAGAAAGTGAGTACTTTTCTATAAATCTTTGTCATTTTTTTTTGCCAAAAATAATAATAGATTTATCAGAGTTCGGAATTAAGTTGTGGTTTTTTGACATAACCTGTGTTTACCGAAGCGTGACTCGGTGTAACGATCGGTTTCCACGTATGATGTAGACTGAAGCCCGTATCTCTATTAAAATTGTTAGGATGCTTATAAATTTCAATAGATTCTCTAATTTTGCGTTTATAGAGTCCCCAAACCGATGAAAGAACTTTGTTTTCTTTTACATTTATGACATGCCCAGTCGAATGTTGTGTTCAGATACAGCAGATTGTACAATTTGTTCCTTTCTGATACATCGTTCATGTTTCTTAAGCCTAGTCGATATGGATCGTCCAGTTTTTCCAATATAAACATCACCACAGGAACAAGGAATTGCATATACTCCTTCCGTTTGAAAAGGAATAATGTCCTTTGGCGATCTCAAACATTGTCCAATTTTCTTGTGTGTGTTGAAGATTGTACGTATGTTGGACCGGCGAAGTAACCTTGCAATCTTGTCTGTGGTTCCGTGTATAATTGGAAGAACTACATTTTCTATCGGTAATTCTGTATTAGTATCATTTCGTGGAGTAGGATTATTATATTTTCTAATTGATCGTCTAATATCATCAGTGCAATATCCATTCTCTCTTAAAGCTTGAGTCAGTTTCTCTGTTTCCGATTGTAAAGAATTTTGGTCACAAATCGCGAGAGCTCTGTAAACCAATGAATTAATGACTGATTGCGTTTGTGCTGGATGATGATAGGAATTTGCATTTAAGTACCTGTTCGTATGCGTTGCTTTTCTATATACAGAGTGTCCTAAGGAATCATCCCCTTTCCTTTATACAAGAACATCTAGAAAGGGAATCGTGCCTTCTGATTCAATTTCCATTGTAAATTTTATGTTAGCATGTTGTTGATTTAGATGATCAAGAAACCCAGGACCATGTGGCCATATTACAAAAGTGTCGTCTACATATCTGAACCATGATTTTGGTTTTAGTGGAGACGACTCTAAGGCTTCCTCCTCAAAAGCTTTCGTGCAGATATTGGCTACCACCGGTGACAGTGGAGATCCCATGGCTGCTCCTAGGTTTGCTCATAGAAAGTTCCTTGAAAGACAAAATACGTTGATGTAAGACATGCTTCAATTAGATCTAAAAGTGAGTTGTCAATACTATTATGGTGAAATAAGTCTGATATTATGGAAATTGAGTCATTCATAGGCACATCCGTATACAGCGATTCTACATCAAAACTAACTAAGATATCTTTGGAACCTAAATGGATTGGTTTAAGTTTTTCTACAAAATGCGTGGAGTTTCTAATATATGAATGTGTTTTTCCTGTAAAATTATTAAGAATATTTGAAAGATATTTACCAATTTTGTAAGTAGGAGATCCTATTGCCCTGACGATAGGTCGAAGTGGTACATTAACATTATGTATTTTAGGTAGTCCGTAGAACCGTGGGATCCTTGATCTTCTTGGTCTTAATGTCTTCTTCTTCTCTGTTGGTAGGTTGGATGCATTTATAAAGTTGGTTATTCGTCTTTCAATTTTGTTGGTCGGGTCTGCTTGGATCACTCTGTAGATGTTGTCGTCCAAAAGTAGTTGTATTTTCTTCACGTAATCTGTTTTGTCCATGGCGACAGTGGCATTTCCCTTGTCCAATGGAAGGACCAAAATGTCTGTATTGTTGTTTAATGTTTTTTTTGCCGTTTTTTTGCAGCTGATAGATTCGACTTAGGCGGGTTAAAATGAAGTGAAGATCCCTGAAGATGCCTCGTGCAATCGAAGGCGAAACGTCGGAAAGTGATTCCATTTTGATACGGTCTAATCCGAAGAACCATGATTTCTTAATTGGCCACAGCCGCGAGAGCTTTCGTTCTATGAATAAATCAAAGTTAGTAGCAGAGATGGCTTGACTGCTCTCCTCTAGTAAAAGTGAGAGATATACTTGAGTGCATAATAGTGACTTAAACAGGATAAAAATGATCATTGAAAGCAAGACGTGTACATAATAAATAAAAGAGGTCCCAAAATGGAATCTTGGGCTTCTTTGGGTCTGAAGAGTCTAGAATCTGATTTCTTTCTTTAACTTGAAATGTCATAGCGCTAAAACTAATAGTTGTAAAAAAGGAAGTTAATGACTTTCGAGTAGTAAACCATTTAGAAACTTAACATTTTTAGGTATCGTAGGTTTTTTGTTTTATTTACCTATTTTTTTTATATTATAATTTTTTTATTTACCTTTGTTTTTGAGAACCTTTTCCACATGTAAAAAGTATATTTAACTGAAAAATTGTATGGTTTTTAGTAAAGTTGATTTACATTTAAACTTTTATTTAGAATAATTATTTCAGATGTTTGTGTTGTGATTGCTTATAAGATATAATATATATAAATGTAAGTATATATATATATATATATATATATATATATATATATATATATATATATAATACACTCATGAACAAAATTATCGAATATTTTTAATTTTTCATTCTTTAAAAAAAAACTGATGAATCAAGTTATTTAAATGCTACCATTTGCAAGAAACTGTTTATTTTAAAATATTTTAGTGAACAATGTTAAGTTTTTACCAGAAGAAGATCGTGAAAAAAATTAATGCTAAACGTTATAAAAATTAAGGATATTTACAGCTTATTTAAATAATAATTGGAAGGCAATTACAAGTTTTTTGATTAAAATTAAAGCACAGTTAGTAACGAGTATTCCAGCCTCGAGATCTAATTACTGCTTCCATTCTTCTCGGCATGCTGCTAAGGAGGTTCTGGATATATTCTTGAGGAATTGCATTCCACTCTTCTTGTGCAGCAATCCGAAGCTGGTCTATTGTATTTGGAACGGGATTTCTTCGTCGTATGCGGCGTTTAAGATAGTCCCATGCATGTTCTATTGGATTTAAGTCGGGGCTATATGGTGGCCAATCTAATCTTTGAATGTGGACCGCATCAAGGTGATTAGTCACTATATCAGCTGCATGCGGTCGAGTATTATCGTGCATTAATATGAATTCTTCATATCCAATATGGCCGACATAAGGCAAAACATGTTCTTGAAGAATGTTTTCAATATACAAGTCACTTGTCATTCGTCCAATCACTTCCACAAGTTCGGTGCGTCCCTCCCAAGAAATACCGCCCCAGAACATTATACCGCCACCGCCAAAACTAACGGTCTCTACGAGATTGCAGGGAGCAAACCGTTCTCCAACTCTTCTGTAGACGTGGTTTCGACCATCGGGCTTCCATAATTGTATTCTGGTCTCATCCGTAAAGAGAACATTCTTCCATATTTCGTTATCCCACTGAATATGCCTTCTAGCAAATTCTAATCGTTGAACTTTGTGATTTTGGAGAAGACGTGGAACTTTGGCGGGCCGTCTTGGCTTCAAACCTGCTTCTTTTAATCTTCGCCTAACTGTTTTTGAACTTACATTGGCTTGTCTTACATTAAGTAATTCATTTTTGAGATGCGACGATGTCAATGTGCGATTTCGTGTAGAATTAAGTATCAAAAATCGATCATCAATTGCTGTTGTACATCTCTTGCGCCCTTGACCAGGTCTACGTACATAATTTCCAGTCTCTTCATACCTTTTTAAAATATTCGATACTGTAGATTGACCTCTCCTTAGACGTCGTGCGATATCCTTCTGTTTATATCCTTCGTTATATAGAGTTACAATTTGCACCGCTTCAACTTCAGTGCAGTGTCTAACTGGTGGCATACTGATGTTTTTTAGCAACAAACAGAAACACTTTTTGCTATTACTTTGTTAATTAACCTACAGTAACTTAAATTCAAGCTTAATTCACAAATTATGTTATTATTTGTTTTTGATAAAATGCACAAAAGAAAATGACATGCGCCATTAATGTTAATTAAACGTCAAAATATCTTAAAACAAGCGAGTAATCAGCCTACTAGATCCTAATATTCAGCTCATGTACGTTTACGGCGATTATTTAAAATTTATTTTGAAAAAATAATGATTACCAAAAATATTCGATAATTTTGTCCATGAGTTTATATAATAAAACATTATTTTGCTTTACTTATAACATATATATTTAAATAAACCCTTTCTCAACAAATTTAAAAGCACCTCGCAATATAAAGTGCCTGGAAATGATGAACAGAAACAGACCCACTTGCCAGAAGAAATGCAGTGTTGCCGGGGTAACTTCATGGCTTATTACTGAGAGGGGATTAAATTTTAAAGAACCGGCGGAATGTTGGCAAATCGTAATTGGAACTTTGTAGATAACTTTATTCGTACCACCTTAGGGCTCAAGACTTCAAAGTAATTGGGTGTAAGTGACAGTTGGGTATTAAAAGAATCCAAAACTATCAATGCGTATGGGGGCAGTTGTAGGTACTTGATGTTAGGTAATTTTCTCAGTAAAGAAGTGCAGCTAACTTAAAATTAAAAGTCTAATAGAAAGCCATTGTTTGTTTTCGTCTCCTCTATAAATATTCAGCTATGATGTTTATTTTTGTGAATATAAAGGTTAAAAATGCATACAAATTAAACATCACATTAAAGAAAGAATCACTCTTTATAATAAGATATATAATGATAATAACTATTTAAACCAAAGTCCAAAATTAAAATTTTGAGACTTAAATTGGCCAATAAATTTATCGAAAATTAAGGAATTTTAGAGGCGCGTAATTTTTTTACGACTATCATCAGGATATTTACTAGATAAATTGCCTGCGTTTTCATTTTAGGTCCACAGCATTGCTGGAAAACTAAGTGAGACGCATGTATCCTACCTCAACAACCAATAACGTATCCTATACGCTTTACACTATATTCCCAATTTGAGTGTTGTAGTTGCCATAACTGTTTTGTTTATATTAAAAAGAACCATACATATTTTTAAAACAGATTAAATAAAGAGAGAAATAAGGAAGTAACAAATAGGGTGAATTATTACTACTCAGCTACTTAAATGGAACTACACAATTCCGTACTATCGTAACAGCCAAAGTCAGAGTTACATGTTATTCACGAAATAGTTCCCCATTTTGGTATTGATTACCTAGTCTCTGCTTAAATAGAACGTGGCGCCACCGAGTTCCGGTTACTTCAACGAAAATACTTGTGGTAACGATAACGTATTCATGACTCAATGTGCTACTTGGGCGATGGTCCTTTAAGCATCAAGGATGATGCAATAATTGCGTAATAGAAATTTTGCCACAACTTATACGGGGTGTTTTTTACTACGGTTCCACCATAATAACTTGTTTTATAATCAAACGCCAATTTTTTAAATGAAAGCCCCTGTATATAGGCCTCTTGTAGAGCATATCATGCTCTTCAAATCTACAATTACGACCATTGTCCTAAAATCAGTCGTTTTGGCAATATATTAGTTTTTCTGCAAAAATGCCTAGATAATATCGGTAATATTTGATTTTTATTCGTATAGAGTCATGATTTGGACAAAAGTATACTCGCTACTCATTAAAAATACGTTTATTAACATTTATTGTTTCGGTTTATAATTATTGCTATTATTGTTACTATTTTAACTTTATAAACTATACAATGTAGAAAAAAATTGTCAGAACCTCGTCAAGGCAATACGAAAAAAGCGAATATAACAAAATAAATGTTATAATTAAAGCAGGTGTTAAAAAATGTCCACTATTCATTTAAGGGCAAGCAATAAAAGTGAAAAATTAAGTAATTCAAACAACAAAATGCATAACGTTATAACAAATGTTCAAAGTGGTTATCAGGCACAACTGTATCCTTTCTTCAAATGATCTACTAACTTCACTCAAGGTAATGTTTCCGATGTTTCCGAAAACTCCGGCAATACGGTTCTTCATATCTTCGTTCGTCGTTGGGGCCATTTTGTATATTTTTTCTTTCACATATGCCGATAAAAAGAACTTAATTTTTGTTATATCTTGAGAGCGAGGTGGCCATCCATGTAAACTCCCTCTTCCAATCCATCTGTTAGGAAATTCATGGTTTATGTGGTCATGAATAGCGGCAGTGTGGTAGACTGGACCTCCATCGTGTATATACCACAAGCTATTTTTAATATTAGTAGGTAAATTGTTTAAGCGCGGTAACTCATTTTGTAAAAACTGTAGACATACTGCACCTGTTAGTCTCTACTCGAAAAAATATTCTAATCTTATGGCGCGGCGTTCCTGACTGGACATCAAATATGACATCGCTATTAGGTACCGTCCATATTAGTAAATTTATAATTTTACGTTATGCCTGTATAAGCCAAATTTTGAATAGTATTTTATCCTGTTTTTTTTTAAACTGTGAAATATTTTTTTAAACATATTTATAATCAACAGCTCGTACCATAACTTTTGCTATTGATTATAAATAATTCTAAAAAAATATTTCACAGTTTAAAAACAAACTGATAAAATGCTTCTATTCAAAATTTGGCTTGTACAGGCATAACGTAAAATTATAAATTTCGCTTTGTCTCCTTCCACGCTAACGTGAACGAACTTTCTAAATTTTGGTTCACGCGGAACCAGATGTGACGTCATTAACGTTCACGCTATCTAATACAAGAAATGTATATGTTTTTCATCGAGGAGCTTGATAGCGCAGTGGTAGGGTTCTCAGCCGTGACGTATAAGTTGTGGATTCGAATCCCGACTAAGGCTAAAATTTTTTTGTTTAGTTTTTTTTAGCAAAATTTATAATTAATAAAAATTGTGATTACTTATTTTCTTAAAGTAAGATTAGGTTAGAATTGGTTAGGTTCCCTGTAAAGAAGCGCGCTAATCGAATTCCGAGTCTATATTAAAACAAAGATTTGTTTTAACAAAATCTACACTGTTAAGTGAATCCCCCCGTAAGATTAGTACAAGTTTGTCAAAAAAGCCGTCATTCACAGCATTCACTCGATTTTCTTGTTTAACATTAGTGGCGGCTCTTCCATTAGGTCAAACGGTCAATGACCCCCCAATAAATATTTCCAAACAGAAACAAATAAATAAAATAATACATAACTTATATTTTTTCATTTTTTTTTTAAATTTGGAAATACCCTGTATTATTCTAAGCATATGAACTCGTTGACCGTTCTCTTAATTCTGCGATACACTATCCATGCCTAGCACCGCGATGTCCGGAAAGGTTTCGTTTCATTTGGAATCGATCTCGGCTGGCGGCCCGCGTTGACAACGTGGTTATAAACGGAAGCGAGTTTTTCCCGAGAGTTCCCGATCAAATTCGCATAGGGGCGCATAGGTAAGATACGGCTTACGTTGACAAAGTTTGGGTCAACAGCCGCGCTGAGGAAACTTAAATATTTTTGTCAGTTGATGTGTTTAATGTGGATCGTGTGATAGGTTGTGGTTACGATTGCGTATTTTTATAGATTTTATTTTGAAGACCTTACATTTTTTTATTGATTTTGTGGTTTAAATTGATGTTTTAAAGAAACGTGGATACAGTGTTTTAAAATATTAGCACTATAATCCTTTTTCAATTATATTGGCGAGCTGAACTTTAAAAAACCACTCGAATTTAAAACCAGTAGTAAGTAAATAGTTATATTCCTTCGTGTGTCTGATTTTTTCAGATGACTCTTTGTGGTTTATATGTATTGACTCCCCTGAAAAGTTGACCACGAGCCGCCACTGTTTAACATGAACCGTCTTTCCGACGATTTATTCACGCTAGCGTGGAAGGAGCAACGGCCTATAAATTTACTAATATCGACGGTACCTAATAGCGATGTCAGATTTGACGTCCAGTCAGGAACGCCGCACCATAAAGTTAGAATATTTGGCAGGATCAACAATGGTTATGATACTGGTGGGTTTGACTATGTACAAGTTCAAATGAATTGCTTATCAGTGGTATGATAGCGCAATTGGTTAGAGCAATGGACTAGTGATCCAGAGGTGCCTGTTCAATCCCCGCTCGTACCATAACTTTTAATGTTGATTATAAATGTTTCTAAGAAAATATCCTCTGTGTCACAAAAACTACATAATGGGACTTGGTTAATGAGGATAAATATTACTTATTATGATTTGCTTCTGCATAGCACAAAGCAGTTATTCGTATGTTTTGTCTTATTTTGCAGCATTTTTCTTGTGGCGTTCATACCGAAATTCAGATGGTCTTTGTTCATTCGCTGAGTAAACAAACTTTCCTTTTGTTACCTACGGTCTCCCTTGTTCGACCCGACGAGGCACGAAAAAACAAGCCCTTTTCAGATTGAAACTTTTCAAAAGTTCTTGCATTATTTGCGTTGCGGACTTTTTCCCCTACAGGCTTTTTTTAATAAAGCCCAATTATCCATAATTTTGCCCCTTCAGAGAAGGTTTGGTTCGTCGTAAATTTTTCGCTCTGCGGATTTTCTAATTAATTTTAACTTTTTTTCTTGTAACTGGATGGTCTGACTTGACTTATAGAGAGGCAAAAGTTTAAAGAAACTTTTTAAGTATATTGTTCCCTAAAAACAAATATTTGTTATCGAAAAAGCAACACGTGTTTTTTATTTTTATTTTAGTTTTCGAGATACAGAAAAAGAAAATTTAAAAAAGTCAAATTGAAATTCGTTATGTATTACTATGACGTAAAAGGGTATTTTTTGGAGGAGAATAATTTGTAATACTTTCACCAGTGGCGTGTGTGACAACATAAGATAAACTTTTTTCTTAATTGGCAATCTGTTCTAAAGCTATAAGGCCTTTTTATTCTTTCCTCTGATACATCGTTTTTGAGTAATAATGAAAATACTGCTTTAATACTTACATATCCCTACATTAATATTTCAAATGGTTTTTAACAAGTTGAAATGTCAAAGTCAATTCATGGCTTTTAGATTGAACTGACATGCTTTAATAAAATATTAAGTGTAAGGAATTGAACAAACAAACTTTTGGAAACAATTTATTATTTAATTATTCAGCCATAAAAAATATGCCGACATGATATTTGTTTATGGTTATTGCTATAGTAGTTCAACGAGGTTAGTTTATTTTTAAGTTGATGCTTTTTTTAACGGGACATAGAATTCGAGAAAATAAGCAATATTTCAAATAAAATTATATGCTAAAATGCTTCGCTTCCGATATACAGGGTTTTAAATTGTATGAAATTTGGTACACCTTTTTTTAGAATTAAATGACATTTCTTGATGTAAATATTTTTTTAATTTCTGCCAGTTGCGTCCAAACGGGATTTGGAATGAATATTATAATAATAAGAAAAAATTGGTACGCCACTGCCTTTTCTTAAAACGAATATTATTTTCAAAATACTCATTTACTTTGGAGCAAATTTGGTTTCTTGACCTTTTTTCGTACGACGCACTCTTTTCGCCTAAAAAATATAAACCGTTTTGATGCTTGGCGAAATCGCTAAAATCCGATATGATGTTTTATATGTAAAATTTGCTTTTCTCTAATTTTTATTAAAGTAAAGTCAATCGCTTGAAATAGGCATTACAACAATCGAAACGTAATACAAAAAAATTTATTAGTCTTATTTTTAGTTAACAAAGCAACATTTGTAATTTCTTATTTTTAGTAACTGAAAAATTACAAATTTATTCTGATTGCGGGAGTGCCAATAAATAAATAAATAATTGAAAAATTCAACTCCCTGCAGGAAATTAACTGAACAATATCTCCGACAAAGAGAGTGGTAAAAAAGTTTGTTGATGTCAATTCCTTGTCGATCACTAGTGTGATACATCCTCGACATGATTTTATGAGTTTTTTCTAATTGTTTCAGATTGTCCGTAAATATATGAGCAGACATTCTGAATTGGTCCCCAAATCTTACCAGACTGTTTAACGAGCGAAAACTATCTTCACCTTTTGCAAAATCATTGCTTAATCTCTTAGAAGAAGTACCATTAAATATCAGGCAAAAGATGTGGCTTTTGCAAGATGGGGGGGGGGGCACCTCCCCATTTTAGAAGGGAACTGCTAGAATTCTTAGATGATGCTTTCCTCAACAGATGGATTGGTCGAAATTGATCAGTTGCGTAGCCATCTCGATCACCAGACTTCACTCCATGTAATTTCTTTTTATGGCGTTACACGAAGAGTTTAGTTTTTAAAACCCCGGTAAATACAAAGAAGGAAATGATTGGGCGAATAGAACAGGCTGCAGCAACAATAAGAGGGAAACCAGTTTCGTTACTACGCACCGTCATGGAACAATGGTAATGACGCGTACAGCATTGCATAAGAGAATGCCAACTTCGAACATATCATTCAACTTCGGCCCTAGAAATTGCACCTATCTTACTAACATTCTAACTATTCTTCTAAGTATCTCCTTTAATTTTAAGTTAATTAAAAAAAGTTATTTAAAAAAGTTGTTTCTTTTAGGAAGTTCTTAGACAGTAAAGAAATACCAACTTAAAAGCTCCAAATCTTACATACAAGACATCATATCGGATTTTAGCGATTTCGCCATGCATCAAAACGGTTTTTATTTTTTTATGCGAAAACAGTGCATTCTACGAAAAGAGATAGAGCCCAAATTTGCTCCTAAGTAAATGAGTAGTTCAAAAATAATGTCCGTTTTGAGAAACAGCAGTGGCATACTATTTTTTTCTTCAAAAATATTCATTCCAAATACTGATTGAACACCACTGGCAGAAATTAAAAAAAGTCTTTTACATAAAAAATGGCATTTGATAGTAGAAAAGAATGTACTAAATTTTATAGAAATATCTACAGTGGTATAAAAAATATGATAAAAAAAACTTTTTTTTCTTACAATTTTAACACCCTGTATAACGAAGCATTTTAGGACATAATTTTATTTGAAAAATAATGTCTTATTTTCTCGAATTTTATGTTGTGTTAAAAAAATCACCCTGTCTAAACGTCGATTTCCAAATAGGATCGTTCCGGATAGGAAAGTTTTTCAAAAAGTATTCGCAAATGCATAAGAAAATGGTATGTGTCCAATTGTAAAGATTATTTCTGTAAGAAAGCAGTGCCTCAATATACAAGTTGAAGAGAGGGTATTTAACACCCTGTATATCGGAAACGAAGCATTTTAGGACATAATTTTATTTCAAAAATAATGCTTTTCTTTGTCGAATTTTATGTCGTGTTAAAAAAATCACCCTGTCTCAATATACAAGTTGAAGAGAGGGTACTTGATGATGTTCCAGATAACCCTAGTGAAAGTGCGAGGAGGATTGCAAATGCACTTTAAATATCATCAACAAAGCCGTTTTGGGAGATACTTAAAACAAATGAATTTAAACGTTTTTACCTTCAGTCAGTTCAACATCTCGAACATGGCGATTATGCCTTAAGAATACAAATTCGTGAATGGATACGTCAAAATCGGAAACTTTATAAATATATTTTGTTTAGCGATGAAGCTCAATTCATTCGCGATGGATTTAACAATTTTGACAATGAATATATATTCTAAAATGTAATTTTTGGAATAGGAAACCATTAATTTACCTTATATTAAAAATGCTAAAATATTATCTTAAGTGGGAACTGCACGCAGTATTATGGATCATTTGCAAGTCTTCCGCCGCTGCAATATTATGTTAAAACTATATAGAGATATGTATTAGATTCAATGTGCTTTTAATAGGGAAATATGTATAGTTGGGCGCTAAATGCGAATTTTTATGAAAAAATCAAATCTAGAATTATAAAATAGAAGTAGATTTGTCCATTTTCGACCATTTTTTGACCACTTTTTGACGCAAATGCCGTCGCATATAACTTTTTTTCCACAAAATGGCTCTTTACCGCCTTGCATTGAACCTTTGTCTACGTAACTACAAAATTTGAAATATTAAATCGTACTCATGTCTTTGTATTTCTGCAGCGCGTGAACCCTTTTGAACCCATTTTTAACGAAATGTAATTTAAATTGCCTATACATAACATATTTTTTTGAGGTCGGACGTGCAGGAGGTTTTCTCTAATACGTAGGTACCTTTTCATCTTACTTTGAACTTGACTAGACCTTGTCGCTGGTTTTTCACTTTTTGCGTGCAGTTCTCTCTTAATTATCAAGCCCATAATAAATGCGGTCTTGACTCTGACCCAGCCACAATAGAAAATCGAATAGAACCTATGCGGGCCGCTAGCTTCTCTGCAGCCAAGTCCTGTACGCTTGATTTCCTGTGAATCGAGCCAGAGGTTATTGAACTTTCCACCGGCTGTTTGCAATTTTTGCATTTCAGTCGCGTGCTTTAAGTGGGGCGGAAGCTATCGTTGGAGTAGGTTCTTTGTTTGAACGGCTATCCATGTGTTGTGTGATACGTACGTCGCGTCGTGCATGGTGGACGGACGT
Organism: Kuschelorhynchus macadamiae; assembly: GCA_030620095.1. Taxonomy (NCBI): domain Eukaryota; kingdom Metazoa; phylum Arthropoda; class Insecta; order Coleoptera; family Curculionidae; genus Kuschelorhynchus; species Kuschelorhynchus macadamiae. The sequence continues at coordinate 1,506,707 of JAUTXW010000365.1, forward strand.
GGATATGCAAATACCGTCAACTTCGGCTGTCGGTAATAACGTTGAAAATGTTGGAGAATTTAGTAAGAAGTGTGTGTGTGAATGTGTGGCGTGTGTCTTAATAATAAAGGGATTTTCAACATTAAACTTCGCTGATAAGCTTCAAATAATTTCCAAAGGAAGGGCAAACGCGCTTATGAAAAATTTAACCACAAAAACGAAAAACTGTATTAGACATTTTTATCCGGAAAAACCATCCGAACAATTTAAATGGCTAACAGGGTGTGAAAATATAAGTAAATTATTTTGTTGGCCATGTTTACTTTTTGAAAAAGAAAAAGGTCTCTGGAATAAAACTGGTTTTTCCAATTTAAACAGTTTTCATAAAACTGTAAAAAAACACATGTCTAAAGCGCATTTGCAGGCCGTCATAAAAGAAAAAGTCTTCGGCAAAACTAGAATTGAACACGCAGACAGTTGGAAATTAGTCAAAATCGTACAGATGCATTATATACCGTAGTTTATAACGTTACTAAATAAATTATTGGAGAGAAAAAAATAGTTGCTCAAAGCTATGATGGAGCTGCAGTGATGGCAGAACAATTAGGGGATCTGCAAGCTAGAGTTCGAGAAACTTCCGCAAGTGCTGTCTTTGTCCATTGTTTTGCTCATAAATTAAATTAAGTTTTATCCCTGTCCATCAATCACATTAAACAGTGTAAAGTGCTTTTCGTTACTTTAAGTGGCATGGCTGCATTTTTTTCCAAGTCAACAAAACGTACACAAGCTTTAGACTCCATTGTCCACAAACGATTGCCCAAAGTAGCTCCTACTAGGTGGAACTATAATGCAAGATTTGTGTTAACAGTATCTGAAAATCGTGAATCACTGATTGAACTTTTTGAAAATATAATAGAAAATAATGAAACGTGGGACTCAAGCAATAAATAGTTCGAGGAGGTTTTTGGACTATTTGAAACGAGATTTTAATTTTAGTTATTGGTTGAACATATTTTCAGAAATATTTTCATTCTCGGACAATGAATTTAATATATTACAAACTAAAACAAATGATATTGCTTTTTGCCTAAAAAAAGTGGATGATTTTTAAATCCATGTTAAGCCAAAAAAGAGATGACTTTGACCTATTTTGGGAGAAAACGATGGCGTTAAATGTAGGGCCACAAGCCAAGCGTCTTCAAACAGACAAGGTGGGAGATATTCAAACATCATACAGACGCCTCTTTTATGAAATAATCGATCAAATTCAGCAACAAATAAACTGTAGATTTAACGGTTTAAATGATTTTAAATTCCTCGATTTTGATGCATTTAAAGGAAAAACTTTTCCAGAAGATGCGTTTAAATCTCTTCTTCTTTATTATGGCCAGTTCTTCGACCGAGTGTTACTGCGATCTGAACTAAAAGTGATTTACGAAACTCATGACATTAGGGCAAAAAATAACGCTAAGGAACTAATGCAATTTTTAAAAGACAAGGAGCTGGTAGATCCCTACACCGAAGTGTCGAAATTGTGTGAATTAGTATTAACAATACCTGCCACAAGTTCATCAGTAGAACGCAATTTTTCACTTAAACGTATAAAAAATTTCGTGAGAAATTCAACGGGGCAGGAGAGACTTTCGCATACATCGCTGTTGTCCATTGAAAATAAACTTCTCCAAAATATGTCGGAGCATCGACGTTTTTATGATCACGTCATTGACGAATTTGCAAAAAATGATCGAAGAATAGAGTTACATTACAAATAGGTAAGTTTCTAAAAATTGCTTCCCTTCCTTAAAATTTCACCGCACGCCCCTGATCAATTGTTTGGTCTATCTTTGTTGGGTGAACATTTTACTGGTGACAGTGGTGACATGTATTTAATTTTTTTTGCAAGAAAACCTAGTAGCAATATTGGACGATGCTCTCTTACATTTTAGACAACAAATGAACTTCCAAGTAAAAAAATTTCTTAACTAACAGTTTTCCTAATCGATGGATTGGCAGGGGCGAGTCGCAAAATTGGCCACCCAGATCTTTAGACTTAAATCAATTTGATTATTGTATTAGGAGATGGAAGAAATCTTTGGTGTATGTAACAAAAGTGGAAACAGAATAAGCACTACTTGATGAAATATAATGTCTGTTCGATTAAACGTGCTACCCTTGCTAAATGAACAAATAAATACATCGAGGCTCGAGGCGAAATTCAATCGCCCGTTAATACCCTAATATTTTTGCTACCAGGTACGTATTTATGACTGAGTCAACCTAGTGTTGTTTTGCCAAATGAAATGAAATACGTTTCAGCTAGCAACATTTTTAAACCACATAAATAGTAATAAATAAAATAGAAAGTTCCTGTTTGCTTTTCCTTAATGATTTTGTTAAACGAACCAAAACAGTCATTAAAATTCGGAATACTGAAAGTCAATATACACTGGACAATACCTCAAGCAGAGTTCTAATCATTCTGCAGACCCAAAGAGAGCATTACAGAAACCCTTCAGTATGGAGTTGTAACAATTTGCAACAATCCCAAGGACCTTAAGACAGATATTGTAAATAAAAAAAAAATTGAAAAATACCTCATACTAAGATAGCACCTAAAAAGATTAGAACAATAGCCACACATTTTAACATTAAACCCGCATTTAAATCAGGAAATTTGTTAGAAAAATCTAAGCCATTAGATATTAAGAAAAAAAGAACGAATTTACCAAATCGAATGTAATTATCATAAATTGGTGGGACAAAGCGCCTTCTTAATATTAGAGTAAAGGATAATTTTAAACAAACACAATCTAGGAAGCCGACAAATTTAAGCATGTCGAAACACATATACTTCAATGGTCAAATCAAAAAATTTCCACAGGAGCAGCACTGGCAAAAACGAATCTTTATACTAGCAGCTTGCATAGAAAATAATCTAGGAGTTATTAAGCCTATAGTAAATATTCTAAATTACTAATTCTAAAAGGCTTTAGAATTAGAATTTAGTTTAGAGTTGAAAACAACCGTAAAAAGTTGTCATTCAAAATGTTATGACTTCAGAGAAATAAAGATAAAGCAAGCCTGACAGAACGGGATGAGTGACCAATTTACATTGGCTTCCACCTTCAAATTATTAGAATAAACTAAGTTAAACGATCAAATATCTTCGTTCAGGCATACCATTGGTTTCAACTTTATACTTATCCTTCATTGTTAGTGATTTCCCAGCCCCTTCTGTTATGTGTTGACAAAAGGATAAATGATTTTTAAATTTCGTACATTCTCCTCCACAAAAGCTGATCCCTTATTTTTAAGTTGATTAATGACATATTTTATGCTCGGCGTAGGGCAATTTTCATGTACCTAATACTTTGGCAAGACACAAGATATTTAGCCCATATTGTAGTCCTGTCAAGTATGAACTAACAGGCAACGTTTCTACGTAATTAATAATTTATTCTTTGCAGCAAATTAACAGAGTTGAAGTTTATTAACTCTCTTGCTGTTGATGTTTCTTTTCAGTTCATAAAATAAATTAGCTGTGAAGATTAAAAAACAGAATTAATCAAGCAATCATATATTTTTATTTCTAGATTACACTAAATAGACAACTAGTAGTTAAGTTGAAATGAACACATTCGAAACCAAGTTTATGTTTATCGACTATGAAATTGTTTAATCACTACTGGCCCTAAATGGTTTAAACTTTCATAATGCAACAATTTTTCGGGCATATTTTTATTTAGCAAAGCGTGGAGCACAATGCAGATTACGTCAATTCTTTACGTCCATTTATGTCAAACTTTATTTTTCTTTATGTGTTTTCCGGTGTTTTGTCACATACTTTTTTGACATATAGGTGATAAACGGTTATATTTAGTTCCAACGGAAAATTTATCACCCATTTTTGTACTACAAATGTGTACTTTCTTTTCAAGTTTCGTTTTTGTTGGTTGGTTTTTACGTTAAACGTTTACGGGAGTTCTATTGTGTTTCAAGGGTAATTGGCAATTATATGGTGAAACATCATGTTTACCTGTATAATTAATTTGTTAAAAGCAAATATGATAATTAATAAAGTCGGTAAATTTCCTTTACCCGAAACTTCCCTCGTTATGAATCTTTCCTTTTATTACGAATAGTGAAGTGTGATCCAATTTAGTTCAGTACAGAATCATTAAGTAACACATAAATTGTGTATTTTTTATTTTATTGGCCGCCATTTTGTTCAATCATATTGGATTCCTACCAATATTCTACCAGATTCTACCTAAGACACACTTGATTTTTGGGCATAACTAAAAATAAAATCAATAAGTAGTTTTTACATTGACATATACACCGCCATTTTCTTACGTCATGTTGAATTCGTACCAGTTTATCCATATATCACATCTAGTTTTTCTACAAAACTTAAAGTCAATTGAATAAGATTTTTTTACGTTGATTTTTAAAATAATGTATTTGGCCGCCATTTTGTTGAGCCATCTTGAATTCGTTCTCCAACTTTACCAGTTCATCTCCATATCACACTTAATTTTTGCACAAAAATTAAATTAATGTGATAGTTTTTCAGGCTGATTTTTTAAATATTTTGTTAGGCCGCCATTTTATTTTGCTATATACATACCAAAATGTTACCAGTTCATTCCTCGTAACACTCGATTTTTAACATAGAACGGAATTAAGAAATCATGGTTCTTGGGATTAGTCCGTATCAAATTGGAATTACTATCCGACGTTTCGTCTTCGATTGCACGAGGCATCTTCAGGGATCTTTACTCCACGAGATCTGAACATTGAATCATTCACGGTCTAATCCCAAGAACCATGATTTCTTAATTTGATTTTTGTGCAAAATTTGAAGTAAATTGGGTAATTATTATTTTACTGCTTGACTAGGCCGCCATTTTGTTTCGCTATACTGACCAAAATATTTACCAAAATATTACCAGGTCATCTCCACATGTTTTTAAGCTATGCCTCGAACCGATAGACAGACAGACAAACAGGCAGACAGATCGACAGAATTGTAATATGTAAAACATCAAAGGGTTATTTTGTTCATGATTACAAACATTTTATTTGGCCGCCATTTTGTTCCACCATCTTGAATTAGTACCACAGTTTTACTAGTTCGTCTCTATACAACAATTAGATATGGCACACAATCTGAAATCAGTCCGTTAAGTAGTTTTTCACGCTGAATTTTTAAATTTTGGATTCGTACCTAAATCTTACCAGTAGATTCCTACATAATACTTGACTTCTGTGCAAAATTTGAGATAAATGGGATAAGTAGTTTTTTTAGTAATAATTTTTTTAACATCTAACTAGGCCGTCATTTTGTTTTTCCATATTGGATTTTTACCGAAATATTATCAAGTCATCCCCATACGACCCTTAATGTTTGACCAAAATTTGAAGTCAATCGTATAAGTAGTTTTTTAGCTACGCCGCCAACAGACAGACAGACAGAGCGACGGAATTGAGAAAACATGTTTTTCGGCATCTAGGGATCCTAAAACGTGATGATCTGAAAAAATCTCGGAGGGTGATTTTTTCACGATTACAATACTTACTTACACGACTTACAATTTTACGAGGGTGGTAAAAATATGTTGCAAGCGCAGTAGCCTAGATCTTAAAGTGGCTCCTTGGGTTTGACGACTTTGAATTCGACCGGGCGCACATACTTTGTTCAGTCATGCCCGAATTTTGAGTTCGGTGGGAACTAGGTCATGTCTTAAAGAGCAAAGATTGATAAGTAAGCTGAGACTTAACAGATGAAGGGGTGCAGGCCGGCAATCGAATAGGGTGACCGAGGACTATGGTTTGGAGCGCATATTATGTTGTAGGTACCGTTTATCTAAGCCTCTAATATGATGAACAGAAAATATTTAATAATCAATATCAATCAGTTAATATCAACGATCTTTATTTTTTTGGATTTGACCACCTTTCAGATGGTAATTATATATATCGATTTCAAATGTAAAGTCATTTGGAGGCGGTTGGAGATAGTAAACATTCGAAATATTACGAAAGCAAAAAAAAATAAAAACAGCCAGTTGGAGAGTTAGGTGAATATTCAACACCGTCTACCATCTAGCACCTACCACCTTCAATAAAAAAAATCATAAAACCCAGATTTTTTTTATAACACGATTATTGCAGATTATTAGCTCTTACATTTTGTTTCTATAGACCATGAAAGCTAGAGTGACCTAAGTAACCGTTTATTCTACAATTTGCGTCGTGGTTGTCTTACTAACTCCAGAAGCCCGTTTGCCAGGACGGAATGTACTGCAGTTGTAGTTAAGAGAATATGAGAGTGAATATTCAATATCGATTCGCCTGTTGTTTAACATAACCGCTATTTCTCTCTAGAATGGGTCGACGATCAGCCAAATACGAAACATGACTTTTGAACTTAAAAAAATAGTTTTTGTTTACTATAAAATCGTAGGGTTTATTAAGAAATAATTCATCTAAATTTATTAACAGATAAATAAATAAATAAATAAATGCTTTATTGTCAAAAAAATTTTACAATTTTGTGGACAAAGCTGTTGTAAAAAAAAATAGTTTACAAACATCAAAATTAGCAAACAAAACAAAACAAAAACACATCATAAATATTATAGAGAAATAATATTTAAATCAAGAATTTAGAATATTAATATTATAGAATCCTAAAAGAAGTACATTACAAATGTACTTTGTCAGTCGTACTATTTTATAAACATTTTCATAAATATAATGTAAAAAAATAAAAAAGCAAAGTAAAAAATAAAAAATAAAAAAGTACGAAACAATTAAAAAAATACATATACAAAATTCGGTAAAAATGGTTGGTAATGGCAACTATCACACTAGGGGTTCATAAGGATAAATTTATGTGTTGTAAAACTCGTTCACGGTGTAGAAAGCGCTTTCCAGTAAGAATGATTTCAAAGCCTTGCGAAATGAAGTCAGAGATATTATGGATTTGATGTTAAATGGCAGGTGATTATGCATTTTTTTTGCATTGTAGATTACTGATCTTTTAATTAACTCTGAGTGTGGGGTTTGAAGATAGAGATCGTGCTCAGTATTTCTGAGAGGGTAGTTGTGAGAAGGTCTCTCTAATAGAGCAGGTGCATGCTTACGAATTAAGCAAACCGATTCCAAAATGAATAAGCAAGGAAGGGTTAGTATTTTATATCTTTTAAAGAAATCTCGGCAGTGAGTTCTACTGTTAAGTCTCAGTAGGTAACGAACAGCTCTTTTTTGTAGTATAAAAATTCGATCAAATTGAGTCGCACAACATGTACCCCAGAATGGAATAGCATATCTGAGGTGCGACTCAACAAGAGCAAAATAAACAGTTCTAGAGGTAGAAAAGCTAAGCTCCTCGGAAACAGATCTTAACGCAAAGCAAGCAGAACCCAACTTCCTTGATAAAGCGTCGATATGTGGATCCCATTTCAAAGAATCATCTACAAGAAGCCCTAGAAATTTTACAGAGTTTACGACATCAATAGTGGTGCCATTAAGGTCAAAAGGTTGCAGCGTGTTTTTATAAGACAAGACTTTCGTTTTAGAGATGTTCAAACATAGGAGATTAGAATCGCACCAGGATTTAATGGTGATTAGGTCATTAGATACAATCCTATGTAGGTCCGTGACATCTGGGTGGCTCCGCGTAAAGCTGGTATCGTCCGCAAAGAGACATATTTTTCCACTAATGTTTAAATTAGCCATGTCGTTTATGAACAGAAGAAACAAGATAGGGCCTAGTACCGAGCCTTGAGGCACTCCATATTCCATTGGCCTACAAGAAGACATCCTGTTGTCAACTTTCACAACTTGATTTCTGTTGCTAAGATATGACTTAAACCAATCGAGAGGAGCCCCTCTAAATTCATGGTTTGCAGCTTGTTAGTTAATATATTATGATTCACACAATCGAAAGCTTTGGAAAAATCACAGAAAATTGTTGCCGTAGCGTGATGGTTGTTTAGGCTGGAGTAAACTCTATTAAGAAGGAAAACATGGCATCGCTTGTGCATTTGTTACTTAAAAATCCAAATTGATGTTTTGTAAGTATTTCATATCTAGACAGAAATGATAAAAGCCTTTTTTTAACCAGTCTTTCGATGATCTTAGATAGCGTAGGGAGAAGTGCAATTGGGCGATAGTTCGAAGCTTTTCTGAAACACCTCCTTTGTGAAGAGGTATGATTATTGCAGTTTTAAGGCAGCTTGGAAAAGTACCATTTTGGAAAGACATATTTATCAAAGCAGTCAGATGCTCTCTAGTGCACTCCGGCAGACTTGAATACATTTTTAAAGTAAGCCCATCAATTCCCGAGGAAGATTTATTTTTGATATCATTAATTGTACTGCGAAGTTCTGATAAAACTACTGGTGAAAAGAAGAAACTGTGCAGGTTTACCCTATGATTAGAGAGATATGAAATTGGGTCATTAGATTGAGATGATTTAGTCAAATCTTTGGCTACATTTACAAAATAATTGTTTAGGTCCTCAGGAGAGGTAAGGATAGTGTTGGATAAAGGAGTTTTGTTTCTTAAATCATTTACGATAGACCAGGTTTCTTTAGCTACATTTTTGGCGTTAGAAAGTCTATTATTGTAATAAATATCTTTGGCGGCTTTAATAGTCTTATGATAAATTTTTCTGTATGATTTTACATAATTATGAAAAAAGACACTGTCCGAAAATTTCTTTAAATGAGATAGTGACGCATGTTCTTAGAAGATATACGTAAACCTTTAGTGGACCAGGGTTTACTTCTTTTATTTTTGATAGGCCTAAGAGGAAAAGATTTAGAAGCTATATTAGTTAGAGTTTTTATAAAACGAGAAAATTCAGTGTCGACATCATAAGTGTGAGAGTCCCAGTCAGTTATTTGACATAGGTGTTTGAAATTAATGAAATTTCTAACCGAAAAAATACGGCCTACTTGTCTAGAGGAATTTTTGGCTTTGGATGTAATTGAAAATTTTGTGAAAATTGCTTCATGATCGGAGAAACCTGGACTTAAGACATTACATTCGACGGAGCTAGGATCGAAAGAAGACACAACGTAATCTATAGTACTGGCACTTGTCTTAGTAATTCTGGTTGGTGAGTTGACGTGCATGGCAATTCCTAATGACTCAAAGATGAACTGAAGACATTCCTGAGCAGCACACACACTGGAAAAGTCAATATTGAAATCGCCACATAAGATTAATTTGCTTTTTACAGGAAGGGACTCGAGCAAACTTAGAAGGTTATGGCAGAATAATTGCACATCAGCATCAGGTGTTCTATAAATACAAATAATATAAAGGTCATAAGTATTGTGATAAACGATAGAAAATTCAAATACTTTTTCAGATAATAAATGATTATACTTTGATATTTCGGAAAAATCGTTGTTTAAAGACATTATCATGGTGCCTCCATGAGTTAAATTAGTTCTATTAAATCTGGCAATTGTGGTATAGTTTTTAATAAAAACAGGTTGATTGATATTTAGCCAGTGCTCAGTGATGGCAATGACTTCTGGAAAATTTAGCTCTTCTAACAAAAGATATAATTCGTCTGTTTTATGTCTTAAGGACTGAATATTAAGAAAAAAGATTAAAATTACTATTGGTCAATTTTCTAGAGGGTGCTAGATCCTCTTTTCGCGTCATATTGACTAAAAATTTTTACTTTTTGATGGTGAACCACTAGAATAATATTTACCAGTACTTTCACGAATTTTTTGGAGCCGTAAAATTTTTTCCGAGGAGTAGAAAGATCTAAACGCTGCAAGGTCTGAGTCCACTTCAGATGAACCAATCCCATAGACATCGTGGAAGCGATAATACAACTTGCGCAGGGAGTCCTTGTCACTGGGAAGGCCTTCTGAAGCTAGCAATAATTTAATGCTAGTACTTGTATGCCCCTCAAAACACACACTAGATGGCTGGTCGTGTAGATAAGCAAGAAATAGCCTTAAGGTCTTTAGTAAGGAAGGATCCCTTAATCTGGCTAATATATAGCGACCATTTGCTTTATCCGAATAGCGAACATTTCGTAAAACTTGCAAAGTGAAGCAGAAAAAAAAATCAAACTAATAAATCAATGACTTTCCGATAATTTTCAAGAAAAAAGGACATAGTTTTAATAAAGACATACATTTTTTTCTGGTAGATAATTAAGTCCTTCAAAAAGATTGTTTGTTTAATGCAAAAAACTAAGTTAAAAGTGTGGTTTGGTATGAGCAGTAATCTGTGGTAATATAGTTTGAAATAATATATACTATAAAATAAATTTGTGCTTGATTGTTAGTGACTTCCCTGCCCAATCTGTTATGTTCTGACAAAAGGATTAACGGTTTTTAAATTTCGTACATTGTCCTCCGCAAAAGCTGATCCCTTATGTTTAAGTTGATTAATGACATATTTTATACACAACGTAGGGCAAATTTCATGCACCTAATAGTTTGGCAAGTAAATTAGCTGTGAAGATTAAAAAACATTATTACACAAGGAATTAATCAAGAAATCATATATTTTTATTTTTTATTATTTATTAACATTATTTACATGATCAGTAGATTACATTAAATAGACAACTAGTAGTTAAGTTGACATGAGCACATTCGAGAAAAAGTTTTTGTTTATCGACTATGAAGTTGTTTAATAACTACTGGCCCTAAATGGTTTAAACTTTCATAATGCAACAATTTGTCGGGCATATTATTATTTAGTAAAGCGTAGAACACAATGCAAATTACGTCAATCGTTTACGTCCCTTTACGTCAAACTTGATTTTTCTTTATGTGTTTTCCGGCGTTTTGTTAGATACTTTATTGAAATACAGGTTATAAACGGTTATATTCAGTTTCAACGTCAAATTATTTTCCATTTTTGTACCACAAATGTGTGCTTCCTATTTACGTTTCGTTTTGTTGGTTTTTTTTTACGTTAAACGTTTACGGGAGTTTATTTTGTCCAAAATCGTGCGCATATTTTCATAATTTTCTTTCATTGCAGCTGAATGGGCAACTGGTATAGAGGGTTTTAAATTTCCATTATTCAATAACACAGCTTTTTAGCTATATTTAGATGAGTCTATGAATAAGCGCCACTCACGGGAAGAATGTTCAATATCAAGTTCCTGCATTAAACTGTCTATATCAGTACACGCGCACAACGAATTTTCCATGCTGTAGAATTCAGAAAACATAGCATTTCTTTTTCTGAAATTCGTATTTTTTGTTTCTTTGTCCAATAGGTTCCATTCCTTAAGACGGGAACCTAGAAGTTCTGATTGTTGCTTGGATAACCCCAAATCACGTACTAAATTATTTAATTCACTTTGAACAATCAAATGTGGCTCGCCGGAACTGGGACCTGTGGTCAAAGTGGGATCGGTGCACTGTTCTTCTGAGCTGCCTGATGATGCGTTATCTCCATTATCTCCCAAATATATAGCTTGCCAATTTAAAGGCGCAATCGGCACTGGCAAATTTGCATTATGGGGAACAGGTCGTATGGCAGATTTCAAATTTCAATATTCTATATTGTGCTTTCCCTTTTTGGAATACACTTCAGTCTTTGTCAGGAAAAAATAACAATCGTCAAAATGATTGGTGGGTTCTCGCCATACCATTGGAACTCTAAAAGGCATACTTTTTCTCTTTCCCTTCAACCACTGCACCAATGATACACTACAACTAACACAGCACAAATGGGGAGCCCACCGCTTATCTTGATCCCCAATTAACATATCAAAATATTTAAAGTAGGCTTTTTTTACATTTTCGGAAAATGGCTTGGCTTGTGATTTTACCAGAAATTCTCCACAAATATAACAAAATTTGTCAGGAGAAATTTTGCAACTTCGGCGAGTTTGACTCGACATTTTCGTCTTCACCTACACTTGCTTATCGAGAAAAATCTTGTCGGCCAGTGAAATTCTTTACAATCTGAAACATCTAAAGTGACTCAAGCTTTAAGAGCGAATGGATATTGCACTGAGGATATTAAAGGGTCAATTAAAAAATATAATAATTCTACTCCACGAAATGAGAGAGAGAGTGTATGAATTATGGACACATCAACCTCCTGGGTTTTTTAGTGTCCAAACTTATTTATATTTTATTTATTAATTCAGTAAGTTCCAGAAATTTAGTAATTGTAGTTATGTTATTGTATTGCAGAATTGCTTGTATATTGCCAGTCATATTTAGTTGTTGCCTTATATGAGCGTATTTCATGCAAGTTGTAATAATATGTTTTATAGTTAGTGGCGCCTTACATCCTTCACATTCTGGCGGGTTTTCCTTTTTTAGCAAATATTCATGTGTTAGCTTTGTATGTCCTATCCTTAATCTGGTCATGAGACATAGATTTTTCCTAGAGTGAGTCTGTAGGTTTTCTCTTTGGTAGAATATTTCCTTAATGTCTTGAAGCTTATTGTTTCCTTGTAAGAGGTCCCAGTTTAGTTGAGTTATGTTTGCAAAAGCAATTTTGGTTGTTATGTTTAAGTCTTCTTTCCAGAAGGCAAAGTTGAGGAAGTTGAGCGAGTTATGTGATTCCTTTGCTAATGAATCCGCTTTTTCATTTCCCGGTATATTACAGTGTGATGGGATCCACAAGTATATGACCGATTTATTTTGATTTAGTATACATTTGGTTTTATTTTGTATATCTATTCCAATAGGATGTTTGGGTTGATAAGATTGAATCGTTTTGAGCGCACTCATAGAGTCAGTTGCTATGACCCACTTTGAGTGGTTGTTGTCAGATATATAATCCACTGCTTTGGAGATGGCTATTAGTTCAGCAGTAAGAATACCTGTTTCTGGAGGCAATTTGTAAGTGCGGTCAGTTTGGTTACTTGTGAATGCGGCTCCAGTGTTTTCTTTAGTTTTTGATCCGTCCGTGTAAATAAAGTTAAAATCTAAATATTTATTGTTTTTGATTTCTAGAAATGTTTTGTTGAAGTATTGGTTATTAGTTTCACTTTTTGGTGTTGCTGACATGCTTAAATCTACTTTAATAGGTAGAATGGTCCAAGGTGGAAGTGTGTTGGTGGTTGCTTGTTGGACAGGGGCAAAAGTTAAGGATAATCTTTGGTTGATGCTATGGAACGTGTGGCAGGATCCTTTATATTTTATATGTTTTGTGTCCGGGTTTTGATATGTGGGAAAGAATTTTTTGTAGTGGGCTAGCTTAGGTTTAAATTTTAAATTGTTAGTGTATCTGCATAGTAGAGTTTCTCTTCTAATGTACAGACTTGGACATTCGGCTTCACAATATAGGCTCTCAGTGGGACTGGTGTGAAAAGCCCCTAGAGCCAGTCTAAGTCCTCTATTGTGTATTGGGTACAGTTTTTTTATATAAGATTTGGGAGCAGTTATATAGCATTGGCTTCCATAGTCTATTTTCGTGAGAATGATTGTTTTATATATATTCATTAAGTTGATTCTATGTGAACCCCAGCTAGTATGAGCTAAGCATTTTAAAACTCTCATGTCCAGTGCACATTTTGATTTTAATTGGGTGATATGTGGATTCCAGCTCAGCCTAGAATCAAATACTACTCCTAAGAATTTGTGATGTTCTTTAATTGGTATTGGTGTATTATTGATAGAGACAGTGCTTAGTCGAGGACAGTTTCTTTTCTTACAAAAATGAACACATGCTGATTTTCCAGGAGAGAATGACAGTCCATTGATACCAGCCCATGTTGGTAGGGAGTCCAGGCAGTTTTGTATGAGTGTTTCACTATGTTTATAGTCTTTACCTGAGTTATAAATTGCTATGTCATCAGCAAACATCCTAATCTTTAGATTTTCTGGTATATACTTTACTATAGAGTTCATTGCAACTATAAACAGGGTCGGACTGATGGATGAACCTTGTGGTACTTCATTAGGCTGTGGATATGGAGGGGACAGAGTATTGTTTATTCTAACCATAAAGTTTCTGTTGCTTAAGAAGGTAGAGATGAATTTTAGGAGATTGCCTTTAATATTCCATTTAGTTAATGTTAGGATGATGGATGATCTTTTGACTGTGTCAAAGGCTTTAGTTATATCTAAAAAAATTGTTGTGGTGTGGTAATTTTTGTTGAATCCGTCATTTATGTCTGTTTCGAGGCCAATTATATGGTCGAGTGTTGAATATCCTTTTTGAAAACCTAATTGGTTTTTTGTTATTAGGTTATATTGTATTAGAATATATGTCAAGCGATTATTTACCATTCGTTCTAGCAACTTACAAAGGTGACTTGTTAGAGCCACTGGTCTATAGCTATTAGTCATAAATCTAGGTTTTTGAGTTTTGTGAATAGGTACGAGAATTGATGTTTTCCAGGTGTCAGGAATATAGCCTGTTTTCCATATAGTATTAAATATTTGGAGTAATTGATTTAGACCATCAGTGGTCAAGTTTTTGATGTGTGATACTCTAATTCCATCTATTCCCGGTGCTGTGTCTCTACATTTTTCCATCGCTGATATTAGTTCTCTATAGGTTAGTGGCAGATTATAATTTATATTAGTATAATTTCCTTCTGGAATCGTAATAGCTTCATCTTCGTATCCACTAAATGACTCATGGTAGTGTTTAGCAAAGGTTTCAGTTAGTTCTTTGTTGTCCGTAACGACTGTATCTTTTTCTTTTAGCATAGATATAGGTGTATGAGGGACTCCTTTTAGTTTCCTAATGTTTTCCCAGATTTCCTGGCTGGTAGCATTGGGATTGATTCCGTTTGTAAACATTCTCCATGAGTTCTCTCTGGCGAGCCTAATAGTTTTCCTAGCGTATGCTTTTGCCTTTTTATATTCTATGAAGTGGAAAGTATTAGGGTTGCTTTTGAATTTATTTAGGGATTGTTTTCTTTTTTTAATGGCTGCCTTGCAATTATTGTTCCACCATGGGACTGGTGGTTTACCGTTTATGTGCTTTACTTTGGGGGTGCTGACATCTATCGCAAATTTGATAGCGTTGATAAAATTACCAACAGCTAGATCAACATTATCAGTTATTTTGATGAAGTGCAGGGCGTTTCTGTAAGTGTCCCAATTAGTTTTTTTGTGATTGTATTTATCTGAATGCAGAGTAGGTTGATCTTGTTGAATGTATTCTAAAGTTATTGGGATATGATCACAATCATGTGTATCATCAAGTGTGCTCCATTGGAAGCTTAGTGCTATATTTGGACTGCAAATGGAAAGGTCTATGCACGATGAAGTTCCTGAGGCTGATGATACGAATGTGTGTGATCCATCATTCATAAGTTGCAGATTAAGTTCTTCAATAATCTCAGTTACAATTTGACCTTTACTGTCCGTATATGAAGAACCCCACTCAATATTGTGACTATTCCAATCTCCCATTAGGATAAATGGTGAGGGTAGTTGGGTGATTATGTTTTTTATGTCATTTTTGCTGAATGAAGTTTTGGGGATAAATAAATGTTACAGAGAGTTATTTTTAATTTATTTATGTATGTATTGATTGCTATGGCTTCTAGGTTGGTGTTCAATTGAATATCTGAGAAATATATGTTGTCTTTAACTATGATAGCGACTTCACCCGAGGCTTTTCTGGGGTTGTCTCTATCTTTTCTAATAATGTTATAGTTGTTTAATTTGAAATTTTCATTAATTTTTAAGTTAGTTTCTTGCAGGAGTAAAAAGTGTGGTTTCATATTTTTAGCTAATAGTTGCAGTTCTTGACTACGCGGTTTTATGCCATTAATGTTCCATTATATAATTAGTGGAGCCATTTAATTATGGAGTGTCTAGAAGATTATTAGGTGTTTTCTTGCTTTCATTGTTTCTATTGCAACTATTAGCGATTTTTGTGCTTGTCTTCTCTGTTGTAGGTTTCGTTTTGCTAGATGTATGTGTTTTGGATGATGTTAAGGAGTTGTTGGATTTAGTTGAAGAGTTAGATTGTGATCTTTTTGTTACAGGTTTTTTATGGATATCTGTTTTGGATTTGGTGGTTGAATGAAGAGAGTTTAGATTATTCTTATCATGTTGCGAATGTGAAGTTTTGGACCTGGATCTATGCAATGTGGTTTGAGTGGTTGAAGGTTTTGGGTTTGGTGTTATGGGTAAGGGCGGAGGGGGTGAAGTTGGGATCAAGGTGCCTGGTGGAGAGGAAGAAGTGTTTGATGGGATGAATAATGGTCGAAGAGAGGGCTTTGGTTTGTTTTTGGTGTTGGCTGTAATGGTAGCGTATGAGTTTCCATACTTAGAAGGGTTTTCTTTAAGAAATATTTTGGCATCTGCATATGAGAGTTTTTCCATGATTTTTATTTTTTGTAATAGGTACTCAAGTTTATACTTTGGACAGCCTTTGTATTTGGGGGAGTGTTCACCCTGGCAATTGGGACAGAAAGGGGGTGGGTTACATCTATCTTCGTGTTTGTTTTTACCACATGATGGGCAAATTGGGTCAGATTTGCAGTGTTGTGCGAGATGTCCGAATTTTTAGCATTGACGGCACATCATGGGACTAGGAATGTAGGGTCTAACCTTACACCTGTTAAACCCTACATAAAGAAATTCAGGGATGTTATTTAATTTAAATGAGATTATGTAAATGTTAGTGTCTATTAATTCACCATTTATTTTTTCTTAAGTCTGGTTACATCTACTACTTTTTGTTCCGATAGATTATCGATTATCTCATCTTTTGGACAGTTATTTAGGTCAGGGCAATTGATTGTTCCTTTAATAATATTTAATTTGGGGTGTGGTATAACAGTTACTGGTAAATTACCTACTGATTTTGTTTCGAGGAGATTTGGGGCTTGGTCTGGATTAATGAGCTCAATCAAGAGGCTTCCGTCTCTTAATTTTGTAACGTTTTTGAATTTGCTAATTTTAACTGTTAGTGACTTGTATATTAAAAAAGGTGACATCGTTTGAAACGATCCTTCGATGGGTTTTACCAGGAAAAATTTTTCAGTCGAGGTTTTTTGGAAATTAAAACTGGATTCGCTGTCATTGCTATCTATTTCACTTCTATATCTTTTATTCTTATGTATTGCTTTAGTATGATCTCCAGTAGAGGTTTTAGATTCATCGGCCTGGTTTCCTACCGAGTAAATCCCGCAGTAGCTGGCTGACGGTCGGGGAGGGCCTGCTCCAACACCCTCGACACCGACAGGCACTGGGTTTCGGACTCCCTGTGCGGTAATCTTTGTTTCATATTGGTCAACTTCCATTATAAAGCAAAGGGTTACATAAATTAGGACAATACTGGACATCACAAACGAAACTAGGGCCCCGGGATCGTCACCCCCGTATCGGCAAGGTATCAAAACCTACCGACCCCCTGGGGGGTCCACGAAATGATACTAATAAGAAATTACCGAAGGGAAGTGTAGTTCTACCATTTATACAAGTGGCTTCAACACACCCAGAAAATTGGAGCATGTATGCTGTGGTGATGTTTATACTGCAGTAACTGGACGATCCATATCGACTAGGCTTAAGGAATATGAACGATGTTTCTGAAAGAAACGAATTGTACAATCTACTGTATCTGAACACCAACATTCCTCTGGACATGTCATAAATGTAATCATGTTCCGAGCTCGTAAAGTAAAGACCCCCGAAGATGTCTTGTGCAATGGAAGGCAAAATGTCGGAAAGTAATCCGTTTTGACACGGTCTAATCTCAAGAACCATGACTTTTTAATTGATAAGAGTTGTAAATATGTTTATTAATTCAAAAGATTATATAAAAATGTTATTAAATATAAACATACCAAATTATTGGATATACTGTTATACAATATCTGACTTAAGCAATTTTGGATTTAGATTTCAAATATTATCTTTAGATATCATTTTTTTATATATACATATACAGGATTTCTGTTTATATTTTGAATAGGTTCTACAAACTGTATCTTAAAATATAAAAAAAAGTTAAATACGGAAGTTTTAAGGTTCTGAACCGTCAAGTTTGGTTTGAAAAATATACAAACGATAATTGAACAGAGAAAAAATTAGCGTCGGCTACTTTGTTATTTTAAATTAGACACCTTGTCTAATACCCTTGCATTAAATGAATCTCTTCCTGCTATTTATAAATATACCAGGTTTAATACATTTATGTTTAAGAAAATTTACAAAAATCCTGCTATAAGAGGCAATGTATTCTTCTGCGTAGTTAAAATGTTTACATCCTTTCTAACACATTACTTCTTATGGCAGGGCTTTTGACAATTGTATTAATATTTTTAAAGATAAATGTTCCAAATCGGTTACCTTTTAATCAGTGAGAAAAGACCCATTTAATGACACAATATTAAAGAGGTTGTTATATTTAAAATAACATAGTCGATGCTATTTTTTTTAACTCTCCGATTATGATGTGTTATTTTTTTTCGGCAAATTCAGCAATTCAGATATAATTTTTATTCGACTTTTCTTACAAAGTAGAACTTCTAGATCGGGTTCAAAATATATGTCCAGGATCCTCGATAACCGATTACTTCGAGATGGTTTGACAAACTTAGACAAATTTTCCAGGAAATATTAAGGTTAGTGCCTGGGTCGTCTCATAGCCACGATATTGAAAAAAAAAACATTAAAAAGCCGGAATGGTGCCATTTTGAATCTTTTTCTCGAGTTTTTGCGGTAAACTTAAAATACTTTAACCTATTATATTATTTGTATACACCGTGTTCCACATAAAAGTACCCACTATACTATATGAAAATCCGTAATAGATGCGAAAAAAAGTTTCCTTAAATTTGAAATTCTTTTAAATGTATGATTATTTGAAAACTGGATTTATTTTTCAAATCCCTACAAAAAAAGCAAAAATCTAAAATTGGGCGTTTGGGTGGTAATTTCCAGTTTACAAAGAATCAATGCGTATACGAAATACAACATTTTTAAGAAATCATGGTTCTAGGGGTTAGACCGTGTCAAATTGGAATTACTATCCGACGTTTCGCCTTCGATTGCATAAGGCATCTTCAGGGATATTTACTTCACGAGATCTGAACCCTGAATGAGCTCGAAGAGAGTCAGGCGGGCTTTTATACCTGACTTGTGCTCGCCGAACCGAGACCCTGTGATCGGTTTCCACGTGTGATGTAGACCGCAACCCGTACTCTATTGAATTTTTTTGTATGTTTAAATATTTCAATTGATTCTGTAACTTTTCGTTTATAAAAACCTGGAACCGATGCTAGAACCTTGGTTTCCTTTACATTTATGAAATGGCCCGTGTTATGCTGGTGTTCAGCTACAGCAGATTGAACAATTTGTTTCTTTTTAATACATTGTTCATGTTCCTTAAGTCTAGTTGATATTAAGCGTCCTGTTTCTTCCACATACACTTCTCCACAGGAGCAGGGAATTTTATATACTCCTTCTATTTGGAAAGCCTTTCCCTCTGAGAGCCTCGGTTAGTTTCGATGTTTCCGATGTTAAAGAATCTTGATCAGAAATCGAAATAGCTCTGAAGACTAGTGAGTTAATAACCGATTTCGTTTGTGCTGGGTGGTGATGAGAATTTGCGTTTAAGTCCATGAGGCCAAACAACAAAAGTATCATCAACATATCTAAACCAAACCTGATCGAGATTCTTTAACAATGGAAACATGGAAACTAACCGAGGCTCTCAGAGGGAATGGCTATTGCACTGAAAATATTACGCGTTCAATTAAAAGACATAGTAAACCAACTCCGCCAAAGGAGAATGATAAATAGCCACCATTAGGTAGTGTTGTTCTTCTCTACATACATGGCACTACAGACAAAATAGGACGATTACTTCGGCGGTCCAACATACGTACAATCTTCAATACACATAAGAAAATTGGACAATGCTTGCGATCCCCGAAAGATCTTGTACCTTTCCAAACACAAGGAGTATATAAAATTCCTTGCTTCTGTAGAGAAGTGTATGTGGGAGAAACAGGACGCTCAATATCAACTAGACTTAAGGAACATGAACGATGTATTAACAAGAAACAAATTGTTCAATCTGCTGTAGCTGAACACCAGCATAACACTGGCCATTTCATAAATGTAAAGGAAACCAAGGTTCTAGCATCGGTTCCAGGTTTTTATAAACGAAAAGTTAGAGAATCTATTGAAATATTTAAACATACAAAAAATTTCAGTAGAGATACGGGTTACGGTCTACATCACACGTGGAAACCGATCACAGGATCACGGTTCGGCGAGCACAAGTCAGGTATAGAAGCGCGCCTGAATCTCTTCGAGCTCATTCAGTTTTCAGATTTCGTGGAAAGATCCTTGAAGATGCCTCGTGCAATCGAAGGCGAAACGTCGGATAATAATCCAATTTGAAATGATTTCTTAATTGACCAAAGCCGTGAAAGCTTCCGTTCTATGTATACCACATTTTTGTCTACTTGTACCTTTTTAAAGTGAAAAAAGTCGATTTTTTTTAATAGAATACCCACTATGTATTTTATTTATTATTTTTTATTAATAAATGATCATAAAAATACCTACTTTTTAATATCTATATGTTCTATACCTAAATTCGATGGATACAGAAAAAATCGGATTTTAACAGAAAATCTCATGGATAATATTTCTATCTGCGTAACTATAGTCCTAATTTTAATCTATATTGATGTATTGCTAAATTTTAAATTTAAAACTATTATTGAAAATTAATATTAGAAACAAACTTCTTGAGTAACATAGCTATCAAGATAAACAACGTATAACAACAGATAACATAACAAGAGATTACATGGAAATCGAAAAACAGGAAAACTTTAAAACAAATGACTATATAATTGATTTTCTACATACTGCTTGTTTTATACCCGTGCTATACACAGTGTGCACCGCACTTAAATGTTTTCCACAGCGTTTCGGGCGGCGTCACTATTATTAAGTTTTAATTCAATTACAGAATAATTATTTCGATTTTTATACACCCTATTATCTTTAGGTGTGCCCTATATAAAAATCTGAAGGTGTCACTTCGGCACTTCGCGGCGGCCATGGAATCTGACCATTACTATATATATTTGGTCGTTTAAAAACGCTCTTATATCTTTTCTACACTGTGGAGCATTATTTTGTTGATATACCAATCGCCTCATTTGTCCAAAAGATTTTTTTGTTAATCCTTTTCTGAAAATGCAGGTCCATCATTTGCTTACAAAAATTAGCTTGTACTGAAAGAAATTTATGTTTTATTGTTTTATTTTAATATGAGTGAATGGGCTTTTTCCCTTCTTCTCTGCAACCATTGAATTCATATATATATATATATATATATATATATATATATATATATATATATATATATATATGTGTGTGTGTGTGTGTGTGTGTAGGTATTTTCATAATTATTTGGATAAATAAAAAACACATTAGGTATTCTATTTAAAAAAATCGACTTTTTTCACTTTAAATAGATGCAAGATTGATTTCGTAGTATGTCCACGCTGTATAGGTGTATATTGTATTCCGCATATGCATTGATGCTTTATAAACTGGAAATCACTACACAAACTCCCAATTTTAGATTTTTGCTATTTTTCAGCGATTTGAATGAGAAATGCTACTTCTCTAAATATGTATAGGTGAATCTAGTAAAATTTTATATGCAATAGATTCAAATTTTACTCTAAATTTGCAACTCAAAAACATTTTCTTTTACAATAAAACTTTGTATAAATAATACTTATATCTAACTTGAAATACTTTATGAAATAGGCGTCATAGTAATAAAGACAATAGACATTATATTACTTGTAGTAATAGATGACAAAAGTAAATAAATGTTTTTTTTTTGTTGTGATGGTTTTTTAAGTCGGTTTTAGTTTATTTCATATTCATTCATTTATTCATAAATGTTTACGTATTAAAGTTGTTAACATAGGTGATGTAATTAATTTATTACAATTATAATTAATTAAATTGTGCGACTTATTGTCAAACAAGAAAACGATCGTTCCGCAGAGTTAATATTGACTTTAATTTTATTGTAAATAAATTTGCGGACTTTAATAATTAAGGAAACACACGACACATCTTTCTTATCTACGCAAAATTTAAGCATTTAGGATGGACTTAATTTACAATTTAGAATATTATAACGAAAAATTTAATCAACTAAATTAATTTTTCAGAACATTTTTATAATTTATTTAAGTACCTAACAGGACGAGAAAGAAAGGCTAAACTAATCAATTATTGCTATAATAATCCATATTGTGACTCGGAAGTATGCCGATTATAATCAATATTACTTTGTCGCACTCGTACAAAAGCACTGCCTTTGGTTCCCGTGACCTTTTTAATGGTCATTTCTAATTGCCAATAGAAAACCAAATTTTGTTTTTCTATTGGCTGTTATGGGATGCTTTTTTGGCAGAATCATTTTAGTTTTTTTTTTATTTTTGATACCTTTTTTAAATTTTTGATAGATGGTGGATTTTATATTAAGTTTATGAAATTAAGGCCATAGCAATTCAAAATGATTAAGATAATTCTGATTAAAAAAATAGATTACCCAACCATTTTCATAGGGTACGAAAAGTTTTTTTGCTTATATTGTATGCACGACACTGAGTATTTAGGAGATACGATGTTTGAATTTCTATTCGAGCGACTGTATATACTTAAGTCGTTTTTATATCTCTAGTTCAATAATTATCAAAACATTGTGCAATACCGAAATCCCAAAAAAATCATTTACATCATTTACACATTTTGTTTTTTACATATGTGATGTCCTGTTGGCTGGGATAGGATTGTCAGTGTAAATTGGTGCGAGCAAGTTTTAGGGTGACCGCATCTTGGCTACATGCTAACAGTAGTTGCAACCTCGTCTGAAAAACGCAAAATTATAGACATAAACATGTAGGTCTATGGGCAAAATTGACCAAAATTGGTTTACACTATTACCAGTAGCTAATTTTTAGACCTAACATTGGTCCTATCTATTATCTATATACCTATCTCTTAGGTAGGACAGACCTAGGTTATAAATTAATTAACGCTGTTATTCAGTGCATGTGACCTATAAAAATACAATATTTAGTGGAAATTGTCGTTTTATGTTTGTCAGTAGAAGCAACGATGCAAAGCAAAGGATCAAATAAAATCACACGTTTCAGAATTTGACATCCTGGCTTCTGCATTCACTGTTGCTAGGTCACAAAGGCCCTTTATACTTAAAGGGGTTATTACGGATTAAAGGGACGGGTGCAATATGAGGGATCAAGCCCTTCGCACGTCCTTGATATGAGATGAGATCGGGAATTTCTATTCATAAAGAAATATGAAATGATGTAAAATAAATTTATAAAGGTACCAACCAAATTATTTTTAACGAACAAATCATATCTAAATAGGATCCGTGGTATAGAAAACAAATTCGTTCTCAACGGAAATTCTCATGAAATACTAGTTTTTTTTAAGCCAGTTGAATTATGTTGCAGGTATATATATATATATATATATATATATATATATATATATAAATGTATATATATATATATATATATATATATATATATATATATATATATATATATAATATATAAATATATAAATATATAAATATATATATATATATATATATATATATATATATATATATGTATATATATATATATATATATATATATATATATATATATATATATATATATATATATATATATATATATATATATAAAAGAAAGGTGTGAAGTTTGGTAACCGCGCTACACGTGTTTCAGTTTTATTCGCGTGTTGCGAGCTTACCAAACTTCACATCTTTTTTTTGCGGACATGCCCAAGATTTGTTTTTCCTTCTCTTTTTAAGAATTCATCCGCACGATCATCTTTGTCTTTATCACCTTGGGCTTGGATGTCACGGCGGGTGGCTAATGTCACCTCCGTAGAGACGCCAGAAATTTACCCTGAATTTTGGGTTTTTTCTGGCCGAATTTACAAAAGTTTGGCTGGCTCCTGTCAGTGAATCCACGTTTGTTTATTTGTTTTTTAGGATTCTCAACAACTTTCCTATATCTTTTAACTTGGTTAAACCGCTCTGCTGATGAAGTCTAATAAGACTGAAACATATGTAGCGTGGTTACCAAACTTCACACCTTTTTTATATATGTCAATATATATTGCAAAAGATTTTAATTGAATTCGATTACAAAAAAGGATTGGACTTATAGTATTCAATGAGAATTTCGGTTGCGAACGAATCTTTTTTCTATACTATGCACGAGTTCAGTTCTTTTCCTGTATATAATTTACCCGCTAATCTACTTTATGTCAAAATAACGACACAAAAGCATCCTTTGTCAACTTTATTTCAACAAATTGACGTAGACCCAAACATTGTATTATCATCGTAGAGCATCTAAACAAAAAATCCCAAAAATGGTCGATATATTAGCCCGCTTAATGAAAATAAACAATACATTTTCTAAAAAGGCAGCTCTGTTTCCCAGGTATTTGCTGTAATTAACTCAGGCCCGAAAAATAAAGTTAATTTAGTCAAACAACATTAATCACGAACAACACAACCAAATCACCGAAATGGTTTTGGATTCGATTATTATGAAAGAAATTATTTTATACCAAATACGTTTTGTCCAAGGGGTGATATTGCATGTCGCTTTATTTCGGCGTCTTCAGTGCTTTGAATTTTGTAATGATAAAAATGTGTTTTGGCAAGGTACTTCCCATCTATGTACGTCTATGTTTTCCACAACTCAATGCTTATATGCAAGTAGTAGTAGTATATGGAGGGGGGGGGACAAGCCCAGAGACTAGGCCTAAAAGGCCCTTTTCGCTAACCCCGCGGGATGCACTTTTTTATTTAGACAACATATAATGAAGGGCACCTTGGCTACACCTGTGTCGTGATCAAGCCTTAACTGCCCGGTGAAGGGCGCGCGGAAAGAAAAGGGGACCAGAATCGCCCTTCTAGGATGGGGGAAGGAATTTTTACGTCTGGGAAATGTCAGCCAGACGGGCCCTACAGTTTATCGAGGAGTCCGAACCTCGGCCATCCCATACACCTGAGGGGGTATGTGATGGCTGGGAGTGTGAATTTAACCCTAAACTACCACGGGAAAATCCGGTTCCCCCCGGCCTGGTTACCGGCATGAATGGCAGCGTAGAAAGTGAAATTCATTTTACACTCTTCCCTGTTGGATTTTTAACCACTAATACTGGCTGTAGACTGGAAAAGTCGTGCACCCACCTAGGATTCGAACCCAGGCATCCAGACCAACTCCGGTGTAAACACAAAGCTTTACGCTCTAGGCCACCGGCTGGGTTGCTTATATGCAAAAAAAAATTATGCTTATATGCAAAAAAATACAGCAAACTGAAAAAACAGTTTTTAAAAGGTGTTACTTTAATTATCCCTATATAAATGAATACATTTTAAAAAGCTTTAGGGGCTGTACTGTATAATAGAAAAAAATTTGTTATAAACAAAGGTGTATTATCAATTTAATGTATTTTATCATTTTTGAGCGAAGTGCTTAAAATAAAATAATTCGTTTGTCCAGGACTTTTCGATAGAAAAGTCTTCAAAGTCACTTTAAGTAATATTAGAGACTTTAAAATCACCTAAAATACAATTAGACTTTGTATTAGCCTTAAATGTACTAAAATACTTTTAATTCATTTATCACTTAAAAGACTTATAATTTATTCAGAAGTAACTTATAATTTATGAAAACTTGTAAGTCCGTGTATCTAGAGCTAGGTACAAAAAAAAACAACCTCCAGGGGTTTTCAAATTTTTTCTTCCTTTCCGACATACAGGGTTTTTTAGTAAAAATAATAATAAGCCCACTTATTATTATTATCAGATTCAGTATGGTTTATCAGAGTAGGAACAGGGTTGGCACCCTTAAGTATACCACAATGAATATTGTATACAGGTTGCACCAAAAACTCTACCGAAACTAAACTATAACCATGTTGAATTTCTGCTTCACAAGGTAGGTAGTAATCCAGACCTTTGTTACCTATATTATTGGGACATATTCTCAGTTAATTCGAAATGATGGGTAAACCATTTTAGTAAGTTTGTCTTAACAAACTGTATGTGAAACTGTATTTTATTTGCCAAAAGAGAATTATATCAAAGAAAAAAGGCGATTTTTCATTTATTATTAAAGAAATCTGTTTTAAATTAAAGGCAATATCTGAAAGAACTAGAGCAAATTGTAAATGTAGAAAAACTGGCGTTAGACGCAACATCGAATTCAAGATTGATAAAAAAAAAACCAACCCAACAAATCAATATGTAACGTCCACCTCGCAGTTTTTGGTGAACCCTGTATACAATATTCACTTAGAAAATTTAAAAGTGCCAACCTTGTTCATAACCTGATAGATATACCTTTGATTACCACAAGTGGGCTTTGTTAAGCAAATTAGTTTAAAAATACGTTTTTCGAAAAAACCCCGTATGTCGGAAACGAAGAAAAAATTTCAACATCGCTAGAAATTGTTCTTTCGTACCTAGTTCTAGATTATTTTGGTTTCACAAAGAAATAAAGAAATCTTCCATAGTAAGAATTCTGGTCGAAGAAAATTTAAAAAAATAACACGGTCTTATAACCCCCTGTATAAGACGGTTGCTATGGTATCCTTAAGCTACCCTTATCGGGCTGCATACTAAGTATATTAATCAAACAAAGGCCGACATTCGCAACTCAAAATCTTCATCGGTATTAAAAATATTTCTTTTTCAATTTCCAGTAAAAATTTCCTTTGTGCACTTCGAAGTTCCAGGGTATTATATATATATATATATATATATATATATATATATATATATAATATATATAAATATATTACATAATATATCGCAAAAGAATTCAATTTGCATAGAAAAAAGATTGGACATAGTATTCAATGAGAATTTCAGTTGCGACGAAATTTTTTTCTATACCACGAGTTCAGGTTTTTCCTATTATAATTTGTTTCTTATATATATAATTTGTGTATCCCCAAAATGATTTACTCGCTAAGTTACTTTACACCAAAATAACTACACAAAAACATCCTTTGTCAACTTTATTTCAACAAATTGACGTAGACCCAAATATTATAATATCTTCGTAAAGCATCTAAAAAAAAAATCCCAAAAATGGTCGACGCATTAGCCAGCTTAATGAAAATAAACGATACATTTTCTAAAAAGGCAAGTCTGTTTCCCAGGTATATGCTGCAATTAACTCAGGCCCGAAAAATAAAGTTAATTTAGCGAAACAACATTAATCGCGAACAACACAACCTACAACTTTTGTCATTAATTTAATTCCAAAACACCGAAATGGTTTTTATTTCGGTTATAATGACAGAAATCATTTTACACGAAATACGTTTTGTCCAAGGGGTGATATTGCATGTCGCTTTATTTCGGGGACTTCAGTGCGTGGGATTATCTAATGACAAATATGTGTTTTGGCATAGTACTTCCCGCCTATGTTCGTCAGTGTTTTCTTCAACTTAATGTTTATACGCTAAAAATACAACAAAAAAAAAAATATTTTAAAAGGTGTTTTACCTTCTTAAAGTATTCCTATATACAAGAATAAATTTTAAAAAGCCTTAATGAAATAAACATCATTTTTGTTCTCAAAGGGCGGACTTACGTCAATAGGGCTACACTGTAGAGTGGAAAAATTTTTGTTATAAACAAAGGTACATTTTCAATTTAATTTGTTTTATCCTTTTTTAAATGAACTGGTTAAAATAAAAGAAATTCGTTTTCGCTATCATTAGGGCTCCACTGTACAGGGTCATCGTTTATATTTCGCCACCCATTTTCGGGGTTTATTTTTGTAGATAGAAAAAAATAATAAATACAAAAGTTGTATGGATTTTAGGGAACTTCCTAGAAAAAAATAACTTCGAATATACAGGGTGAATCGGGGTTTATTTTTGTAGATAGAAAAAAATAATAAATACAAAAGTTGTATGGATTTTAGGGAACTTCCTAGAAAAAAATAACTTCGAATATACAGGGTGAATCATAAACTAGGAGCGTACTAAACTTTGGTTTTTTTTTAATGGAATGCTGTGTATATTTTTGATTTTTTAGATTCTCCATATTATTCCCTTTTTAAAAATGTGTGACATGTCTATACATAGATTGGTAGTTTTTGAGATATTCGACTTTTTGCAATTTTCCGGTAGAAATATCCCAACACGAAGCACAGTAAGTTATATAGTAAATAAATTTGAAAATACCAAAAGTTTAAATAGAAGAAGAACTGCAAACAAATCCTATTCTTTATAGGTAAACTATTGTTGTTAGTTTTCTGTACTTAGGACTATATATCAATTACTGATGTAGCAATTTATTTTCAAAAATAATTTGGCAAAATTCAACAAACTCTTCATCGTTATAATTATCATCCATATAAATTTCTAACCTTCATGGTTTAACTGAAGAACATAAATGACAAAGATTAATTTTATGTCAAGAAATTTTAAGATGTTTGTTAAATCTGCTCATTTTACACAACATACTTTTTACCGATGCATCTACATTTACTACTAATGGTATGTTTAATCGTCACAATAAACATTTCTGGGCGACAAACAATCCTCTCAAAATTCAAGGACGACAAATTTTATGTTTGGTGACGCATTCTAAAAAATAAAGTTATTTGACCAATTTTTTTCCGTGAAAGACTTACTGGTGTCAGATATTTCCAATATCTGGAAAATGATAGAACAGCAGTTAGATAACATTCCTTTAAATCAGAGATTTACATTCATTTGGTAACAGGATGGTGCTCCAGCGCACAATGTTTTAAATGGTACTCAGTTTTTGAATTGGAACTATGATCTGTGCAAACAGTCCAGACCTGACGCCGCTTGACGTATTTCTATGGGGTTATCTAAAAAACAAAATTTATTACAATAGACCCGAAAATATAGCTGTATTGGAACAGAGATTTAGGGAGGAAATTGCAAGATTAAACGAAAATCACTCTGATTTTACTTTTAACTGCATTAATCGCAAATCGCCATCCAACGAAAACATGCGAATAACTAGAATTTAAGGTTTTTAATTTTATTTGGTATTTTTTCTTTCATTTAAAAATAAAATCATATAAATCATTTTCTTCATTATCATCAAGATACCTTAGGTACGATTTCACCTAGATTAACTAGGCTATTATATGTTGAATTTAAGTTGAGGGGGAATTTTGAAGTCGAATAGCTAAAAAACTACCGATCCAAGAATAAACATATCATACATTTTTGGAAAGGGGATAACAAGGAGAATCTAAAAAATTAAAAATATACAAGGCAATTCATTTAAAAAAACTAAAATATATTATGATACTAGTTTCTGACTTACCTGTATATTCAAAATTATTTTTTCTAGGAAGTTCCCTGAAATTCATAAAACTTTTGTATTTATTATTTTTTTCTATCTACAAAAATAAACCCTGAAAATGGGTGGCGAAATGTAAATGATGAACCTGCATACAGTGGCGCAACTAGACATCGACTTTTGGGGAGGCTCAAGCACTGACACTTATAAGATAGTATTGATTATAGGATAAAACCAATTTTAACTATTTTTTTCGTACGGCTATAATTTAATTATAAGCTTCCGATATTGTGTAAGTGTTTATGTTTCGGCTATATACGATTTGATTAATATCAGCTGTCAGAAAATATATATTTTTTAATAAATTACGACATTTAAAGTTACATAGAACGATGAAACTCGTATATAAAAATTTTAGGGAGTTCAAAGTTATCACTTGTCCTGTATAACATATTATACGTTTTACTCGACCTGTTAATAGGAAACCTGTCAAAGTGCCTCCTCCTTTTTTGTCTACCCTATATACCAGCCCAAGTAGCACATATAATCATTTAAGGGCTAAAATTCTGTGATATTTGCTAATATCTCTGGTTAATTAGCTAAATTTGCTAGCCAAAATAACAGTTATATTGCAGTATAAAGACGGAAATATGGCAAAAGTGGGAATAATAATTTGGCCATGATGGGGTAAAAATGGCCAATTGGCAATTATACGACCCACTCTTTTGATTTTATGGTTGGGTTTATTAGCTACTTTTTGACTTCAAAAATCGAGCTTTTTTGGCTGAATTCTGATTGGTTTTTTAGCCGAAATTTGAATAAAATTTTTTCCCAAATTTACCTAAATAATTTCTCATTTTTTGCCTTTTCTTCGTCTATATGATAAATCATCATTTGTTTCAAATTATGTAGAAATAGTATTACCAGAGCCAGTGTAAGAATGTATGAGCCAAGAGGAAATGCAAACATAACAAAATACGTACACTATCACTTATTGTGTATAAAATATTCATTTGACGTTTGGTGGGGACAAAAAACTCTTGCGTAGGAAGTTTTACTATTAAAATAATCTAAGATAGGCATATAAAACACGCGCCCCTTCTTGAAACTAAACATTTCGTTTTCTACAATTTTTTTTTGGAGATGTAATTTACTAAGAAAATTCATTAGAGTCCTTAACGTAAAACAACATGCATGAAAATACATTTTTATTGGTTGAAAAAAATATGTTTGTTTAAAGTGGTCAAGTAATAACTGCTAGGAAATTAGTTTAATTTTAATTTCAATCATGGCGGATCATAAAAAGCTTTGGGTTATTTTTGAAGGAAATATTCCTGGAAATTGGCCACCTTGTAAGCTAATATTTATCAAATGGGAATAATTTTCAAATGTAGCAACAATTATTAAAATTTTGCTAATAAACATGCCTGCTTGGTTTGCCTTTAGTACTCGCTAAAAAACGAGGATTACCCAAAGTCGGCGTTTTTCTATAATATGTGGTGAAATATTTAATCTTTTTATTAGACATGTTGTATGGTAAATAATTTATATTTCGTTTTTCTAAATAAATCTTCTGTTTGGTTAAGTATAGTTTTATAGGTTATAAAAGTAAATATATAATGTCTGCATTTTTTGGCAATATTAAAGCAAAAATAAGCGAAATAAAACTACCCAATTTTAGTTTAATTTCGATAAACAAAAATATGATAATAAAAGCCATATTTTTTCCTCTCAATTTGTGTTGTATATAAAATGTCATAATCTGGCATTTTATATAGCTATTATTACTACAAATAAACTTAAAAACTTAATTATGTTTAATTTTGACATTTGGATAATAAAAAATTTTTTCCTCTCAATTTGTGTTGATTATATTCTGACTTATATCGATTTTATTATAATTAAAAATACCTAAAATATTCTGTCATTTTAAACAGTTATTACTACAATTTAACTTCAATACTTACTAGAATACATCTCGTTATGTTGTGGCAACAAACTTGATAGATATTTCTAGTTTTTGGCCGTCCAATATTACAAAAATAAAGTTGGAGGTTTAATTATCCTATAAAAGATATTTTTTTGGCCAAGTCATTATGCTATAGCCTATCTACATTAAAAACTGCTACTTTTGGAGCCAAAAGCTCTAATTTGAAGCGAGCTTTCATAGCTAGAAACCAAACCAAGAATCATTTGCCAAAATTAGACAAATCTCTGGTTTTTATGTCTTTTTTATGGATAACTGTTAAGCAAAAAAGCTCGTCAGCTAATTTGTGCTACTTGGGAGACGAACATGGTTTTGATACAAAAAATTAAATAATAGAAGTTTCGACGTTTTTTAGAATATCACCTCAATTTTATTTTAAATATGTATAGTCGAGAAAGATTAGGTATCTACATCAATGAATTCTCAATGTTAGAACATTTACCCCACCTATTTCTGTTTTCACTTTGACTATTATCTATATTGCGTAATCAAAATATGTTTGTTTTTTACTCTTTTAAACCCCTTAAAAAATATCGCTTACACTTTTCACTATTTCTCAAACTTTTATGATCCATAACTTTAAAATAAGCGCGCCCTTACGTTTTCGTAAGCCCAGATAGTGTCCAATTAAATTGGTCAAAAGTATACAAGATTCTAAATTAGAGAAAAACCTATAATTATTTCCTAATAAAAAACCGAAGATGCAAGAGAAAAATAAACTATGCTATGGAAGAATATCCTTTTAAGCATTTTTACAAACAAAATGGAGTTTAAGTGTTTTGGTTGGCCCTCGCCCTCGGGGGGCTAATTTTGGGGTCGGGGGGGATAAGCTTAGCCCCACCCTAGTTACGCCACTGCCTGCGCAAGAAACAACTGTTTAAAAACAAAAGAAAATTAAATATATTTGACGAAAGTATATAATTAACGAAAAAATCAAGTATCTCCGTCAATGGCTTGTACATAGCATCCCATTTTCAGCACTCTTGCAGAGTATAGAGGTTTGCGGTTTGTGCTACTTTTTAGTGAATATAACGTAGATATCTGTGCCTCTTTCAAAATAAATATATGGGGTCAGGTCAAAAAGTTGTCGGACTCTACTTTATTTTTTAAAAAGGGACACCCTGTATATTATTGTTTTAATTTGTTAGAAATAACGTGGGCTTTCCAAAAATTTAAACATGTATGCAGTTATTTTGAAAAACAAACTCAAAATTCGAGATATTCTAGAATTTTCTTTTGTGTCCATTTAGTAGGTAGTAGGCTATGGTTATTTGGTTTGGAACAAAAACCGAAATGTCAAAAACTTTGGGGTTTTGTCAGATTTTGATTATTTTTTAAATATTTTTGGTGTTATGGAGACACACCATAACACAAAAGTTAAATAGAATTAACTATATACTATATTTAATATAATAAATAATTTTTTTACAATAATGGCAGTCTAAAATTCTAAAAAGTGTATGTTGGTTTGTTTGATACGTTTATGTTTGGTTGATAACGTATTTTGAGCACTATGGTTAGGATAATATCTTGGAAGTCTTTTTTATTCATTTAGATATCCAGAGAGAAAGCAACCTTTCCGAGACATATTTGCCCGCCTTAAATCAAATTTAGTAGAGAATATATTATTTATCCAGACCCGTCTTAAAGTATACACCAAACAAGATAGAAAGAGAAAAGAAATAACCGTTATCGTATGCTCAAAGACAAAAATATAATTATCAACCATATACATTCCACATAGTTCAATAGTTACACCTCGTCGATGCCAAACGCCGAATGTTTTTTTGCCAATGGTATATACAACAAATCCATACTGATGAATCTTTTGGCAGACTCGTTATCTAGTCCGATGAATTTTATTTTTTAAGTGCAGGAATTTTCAATCGCCATAATAGAAGAAAGTGGTCTGCAGAAAATCGCCATTTAATTTTTGACAAGGCACAACGTGGACGTTTTGCGGTTGGGGTCTCATGTTTTATTTTTGGAAGACGCAGTCTATAGAATTTTTGAAAGAGGTCTCACAGCGCGTCGGTACCTAGAAATTCTTGAAGAAGCTATTCCACAACTGAAAATGTTCCACTGGCACTTTATAATGCCGTTTACGGCGCATACGCTAGCCCAAGCCACGATTCTGCGTTTTTGAGAGCGTTTTTAGATTACAACTATCCTTAAGCACGGATTGGTACCCACGGACCCGTGAGATGCCCCCCTCGATCTCCGGATCGATTGCAAAGAAGATCTATGATTCTTTTACACGCTATTAGAAGAATAACGAACTTTTGTTGTTCCTTACTTAAGTTTTAAGTAAGGTAGGTAAGTATTGTTTTGTTTTGAGTAAAATTCAATAATTTTATCATAATTAAGTTAAAATGCTGTAATAAATAATTAAAAGTTGAGAATTAAAACAGATCTTTTGAATTAGCTTTGCTAAATTCAGACTTAGTCCTCTAATGACAAATGATAATTTCCTCCATGGATTGCTCCAAACCCAGATATAAATCTAGACTTACTGTATCAAACCAAAAATATAGCCCCTCATTCACAAATTCGATCACATTTTAATCATCTCTTATCTACTTCATATTCTTTCTTTCAGCTGGTATAAACTGATGGTTCTAAATCTCCCCAAGCGGTAGGATGAATTTAATACATATCTGAAAATCAATCTCTGTCTATAAAACTAAACCCCATATCTTCCATTCTATCTGCAGAGCTAAAAGTCGTCTACAAAGCTTTAGATTATATTATAAACCACCTCTCTTCAAAAAAATTCCTAATTATCACTGACTCCCTAAGCTCCCTTAAAGCAATCCAAAAATTCTGGTCTACCCTCCACTAATGGTAAAGATC
The DNA here is from genome assembly GCA_030620095.1 of Kuschelorhynchus macadamiae. Lineage (NCBI taxonomy): Eukaryota > Metazoa > Arthropoda > Insecta > Coleoptera > Curculionidae > Kuschelorhynchus > Kuschelorhynchus macadamiae. Next base: position 1,540,875 of record JAUTXW010000365.1, read on the forward strand.
ACTGACCTATTATCCATAGGCTTTCAAAACAATAAAAAAATATCCTTTCTATGGATACCCAGCCGCGTAGGAATAAATGGCAATGATCGAGTCGATCAAATGGCTAAGTCTGCTATTAATAATGGTTTTCCTATTTTCACCCTTGTACATTTAAATGAATTTAGATTATACACCTCAGATATAATTGGCAAATGGATACAAACAGATTGGAATATGTACGAAGGTTCAAATAAACTACACGAGCTCAAACCTTCATTTTTTCCCCCGTTCCACTTTGAAAACTTAAATAGAAAAGAAAACATTATATGGAAAAGATTAAAATGAAACTCCACCTGAATGCATTATATACCAAGTGCCATTAACCATAAAACACAATATTTCAAGCTGTAAATCTTATGAACATTTAAGATCAAGAAATTATTTATCAGAAAATTATGAAGATAATATGAAATTTGACATCTCCAATGCTAAACGAATTCTAAACTTTCTTAATGATTCTCAATTATTTTCTAAAATCTAAAACCCCATTTAATCACTAAAACACATTTTTAACATAAAACAGATTCTCTTGGAGCGCTAAATGCTCATAGTCACCGATGCGCTCTTTTTCTAAAACAAATAAAAATAAATAAATTTTGAATTAGCTAGAAAGTATTATCTCTTTAGTATAATAATTACTTCCATGAATTTGGTTTTTAATACATTTTAACCATTGCCTACTACCTAGTAATTGGACATAAAAGAAAACTTTAGAATATCTTGAATGTTGAGATTGTTTTTCAAAATAACTGGATACATCCTCCTTTTAAAAAAATTAAATAAGGTCCGATAACTTTTTGACCTGACCCCGTATACTTTGTCATAAATAAAAAGGCCTATAAAAATTTTGCTGGTACCATATTTAATTTCACAAAAAATTAGCACCTGTCGCAAAAACCGAAACCTTGTATGTTTAAAAAGTGAGATACCTCAAAAGTGCCGAAAATGGGATACCGATGGGTACCTTTTTATGACTTACGTAAACAAAAAATAAAACAAAAGTCCCTGTTTCAATGTTATTTTAGTTTTTAAGTCGCTGCTTGCCTTCCCTAGAGAAACTCTACATAAAAAAATGTATTTAGGCAAACATAATACTTCCTCATACATGTAACTATGTTAAGAATTTTTTTAAGTTGAGGTTTATATGTTTTCTGTAAATATAAATATTTTCGTTTTTGAAAAAGCTTCTTTACTCCCTTACACTAAACCTAGATTAGGCAAAAAGTTAATTTTATATGCAAAAGAGAAAATAAATTTATTGTTTTTTACAAAAGTCTTAAGCGCTGTGGATATATAAAAAATATTTCTATAATTAAGGAATTCTTTTATTCCCTAGGGTCACCTTGTATTGTGAAAAAAATGTTTTATGTACAAGGATATAAAAGAAATTTGACGTGTTTAACCATTTTTGTAACTAACTGCTCTCAAATAAAAAAAGACATTTTCATTTTTGAGCGTTATTTCATATATAGTACAAAAATGAATTTACATAAAAAATGTATTACATAAAAAAATTGACGTCTTTCATATTTTGTGGAAAACGCTCCTGAAATATTTCTTCTATCATTTGTAGAGCTGTTTCACCTTCCTATGGGTACCCTGTATCCTGGACTAATATTTTTATAATATACTTTTCACACAAAAAAATTGATGCATTTCATCTTTTTTCAAATGATTTTAAGACGAGGGCGAACCTTAAAAGTTGCTGTTTCATTTACAAAAATATGTGAAACAACAGTGGATATATTACTAGCAGTTAAACTTTCAGTTCACAAAAAGTTCCAAAAACATTTTGCTGCTTCAAATTACACTATTATCTATGGAACGCCGTTTTACTTTTTAGTCTGCTATATGCCCGGTATTAATTTAAATTGAATGGGACTTCATTATGGCAATTTATTTTATAATATTATAATAAAAATGTAATTTTAACTGAATCCTTGGAACATCTAGAGCTAAAGCCTTCATATAGATTTTTAACGATCAATTAATTTAATTTAGCTATTAAAATGTATGTCAGGATATTTGGATGGGTCTTTACAAAATTAATTCAATTTTCATTATATTATTATATTTAAAATGCATTTTTTTTATTATAATATAATTTTATTACTTACAAATTTGTTGATATCAATATTTATCCAATATTTAACGAGTACCTTTGTAGTATTTTGTGGGAAACAAAATAGCCGATTATCAATTTTTATGAATGGTATTTTCATTTACAGCAATTTCTATGATTATCTATTTTCATTGAAACCAATTTATTGATATCAATTTCGATTGAATACAAGCACCTCGAATGCATTTTTATTATCGGAAGTTTCGCCATCTATAGCCTCCCAAAAGAAATATAATGTGTTTGCGTGAGTGTGTTCGATAACTCAAATTAATTTGCGAATGTGTCGTCATACGATGGTTTGCGTATTGCGCTAACATTGGATTGCATTCTAGTAATCTTGCTTGCTGATTTCTTAATATCATTTGTGCAATAAACGACGATGATACGGACCGAATTTAAACTCGTCTTTCTCGCGCAATACGTCACATCTATGTACAGCGTTTGCGAGTCAAATAGGCTGTAATGCATTGTCATTTGAAAACGTTTGTAGAATTTACGCTTCAATAAAATGTTTTTAAAATTATTAAACTAATTATTTTGAATCTAAAGATTTTATTTTCAATACAGTTTATTACGTCCTACCTGTGCAGTTGCAGGCAGTAGAAATCGAGATTGAAATTATAATCGATAAACAAAAGTGACAGATATAAAATATTTCAAATTTCCAAAATAATACATTTTCAAAAATGTGGATTGGTGCTTACCGTCAAGCTGTTAAGATAAATTTAAAAAATGGTAATTTAGGATATATTTACTATAATAATAGAACAATATGGTTTTAGCTACTTGTATAGGGCACCTTTGAAACTGGTTTGTATTTTTCAATTGCAAGTAAAAACTAAAAATGTCAATAGACGGCACTAGTGCAGCAACTCAAGTAACAAATGTTATAAAATATGAATGGAAGTTTCCCCTGCAATTATTTTACTTGCAGCATTCTTAACTTTTATTTTAAATTAATTAATTATTTTAATCAAAATAAATATCACGAATCCTCACGATGAACACTTTAGATAATCTGATATTTGTAAACTTCAATTTTATTTTCTTGCTGAATGCTGAAGAGACCGGCGTGGGCATACCGTTGTAAGTGTATCGTGGTGTTAATCATAATTTTATAAACAATGAGTATTAAAAAGCGACTCGCATGTTGTGTTATAGAGGCTGCTTTTCTAGAAGCAACAAGGCCGAATTAACTACTTACGATGGTTAGGGCTCATCTGGGCGAGGCAAAGTTTTGCGATGACAAAAAACGGTCAATGGGTTTTACGTATTTGGGGGCCCTTCGGCAGCAACTCAAAATTTACATGATGACAAAAAAAAGAAAAGATCCTCAGTTTTGTATTTCGCTTGCTGAGGTCTCTCGGGGCCCCCACCACATATTTGAGCCTTACGCGTTGTGGCCTTTGGGCGCCCTATATTTGTTTGTTATTTTGATTTACTATGATATTGTAACTTCAACCATGACGTGTCAAACCAGAACCTTCGTATATCAGGGTGACTAGAAATTGCTTAGGCTTAAATGCATATTATGCCTTTATTTGCCGATTTTTTAAAATACTGCATATTGTTGTGGGGGGTATCATTATATATTACTCGCAAAGGCTAACCCGAAGAGCGACATTAAAAAAAAGATTTTTTAGAAATAATCGTTTAATATTTAAATGGGCGTAAAAGATGTTTAGTGAATAGACAGATAATTTTATTTTTCTCAGGATTCTTGGAGGTAAGTTAATAGTTTTTGCCAAATCACAGCACTCTAGATTGAGAAATAAAAATTAGTTAAAAAATAGCATTTAATGTGAGAATTACATATGGTTGTACTTGGAATATCTCAACCATTGAGGTAGTATACCGGAATGGTTCCAACGAATGAAAACACGCAAACATATACAGGGTGTTACAAATTCGATACAATGTCGGTTAAAATAGAGCAAAGTTGCGCAATTTAACATCGAATAATAAGTAGTTGACAAAGTTAGACAATTATGACTACCTCCGAGGATATAGGTACGCAAAATACCGAAAAATCAGCTATACATATTTTATTTTTTTCAGGCTGCATTTGAAGAGATATTACAAAATAAATTTTATATCTTTATAGCTACTTTCCATTATCAACAAGATGGTGCACATAGATTTGAAATCCGACGTTTCTTTTTCGCGGTCTGATCAACTAATTTTTTTTAGATAGACCTGCGTTTTTTAAAAGCCCTTGATTTCATAATATGTGCGTGAGTACCAGAATGTAAAAAATAAAAATAGAAAAAAAAATCAGCTTTGTAGGTTAAACTTGTGTAACCTACAAAGCTGTGTGTAAAGAGACCTTGTGAACAAAATTACCAAGATAATAGGGCATGAATGCAATGTTTTTGTTTTGGGGTATTCTTCAATATAACATGTTCTGCATTCAAACATACGACAGTTTCGGTTTGAGTACGTGCAGGAGACAAATGCACCCTGCACCCCCTTTCCCCCGAGCTAATAACCCAAGCAAAAATTACATTATATAAAGCATTTCGGGACTTTTACCTCACAAACATTGAGAACTTTTGTTTTTTTTAGTCTTCATGCTTATGTTGTTCCAACAAGAACCTAGAACTTTTTTTTAGTTATCAAATGTTTGCCTCCCCCTCTAAGACGGCATTCTAAATACACCACTGATGTGTTCATTTTTGTAAATCCGTATCTTGATCGACACGCAGCTTTGAAAGTGAAGTGCACATACCTATAAATTATAATAATTACTCACATATTAAACAAGGGAGACAAACATGAAAATAGTGTCCTAATTATCAAATAAATATTGTAAATAAAGATATAGTGAGTGATATACCTATACAACCTTACTACAGTTTGCTTTAAATAGGGTGACCACATATACTCTTTTTAAGAGGAATCTTCTCTTTTTCGGGTCCATGTACTCTGGTACTCTTACTATTTCCATAAATACGACAAATATCCTCTATTATGAGAAATCTGGGACAAATGATCTCTATTTTGCGAAATCTGGTGCCATTTTCTAATTATTTTTGTTATTTTTAGTCCATATTATTATGTGTATTATAATTATTATTGAAAGTCATTGAATTCTGCGAAAGTGATAAGACTTTACTTAATTATTATACGCTGATACCTATTTTTACATTTCGTCGAAATATACTCTTTTCATTTTAAAAAAATCTGGACAGCCTACTTTAAATCACGTTTAAGAAGCCAAAAAAAAACTGTAGTAGAGCATGTCGCCGGCACACAGCTTCCTGGAGAAATTGCTATTTGCCATTACAAATTACATTGTGTGGTAATCTGTGAATTATAGGTGGGAAATTCAAAACCTTGTTTTCTTTATTCTGGTATAAATATATAGAATAGCTTGTTTTGGATTAGGATGTTGGGAGCTAGATACGTTCGTTTTAATTTTTTTTCATTATGATCTGTAATTTTGTACGTGGTCACATTTTAAATATAGGGGTGTATATCGTATTCCGCAATGATTTAATAACTAAGTATTCCCAATCGAACAATAATTAAACACGTTTTAACTGTCATTGATTACCTACGAATATGTTTTTCATTATTCGCATCCGACTCGTCATAACGTCATGCACAACACAGTCTTAATTTTAGATGCACTTTTAAATCTTCGAACGCATGACTAGCCAGAAACTCGGGTATTTAAAAGATTACAGATTTCTGCTCTTGTTGTTCTTAGTTTGCACTAGATCGCTCCACGTCCGATAATTAAAATTGAAACAAGGTGGCTGCATTCAATGAAAATTGATATTCAGAAGAATCGACATTAATAAAAATTCGAAATCAAAACAATGCATATTAAATAAAACCAGTTACCTTATACCCGCTAATCATTTAAATTCCACAACTCTTCTACAATTAAATCTCGTATTAACTTTTATTTATTTATTCAAATGTATATTCAAGTATTTTATTTTCAATGGTAAAGGGCCCGTGTTATATCCGTTTGATGTAGTATAAATAATGAGCATTATTCTATTTACATTTTTAGGGTGTTAATGGAATTGACATTAAAAAGAAATGATATCGTAAGACATGCTTTAATTTTTTTTGATATGCGATAAAAATAAATTAATTTTTTTTATTACTTGAGTTCTTAAATCAGATTTGCCTTCATACGGTTGAAATAAATTAATCTCCACAAAGTCGTTATTGCATTCTAATGTTTTCGGTATTAACATTAATTTACTGCGATCCCGTTTGAAGCGGTTACATTTTAATAAGAGTCAATTTATTAAATATTTAAACTGATTTTTGTATATAGCATTTATTTCATACCAATTTTTATTAACATCGATTTGTTGAAATGCAATAACTAAGGAAAGACGCATGTATATAGAAATTTTAAGTAAGCTGTATACGTGTTAAAAAAGGATAAACAACTACTTTTTTGTGGTATCAATTGAAATGGTCTGCAAAGAAATTGCTTATCATAAAAATGTCATTCGGTAAAATCGGTATCCACAAAAATTAAAAAAGAATTAAAAAGAATAAAAATTGTATGCAGGCAGCATCATTTATATGTTTTGCAATTAAATTTGGTATCAAAGACACGTATGACTAAAAAGTAAAACGGCGTTCCATAATTATCCAATTACGTAATCAAATGGTAATAAACGAAAAGGTTTAAAAACCTGAGGGCACTATTTCGACCAATTTGTGCCATGGCCGTCTATTTCGTTTTTAACAAAAACAAATGAATGCACGTTCACATTTTCCGAGAAAATGGCTTCCAGCTCGACCGTAATTTGGTGTCTCCCTAATGAAAAATAAATTGGAGATAATTTGAGCTCTTTATGACCGATAATATAATGCTTGCGAGGGCAAAAAACTATTGTCACACTAGATTAATTAATGTCATGTTAATGAGAAAATACATTTTAAATGTATTATGATTGTAGAACTGTATTGATACCAAACGTAATTTGAATACCATAATTAGAGTTACCTGTATGTAACGTGGTGAACAAACAGTGTAAAGTACATTTCAAAATATAATATCATGACTTTTGTCGTTGGGGGTAATAAAGAGATTCTCACCAATTGTTTATGAAATGTTGCAGAGATGGACTGAAACATTTTATTATTAAATACACAAAAGATAAATAGAACTAGAAAGTGTTTTTGGAGATGTTTATTTTAGTAGGTGCGTGTAAAAAAGAATGGATAAAAAGTGTGTAGAACTAGTGTACAAGACAAAATTAAAAATAAATATACAGTAGGTCACTGGATGGGGTTTACAAGAGGACAAATAGGACATATTGTATTCGTAAAAATATATTTTAACTTAGGCCTAATTCACTTTCGCTATCACTAAGGCAATTATCAGTGTTTCTAAAGTGTTTGAATAAATGAACAAATCTTCATTTTCTTCATGTTGAATGGAATTCTTCCAGATTTTATCATTTATAACTTTTTTTAACAATTCAACTACTGACACACCCAAAGTAGGAGAAACGTTTTGTGCCCTTACAATTGATTAAATTTAATGTCAAATATGTTCAATCGGATTAAACACACAATATAATATGGAGGAAGCCAACCATTATTCGCCCAGCACTCTCAACATTTCTAAGAGCATTGAATACATGTAATTGCTTCGCTTTTCCCAAGTCCGAAAAACCTAGAAAAAATCTAATGGGGTAACGTCAGGCGACCTAGGTGGCCACCTTACCGGCCCATTCGTACTCGACCACTTATTGGGAAATGTCGATCTAGAAACTCTTTGGCCATTATGACCTCCAGCGCCATTTTGCTGGAAGTAACTGTTATTCATGCCTTGGATATCGGTATCAGATTTTCCTCCAGAATTTCAATAAAACTCTCAGCAGTTAAATTTCCATCAAAAGTCGTGTAGCACAATATTCGTGTATTATATAGGGCACATCACATATTAAATCCAAAACGACACTGTGATGCTCAACCGACGGTAATGTATGGATTTTCATTAGACCAATACAAATTATTATGGCGATTAAATATTCCATTATTAGATACGCGCACTTCATCTGTCCGTATTACTTTTCTGAAGAAATTATTGTCTCTCCGGCAATTATTCAAATACCACAAGCAAAATTGCCTGCGTTCCCTGGATGTTAAGTTTGAACCTTCCCATAGCAATACTGACCGAACTTGTGCTTCTTCAACATCTTGTTTTTTTTCTGTTGACGCCTATTTCATCTTTAATCTGTCTCGAAGATGAAGTTGGATTTGATTGTTTTCTTTCCTGTCTGACTTTGGCCTTGGCTTCTGGGAGTACCTATGTAGCTTAAAATTTTTCACCAGGTATTATTATCGGCATTCCGTCTTTCTGGGTACTATCTAAAATATAGTTCCGACGAAGCAATACTGTATTTACCAGAATCGTGTGTATTATATTGAATTTTTTTTGCATATTGTAGTATGCCATGTTTGAAGTTTAATTGGTATATGTGCAACTCAAACTTTAGATGTCAAAATATTGGAAAAGATAGTGTCAAAAAATTGTTTCCAAAACCTACTTCATATAAATAAGTTTAAATGCCCTTGCGAGATCTCCATAGTCAATTTCACTCTAAGCAGGCTTTGAACATGTTTGTTTTACATTTTGTGGTTTTAAAAGTGCCATTTTGTTGCAAGAATCGCCGTATCTGCCACTCTAGGTGCAGCCATCTGGCGAGTCGTCTTGATGCATTTCTGGCTCGCATCCAGAGGGACGATATATAGCGACCATCTCTGCCGAATTCTTCAGAAAGATCTCCTGATAGATAGCGAGCGAGGTGGTTGCACCACTTCCAGTAGCTGGGAGTTGGCGATGTCGCGGGTCTATAGTTCAGGACATGTCAGCATTCTGTAGGACTGTACTATTGTGCCCACCTCAGCAGGGTCACTCAATAGCAGAACTTCTTAATTTTTTTGTCCAGTTGCTTCAGTGGGTGCTTCTGGACGTGACATCCTCGAAGCACAAAGCTTAGCTGTGTTAGGATGAATGTGTTCACGGCGTCAATCTTCTGCCAAGGGGTCAGTAGGGATGCCTCCAAATGGTCCAGCTTCCCATTCATTTTATCCACCGTTTCGTTCGGAGATTGGGAAATATGATACCCAGTTGGGATGCTCAGGTAATGGTATGCCTCAACTTCTACCAGTGGTGGAACTAGTGTACCCTGTATGTTGAAGGCTGTCTTGAGACACTAGTTTTGTCTTCGGTGGTGCAATTACATGCGACGCCACATCTTCCATCTGTCTCACCCACGGCGTCTGGGAGGATCTGAAGTCCCTGTGACAATTCGCTGAGGAGGACCAAGTCATTCGCAAAGGCCAGGATTGGTATTCAATGGTATACCCCTATCCTTGGCTGCAGCTGGTCTCAGTACCGGTTTCAGAACCAAGTAAAATGGGATTGGGCTCAAGGAGCAGCCCTGGCGAACATCGGCCTGGATAGGGAAGCTAGGAGTCTCGATCTATCCGGTTCTAATGGTTGCGGAACAGCCATGGTAGATGCCCCGGGCCAGTTCAATAAAAAGGGGGTCAACCCTTTTTATTGAACTGGCTTTTCAGAGTGATGCAGATATGCTGATGCGGCACTGTCCCAAATGCTTTGGCCAGGACAGGCCATGCCACACAGCGGGCCCTCTTCTTCCGTCTAGTAGTGTCCAGCAGACTGTGGAGGACGAAGTTGTGCTCAAGGCAGCCCTCAAATTGCCCAAAGCCCTTCTGACTGTTCGAAATTACCCCATGTCTGGTAGCCCAGGTCGACAGTTTATGTGCTATACAGGACGTGAGTAGTTTGTATATGCAAGAGCATAGGGGAGATAGGTCTCCAGTTGCTTGGGTTCTGCCCTTTTTGAATATTAGGACGATTGAAGCATCTTTCATGAGCTCGGTATCCTTCTGGATCAAGGATCTTATTATACAGTGTTGCCAGCGCATGACACCCATGCAATATTTTTGTAAGAAACTATATGAAGAGCGGGGATTGTCATGCTGGAATCTTTTGTGATCTCAGCAGGTTATTTGACTGCGTAAATCATTAGCTATTGCCTGGTAAACTGGAGGAAACGAAGGGAACCTCGTTGAGAGAGCTTGCTAGTTTTCTTGAGAGTAGTCGACAGTACATTTTAAGTTAGAAGTATAAATTGTCCTTGGATTGTGGCTTTGTTTGCAGACGACTTGTCGTTCATAGTTTCATCACGGAATGCTGAAACCCTTGAACATAAGTGTAACTGTGGTTGTTGAAGTGGTTTAATGGTAAATTTCCGATCAAGAATATTGCCCCTTAAGCAGAAAGAAACCGTTTACCGAAAGGTCTACTTTTTTTTCTAATTTTTAGTTCGGTTTTCGTTGGAATTCCTCCACCAGGACTGCCATATTATATTTTTATGAGAAACTATATTGAGATTGGCGAATGTCCTGCTGGGATCTTTTGTGATCTCAGCAGGGCATTTAAATGGATAAGTCATTAGCTATTGCTTGGTAAAATAGAGGCCTTTGGGCTGGGGGAGCCCGGTTGAGGGAACTTCCTACTTTTCTTAAGAGTAGACAATAATATGTTTTTAGTTAGAAGTGTAAATCATCAGCTATAACTTGGTAAAATGGAGGCCTTTGGGCTGAGGAGAACCTTATTGAGAGAGTTTGCTACTTTTCTTTAAAACTAGACGATAGTATGTTTTTAGTTAGGAATGTAGCTCGTGATTGGATTGTGGCTTAATGTTAATAGTATGAAGCTCACATACATCAGGTTTTAAGATACGATGTAGGCAAAATATTGAACTGGACTTAAGAGCGGGAAAGGAATTTATTACCCACTAGCCATCTTCTAAATAGTGTAAGGATGGATCAGCACTTCAGCTCCAGGGATTATTGTGCTAACTTGTTTTCTAAGCTGAATTCGGTCTCCTACTTGAGAAGAAATATAAAGGGAGTTCTGTGGGTTTACAATGCATACGTTGGCTCTCGCCTTTCATTATGGGGATTTGCTTTTGATTTCGACTGCAGCCAGGGATTTTTTTGTAGTACAAAGGATGGCTATAGAAACATTCTGGATATTTGTTCGAGAACTTCTTGAATATCTCCGTTTCAGCAGCTGAGTATCTTGACCCTTACAGGTTTCCATGTGAAAAATAATGATAGAAATAAATACTAAGCAAATCAGCCGGATTTGGTCAAGAGTCTTCGAAATGATGGACTAATAAATCCGGCGCAGCAAAGTTTTGCCATCTTATTTATCTTAAGGGTTATTTCCCGATTTACCTTTGGAGTACGTGAAAATGAATTTTTCTAAGGTTAGTCGTAGTAAAATTCGTATTTAATGAAAAAAAAAAAAACTTAAAAATCCCATATTTATTTTAAAAAGCATACTTTTGATGGGACTTTTCATATAAATATGGAAGATATTCACCTCACGTATGAGTTATTCTTTCACATAGATGGGTACACGGCTGTGTTGGTATTTATTTTTATTATAATAGATTCTTAATAAAAAAAATATTCAAACTGTTCATGTAGGAATTGTTAGCGAAATCGGAAAAAAATCGCTTTGTGTGTAAATTTTACAGGGTGTTAATTAATGTCGTGGACACATTTCAGAAGGGTTATAGTTTATTTTTCGGAACTTTTTTTGGAGCACTTTGTATGAAATCTGATATAAAAGTTAAACTTTCTGTTTATTTTTTTTAGCTCTTTAGTCGTTTGTATTATTCTCGTATCTGTCAGATTTTTCGATGTATTTACAAAAATTGCCATCCAATGCAAATTAAATGTAGGCGAAATAATGCAAAAAATGAAAAAACTGTTTTTATTTGCAATATTTTAGTTTATATCCAACGGTTGTTAAAATTTTGATTTAGGAATTCTTCACTTCTATGCTGAAATGTGCTGGTGCACCATCATGCATCAATGATTTCTAAGAAAATTGGTACATATTCTAGTAATACTGAGAGTTCGTCTTCGAGAAATTGACGATGATATGGTTCGTTTAGCTTTGCTGGCAGAAAAAAATGTTCGTACCAAAAAATCTCCAATAATGCCGGCCCACATATTTACTGAAAATTGCTGTTGGAAATTACTTTCGCGTACCAAATACAAATTCTTGTCTGCCCAAAAATGATTGTTATGAAAATTATTTATGGCATTCCTGGAAAAATTTGCCTCATCGCTAAATAAAATCGTGTTTCCAAATAATGAATTTTGGGCTAGCATTTGTAGGAACCACTGGGAAATTTTAAACGTAGTGGAAAATCACGTGAGAGAAGAGCTTGAACCCTTTGGATGTGGTAAGGATACATTAAGTTGTCTACTAAAATTTTCCATTCGAGCACAAATGAAATGTGCTGCCATTTTTCTCGTACTGTTGTAGGGTCATTTTCAGCAAGCATTTAGGACTGCTTTCTCGACTTCAGGAGCCCCAACCGTTTTATTTGCTCTTGCTCAATGAGTGAATTTCTGGAATGATCAATTTCACATAGCCGATTATGTACCTTTGCAAATGTTTTGCACATTCCAATTTGGATATCTCTATTCATAGAATCGTCTAGCATCATAACAATTGCCATTGGCAAGTCCATAAATGAAATGCATTTCTGCATATTCTTGATTTGTGAATTTAACCATCATTTTCATTATTTCCCCTACATTTAATTTGCATTGATGGCATTTTTTGCAAATAAGTTGAGATACGAAAATAATGCAAATTAAAATTTACGAAAAATATTTAAATTTTATAATACCCCTTAAAATTGTAAAAAATGGAAAATATTGCTAAATGTTTTTCAGCTCCTGTTTTCAAGTTCATTAGTCAGAAGTCACAGAACTAAGAGGTGCTCAGGGTTAGTAAAATAATTAATTCTAGAATTACTTACTGATTTAATATGATTATGATTTTTCTTTTTAGTTTTGAGACCAAGGATCTCTAATTTTGTGTATCTGATAGTGCACCAATACACTGATAAAGAATTTCGAGAGAATATTAGAATGCTTAGGCATACTTTTAATTATATTCTTGAATTAATTAAAAACCAACTAATTTTGGAAGAAGATAAACGAAGACATCCCGAGACACCTAAAAATCAATTGTTGTTTGCGTTATAGTATTTTACTACACCTGATTAATATAAGTTTGTAGTTTTGAGTGTGTTAATAGATATTATTAATTATTAAATTAAATTATAAAAATAGAGATAATTTGACTTTTTTTGTAGGTCTGAGTGAAGGCGTTTTAACATTGGCAAGGCCACAGCATTAAGAACAGTAAGGAGAGTGACTAATACACTTCTTAGTATTTCTAAAATCTATATAAAATGGCCCTCTCATTATTACTTGGGGACTGTTATCAATTTATTTCATCGCATGGGATTTACGAATACAGTTGGTGCTCTTGATGGTTGCTATATTCCCATATCTACACCAAAAGAAGATGGACTGTCATATATATGCAGAAAATATTTTGCAGCAATAATACTTCAGATAGGTATTAATTTTATTGATTCTTATTGGCGCAGCCAGGAACCTTCTCTGGGGGTCCAAACTCGTAATTTTTGTTGATGAAAAAAAAAAGGAAGGTCCCTACTTTTGTGTATGTCCCACAGTCTTGAAAAGGCTTAGATTTCATATTTTTTACTGGGTTGAGGCTCTGGGGAGGGTCTACCCCTAAAGTCCTGAGTCACTATATTAAAACAATGCAAACTAATTTTAAAATTATGATTTATAGGACTCCTGGTAGGGGGGGGGTTAACATCAAATTTTCCCCTCCGTACCTCCGCCACTAATGATTTTAATAATATAATTAAGGTATATTATTGCTACAGCTATATTTTTGCTTTTACACTTGTGTAGTTTTTAAATTTAATATGCTTTCAAAGTAAATATATACCTTTTTAGAATGTTGGATGAAAATGTTTTTAAAATTATAACAGATTCAGGTAATTGTTTAATATAGGTCCGTCACCTAAGACAATATTTAATTTAGTATAGAATGATTTGTTTGAAGATAGTGTGTTTTAGCATAAAATTTGTCTATCTGAACAAATAAATATGAAAATTTTTTTATGGACCTTTCCTAAACTCTTTCCCAAATCCATGTTTTAATTATAAAAGTAAATACACTATTTAGAAATACACCATTACTTTTTCAGTTTTACTTTTTAGGGAGTATGTGATCACAGAATGGTCTCTACTCATCGTTATGTTGGAAAAGTTGGATCATCGCATGATGCCAATGTGTCTAAGACGTAGTGAACTGTACGGTTTTCTAACTAACAGGCGGTTTGAGATGCTTCAGAATGATTCTCATCTTATTGCTGATAAAGCATTCCCCTGTTGTCAAACTCTGATGGTACCTTTCAGAGATAATGGTCACTTAACAAATAATCAAAGACATTTTAATTATTCATTATCAAAAGCCCGAAGCACAATTGAAAGAGCTTTAGCTTTATTAAAGAAAAGGTTCAGGTGTTTAAAGTTCTTTGATGTGAAGGACATAGAATGGACATGCAAGTACATTACGGCATGCTTTATACTTAATAATATTTGCATTCTACAAAATTATATATTTGATATAGATGCGCATATCAACGAAGATGTGCAGATCAACAAAGATGATGAAAATCATGGCTCTGTTGCACAAGATTGGGACAGAAACTTACAAAGGCTAGGGTTACTTAAGAGAAACAATATATGTAAAATATTGGGACAATAAAATTGTGTACCTACTATTATTTGTTTTATTGCATTAAAAAAATATAAACCTATTAGACACGCTTTTCTAACAAGCCATTAAACAAATAAAGAACAATTAATACAGATAACGATAAAAGGAACTTAAGTTGTATCACAACAAGAATTAATATCCTTTTTTTTGGAATCGACTAAACTAATGAACATTAAACTAAATATATGCATTCGAACAACCTCACAACGCAAAAATCCATTTCGGTAATTATAATCATACAACTAATAAAAGAAACATGGTAAACAATGTTTTTGGTGTTATTCTTTTTAAAATATTTTTTAAACCACTTAAACATTTCTTCAATCATGTCTTTTCTGTCTTTTTTCTCTTTTAGTTGGGATATCTTTATTCCCTTCTACACTTAAGGCATCTTCTATTTCGAGACTATTTTCTTGTATACTTCTTTTGCCATTTTCTCCCGAGCAACTACCAAGAGCAGTTTCACGTTTTTTTTATATGATCATTTACTGTTTAGTGTAAATATTGGGTTGAAATGAGGATCTTTAAAATATATCTCGTGCAGGTCATCAAAAAATATCCAGTATACTGGAGATTTTCCTGTATCATTTTTCCCTTTTAAATTTTTTTCATAAGTCTTTTTTAAGTTTTTTACACTTATGCCTTGGTTTGTAAACATGTTTTTCTTTCAATTTGGAACTTATTACTTCCCGTACTTTTTTACTACTGTAATGAGGAGGCTCAAATTTGGATTTTTGATACTTTCAATTAAAAGTTTTCTAGATTCGTATGTCCAATTAAATTCAGAAGTGTTACCTTCGGGAATGTTTTCTCTACTTCTGCTACATCCAGGAAGGTTTGATCATCTCGTTTCATAACATTATCTTCTTCTGCTTTGATACTTACGTCTGCTCCCCTTATTTTTTGTTTTTTAATATCAAGGGAAACATTGTTATACTTTTCTAAGCACTTGTGCTTTAATTGATTTGATGACATTCGCTCTTCTCATGTTCCAAGCTGTTGGCTACAATACCCATATGAAACGTCAATATTACTATTTACTTCCAGCTCTTCCTAAAAAAAATCTTGTTACGTTGGTACGTTTACTAGTTTCAACATGTGTATAATATTTTTAAAACAGTAAATTTTATAAAAAATTTAAGGGTTAAAAATAATAATACTACGTTATTACTAACCATTATTTTTTTCAGTTTAACCACAGGAAATACATGTAATCAAAAGAACTCGCGCTAGTTTAAAATTGTAGTCCTTCGTACGTGAAATTTCAAAGAAAAATAAACAATAATTGATAGTTGTTACAAGACCGTATGTAACCGACCTCGAACGGCCGGTTACTGATTTGACATTTGGTTAACCAGGTCTTAGGAAACTATGCTTCCAAAATAACCGATTTTTCAGCAAATGTGGCAGATCGATTATTTTCGGAAAGCTTCACCACCATTCTTCCGGTTCGTCTCGTCGAAGGCAGACCTCTGTGTTATTAACATAAGTGGTTCTACGTGTTCGGTTCTGCTGCTTTATTTCGGGGGGAAACGGGAGACTCAACCGCTCAGTGTGGAAACTAACGATCCCGCTAGAAAGTCAGCAGACGCTGTGAACGTATGAGACCTAGTTGTTCCTGCATTCTATCTCGTGGTGGGTGTGGTCTCTGGGAGGGTTGCCCCAGCTCTGAATAAGCCCCGGGCGAAGAGCAATCTGGCGAATTGTTCCTAGGAAACAAAGCCAAGAGTTCATAATACAATACAGTACAAGCTTCACCACAATCGCGGTTTATTTCGAACCATACCCTAAATTTTATATCAGAATTCATACAAGACACTCCAAAAAAATACATTTACTAAATTTGAACTAATTATTTCGGAATTTACTGGAGAAAATCGCAAAAATCGATGGCAATTTTTGCAAATAGGTCAAAAACTCTGATAGATACCAGAGTAATGCAAATGACTAAAAAGCTAAAGAAATGAATAGAGGGTTTAAATAAATTTTATATCAGAATTCATACAGGATGTTCCTAAAAAAAGTTCCGAAAAATAAACTTGTAGTGATGGAGAAAATGTAACACCCTGTCTACTGCGACGGTTAATTTTGATATTTTATTGTAGATGAAAATAATATATGTACTAAATTTTAATTAATTATCTTGAAACGTACTGTAGAAAAACGACAAAAATGAAACTTTGACACTCTGTATAACGAAAATGGTGCGTTTCTGACCATGTATTTATTCTCTTTTTTTTATTTTGTCGAGTACTATCACCTGAAATAAGTTCATGACATTAATTAACCCCCTGTATACATTTCGAGAGGGGATGGTAGTACGTTTTATTGACGCCATATGTGTCGCTGAACTCAACTTTTTTATTTATCGATCGGTTACGAATTTATGGCTACTAAAACAGAAGAAGATATAAAAACCTATATACAATAATCAATTGAGCCACCCTTTACCTGAAAATAAATCAATCCAGCAAAATCACATATGTAATATTGCTCTATCTACTTCTTTGTAGTACCATCAATATAAGCAATAACGCAATAATGATGCTTACTTGATGAATAGAATATTGCACAATACAAATAAACAATGGCAAAATGTAAATTAAGATCATAATATTAATCGGATAATTGATTTATTTTCCTTTAATCTATAGTAATTATGTAATAGCTTAAAATAGAAAGTTCGTCTAATTTCTTAGAATTTTCCGACATTTACATGGAAAGGGAGATACCAAAAACGTTAACTATAATTAATTTGCATAAGATGATAAGTGGTGCAATTTTTCTAAATGCATTTTCTCTGTTCTAACTAAATGGTATGTCTATTTGAATAGTTAAATATGCAAATTGTGGAATGTTTTGTGCACCTAGTATTTCTGGTGAAATCTAGATTTCAAGGTTATTCCGAATTGTATTAATTATGAATTATACGCTGTATTTGAGATACTACTTCAGGGTTTTTTACTGCACTGAGCATGCTAAAGGGGATACTGACGATACTCTATATTATATAGAATAGTCTATGGTGTGTATGTGTGTATGCAATTTGTATGTATATAAACTGTTCAGCAATTTCTTCGCGCCGACAAAAAAATTGACCTAATTTGTAAGGCCAAAAGAAGTTTCGGGTACAAGCGTTATTGTTTTTTTGGGTTTAATTTAAACGTTGTTTGTCGATCAATTATTGCTGGAACTTGGTAAAAGGACCCGGCACACAATCAGTGGGATTTTGGCCGTCTAAATCCACCAAATTTTATTCCTGATGAAAGTTGTTCATGGGCACAAAACAATCCTGCGAACAGTTTCCGAGTTTCAAGGTTTTTTTAACATATTTAACGTATAGTACTTCCCAAAATAACAAAAAAAGATATGTAAAGATAGGTCCGAAAACGTTTTCTTTCTGATGTATAGGGAGAATGAGGTTTACAATGTAACACCCTGTATATAGAGAAAAAAGCATTTGCGGACGAAAACTTCCTTCTTATTTTGGGAAGTACTATATGATAAATATGTTAAAAAGGCATATTTTGACAAATCTTGTTTTCTTCAAGCATTTTATATGGGATTTGGGTAAAATTTAAAACCCTGTATCTTAAAAACAAGTCATATAGCAGGTTTACAATACTTTTAATCACGTAATAAATGTAATTGACGTTTAGAATAATTTTTGACATTGCCACTCTTATGTGGTCTGTCACAGTCTGAGCCATCTGATTAGTTAATGCTTTGGATTGTTTTGCACCTATGGACAACTTTGATCACTTGAACTAGAATTCTGGTAGACTGCCAAAATCCCAAAATTAATTGTGTGCTTTGTATGTACTTTAAACTAATAATTCTTGCACATTTAACCAACGAGTTTTATTATTTGCTTTGATATCTTTTTATTCGCTAAGATCAAACCTCGAAACATTCTACCGATTTTGAAGTTACTTGATTTCTTTGGAACCATAACCTACAGTGGCGTATTTAAGATTTTGTTAGGAGGGGTTCCAGCTCATAATTTTTGTTGTTGACAAAAAAAAGGTCTTTGATGTGGAATTGGGAATATAAAAAGCCTAATTCCACGGATTTATTGCTAGTGGTCATCCAGTTTCAACACTGTAAGGATCTCCCCAGGTTTTTGCGGCAAATTTGTGTAACGTTCTGTTTCCTTTATAATAAATTGCAGTCAAGTTGAAGTGAGATGTATGCCTAACTTGGGGGAAATTAAGGTGGATAAGCCACCCTTTGGCCCATTGGAGGCAAAAAAGGCGTGCCGATCTGAGGACAAAAAGGTAAACTTAAGATTTTGACAAATGTAAGAGCATCAGGGTCGGTCATTAATAAATCCCAAAAGCGGGAAATAATGCTGCCAGCAGGCCGTCCGAGGCTACCCCCGGTCCTGACCGCCCCTCCTATCTTACGGCATTTTTCGCAAGATAAATATGAGTAGAAGTTTGACAAAAACAAAGACTTTTACATACTTGCCCAACGAAGACCCAACTAGTGACCCCCTAACCGAACCATTAGGCCCTTCAGGCACCAATCTTCTTGTCGAAAATCCTATGGAGTGCAAACTTATCGAAATAGAATATCAGACATTCAATTTCTCTCTACATTCGCAGCATTTCAAAGACCCCTCTGTTCACTTCAAGGGGGAAATCACATTCTGATTTAAATTTTTTAATTTCTTATTCAGGGGTTTCAAGGATTAGATACGTTTGAAATGTTTTTAACGAAGCAACCTTATGTTACCGGTTTTTACAATGCAACCGAAGATTTTTATTTCTTGGCAGGATATCATACCGCTATCACACCGCGAGTCGTTTTAGCGATTTTGAAGTTCTATAATTGCTCTAAAAAAATAAATTAGATTGGTCAAATTATTCATTAAAAATCAAATGCTATATATCTAAAATTATTTTAATAAAGCATCCTGTATTTTGTTGGTTCCTATTTCTGTAGAGAAGAGATATTACCATCCATTTTTTTCATTTCAACTAAAGAAAATTTTGACACTTTTGGAGTGGTGAAGTTTTGAATCTCTACCACAGAGGTAAGAAATTGTGAATTATGCGCAATCGAATTTGGGTATAGAATATGTCATATAAAATGTCCTTCCAATTTGTCGTCAATTTTTTAAAAACTCAGATGCTCAGATAAATAGTAAAAGTTCACAACTCCGACGAAATTAGGTTTTATTAGAGAAATCACGAAATCGTCTCAAGATAACCTAATGTATGAAACAAGATATCTAGATATATAAATTTAAAAATTGGTAACTTACGGGGTGCTCCAGTAAAAATGTTTCTCATTTTTTGGACACCTTGTAGAGTAAATTGAAAAATTTAAATCAAAGTTTGAGTTTTCTTTTGTTAGCCTGTCTTAAGAATTATGTGCCAGAAGCATCAGATGCAAAGAGAAGCTGTTGAAATTTACCACTTTGATAAAGTTAGATTAGCTTTTTATAGAAATCATAAAACTTCAACAGCGACGAAGCATCTCGAGGTACGACTCTAATGAATGAAAAAAGTTACCAAACAATAAAAATCCTCAGTTCAAAATCATCTCAAACATATCTCATTTTGGGACACCCTGTATACTAAAGCATCAAATTCAGGTGTTGAAATTGTCCACTTTAACAAAATTATGTTGATTGTGATTAAAAAGACATAAAATTGTCGGTTGAATGAGTTAGAATTCTTGAGTGAAAGTTGACCAATTTACAACAATCATTTAAACACCCTGTGTAATAATGGGCAAATCAAAAAAGTTTCTGACTGAAATTAGATCCAAAGAATTTCCCATTTAAAGGCTAGTTGATGAAATTTGATCAGACTTCGCTTGGCTAAGTAACGACAAATTTTTGTCGGCGCGAAGCAATAATTGTTGAGCACTTTATTTGTTATCATCTGTTAATTAAATGCGTGGACGGATTTCCATAAACAAAATTAACTATTTTCTAATGCGTTTTGATGAAGGTTAAATATCTATTACCTGAAGTAAATTAGTTAATAATATTTTTTATTTTTTTGCCAAGTATTACAAAAAAAATAATCTACTGAAAACTTCTTCAGCCAAAACTATGACGATTATTGTAGCTTCGTGGTTGGCAGAAGCAAATGCTTCAGGCCGTTTACTAAAGTAATCTGTGACAAACCAGGATATATTTGTTACCTCGATCAGACTCACGTAATTGCCCAGCAACGTCTATTGCTATTCTTCCAAATGGTAAACCGACGTTTTATGGTTCAATGGTAGCAAACCCAGTAGTTATTGTAATACATGCTGAATTCTTTTTTTGGTAACTAATAATTGCGTTTTAGTGGTGAAGGTTAGACCACTTTCCCAGACTCGTTTCAACAGTCCACCCTCAACGACCAATGAATCTTAATGAGCCCCCAGCCTCTCGAATGAAAAGTTTTTGTCATATTTTTGTCTAACTTCAGTACTTTGTTTTTCGTGCAAAATTCACCCAACATTTGGGTCTTCTAGCTGATCTGCGCTGTATTCTTCTGGTTAACCATTCGTGATTTGGCGTAATCCTAAATTCTTTAATTTCTCTGTGAACATTGATCTCCTTTTTAACCATGTTTATAACCTTTTTTACATGAACGTCTAGATAAAACATGAGCGATTTTATGTTGTCTGCCGGATCGATATTTAATTAAAAAGTCGTACTTGTCATTAGTTTTAATAATTTTTCTATTGCTGCACTATGTCTTTCTAAAATTAGTTTATATTGCATTTAAAAGATTTTGGAATGTCCTTTTGCCCTTGTTAATGATACTTCTTTGAATCTTTTGTGCGTTTTTAGCAGGGGCGTACGGTGAAATTTTTAGAAAGGGAATCAATTTTTAAAAACTTATCTATTTGTAATGTAATTCGATTCTTCGATCATTTTTTGCAAATTCGTCAATGACGTCATCATAAAAATGCCGATGCTCCGACATATTTTGGAGAAGTTTATTTTCAATAGACAACAGCGATGTATGCGAAACTCTCTCCTGCCCCGTTGAATTTCTCACGAAATTTTTTATACATTTAAGTGTTGAAAAATTGCGTTCTACTGATGAACTTGTTGCAGGTATTGTCAATACTAATTCACACAATTTCAATACTTCGGTGAGGCATCTTCCAGCTCCTTGCCTTTTAAAAATTGCATTAGTTGCTTAGCGTTATTTTTCGCGCTAATGTCATCTATTTCGTAAATCACTTTTAGTTCAGTAAAACTCGGTGGAAGAACTGGCCATAATGAAAAACCAGAGATTTAAACGCATCTTCTGTAAAAGTTTTTCCTTTAAATGCATCAAAATTGCCCGAGGAATTTAAAATCATTTAAACCTTTAAATCTATAGTTTATTTGTTGCTGAATTTAATCGATTATTTTATAAAAGAGGCGTTTGTATGATGTTTAAATATCTCCGACCTTGTCTGTTCGAAGACGTTTGGCTTGTGGCTCTACATTTAACGTCATCGTTTTCTCCTAAAATAGGTCAGTCATCTTTTTTTTTGGCTATATCATTTGTTTTAGTTTGTAATATACTAAAAACATTGTCCGAGAATGGAAATATTTCTGAAAATATGTTCAACAAATAACTAAAATTAAAATCTCGTTTCAAACAGTCCAAAAATCCCCTCGAACTATTTATTGGTTCTGAGTACCACGTTTCATTATTTTCTATTATATTCTCAAATAGTTCAATCACGATTTTCAGATACTGTTAACACAAGTCTTCCACATAGTTCTACCTAGTAGGAGCTACTTTGGGCAATCGTTTGTGGACAATGGAGTTCAAAGATTGTGTAAGTTTTGTTGACTTGGAAAAAAAAGCGGTCATGCCACTTAAAGTAAAAATACTTCACACTCTTTAATGTGATTGATGGACTGGGATAAAACTAAATTTAATTTATGAGCAAAACAATGGACAAACACAACACACAAAGTTTTTCGAACTTTAGCTTGCAGACCCCCTAATTGTCCTGCCATCAGTGCAGCTCCATCATAGCTTTGAGCAACTAATTTTTTCTCTCCATTAATTTCTTTAGTAACGTTATAAACTACGGTATATAATATCTGCTGTACGATTTTCGGACACATTCTTAGAACCTAAAAATCGCTCTCGAATACTTCCATCTGTTTTAACGTAGCATATTACTATAGATAATTGGCTAAAATTAGTGATATCAGTTGTTTCGTCCAGAACAATAGCAATGAACCGCGCCTCCCCAATCTCCTGCTCAATTCTTTTTAGAATAATGGTTGCAACAGCGGAAATTAAATCATTCTGGATTCGATTCGACGTTCCGCGAAAAACGCTAGACTGTTCCAAATGATTTTTTAAGCAATCATCATATTCAGCCATTAAACTAAGTAAATCTTGAAAATTTCCTCTATTTGAAGATACCCTTGTTTCGTCATGACCTCTAAATCCCAATTAGTGCTGACCGAGAAAACAAACAACGTCGATAGGTCTTCTTAATATTTGCCTATTTTTATCGACTAGTGACAAATTTCCAACTGTTTATTAAGGGTGTGTTCAATTCTGGTTTTTCCGAAGACTTTTTCTTTTATAACGGCTTGCAAATGCGCTTTGGCCATAATGTGTCTTTTTACAGCTTTATGGAAATTGTTTAAATCGGAAAAACCAGTTTTATTCCAGAGACCTTTTTCATTTTCAGAAAGTAAACATGGTCAACAAAATAATTTACTTATATTTTCACACCCTGTTAGCCATTTAAATTGTTCGTATTATTTTTCCGAATAAAAATGTCTAATATAGTTTTTCATTTTTGTGGTTAAATTTTTCATAGGCGGTTTTGCAATTCCTTTGGAGATTATTTGAAGCTTATCAGCGAAGTTTAATGTTGAAAATCCCTTTATTATTAAGACACATACCACACATTCACACACACACTCTTCTTACTAAACTCCAACATTTTCAACGTTATAACCGACAGTCGAAGTTGACGGTATTTTGCATATCCACGTACGTATTATTGTCTTCCATATCGCACCATGCACGACGCGACGTACGTATCACACAACACACGGATAGCCGTTCAAACAAAGAACCTACTCCAACGATAGCTTCCGCCCCCACTTAAAGCACGCGACTGAAATGCGAAAATTTCAAACAGCCGGTGGATAATATATATAGATATGATATAGCCAAAAAAAAGATGACTGACCTATTTTAGGAGAAAACGATGACGTTAAATGTAGAGCCACAAGCCAAACGTCTTCGAACAGACAAGGTCGGAGATGTTCAAACATCATACAGACGCCTCTTTTACCACAGGGTACCCTGTGACATAATCGAAAGCAATTCTTCTTTGTTATTATAAAATGGTTTGATATAAAATTTTTAGGCCGTTTTGCACCTGCTTTATTTAATTAGAAATATATATATTTCTGCTATTATACATATATCTTTTCCGACCAAAAACTTTTGATAAAGATGTGTGAGAGCGCATTTTTATCGATTTTTAGTAACTAAGAAATACGTTATTTTTGTGCTGTAGTTACGTCACTGCATATCCGAAATAATTCTACAATATCGTCAATTCTCGGTGATAGGTAGCTATCTTTTTTGGTGTCGCCATTAAGCCTACAATAGTATGTACAAAATCTCCTACTTCCATCTTTCTCCTTTACAAGCATTACCGATACTCTTTTATAAACCAGCCTTGAAGCATTTTGTTGACACGTTTTTTAACTTTTTCGTGTTTTGCAAAAGGCGCAATCTTCGTGGCTGTTATCTAATAGGGCTTGGTTTTTCAGTGTTGATTCTATGCTTTATTAAATTCGTTCTACTAGTTTCATTAATTTCAGTTTTAAATATGCCGCCTTCTCTTAATATAAAATTCTCGGCCTTCTGCAACTTTTCTTCTGACAAATAACCCCTTGATTTTTCCATAGCCTGTAAAATATATTTGATTATTAGACTGGCTCTATTATTTTGCAAATCAGATTTTGGTACGCGACAATTAACTATTGGTTTAACTAGTTCGAAGGTAGCAATCATATCTCTTTTATTCATTTTACTGGAACTGGAAATGTTATTAGCAGCCCGGAAAACTATCTATCCGTACTAGAATCAAGTACCAACACAGCAACCTGGATGTATCTCCAACTTTTCCTCGACAATTTTTTCGATGCTGCCTAGTATTAGTAGACTTTTACTAGCTATGTTGCTTGTTCTTCGCACATTCTTTTTGTTAACCAAAACCAATTCCCAATATTTTGAATATTTGCAATGTTCAGTTTAGGCTGAAATGATATTCCGTGTTCTTTAATTAAATCTATTCCCATAATAAATTAATCTTCTGTGTCGGTCATTACTGATTTGTAATGTAGTGAAGTGGAGCCAAGTAGAAATCTGACACTGATTTCTCTATATATAAACGCTGACCCTCCAGTTATTGTGTACAATAACAGCTTTTCTGCGAATGGCTTGACTTTTCCAGAGTTAATGAGATTTCTTCTGACCAGAGAAACTGCTATTCCGGTAACTACTGGAATCCTCTTTTTTTTTTAATTCATTACTCCCTCAGAGTCAGATATTTATAGGGTTTTAATAGACGGCTTGGTAGAATTTAGCCAGAAACTGGCTATTAATTGTTTTCCTGTCTAAAGTCGGGGTTATTTTCTGTTATTTTTGAGCATTAAACACAATCTTCTAACTTTAAAACACGAAGAAGTGCGTCGCTGCTTTTGCGTAACTTGTTCATTTTTAAAATTTCTTGAATTTTAGGAGCCTGTGCTCGATCTACAGATACAAGACACATCCATCTATCATGTCTTCACCTGATGTAGGAAACGCTAATCTTATTAACGTTTTAATGTCAAACTCAAATTCTTGAAGGGATTCGCTGGGCTTTTGGGTCCTAGTTTTAAGCTGGGTTCTGTATATTCCTTGACTTGTACTGTACTGATCTCCAAATCGAGGCTCTAGTAAATGAATAAGGTACTTATAGTTTTGTTGATGACTTATCCTAGTTACTAATCCAATGCTGATTCTGTTAACGAAAATATTAGAAACATGGCCTTTCGTAGGTCCAACCATTACTTGTTGCTGCTGCCTCAAATTGACGCACGTACCGGGTCTTTCCTCATATATTGACCCCCCCTAGAAGAGTTATTTTAAGAGATACAAAAAAATATCAAATACAAAAGTTTTAGGGATTTCCTTGAAATTTTTGAATCTGATCTCAAAAATTTTTTTTTCATCCGTAAATGTCAAATTTTGACAGATGGTCATTTTTTTCTTATGGAACACCCTGTATACGAATTGACAGTTAAAAAGAGCGAAATTTTCTGATTTCAAATATATATATATGTTTAATATGTTTAAATAAGGCGTTATTGAAATATCGGGCTCGAAACATCAAAATAATAACACATTCAAAATATCATGGTAGGCGCTGCATTGTGAATATTTGACATTTATTAAAAAGCAATTGAATCAGACGCCATTATTATTTACTGTTAGTTGGCTTTTAATTGTCAAAAAATGCCGTACAGCGAGGAAGAAAAGTGCGATATAATTCGTTTATATTATAAAAATAATAATAATGCCAATGCCGCAAGGGCGGAATATCATCGCACGTTTCCTTTACGCCCCACTCCAGCAAAGAATACTTTTAAAAACGTGGAACAAGCATTGCGCACAAGAAAGACTTTAGTAAGAAAACGTCGGACAGTTGTGGCCAATCAAGACGAAGAACTAAACATTTTATTATATTTCGAAGGTTAGATCTTTTTCTTTCTCAAATTTCATATCAAAAAAATTTATTTCTTTCTAGAAAACCCTAATAATTCAATAGAACATGCCAAAAATTTCTTCGGTCGGTCTGCCAAAAAAATTTACTCAACTTTAAAAAAGTATAAGTATTATGCTTATAGAACATTGCCTGTTCAATATTTAAGTGAAGAGCAAAAAAATAAAAGAGTGGCATTTTGTCAAGAGATGCTAGTGTTGAAGGGAGAAGATAGAAATTTTTTTAAGAAAGTTCTGTGGTCCGATGAGGGCACTTTTATAACGGCAGGGGTATATAACCGCAAAAATGTTAGGTATTGGGCTACAACTAACCCCCGAATAACCAGGGAAATTAAATTTCAAGGACGGCAGTCCCTTCATGTATGGTGTGGTATTTTTAAGTGACCAAATTATTGGCCCTATTTTTTACGATGAAAACCTGTCCGGGCAAAAATATTTGGAGATGCTCACCAACGAAATTGAAGAGAGGCTGGACGATCTACCCCTAGGGCAGTATAATCAAATAGTGTGGCATCAAGATGGCGCCCCACCACATGATGTATTGCCAGTTATAAGATTTTTAAATCAAAAATATAATTTATGGATTGGACGTACTGGGCCAATTCGTTGGCCACCGAACAGCCCAGACCTGACGCCTCTGGATTCGTTTCTGTGGGGTTACCTTCAAAACAAGGTTTATGACCGGGGAAATGAAAACGTCGAGATGCTCCGCAGAAAAATCATCGCCGCTATAAATGATCTCAATGTACAGTTTATAGTTAATACTATACAAAAAATTGAACAAGACTATACAAATTGCATTAATAATAATGGAGGTCATGTTGAGAACCTATAAAGTATAATTATTAAATTTGAAGTTAATTAACAGGAAACTTTTTTGTTGTTATTGTTATTGTATTTGTTTGTTGTTTATATTAATTTGTTATAAAATATATAATTTCTTCCTGGCTGTACGGCATTTTTTGACAAGTAAGACCCACTAACAGTAAATAATAATGGCGTCTGATTCAATTGTTTTTTAATAAATGTCAAATATTCACAATGCAGCGCCTACCATGATATTTTGAATGTGTTATTATTTTGATGTTTAGAGCCCGATATTTCAATAACGCCTTATTTAAACATATTAAACATATATATATATATTTGAAATCAGAAAATTTCGCTCTTTTTAATTGTCAATTCGTATACAGGGTGTTCCATAAGAAAAAAATGACCATCTGTGAAAATTTGACATTTACGGATGAAAAAAAAATTTTTTGACATCAGATTCAAAAATTTCAAGGAAATCCCTAAAACTTTTGTATTTGATATTTTTTTGTATCTCTTAAAATAACTCTTCTAGGGGGGGGGGGTCAATATATGAGGAAAGACCCTGTACATGGTCCAGAAAAATGATGAATATTTACTTTTTCAGTTCACTTACTTCTTTTTTCAAGGAGTTGAATTTTAACACTTCGAATATTCTAATACTCACACTAATTTTATGTCCTAAAAAAGTCGACGTCAAAATTTGGGTCTAGTTTTTCTTTTTAGCTGTTATTGATCCGCTGAGGAGACTGCTTTGTTAACTGGCTTATAAAATTGCGTTAAATTTAATTATCGTGAGCTATTCAAAGAGTATATTTTTTTCAGTAAACGACAGTATTTTCTCAGGGAGAAATTTTAATACTTTATTACCTCACAACTAGGTTTTCGGTATCTGAACTTTATACTTTCATTACAATCATTTTTGTTTTTTAGTGTTAACTTTGTAATAAGGCCCACCTCAAAAGCAGGTAATATGGCTCATTACACAAATCGAGGGCTATATTAAACAAAAATTATTTTTTTAAATAAATGTTTTTTTTTATTTATTATTTTCTACCATGTGAAGTATCAAGTTGTCCTACGTGCAATGACGCATATTACAGACTCCTTTTAAATAAGTATTTTAGTTATTTTCATAATAATGTATGTTTTGTAAAACCAAATTATGGTAGGTTCCCAACATTTTATATATACTTTAATAATCGCTCTTAAAAATATTTTCGATTTACCTTAATAATTAAGAAAACATGGTTCTTGGGATTGGACCGCGCCAACTTTGCGAAACCACTTTCCTATGTTTCGCCTTCGATTGCACCAGGTATCTTCAGGGATCTTTACTTCACGAGATCGGAACACTGAACGAACTCGGACAGACTTAGGCCGGCTATTAATAGTAGTTTACCGAATCAGACCCGGTGTAACGATCGCTTTCCACGTATGATGTAGACTGAAACTCGTATCTTTATTAAAACTGTTAGAGCGCTTATACAATTCAATAGATTCTCTAATTTTCCGTTTATAGAATCCCGAAACTGATGCAGGAACTTTGGTTTCTTTTACATTTATGACATGTCCAGTGAAATATTGGTGTTCAGATACAACAGATTGTACAATTTGTTTCTTTTTGATACATCGTTCATGTTCTTTAAGCCTAGTCGATATGGATCGTCCAGTTTCTCCAATATAGACATTACTACAGGAACAAGGATTTGCATATACTCCTTCTGTTTGGAAAGGAATAATGTCCTTTGGAGATCGCAAACATTGTCTGATTTTCTTGTGTGTATTGGAGATTGTACATATGTTGGACCGGCGAAGTAACCTTGCAATCTTGTGTGTGGTTTGGTGTATAAATCGAAGAACTACACTTCCTATCGGTAATTCCTTATTAGTATCATTTGGTGGAGTAGGATTATTATATTTTCTTGTTGACCCTCTAATATCTTTAGTGCAACATCCATTCCCTCTTAAAGCTTGAGTAAGGTTCTCTGTTCCCGATTGTAAAGAATGTTGGTCACAAAACGCGAGGGCTCTGTAAACCAAAGAATTAATAGCTGATTGGTTTTGTGCTGGATGATGACGGGAATTTGCATTTAGGTATCTGTTTGTATGCATTGCTTTTCTATATACAGAGAGTCAATTTCTATTGTAAATTTTATATTAGCATGTTGTTGATTCAGATGATCAAGAAACTCGGGGAGGACATTACAAAAGTGTCGTCTACATATCTGAACCAAGATCTTGGCTCTAATGGATATTGACTACCACTGGTAACAGCGGTATCTGAACACCAACATTTCACCGGACATGTAATAAATGTAAAAGAAACCAAGGATCTTGCATCAGTTCCGGGATTCTATAAACGGAAAATTAGAGAATTTATTGAAAGTTGTATGCATCCAAACTCCTTTAATATAGAAACGGGCTTCCGCCTACATCATACGTAGAAACCGATCGTTATACCGGGTCACGGTTCAGTAAACACAGGCCGACTATAAATAGTCGGCCTAGGTTTCTCTAAGCTCATTCAGTTGAAAGCTTTTGTTCTAGGTTATCTAAATAATTATTTTTGGAATAGAATGTTACTTAAGTACTGTATTCGTGAAAATCACACTCCCAGGTTTTTACAGATCTTCACGTGTGTTGGGTCTGTCTGCTTGTTCGCGGCACAGCTAAAAAACTACTTACCCGTTTGACTTCAAATGTCGATCAAAAATAGAGGATCATATGAGGAATTTAAAATGGCGAACAAATAAAATGTTTAGAAAATCAACGTTAAAAATTTTTCTTATTCAATTGACTCTAAAATTTGTACAAACATCAGATATGATATAGGGATAAAGTGATCAAATTTTGGTACGAATTCAACATGACTGAAAAATCAGAGTAAATAACTATTCTACTAAACTATTCAATTTATTCTTAATTAAGCCCAAAAATTAAGTTTGGCATAGAAAAAAATTATAATAAAAATTGTAATAGACAGTATACTAAATTACTAAATGACTTATGTGTGGAACTAAATTAGAATCATTCTATCTAAAAATATTTGTTTTTATTTCTTGGTTGCCAAAACGACGTTTAAACAAATCGCTGATCGTAAAGCGAAAAACCATCAATTCTGACCTAGAAATCCAAGTGCGCATCATTGATTCTAAGGTAGTTCAAACACTTTCTTAAGAAGAATCATAATTTAGTAGCATGTTGGCAAATTAAATTAAAACTAAACTGGGTAATCATAAACGAACAAACTAGCATTGTGTAAACCTAGTAAAGTTTTTGTTACATTGATCTTTTAACGTGTATTGATGAAATACAAAAAACAAATTCAGATAATGAAGTCAAGTGATTTTGGCAGGTGAGCCATATAAACATGTGACATTAATTAATTAGAAGATCGTTTTATCGATAGGTCAGCGACATATCGAATAAAAATGAGTAAATTAAAAAATACCGATAAATTTATAGATATCGATAAGTGCCGATAAGTACCCAATAATCACACTTGAAATAAAGCCTCAAGCTTTTAAGAAAATATTCATATTTTTAAGTTCTTTGTTTATGTATGTTTAATTATTTTTTACTTTTTAGTTCAATAGATTGTTAATAAAAGCTTGTTTTAAAAATGCTTTTTTATATTTATTGTTTTAGTTTTGAAAATGTGCCGCGTTCACTTTCAATGCACAGTCTTAAGCTTTTATTCTAATATTTTTTGACCGAAAGGTGATATCTTGTTGATTTGTCATGGCGGTGGCAGAATTTTGAATTCTAACGTTCGGTTCTGCTGATTTATTTCGGGGGGAAAAGGGAGACTCAACCGCTCAGTGTGGAAACTAACGACCCCGCTAGAAAGAGAACAAACGCTGTGAACGTGTGAGGCCTAGTTGTTCCTGTATTCTATCCCGTTAGTCTGCCGCAGTTCTACAAAGAATATTAGCGTAATGGCCGCTATGTGGCGGGAATGGGAGGGGTAAAGGGATAGCTTGAAAGAAAGGGTCATCTCGTGATATCAGTAGTACTCTCAAGGGGCACCTAGTGGAAGCCAAGATGTATTTCATAAATTAAGATAGGAAAAGTCAAGAAGTATTTTAAAGATTCAGGGTGTCCGGGAGTTTAAAACTCGTCATCCGGACATCCTACCGATAACGTCTCCAAACTGGAATAAGGTGTTGCCCCAGCTCTGACTAAGCCCCGGGCGGAGAGCAATCTGGCGACTGCCTTGTAGCAAAGCCAATATCAAAAGTCAAGTCAAGTCATCATTGAAACTAACTATTTAAGATAACCCCAGGTTCTGCCCGACGGAAAGAGGATAATGGCTTGGAACCCTATTATATATGAGCCAAAGGTTGTGCCTTAACTCTAGAAACGCATCATATATATTTGGATTTTAAATGTACGCATATATTTTTACTTATTCGAGTATGTTCGGAGCTTTCTAGTCGAAGATAGCAATATCTAGAATTATCATTAACGATATTTTTTTTAAAGAAAACAAGAAACTTACATTAATTAAAAACATCTGGTTCATTTTATGAAAAAGTTCTCTATTTTTGCTACTCAGGGAATAGCCCAACAAGAGACTTATTTCAATCGCACATTTTGCCAGTTGTGCTCACAAAAATTTGAAAGCGTAACTCAAAAACAAGTATTCTTACTGTCATGATATGAACGATGAAAACGTGTCTTGAAAAAAGTCTATAACATTTCTGTAACAATTTTGCGGACAGGCTATCAGGTTATATATTAGGGCAAATTCACATTAAATGGATAAGAATGCGCTCACTATATAGAATATATGTTTTCCTTTGGCTAATAAAAGTCTTCTAGCTATAGACATTACAGCAAAAAGTCAAAAAAACTCAATATATAAATACGAAGACATAATGTTAAACGTTCGCTGGGTGCAAAGGCAGAGACGGCGAGGTGTGGATGGAAAGAATAGACACGGCATATGTACGCGTTTACTTGCGGGGACTTTAAAGAGAAAAGGCTACGCACGCTGTCAGTTGTGTAGAAATATATGCACACCGCACGCATACTTTTGCTAAATGTAAACGTCAAAAAGAATATTGAAACAAACGTACGCATGTTTATCCGTATACGTGCGATGTTCGTTCGTTTTTGCTAAGTCAGTATGCACCTTTATTGGGCATTTCAAGTTGCAGCAAACGAGACGGGGCAACGAAAGTTTAAACTAGGACACATCACTTAAACGTATGCCCACATTGTTCTCGGTTCCAGCTTGGTAAACGTACGTCGGGTACGCTTCTATGAGGTTGATCTTAAACGATAAATGGGCGTTTCTTTTGGTATAAATGCGATTTCGGTGGGATCTATAATAAGCCAACAGTGGCGTTTAGGGTTGCCAACTCTGAAGAAGTCCAAAGGAGGACAAAATCAAATCGTATAATATAGTTTCGCATTCAAAATAATGCCATATATTTATCTGATACATTAACCATTATTTTACTTCCCTCGATTGTAATCGTGAAAACCTAACCTAACCTAACCCTATGAGATTTTTCAGATTTTCACTTTTCAGGGTCCCTAGATGCCGAAAAACATATTTTCTCAATTGTCTCTCTGTTCGCGACTTCATAGGGATGAAATAATAGCATTCTGTTGCAAATTTAAAAAAATGTATAAATATAAAAAAATAATAATATTATCAGAGAAACAAAAAACACGGTTTTACATTGACAAAATTGTTGTCCAAATGTATAATTTTTTTGACCAGTTGAACATTGAAATTGTGATAAAAATTCATTTTTCGCATTACCAGTAAAAATTTCAGGTTGTCTGTTCAAATTCGATCAACGAAAATGAACCAAAGTGCCAGGGACTCACTGCTTCCGCGTCTGATTTTTTCCGAAATGTGATGGTTTCTAAGATAAGTCCATGAAAAACTACAGTTATCCCTCTACCACTGACATGTGAAGAGAAAAATCTGAAAATTAGGAACGCACAAACTAAATTTACAATAAACTGCCAGAAACTATTATTTTTAGATGTTTAAAAAATGAATTTAAAAGAGAGAATTATTACCTAATATCTTTACGGATTTACAGATTTTGGAAATCGTTTTTTAATTATTTATATTAATTGTTTATTCACAAGTCCATCAGGTATAATCTTGCTTAGAGTACCCGAAACAATATTGCATTAAAGTTTGGTTTAGGTGGTCAATCATTATTTGCTTTTTAGATTTTCCCAGATCTTCCGTAAACCTTATGATGAACATTTTTCAAAAAAAAGCATGACATCGATTCACATTTACTGGCTTAACATGTCTACTTTTTAATTTAATAGGTTTTCCATTTTTCTTAGGATTCCAATTCTGAGAAATTTAAATATCCCTCACACTGTCAAAATCAGCCTTTTTCTATTAAATAGCTCCCTTTTTTCTTTGGGGTTATTTTACATACGAAATTAATAAAGAACTCACGATTTTGTTATTCATTATGCTAATCATCATTTTGTTTGTGTACGTGGAGAGAAGAAATCAACTTTCATATTTTTAATTTGACAGAAAAATGTCAGTGGGAGAAATTTAAATATAGATTCAAATCGATTTTTCTCAGAGACTATCGTATTCGGGAAAACAATTATCAGGAGCATTTTTTACTTGATATTCTGCCCTTCGTTCTTCGCATAATTGTTGTATTTAGTATATTTTCGCAAAAAAAATAATTTTAGCATATTTTTTTGTATATTTTTTTAACTTGTTTAGGGTCTAGCAATGTCAACTGTGTCTGGTTCAAAAGAGCTATAATATAAAAAATGCTTCTCAATGTTCCTGATGCCAGGGTAAAAAATAGCTTTTTCTCTACCTGTATTGTAAGCAACCTATTTTGACACTGCTTTAACAGACGTAAGTGAATGTTCCTCAACAAGGTATTAGTTGCCCTTAACGACATGATGTAGGTCAACTTACATCCCTAGGGAAATAATAATCTAAAATTATTATAAGTAGCTTTAATTTTTGATTTCATCAACATATTACAAAAATCCGGACAAAAAAACCGGTGATATTAATTGAAATGAATATTAATGGTACAATTATTACAATTATTCACGTTGTTAACAAAATTTGGAAACACGTTTACTCGTTTCTTCTCGATGTGTATTACATTTTCTGACTCCACAGATCCTTCATTTCTAACCAATGTTTCTGTCACTGTTGAAGCACTGCAAGAGACTTCTGGCTGGGTCTTATTGTATAAAATTTTATTCGCTACTTCCTTTTTATTATTGAGGCTCTCAGCTACGTAACTTTCCGCGATAGTAGCGCATTTCCATCCACTATGTTGCTTGATAGCTATTACATCAACTCCAGTATTTGCTAATAAAGTTGCCGACTTCTTCTAAGAGAGTGTCCAGTATACATTTTGAAGTTCTGAAACTTTAGAAATTTCGCAATTTTGCGCGGAATTGAGGAAAACGTATTTTTCCCGACAGGCTGGTATCAATGTAGTTTTGAATTATTTTGAAATGACAAACCTGAGTGTCGTGACTTTTTGTCATTGTAAATGTATGTGACATTCCATTTTTGGAGTCAGGAATGGTCACAATTATGACTTCTTGACTTATTATAACATTGTCCATTTTCATTTCACAGAGTTCATTAGAACGGCACGCTCTAGCAACTCCCATTACCATTACGACCTTCATCAATAAGTATATATCTTCCCTGTTAAACACAAGGATTTATATGCTGCTTCATATCTTTTTTTCGATTTTTCCGGTAGTAGAGATAAACAAGCAATATTCGCTATTCTTCTATGTCTGAAACATCCATTTTGTCCACACAGAATCAAATAATTCGATTGCTTCAAACTTTTCGCTATGAATTGTCAACTGGACGTTGTTGATAAAATAAAAACTACTTATGTTGAATGCTATCGAATGTAATGCTAACGAAAATCCAAAAATATATCCAGCATTTTCTTGTAAACATACAATAGTGGGAGAGGGAAAAATGTTATATACTATATGAAATACAAGTACATCAACCAGTCTCGAACTTTTTTGCCAGCCCTCGCTGTCGCTCGGTCGGAAACTCGTCCTCGACTGGTAAATGTTACTTACATCCCTTATAGTATAAATAACTATTAATTCCTTTCATGAACTAATAGAAATCTAAAGAAAAACAAGATAAATATTTGGCCTAAATAGGTTAATAAGGTAAAAAGTATAACATAATGTTTTTACATTTGCAAATGGTATGTGATGTCCTGTTTGATAAATCACATACAGATATGTTTCACTTTTCGTCATGAAACAAGAGTTATTATAAGTACTTTGGTAGAAAAATAAGTAATCCCTTTTTGACTTCACTTTTCTTATAAAGAAAATTGTCTATATTATTGTCTATATGAAGAAAAGTGAAATACTACTTATATATCTATATACCTAAAAAATATAAAATAGTTTTGTTTTGGTTGTTTTAAGTAAATAGTATGTCAATGTTCAGTACTTTTAATTTTGATCTGGTTGAATTATATGGACTTTAAAATGTCGGAACCTTAATGACAAATACCATCCTCCAGAGTAGCTGTGGAGGGGAGAACATATTAGCCCAAAGGAGGACAATCCTCCCAGGTAGTGTCTGTCGGTGTGTCGGTCTGTCTGCTCGCGCCATAACTAAAAAACCACTTAACCGATTGACTTCTAATTTTGGTCAAAAATTAAGGGTCATATGGGAATGACCTGGCAACAATTTGGTAAAAATCAAGTATGGCAAAATAAAATGGCGGCCTAGTGAAATGTTAAAAAAAATTATTATTAAAAAGTGCTTATCCGATTTATATCAAATTTTGCACAAAAATGAAGTATTATATAGAAATCAATTGATAACATTTTGGCACGAATTCAACATGGCGGAACAAAATGGCGGCTTCTTAAAATATTTAAAAAGTCAGACTGAAAAAACTACTTTATTAATCGATTTCAAATTATGTGCCATAATTATTTGTAGTATAGAGATGAACTAGTAAAAGTGTGATACTACTTCAAGATGGCAGAACAAAATGGAGGCCAAATAAAATTTTTGTAATCTGAAGAAATCACCCTCTCAGGTTTTACATACAAGCCCGTCGGTTCGTCGGTTTATCTAGCTGTCTGATATCAAATTCTTCAAATTTTAATCAAAAATTAAGGCTCATATGGGGTCAGTCATATTTTGGTTAAAATCCAATATACCGAAACAAGATGGTGGCCTAATGAAACGTTAAAGAAATTATTACTAAAAACCCTAATTTTCCAATGTATCTCAAATTTTGTACAAAAATCAAGTATTATGTAGGAATCAACTGGTAAAATTTGTGTATGAATTCAAGATAGCGCAACAAAAAAAATGGTGGTTTAATAAAATATTTAAACATTTATCCTGAAAAACTACTTAATTAACTGATTCCAATTTGTGTGCCATAACTAACTGTAGTATAGAGATGAACAAGTAAAACGGTGGTAACTAAATATGGCGGTCAAATAAATATTTTTGTAATTCGAAAAAATTACCCTCTCAGGTTTTACATATCTTCACGTTTTAGCGTCCCTAGATGACAAAAAATATATTATAAATTTCGTAGATCCGTCTGTCGGTTTGTCTGTCTGTGTGTCAGTTCACGGTATAGCTTAAAAACTACTCATCATATTGACCTTAAGTTTTAGTCAAAAATTAAGGCTCATATGGGGACGACCTGGTAATATTTTGGAGAAAAACCCATATTCCGGGACAAGATGGTGGCCTAATGAAAGGTTAAAAAAAATTATTATTTAAAAAACTAAGTATTCAATTTGCGCAAAAATCAAATATTATGTAGGAATCAACTGGTAAAATTTTGGTATGAATACCTATTGGCAGAACAACATGGCGGCTTAATAAAATATTTAGAAATTCAGGCTGAAAGACTACTTAATGAACTGATTTCAAAATGTGTGCAGTAACTAATTGTAGTATAGAGATGAACTAGTGAAATTGTGAAACTAATTCAAAAAGGCGGAACAAAATGGCGGCCAAATAAAATTATTGTAACTCACCGTCACTAAGTCACCGTAGCAGGTTTTACATATATTTACGTTTTAGCGTCCCTAGATGCCAACCAAAAAAATATATTTTATCAATTCCGTCGGTACACCTGTCGGTTTGTCTGTCTGTCAGTTCGCAGCATACATTAAAAAATACTCATCAGATTGACTTCAAATTTTGGACAAAAATTAAGGGTCATATGGGCACGACCTGGTAATATTTTGGTAAAAATCCAATATGCCGGAACTTGATGGCGGCCTAGTGAGGCTTTAAAAAATTATTAGTAAAAAACTAATTATCTAATTTACCTTAAATTTTGCACAAAAAATCAACCGTTATATAAGAATGACCTGGTAACATTTTGGTATGAATATAAGATAGCAAAACAAAATGGCGGCCTAATAACATATTTAAAAATTCAGTCTGAAAAAAACTATTTATTAGATTAATTTCAAATTTTGTGCAAGCATTAATTGGGATATAGAGATAAGCTGTTAAAGTTGTATGAATTCAAGATGGCTGAACGAAAGGGCGGCCAAATAACCTGCAAAATTAACGTAAAAAAATCTTCTTATTTAATTGACTGGAAACTTTAGAGAAAAATTAAATATGATATAAGGATAAACTGGTGTGAATTCAACATGATGTAACA
This sequence comes from Kuschelorhynchus macadamiae, assembly GCA_030620095.1. Lineage (NCBI taxonomy): Eukaryota > Metazoa > Arthropoda > Insecta > Coleoptera > Curculionidae > Kuschelorhynchus > Kuschelorhynchus macadamiae. The sequence goes on from JAUTXW010000365.1 coordinate 1,579,008, forward strand.
AAATCGCGGTATGTGTCAATGTAAAAACTACCTATTGAATTAATTTTAAATTATGCCCAAAATCAAGTTGGCATAGGTACAAACTGGTAAAATATTGGTAGGGATCCATTATATTGGAACAAAATGGCGTCCAATAAAAATGTTAAAGCAATCCGGTTCGGAGTAATGGCATTTTCCAGTAACCGGAGGATTCAACAGCAGCTTTAATTTACTTTTTGACATAAACTATTTGGTATATGAAGTCGTCGCTTTTTGTTGTTGCAGGTTATTATGCTTATACTGACTGATAATCATCATCAGTGACCATAGGCGCCGGTATTCAAGAATCCGCGTGGGGGCTCGGTGTCTTTTTCCTCACAAAGAAGCATACGATGAAATAGGGCTATGCGAGAGGCATATAATAACGACGTTAGAGATCTAAATTATACTGAATTAACAAAATAAAATTCACACTTTTTTAAATTTTTATTCATGATTAATTTTGTAAATATATTCCGGCATACATTGTACAGATGGAAATTCCAATTAACAAATATATCCGCAAATATAAAAATCGGTAAATTAACTCGTACAGAATTCCACTACTTGCAATAAACAGTAATACATTAATAACCAATAGTTCAGTATTTAATTTATATTTTATTTTATTAAATATTATTATTATTATTTGTTTCATAAAAAGATGGTTTTATTCCAGGACATGGAACTTTACCGAATATTTAAACATTTTATTTAGTTCCGCCATAATGGATTTACACAAAAATTTAACCAGTTTACCTCTCACACTTTATTTGACATTTGACGTCAATCGGAGAGAGACCCTAAAACAGAAACGCAAAGATCTGCAGGATACTCGGAAATATACAGATAAAACATAAAAATATTTCTTATATCCATAACGCTTAGTTCTTTTAAAAAACGGTAACAAATTTTTTTTTTCTATACAAAGGCAATTTTTTGTATATAGGGTCATTCTCAGGAGACAAAACAGCT